>CM070773.1:86069145-86669145 GCA_036346955.1 Dipus sagitta
GAAATCAGTCAACATAATACACCACATAAATAACCTGAACCATAAGAACCATGTGATCATCTCAACTGATGCAGAGAAGGCCTTTGGCAAAATACAACACCACTTCAAGATCAAAACACTGGAAAGAATAGGCATGGAGGATTTATATCTCAACACAATAAAGGCAATATATATATATATATATATATATATATATATGTAGAGAGAGAGAGAGAGAGAGAGAGAGAGAACACCTAAAGCCCAAATAATATTTAATGGGGAAAAAGGAGTTCCCAATGAGGTGAGGAACAAGTCGAGGGTGTCCACTCTCACCACTGCTCTTTAGCATAGTACTAGAAGTACTAGCCCAAGCAATAAAACAAGAGAAAGAAATAAAAGGGGTTCAAATTGGAAAGGAAGGAGTCAAGTTAGGTCTATTTGCAGATGACATGATCCTATAAATAAGTGACCCGAAAGTCACCATCTCAAAACTTCTAAAAATAATAAATTCCTTCAACAAAGTGGCAGGATACAAAATCAATGCACATAAACCAGTAGCTTCTCTATATTCAAAGGACAAAAATACAGAGAAAGAAATAGTGAGGTGGCCCTATTTGTAATAACAACAAATAAATTGAATACCTTGGAATAACAATAACAATGGATGCAAAAGAACTACATAATTAAAATATAAAAACACTCAAGAAAGAAATAGAAGAGGACCTGAGAATATGCAAAGACCTCTCATGCTCCTGGATAGATAGAATTAATATTGTGAAAATGGCAATTCTACCAAAAGCAATATACAGGTTTAATGCAATACCAATAAAAATACCAGCATCATTCTTCACAGAGATTAGAAAAATGACCTCAAAATTCATATGGAATGGCAGAAGGCCTCAGATATCCAAACATATCCTCAGCAAAAGAAACACCTCTGGTGGTCTCACCATACCTGATTTAAAGCTATATTACTAAGCCATAGTGACAAAAGCAGCAAGGTCCTAAAATAAAAACAGAGACATAGACCAATGGAACAGAATTGAAGACCTAGACCTTAGGGGACACAACTATAGCTGCTTGATCTTCGACAAAGGTGCCAATAATGTAGACTGGAGAAAAGACAGCATCTTCAACAAATGGTGTTGGATAAATTGGATTACCATATGTAGAAAAATGAAATTAGACCCACTCATATCGCCATACACAAAAATCAAGTCCAAATGGATTAAAGACCTCAATATAAGACCTGAAACTCTTCAACTACTGGAAGAAAAAAATAGGAGGCACTCTGTACTACACAGGACTAGGAAAAGACTTTCTGGACAAAACCCAGTAGCCAAGGAAATTAAACAATCACTCCACCAATGGGATCTCATGAAGACAAACATACCATAAGCAGAGACAATAGATTACCCACTGAATGGGAGAAAATCTTTGCCAGCTATACCACTGGCAGAAGCCTAATATCTAGGATCTACAAAGAACTCTAAAAACTAAACAATAAAAAAATCAAACAAGCCATTCCAAAAGTGGGGCAAAGAACTAAATAGGGAGTTCTCAGAGGAAGAATTACAAATGGCTAACACACACTTAAGAAAATGCTCAACATCCCTAGCCATTAGGGAAATGCAAATTAAAACAAATATGAGATTCTACTTTAACCCAGTAACTGTAGCAAACATTAAAAAATGAAATGAAACAAATAAGACAGGCTTCTGTCAGAGCACTTGATTACTCACCAGAAGTTAATGGTAAGACCCTACTGCTGAAGACACTAAACGCTGTTGGCATGGACTATGGAGAGATCTGGTTGGAATCCAGAGGAGAGCCTGTCCCCAGATAATTAGCCCATCTAGTGCTGTAGGGTGCTACATGAGCTACCAGGGGAAAGTGGCCAACATCTGTTGAAGCAACTCAGGATAGGTGACTCAGAAGCAAACAACCTGACATGATGCTCACACATGTGCAATAGTTGCACACAGCCATGGTGGGTAACCAACTGCTCTTGAATCGGCTAACAGATCTGCTCTTGTGGAAAGGAAACCATATCTGGAACTGGGAAACAAGTCAGAACCATATCTAGTTAATGACTCTGCTTTCCAGTGTCAAGCTTCCTCTAACCTTAGGTTAGAAGTGTGTCTAAACCCTTTTAATTCTCTCTAAATTAATAAGGGCTATCCTATTTAACCAGTGCACTCTACCATGGCCCCAGCTAAAACCACAGAGTAATTGGGGAAATGAGCAAGAGTTCTGCTTTCTTAGTTAAGCTAATATCAGCACAAGGGCTATGGATAAAGATACTGAGGACATTCAACACCTACCAAACCAGAGATCCAGAGGCTCCTAAGTGCCCATCACTGAAGTAGACTGAAAATGCTCCCCGAATGGCTGAGGGAATGTTGCAGAAGAGGGGGCAGAAAGATTGTTAGAGCCACAAGTTTGGAAACTTTGCACAAATACATTGCCTTCCCCCTCCCATTATGTATGATGCACAATCCCCATGGGGTTGACCTGCATCCCTAATGAGGAAGGCCTCTTCAGAAAAAGGGCAGGGAGGAGGGAAAGGATGGTACCAACATGTGTTGTTTACAAGAAAATATGTCCATATCTAATTTAAAAAATTATTTTGAGATCCATGTCACCCTGGTCAGAATGGCTATCATTAAGGGGGGGAAGGGATGACAAATCCTGGTGAGGTTGTGGAGAAGAGGGACTGTTATTCACTATTGGTGGAGGTGAAAACTGGTGCAGCATTTATGAACATCATTATGGGAGTTTCTCAGAAAGCTCAAAATAGATGTACCATACAACACACCTATTTCATTGCTAGGCATGTAACCTAAGTACTCTATACTTTATTATAGAGATGCTTGCTCATACATTTTTATTGCTGCTATCAATAGGCAGGAAATGAAACCAGCTAAATGCCTGTAAATGGATCATAAAGATGTGGTACACATACATAATAGAGTTCTTTTTAACCTTAGAGAGGAATAGAACTTGCAGTAAAATGAACAGAAATGGGGACGATTACACTGTGTGAGATAACCCAGGCTCATAAACACCATGCTACATATTCTCTCCCATATAAGTACCCTAGCTTTGATTTTCTAGAGCCAAGATAATGTGAGTGTCTGTAAAGATCAGGAAGCTAGAAAGTGACCATAGAAGGAGAGGGATAAGAGATTTTTCGGGGGGGGGGGGATAGTAGAACACAGGTGATAAAAAAGTGGAGGGTATAAATAGTGGAGTGAAAGGTTTAAACAGGGATGCATGAATGGGGGACTAAGGGGGCTTGATAGATTAATCAAAGCTAAGGATGTATGAATAAGCCATATAGAAATCTATTTGGTAAGCCAATTTTAATTTTAACTTTTAAAGGTGTTTGAGCCTAGGTATCCTACACCTTTAAAAATAAATTTTTTAAAGCCAGGCGTGGTGGTGCATGCCTTTAATCCCAGCACTCGGGAGGTAGAGGTAAGAGGATCGCAGTGAGTTCAAGGACACCCTGACACTCCATAGTGAATTCCAGGGCAGCCTGGGCTAGAGTGAGACCCTACCTCATAAAACCAAAAATAAATAAATAAAATAAAATAAAAATTTAACTAGATGATAAGCCTCCATTGCTGAAGATTCCATATGTTTCCGTTGTAGGATGCTAAGAAATCAAGCTGAAACTGAGTTGGGTGCCTCCTCCCCTCTAGCTAGCTTTCATAGTCTTGGAAGTTGCTAATGGAGAAAAGCCATCAACAGTCCCTACTCAGCTATGGATTCTGTGTGTTCCACAACTAAACTGCCAGGCAAGAGGAACCCACTGGTGCCATAGTGGCATAACTGCTATTGGATTGCTGATTGCAGTTAAGGTCCATCCATTCTACAGGAGGGGATTCATGGCTGGTACTGTAAACCTGGTCGAAATACTATGGCTAGGGAAACAGGTCCTGGGGTAGGAGAAAGCTACTATTGCTGCTTTGCTAAATACAGTATTTCAAACTGCCTCCTATATATTTAAGTTTGTTCCTATGGATTAGTGCTGCTCTTAGCCTTGACTGCATAAGTTTCTTTATGCATTAAGCAGATGTTATTAAAGATATGCACATCTGGCAAAATTGCCAAGAATAAATGACTATTGTGTGTTCAGTTCTAAACCACCCTCTTCAAGGCTAAGGGATCCTCTTGGAAGAAAGGGTGGAAAGGAGCTAAGAGCAGAAAGATAGGAAAGAAGGCTGTGGAATGCTGTCTTCTGGATATGACATGGTCATTACACTCATGAACTCCTAGTACCTTTGGTTTCCTGCATATGATTTATACTGTCAATATTTCCTCATGTATGAAAGAAGAGCTCATAAGATCCCACACCTCCCAGAGTATCTATTAGTAGCTAATAGTTGCCAATGAAGGGTGTGTTATGTTCTTCATTGTTGTAAACACTGATAATGATACAAGATTTGTGGATTCAGGAGGGGTCTCCCAAACTTGTGAACCCCAATATTGCATTTTACACTATTTTTAACAAAAATTTGACAAAAATGAACCCAAGAACTATAAATTATGAACCATTGAGTTTATTTAGGAAGAAGTTATGAATTGTGGGGTTTACTTAGGGGAAATTGGGGTCTAGGAAAAGCCTGGAGCAGAGTCACAAGCGTGTGGAACATAAGAAACACTCAGAAACACACTCATGTGGAAGGCACAGCACAGTGCATAAAGTTCATTTAAGAGAAATGGAGGTCTAAGAAGAGGCCGGAGTAGAGCCACAAGCTAATGTAGGGAGATTTAGAGGAAACACACACTTGTATGGAAAGTACAGTATCTGCCCTGAGCCTCCCCATGGAAGAAAGTTAAGAGTAAGTGCTGATGGCTTAAAAATAGGTGAGAGAGAGAGAGAGAGAGAGAGAGAGAGAGAGAGAGCCAAGGCAGTGAGAAAGGCAGTAGTAAGGAGAGCTATACCCATGGTTGCCCTCAGTTCAGAGAAATTGTATAGGTTGCAGGCCCAGAGTTTAGAGGAGATACCCACATGGCAGACTCAGAGATCAGAGGAAAATCATACATGTAATTAAAGTGAGAAGTTACCCCAAAGCATAAAGAAGAAAATTACCATGTCCAAGAAACAGTGTTCTGCTGCCACCCCGTCACCCCACAACCAGCCAGGCTGGGTGAGGGGAAAGCCAGACTTATGTGTATCCAGGCAGAGATCACAGGACAGAGAGAGTTGGAAACACTATAGACAAGCCTTTTAGAGTTAATTGAAAATGGATTCTTTGTCAGGTTTACATATGTAAGGGGAAGACCTGACTGGTTTGCAGATTCAAAGGGTGTACCCCAGAGGCCAGCCCACTTTGGTAGTGTGCTAGACTGTGGGTAGCTGGAGGCACTGCAGCTGTTGTGGATACATCTGAATTAGAGTACCATTCCTGCCAAGGTAGGGGTGGCATCTTCTGGAAGCTGCCTAAAAGAAGATAGCTTTCTCCTGAGTCTCCTTCAGTAATTTGCCCATACTCCAGACCTCTTCCCATGATCATGTAAGCAACCACAACTTTGTGTGTTAGAAATAAATAAATAAATAAATAAATGAAAGAAATAAAAGTAGGTTTGGAATTAATTTGGCAAAAAGAAGAGTTTCATGGGACTGAAAGAGGATAAGAGAGGACAATTGGGGGGAACAAAATCAAAACACAATATATACATGTATAAAAGTGTCAAAAATAAAATGTAATGTGATAAAACATAAGGTTACAGACATTTTGGCCTTAAATACTTGTCGTTTATTTGTTGTTTTTCTTTGAGAAAGTATGGGTTATCTCTATTATAGGCAATTTTGGCTTTATCAAATTTATCTTGACTCAGTCATTAGGAAAGATAACCTATATCTCAGCATGAGAAACTTCTGTACCTTGTTGCTAAGGCCAGAGCTGCAGGTTTCAGGTCGTACAAGGGGACTGCAACCCATAGACAAAGAACCGCACAACACTAAGTTAGACATACAGAAGTGACGGACCCGGGGGACTGTATGTCCCAGCTGGGATCAGAGGCACTGAATCTTGGCCCACAGTGTTGTTATTCTTAGGCTTATGTATGCATCACAAATAATGACTTTGACATAATACAGACTGTCTTGAGGGAACCTCCTTGATTTTATAGCATGTGGTTATAAATTAACAAGTATGTTTGCTAGGAAGGTATCTGGCTCAGGGAAACAACATGGGGGTCTGTGGTTAGGATTTTACTTATTTTATCTAACTTGAGGTAGAAGCAGCTGCATTCCTCAATGTGCATCAGCATACATGTTTACTTTTGTACAATTATGCTGTCAGCAACATTGAGATCTGACAGTGATCTCTAACACCCTGTCATGTCACCTTAATTCTCTCTGTTTTGCTATTCTTCCTAATTTTCTATGTCTCTGTAAGACACTCTCATGTTTAGGACAGAAAACTTGTCACAAGGGCTGGAGAGATAGCTTAGCGGTTAAGCACTTGCCTGTGAAGCCTAAGGACCCCGGTTCAAGGCTTGACTCCCCAGGACCCACGTTAGCCAGATGCACAAGGGGGCGCACGTGTCTGGAGTTTGTTTTCAGTGGCTGGAGGCCCTGGTGTGCCCATTCTCTCTCCCTCTCTCTCTCTGCTTCTTTCTCTCTCTGTCTGTCACTCTCAAATAAATAAATAAATAAACTTGTCACAAGAAAATTTTCTGGAGGAGAAGATAGTGAGAGGCCAGAGTGACCTTCCTAGTTTTTATGGGAAAAAGAGGAGCAGATAAAGGTCAGACCTTGTACGTTTCCTTCAGCATAACTTATTTAGTATACCATGGTGCCTCATTTGTGGAATTGGGTTCTGCTCCTTGACAGAAGTGTAAGCAAGTTGAAGGACAGGACAGGATTGAATCAAAAGCTTAGGAGATGGTGGGGAAAGTAGTCTTGCTTACTAAAGAGATTTCTGAGAATGCCTCTAGGTACACACTTTCCACTAGGACATAATAGTAATATAAAAACAGGAGAAAGAAATTACATTAACATTGTGGCTTTAGAAAAATATCACACTAATAGTTTTATATCATGATTATCCAATTATGTTATTACTTTGAAATTATACTGGATACTGGACAGCATGAAATTATTTTATGTATTTATAATCACTTTTATCACAAAGGGATAAACACTACAATTTTCCCACTTTTCTTTGTTGTGTGCACTCTAAAAAAGGAATATTTACTGAAATATATTTTTCAAAGAAGCTAAAGTCAAAAAAGGACTATCCTTTGTTCACTTAATAAGTGTAATTGCAACTGACTTATAGATTCTTTGTATGAAAGATAATATATTATCTAGAGAATAAATCTCATTGAATGAATATAACTTGCTAAAGTTACATTACAATAGAATTATTGAGAAGATACTATCTTTGTGATAATTGAAATTAAAACTGACCTGTTTTATTTTTTTTTTCCTTTTTGCTGACTAAAAGTCGCTTTTTATTCTATAATTCTGTAATAGCAACTTTTAATACAGGAGTTTGAAATCCAACAGAGTAGAAGGTATTTCACAACCAATTGTATTAGAAAATATGGAAAGTATTAAAATACATGAATTGTATGGGAAATTTATATAAATCAGTAATAAAGTAAGCAGTCAACAAATAGTCTGGATATTTACATTGGTAGGGGGAAGCTCTTGTAATAAGCTATGTAAGGCACACAATCTTATATGGTTTCTCTCCCACAAACAAAATTTGTGTTGGTCAATATATCTTTTTATTGGTTCTAACAGATGTAATGATGCATACTCTTGATAGAAGATATTATATAATAACAATTTTTCTCCTAGTTTCATGGATCTTGGGCAAGAAAATAACACATAAGAAAATAAAGAGCCCTTTACTAGGTTATAATTACTAAAACAATAAGGAAAAGCCTATAGAAGGTATACAAAGAAACCATACTATCTTAACTAGGGAATCTATTTTCTAATTATTCAAGAAATATTCCTGTATTGAAATTATAAAAAGAGGATAAAAAATTTATTTCAAACCTAAGATGAATATATGTAATAACATTTAATTTTCTAAATATTTGCAAATTAATGTTTTTGCTGTATATAATTCAAATAATATGTATACATATATAGCATATGTTTACATACAATTTTAAATAAATTATTGATTTTGTCTTTTTAATGATAATTTTCATACATGAACATACTATAACTTGATCATAATACCCTCCCATTACTGTCTTTTGTTCCCTCTCCCTGCATGTTTCTACTGAACATTTTCTTTCTATATATTCCCTCTTCCATTTAATGACCTTTTTTTTGCCTTCTATTGTTCATATATAACACTGAGAGAATTTTCTCTCTCAGCAGCCTGCATAGTACTTTCCAGCACTAAGACAGCTAGCCAGCAGGAAGAGGGCTCCCAGTTCAATTCCAGTTTAATTATTTCTCAGCAACTGACACATGTGGTTTCTTCAGCAACAGAATCTTATAATCTAGTACTGATGGGCAACCAAGTGTCGTGACAACACCCTGTATAATTTTGGGAACCTTAGAGGTCTCCCTGACCAACACCTCAAAGGGAAGTGTCCTATCCCTAGTAATA
Organism: Dipus sagitta; assembly: GCA_036346955.1. Classification (NCBI taxonomy): domain Eukaryota; kingdom Metazoa; phylum Chordata; class Mammalia; order Rodentia; family Dipodidae; genus Dipus; species Dipus sagitta. The sequence continues at coordinate 86,077,722 of CM070773.1, forward strand.
GAGATTTCCTACAATTTAGGGCTCAGAAAGCAGCATTATCTTTGCCCAGTAGAAGTTTTTGCCTAAATTTGCTACCGCTATTTTTAATCATAATAATACTTTAATTAACTAACAAAGAAAGACATATCAATCTGGCTTTTTTCATACTATTTTTAGTTTTGGTTGTCTCCCACCTCTCCTTTCCTCCATAACCTGCCCCTGACCCCACTTAAACTCATATACTCCGAGTATTCCACCACTCTACTTACATCTCTACTGTCCTCTCCTAGTAAACCCACCTCATTAATCCCCTGAAAATATCTTTTCTAGCTTCCCAGCCTCTACTGTGTCTTACTCCAACTTGTGTACAAATCTAAGAATTTAAAGTTAAGGTCCAGATATGAGAATATGTAGCATTTGTCTTTTTAAGCCTGGGTTACCACACTTAGTATAATATTTTTCCAGATCCATCCATTTCCCCACGAATTTCAACTCATTATTTATTTATTTATATAAGAAAGAGAGAGGGGGCAGATAGAGGAAAGACTGGGCATGCCAGAGCCTCAGGCCACTACAAACTCCAGATGCACATACCACCATGCACATCTGGCTTATGTTGGTACTGGAGAATCAAACTTTGGTCCTTAGACATTATAGGCAAGTGCCTTAACCACTAAGCTATTTCTCCATTCTCATCTCATTTTTTCTAGTTGAAAACAATTACCTTATGTAAATAACCCACATTTTCATTACCCATTCATCAGCTCACAGGCATATGTGCTGAATTCATTTTCTAGCTATTGTGACTAGAACAGCAACATTTATTAAGAAGAAAATAACTCTGTGGTAAAGTGCAGAGTTCTTATGGTATATGCCAAGAAGTGGGATAATTGGGTCATATGGTACATCTATTATTAGCTTTTTGAGAAACTTCCACACTGATTTCCATAATGGCTGCATTCCTTTATAATTCCACCAATAATGAATAAGGATTCCTGGCCAGGCATGGTGGCACACAACTTTAATCCCAGCACACGGAAAACAGAGGTAGGAGGACTACCATGAGTTTGAGACCACACTGAGACTACATAATGAATTCCAGGTCAGCCTGGGCTAGAGGGAGACCCTACCTCAAAAAACTAACTAAATAAATCAACAAATAAATAAGTATTCCTGTTCCCCTACACCCTCAATAGCATTTGTTGTCATTAGATATTTTGATGATAGCCATTTGACCAGAGTGAAATGAATGGAATCTCAAAGTAGTCTTAATTTGCATTTCCCTAATGGCTAAATATACTGAATATTCAAATATTTATTTATTCATTCATTCATTTATTTATGAGAGAGAGGAAGAAAGAAGCACACACACAGAAAGAGAGAGAGAGAGAAGACTGGGAATGCCAGGGCCTCTAGCCACTGCAAACGAACTCCAGATGCACAGGCCACCATGTGCATCTTGCTTATATGGATTCTGAGGAATTCAACCTAGGTCCTTAGGCTTCGCAGGCAAGCACTGTAACTGCCAAGCCATCTCTCCTGCCCTGTGATAAACATTAAAAAATATTTATTGGCCATTTGTATTACTGCTTTGATGACTCTCTGTTCAGTTTCATGACCCATTTTTTGGATTTTTTTTTTTTTTTTTTTTTTTTTTTTTTTGGTTTTTTGAGGTAGGGTCTCACTCTAGCTCAGGCTGACCTGTAGTCTCAGAGTGGCCTCGAACTCATGGCGATCCTCCTACCTCTGCCTTCCGAGTGCTGGGATTAAAGGCGTGTGCCACCACACCTGGCTCTTTTTGGACTTTTTTTTGTTAGTTCATTGTATATCCTGGATATTAATCCTCTGTCAGATGTATAGCTCACAAAAATTATCTCCAGTTAATAGGCTGTCTGTTGACTTAGTTGACAGTTTCCTTAGCTGTCCAGTAGCCTTTTGATTCATGAGGTCTTGTGTTTTTTGTTGTTTTTTTTTTTTTTCTTTAATTTCCTGGGCAACTGGGTTCCTGTTTGGAAAGTACTTCTCTATACATATAACTCAAAGTGTTCTCCCTACATTTTCCTCCAGTCAACTTAGGAATTCAGGTCTTAAGCTGCAGTCCTTGATCCATGGGAGTTGATTTTTGTACACACAGAGAAATGAGAGTCTAATATCATTCTTTTACATGTAGATATCCAGTTTTCTCAGCTTGATTTATTGAAAGTGCTGCCTTTTCTCCAATGTGTGTTTTTGGTCTCTGTCAAAACTTAGCTGTTTGTGTTTACATGAACCTATACTTCTCTTCTAATTCACTGGTCTTCTTGGCTCTAACTGTGCCAGTACCATGCTGTTTTTATTACCGTGGCTCTTTAGTATGACTTGAAATAAGGTGTGATGATGCTCTCAACAATATTTGTTTTTCTGAGGATAATTTTTGCTATTGAGGGTCTTTTACAATTCCATATGAATTTTTAAGTTGTTTTCTTTCTATTTCTGTAAAGAACAGTACTTGAATTTTGTTTAGGATTCCATTGCATCTATATTGCTTTTGATAGGATGGCTATTTTGTGATATTAATGCTACAAATCCATGAGCATGGAAGATCTTTCCATCTTCTAGTGTCTTCCTCAATTTCCTTCTGTGTTTTACAGTTTTCATTGCAGAAATCTTTCAGTTCCTTAGCTAGCAATATTCCAAATTATTTTATTTGTGGATATTGTAAATAGAACTGTGTCCCTGAATTCTTTCTCAATATGTTTTTCATTGGTATATAAGAAGATTAATGATTTTGTGTTAATTTTATATCCTGTTACTTTGTTGAAAGTATTAGATCTAGGAGTTTTCTTGTGGGGTTTTTAGGTTCTCATATATAAAGTCATATCCTACGTAGATGATGCTAGCTTGACTTTCCTTTCAAATCTGTATCCTTTTGCTTCTTTCTGTTGTCTTATTGGTCTAGTAGGACTTTAAGCATAATTTTGAGCAGCAGCAGAGAAAGTAAACATCCTTGCGTTATTCTAGATCTTAGTGGAAATGCTTTGTGCTTTTCTCTATTTAGCGTGATATTTGCGATAGGTTTGTTATATGTAGTCTTCATTATGTTGAGAAATGATCCCGAGTCTCTCCAGTATTTTTATAATGAATGGATATTGCATTTTTTGTTACAGGCTTTTTCTGCATTTATTGAGATGATCATGAGATTTCTGTCCTTGCATCTATTTATGTGATATATTACGTTTATTGATTTATGTGCATTTAACCATCCCTGCATCTCTGAAATAAAGCTGAGTTTCTTTTTCTTAATGTTTTAATAGTACTTTTTAAGGTGTTTATAGCAAGTTTCATAATCATATTTTACACATGATTGTCATTATCAACTCTTCAAATAGAATAAACTAAGCAAAATGAGATTAAGTTTATTAAAGCATATTGTGGAATTATTTAAAAAATAAACTCCACCAATTTACTATCCATCCAGTAGTATATGAGAGGGATAAATCGTCTTCTATATGATTTCAGTGCTCACATATTATCTAAACTATTTCAGGGTTCTCCATGTATGTATCATTCTGCCATAGTAGATCTTTTGGAGATAACTCATACCATGTATGTAATTCTAATATTCAAATATTACAATATTTATAACATAATTTTAATTTATTCAGAATTTTTAATCTTTTATTTATTTATTTTTATTTATTTATTTGACAGTGACAGAGAGAGAAAGAGGCAGATAGAGAGAAATAGAGAAAATGGGTGCACCAGGGCCACCAGCCACTGCAAATGAGCTCCAAACATGTGCGCCCCCTTGTGCATCTGGCTAATATGGGTACTGGGGAATGGAGCCTTGAACCGGGGTCCTTAGGTTTCACAGGCAAGCGCTTAACTGCTAAGCCATCTCTCCAGCCCTCTTTTATTTATTTTTTAAAAAGATCAATTCATAGTTAAAACAGAATCTATCTCATTTTTTAAAAAATAAAACATAAAATTGGGAATATTCTAACACAAAATTATCCTTAGATATGTAATTTTATTTTTTCCTATTTTTATTGAGAATTTTAATATACAAACATATTGTAGTTTGATGATAATCCCTTCACATTGCATTCTCTTGCCCCTGCCCCTGCTCCTATTCCAATGACCGGTTTCTCTTTTCAACTATTCCTCCTTCTATGTTGATATCTCTCCCTTTTGGTCCTCTTCTATCATTGAGGACAAAATTCCAATGGATTCAATATTATGCAAGTCTTGTGGAGATAATGAAAGCCTAGAGCTGCTATGATGTCATGAGTGCACCAATCATTTGGAACTTCATCTTCAGAGGATGTTGCCTCAAAATACTCTTCTCCACTCTCTGACTCTTACATTCTTTCCATCCCCTTCTCTGTGATGTTCCCTGAGCCTTGAAGGGCATGGAAGAGATGCCGCATTTAGTGCTAAGCTTTCAGCAGCCTTTTATTCTCAGCACTTTCACAAGTTTTGAGTCACCCCACTATCCACAACCATTTTCAGAAAGAAGCTTCTCTGGCCAATGGTAGGAACAGCACAATATTCCTTCTGCCACCTCCTCTGCAATGTCCCCTGAGCCCTGGTGGGTGTGATAGAGATGCTGCATCCAGTGTCGAAAACCCACTTCTCAGATCCTTAAGGAGTCTTGGATCTCCCCAGTAGTCACTACCATCCACAGCTGTGTGGCTTCACCTGGGCCGATCACATTTGAATAAAATTGAAAACTTTCCTATTATTACATTTGCCGTTAAATCAACCTAAAAATAAAACCAAACACAAATTATAAAATTAGATACTGTATGTTTTATCATTCTGAACTCTATAGTAGTCATGAATGCCATTTTCTAAATATTTCTGGTTCTCCTGTCTAAAAGAGACATAGGAATATGGAGAATGAATAGTCTTTGCTTTCTGAAGTTAGGAGAATCTATATAAATGGCTTTCATCAATTACTTGTGTGTAGATATGCTTCTTCCTGATTACAAATTTATTGATACAAGGACTCTGTTTGCCTAGTTTCTGAGGGACTTCTGGAAGTAGAGCCTCCCTGCTGACTTGAGTTGGACAGGAGATATGCAAAGGAAATAAAACCATGTAGGTAGTTCACTAAAATTCTGAAGTCATTTCCTGCAACATAAGCTTTCTATCCTGCCTAATGAATAGGGTGGCTAAAATATGGGAAAGTGGCTTAATAAGTGAGTGGAAGGGGCACCAAATAAGTTAATAATGGAATCTAGAGTAAAATAAAAATCTATTATGTATTAGCAATATACTGAATCAAGTTCTCATGGTTCTTTGAAGGGAAAATTTCAATCTTCTACAAAAAATGGTTGCAAAAATAAATGTTAATATCTATGTTAGTTGTTGGTAGTTGTGGTTAAAGAATTGTAATAGATCCTTTGAGGGTTCAGGGTAAAACGAATGGTTTGCATGCAAAAAGAATAGTCTAGAAAGTTTGGTGGTTTACAATATTGAAATGTCTGATTTCTCAAATCTAATGATTAGAAAATAAAATTAAGAAGGACTTTTGTGAATGAGACTGAGGTAACTTAAGCTTTGTTACAAAAGGTAAATAAAGGTGCATACATTATCCAAAATTCTTTATCACTTTCCTACTTAAAGATGTGAATGATGTGGTTCACTTTTTTTTTTACTCTAATTAGGAAAAATTATGTCAATTTCACCCAACACAATGTGGCAGTAAAGGTGCTGATGCTATCCAGAAGGCATGTTGTCTTCCAGCCTCCTTTTAGTATGCCCTCTAGAGATCTAAAACACCCTAACATAAAATTTCAACCCAGGGCTGAAGAGATGGCTTGGTGGTTAATGCAGTTGCCTGCAAAGCCTAACAACCCAGGTTCAATTCCCCAATATCCATGTAAAGCCAGATGCACAAGGTGGCACATGCATCTGGAGTTCATTTTCAGTGGCTAGAGGCCCTAGAGTGCTGCCCATTCTTTCCTTTCTTATATATAAACAGAAAAGTTAGAAGAGAAAATGGGCAATGTTAGTTTAGAAAACTATCATTAACTATTTTTGGCGGGGGGGGGGGAATAAAACATCTTGCATTGTAGCATAATGTGGTTGTGGTGGTTTGAATGAGAAGTCCCCCACAACTTCGTGTGTTTTGAATACTTGGTCCCTAGCTTGTGGCCACTTGGGAAATGGAGCCTTGCTGAAGGAGATGTGTCACTGGGGGTGGGCTGAGGTGTGTTATAGCCCAGCTTCTCTGTGTCAGTGCTAGCCAACTCTTGCTGCTTCCAGCTGGTATGACATGATGTGATGCCCAGCCTCTGTTCTGAGTGCTTCTTCCTGCCATGATGAAGCTGCTCTCAAAGCTGTAAGCCTAAAATAAAGCCTTTCCTCCATAGGTTGCTTGGGATTGGGTGTTTTGTCCCAGCAGTGAAAAGGGAACTGTAACATACCATAAGTGAATACAGCTTCCGTATAGCTCCATGTGTTAAATTTTTACTTTTGATATCTACTTAATATAAAAATAGTATTTGAAATATATACTTGTTTCTTGAGCAGAATTATGTGTTGTACTTTTAACATAAGGGTAAATGGTAATGAACCAGTTAGTGTAAATTTGACAATCTGATTAAATTTCTTGGGGTGCAAAAATCAACATTTAATTTTTCACTAAAATGTGTTTTTTAACACATTACCTAAGAGAAGTTGCTTATTTTAAAATTTATAAAGAAATACTTCTGTACTTTCAGTGTGCAGTAGAAGGCTGTGTCACAGTACCAGGGGATTCAGAAAACTCTATTCCATTAAAAGAAAGCTTAGCCTTTATTTCTAGCACTCAGTTTGTATCAATTCCATTTACAGTTTTCCATGTTACCCACTGATGTCACTGACTAGAGGAGTCATGCAACTCAAAGGCAAACAATTGTGTGTGTGTGTTTGTGTGTGTGTGTGTGTGTCTATGTGTTTTCTGAGTTATATAAGAGGAACACTGAGAATCAGCAGGATTTACATTCAGCAAAGATCTGTTCAGTCCTTTACTTAGTTGTGTATTTTTGTTCATTCAATACACTATGTGTTGAAGTTCTTTTTCATGCCATGCTTACTAATATAATGAATGTCCTCTTTGATAATTTAACTATTCAGACTCTTTGTAGATTTCAAAGTCAGTTTGTCATATTATGGCATTCTTTGAATTTTTTCTTTCATTTTATTTTATTGAGACAAAGTCTTACAGTATAGCCCATGTTACCCTCAAACTCATAATCCTTTTGTCTCAGCCTGTTGAGTGCTAGAATCAGAAATGGTTGTCAGTACACACAGCAGTAAATATCCTATCTTTTCTTACCAAAATGTATTATTTCTTTTTTCCTTAAAATGTCCAGACTGGACTCAAACTTGTATCTATCCTCCTGCCTCAACCTCCCAAGTGGTGAGATTGCAGGCAAGTGCCACCATGACCAACTCATAACTAATGTTTTATTCTACACTTTCCTTTACTATTTGAAGACAAAAAGATCTTACCTGTGGGATAGTTTTTCTTTTGTGAGTACTTTGGTTTCATATGGTCATCTACCCCTTTCTCTAACAAGTTACTGAACTTGAAAGTTCTATCTCCTCCTTATCCTTCTCCAGCAGTCATGTTGTTATTGTCAGCCTCATCTTTTTCTTTTAATTTTTATTTATTTTGAGAGAGAAAGAGAGTAAGAGGCAGAGAGAGAAAGACAGAGAGAGAGAAAGAATGGGTGCACCAGGGACTTTAGCCACTGCAAATGAACTCCACTGTGCATACGTGCAACATTGCATGATTATGTCACTATGCATCTGGCTACGTGGGACTTGGAGATTTGAACATGAGTTCTTAGACTTCCAGGTAAGAACCTTAACTGCTAAGCCATCTCTCCAGTCTCAGTTCCATCTTTTAGCTTGACACACTACAACAAATGATGGACTAGTTATGGCAGACATAATTCAATGGCAATTATAAGTTAGTTTGGAAGGAGAGAAATATTTCTTGCCTAGATGTGACTTCTCTATTTATTCAAAGAATATAATAAATAGGGTTTTTTTTTCCTATGTGTAAACTGATTTTTAGATCCTCTGTCCTGATAGTACTTCCTTTCAAAAATCCTGAACATTTGCTCTTGGAATTCCATACATAATTACCAACATTTTAATCTCTGTTTACTATATATGTTAAGATGCATGTAAATTTGCTCATTAATTATGTTTATAATAGTCTTATTAATAAGAGAGCAAAATTGTTTCTGTCAGGTATTTTGTCACAACAATGACTAAAGTAGCTAGTCTAAGCAGGAGTCATAAACGGAGCTCCAGACCATATAAATGTAAGATCTGTTTGCATGCTTAGAGGCAGGAGTTGTTTGTAACATGAACTGTCACAACCAGTTGGAGAGAGCATCTGTAGAAAGGAGGATGGACAGTAAAGTGAGTGCCTAGGCTTGTGCCTAGGCTGAGAGCACACAGGGAATCATGTGTGTGACCTGTGTATGTAAAGGTTTGCATAAGCAACAAAACCCTGGCAGAAATAACCAGGACTATTCCAGAGGACACAAGTACCTCACAGGTAAAAGGTTTCATTCACAGATGCTATATTTTTAAAAATTTATTTGAGACAACATTTTATAACTATAAAATTAGCAACTAATTTCATATTCACTGAAAAAAATCTAGTAATCTGGCACAGGTAACATGCCTTACCTGGGAACAACCAGGTGACACTGACTTCAACTATCGCATTTAATTGTGGGGTGCCAACTTTAGTTTGTCACAGTGAACACCTGTTTCTTCCTAAGCTTCAAGCACTGCATGTTTATATTTTCTTTCTGACCCTTATACACATTTGATTTTGACCCCTGGGTCAGACACAGATTTACTGAAATTGTAAACTATCTGAATCTTACAAAAACAACATAGGATAAAAGTCAAGTCTTTATGAAAGCACAGTAGACTGAAGATGGATCAAGATAGCTGAAACCTTGTTTCTTAGGCTAAACACCATATATCCTTGCATGAAAAGGTTAAAGTTATCAAAGCTAAACTGAAATTGGTATGCTGTGTTTTTCATTAATTATGTTATCTCCAAAGAAAATCCAGTTAATAGTTTATATAAAGTACATAGTTAAATTGTTTCCAAGCAACTATTTTATTCTTATTTAAGAAACAATCTGGAGATTTCCCAGATTAAACATGGCAAATTAAAGCAGTTTGTACCTGCTCCTTTCTGAAGCCAATTTTAAACTTCAAAATTGATCCAACTTCACTGAACTGAAGCAACAGCCAAAATTCAAAATTTAACATAAGAAATAAAATTTATATAAAATATTGTGAGTTCATGAAAACAACAAAGCTCAGAGGCAACCAGACTAATCCTTGGGACTTACATGTTTGATGTCATATTTGGAAGTCCTGAACATAGGGGACAGAACAGAATGAGAAATGATTCTCTGCATGAAGCTCTGTATTTCCTAATCTCAGTAAAGGAAGTTAATATAAGCCTCACTAAAGACAATGAAATGCAAAGATCTTTCTTGAAAGTAAAGATATAGTCAAGGCAATGACGCAATATGAAATTTGAGAAAGGGAATATGGCATCTAAATCCAATGTGCCAACTACTGGGTACATTTTCCCAATGCCAACTACTGGGTACATTTTTCCAATATTTATCTCAAATGTTCTTCTGTAAACAGAAAGTGGAAACTAGTGCATATTTTTAAATACAAAAAAAGGACAATATTAACTTGCTTTTGAAAAATCCAAATACTGATGAAATTGTACTGACAGATGAATGGAGAAATTTTTATAAAGACAGGTGGTAGAACTAATCTGTTGAAATATGAACAAAGGAGAAATTACTGAAAATTGTAGTGATTGAGCAGAATATCTACAAACATTAATACTGTAGAATTTACAATATAAGTAATAAAATTTGATTTTTTTTCCGAGGTAGGGTCTCACTCTAGTTCAGGCTGAACTGGAACTCACTATGTAGTCTCAGGGTAGCCTTAAACTCACGGCCATCCACCTACCTCTGCCACCCAAGTGTTGAGATTAAAGGAGTGTGCCACCACACCCTGCTAAAATTTGAGACATGCCGGGCGTGGTGGCGCACGCCTTTAATCCCAGCACTCGGGAGGCAGAGGTAGGAGGATCGCCGTGAGTTCGAGGCCACCCTGAGACTCCATAGTGAATTCCAGGTCAGCCTGGGCTAGAGTGAGACCCTACCTCGAAAAACCAAAAGAAAAAAAAAAAAATTGAGACATAGAAGATGCAGATAGAAAGTTATAAATTGTTCATAAATATTCTTTTCCTCAACTTCAGACTAGAATATGGGAGAAAAATAACTTTTGCTTAAATTTAAAATGATCAAGTTACAAGCTAATTAAAAACTATAATTGGAGAACCCATGCAAATCTAAAATATAATTTTTATGTGTGTATATTATTATGTGGTGGTGCATGTAGCATGTGGCATATGTGTGGTGTTGGTGGTTTATACATGTGTATGTGCAGAGGCAGTACCCTATGTACTTGCCTGTGGCACCCCTTGGACTCAGCCTTCCATCACTTACCTGCCCTTTTGTTTAGCTTGTGATGGAGTCTCTGACTGATTCTATAGCTTGCTGTTTGCAAGCCCCACTGATTCTAGGGTCTCCTCTGCTTATAAGAGTGGAGTAAACAGATATACCTGGCCATGCCCAGCTGTGTATATGGGTTCTAGAGATTTGAACTCGGGTGGTCTCAGACTCCTTCAAGCCCTTATATTTACATAGGAAATATGCTTATCCACTGAGCCATGTCTTCAGCCCCCATAAACATTAATATGATCAACTGTTTCTGAACAAACACATAAAAGAACATAAATATTATAAAACATTTAGTTGAAAGAAGCATTTAAATAAATAGTAAAAATATAAACATAGGGCTGATGAGGTGGCTTAGTTGGTAAAGCAATTGCCACAGAAGTGTGAAGACTTGAGTTCAGATCCTCAGATAATGCAGGGTGGCTGTGGCAGCATACCTATAATAATCCCTGTGATCAGGAAGCAGAGACATTAGATGCCTGGAGCAAGCTGGCTATCTAGACTAGATGAATCAACAAGTTCTAGATTCATTCAAGGAAGAGAACCTGAGTCAATAAATACAATGGCGAGTAAGTAAGGAAAACATCTGACTTTAACCTCTGCCCTACACATGCACACACACATGCACACACATGTGCCTGTGTGCATAAACATGAATATACACCATAAAAAACACATGCAAAAAATATAAATACCATGGAATTGTAACATTTAATAAGAAATGAGATAAGGGTAAATATATCTGTGACTTCAATAAATATAAATAAATCTCCTCTTTAATAAAACCAACTGGATTTAAACAAACCAAAATAAAAATAAAACAAGGATTTACGTGTGCATGTAAGCTGAGCCTGAAATTGCACAAGCATGCAATTTCAGCACTTGGGAGATGGAGGCAGAAGGATCAGGACTTCAAATTAATTCTCAGCTATGTAGGAACAGACCTTAAAACCCTTTATTCTACTATATAGGAAGATCTAAAAGACATTGATGAATATCTAGATGCATATGACTTGACAAAGATTAGATAAGCCAAGATTAAGTAAATAATTTAGACAGATCTATAACAAACCATAAGGTTGAAGCAGGGATTTTAAAAAATCTTCTAACTGTTAGAGATGGGCTTCCCAAAAAGGGAGTCACCAAAAGAAAACAGGATGGCGACAGAGAGATATAAGGGAGTAGATTATCCACATTCCTCAAGAGATTGTCCAACCATTAAAGATGCCCAGGAACAGAGATTCACTGCCCCTTATATCTCACCAGGTCACTTCTGGTCTCACCATATGGCTAATGTAAAGAACAGAGATTTACTGCCCCAACAAGAAAATTCCTTCCCTTTATTACTTTCCCCCAATTGAAAAGCCTATAAAGCCCACTATCTGTAACCCCAGACTGACTGCTCAGCTCTTGAGAGTCAGTCCTGGCAGCTCATGTTCTTTCCTGAATAAAAGTATCCATCTTTGCCTCAGAGTGCTCTCCGTGGTCCTTGGTTACTCCTGAACCTTACACTAACAAACAAAATTTCAGGTCCAGATGGAGTCACTGCAGAACTCTACCAGACCTTTAAAGAAGAACAAAACAAATACATATCCAATTATTCTATTAAATAGAAAAGGAATGAATGCCTTCAAATTCTTTCTACAAAGCCACCATTATACTGATATCAAAGCAAGATAGATACACACTCAAAAAAGAAAATTATAGACCAATATCCCTGATGAACATAGACACAAAAATTCTCAGAAAAACACTTCTAGGCCAAATTCAAGAACACATCAAAAAGATCATTCTTCATGATCAAATTGTTTCCTTCAAGAGATACAGGGAAGGTTCAACATACATAAGTCAATAGATGCAATTCATTACATAAGTGAACACAGGACAGAAATTAAGACTTTTAAAAAATCTAATATGTACTTTATAATATAATATACGGGCTGGAGAGATGGCTAAGTGGTTAAGCGCTTGCCTGTGAAGCCTAAGGACCCCAGTTCAAGGCTCGACTCCCCAGGACCCATGTTAGCCAGATGCACAAAGGGGCACACGTGTCTGGAGTTCATTTGCAGTGGCTGGAGGCCCTGGCACACCCATTCTCTCTCCCTCTCTCTATCTGCCTCATTCTCTCACTGTCTGTCACTCTCAAATAAATAAATAAAAATACCAAAAAATTAAGATATATACATATATATATAATATACATAAACTATATAATAAAATATAATAAAAATGCTAGATACACTAGGTTTGTTGATATCTCAACATAATAAAGGCTATGTATGACAAACCTTGAAACAACATTATGCTAACTAAAGAAAGATTTAAAACATCCTAATATCACAAACAGGACAATGATATCCACTTTCTATTCCTATCCAGTATAATTCTTGAAGTCTTAGCTAGAGATATGTAACAAGAGAAGCAAGTAAAACAGCAGCTAAGGCCCAGATGAAACCATAAAAGAATTGTCAAGATGAACAAAAGTGCTTCTTCCACAGTGAGCCTAACAACATGAGCCAGGGTGATGGAGACAGACACTGAGGATATTCAAAATGCACCAAAGCAGAAATCCAGAAGCTGCTGAGAACTCAACATTAAAGTGGACTTAAAGCACATCCACCAAGGCTCAGGAAATTTTTCAGGGAAAGAGGGGGTGGAAAGAATGTAAGAGCCACAGGGTGAGAGGGAATAGCCAGAGGCATTGCCCGCCGCCATGACTGACTGCTATTCTCACAACTCATAACCCACAACTCCATGGTGAATACCAGCAATCCCACTAAAGGGGGCCTTCACTGGTGTAGGGCAGAGAAGAGTGGAATGATGGTACCAACACTTGATGTCTTCATACAAAGTTTCAGCTTAATTTAAAAAGCACATTTATATAGAAAAAGAAAAAATACATTTTTATTTAAAAAATTATAAATGAGAAAGAAAAAAGTCAAAATATCCTTATTTGCAGATGTTTTGATGCTATGCAAAAAAGACTAAAACTTCCACCAAAACATTCTTAAAGCTGATAAACTTTCATCAAAGAAGAATAGATAATTGACATACAAAAATATGTAGCCTTCACATCTACAAACATTCAGATAAATCAGAGAAACAATTCCATTCTGAATATCCTTAACAAATACTTTGGAAAGGCACAGCCAAAGAAATGGATTGGAAGAATGAATATTATGAAAATGGCCAAAGTAATTTATAGATCCAATGCAATCCAAATCAAAATTCTAGTACTAGTCTTCACAGAAATAGAAAACAAAAACTAGATTGTGTGACTGGAGTGCTTGCTATGCAAACCTAAGTACCTAAGATTGTATCCTGAGAACCCACATAAAAGCCAGAAGCTGTGATGGGATTCTTTGATCCTAGCATGCCGATGTCAATGGATGCTTTCATTGCAAGTGTCCATGCTTCTGTGCTCCCAGCTTAAATCCAAAAGAGTGCAATTTTATGTCAGACCAAAGAATGACCTACAAGTGAAGCACTGAAGAAGTAAAGTGGAGGGATTGGTCAACTGGTGAGACAGAGAGAAAAATTCTGAAATGTAAGTAGAAGTAAACACTAATAGTGAATTATGAATAATGAGAGAATAATTAGGAAATTACTTGAAAATAAACTTTGATATCAAACCTATATAAGAACATTAGTGAGCAAATATGTATAAAATATCCAGATATATATTAGATATTTTGTCATCTATTATGTATTATTTTTTTTTCCAGGTAGGGTTTTACTCTAGCCCAGGCTAACTTGAACTCACTACGTAATCTCAGGGTGGCCTCAAACTCATGGCAATTCCACCTCTGCCTCCCAAGTGCTGGGATTAAAGGAGTGTGCCACCAGGGCTGGTTACCTCTTTCTTTTCTTATTTGAGAGAGAGAGACACACACACACACACACAGAGAGAGAGAGAGAGAGAGAGAGAGAGAGAGAGAGAGGAGAGAATGAGTCTGCCAGGGACTCTAGCCAGTGCAAACAAACTCCAAACAAATGTGCCACCTTGTGCATCTGTCTTACATGGGTACTGGGAAATTGAACCTGGGTCCTTAGGCTTCACAGGCAAGCATCTTATCTACTAAGCATCTCTTCAGACCTCTTGTGTACTTTTACCTGTGTTTTCTTTACATTGAAATGTAAAATGTACATAAATATAAAATACCAAGTATTACATTCTAAAATTGTGGACAATAGACTTGTGGAAACCTTATAAGAAAATATGTCAGTGGACAAACTTGATTTAATATTAATATTAATATTAATACTAATATTAACATTGCTAATTTGTGGTTGACTAAAATTAAGGGTGTAGTCTGAAACTAATGTATCAGTTTTCTTTTCTTACACTGAAAATTCAAACATATGTATATAGAAGTAGGAAAAGCAGTATAATGAATTCTATTCCCTTTGACTCAACATCAACTGTTATCAACATATTAACAGTCATACTTGGTCTACATCTCTGTATTAGTCAGGGTTCTCTAGAGAAACAGAACTGGTAGAATGAACTGTATTAAGAGGGAATTTATTGGATTAGCTTATAGCAGTCCAACAATAGTAGTTTGCAGAGGCAAGGAACCTGGTAGATGCTCAGTCCATGAAGTTGGATGCTTCAGCAGTCCCAATACAACACTAAAAGGCCTGAAAGCTTTCTGGAGAAATGCTGGTCTTCAGTCCATGCTGGAAGGCAGCAAGCAGAAAAGGCAGCCAGGTGGGAGGAAGGGATTCTTTCCTGCCAGAGCTTCTTATATAAAGTTCCCATCTGAGAGGGGCTGCCCACTCTGGGGGAAGGGCTTACTCTTGGGGAAGTACTTCAGTTAATCCTTCCTGGAAGCAATCCTTTCTGGAAGCAACCTCGGAGATCCTCTCAAGAGGAATGCCAGGCAATTCCTGGGGATTCATAAACAGATAAAGTTGACAACAAAACTAAATCATCACAAGTCCATCCCTTGTCAACTTGACACCAAATCATACCTACTTACATAGTACTTAATTTCCAAATGAAGAGAGTAACAGGGTCACAATTTGTTTAACATGGTAAAGCCATCCCATGTGCAACCAGAAATGAACAATCTTCCCCCTAACATAAAGCAGGGTTCCTTGAGGAATGCTCAGTCTCTAATATAAGAGGTTAAATATAAATTCAACAACAGTTAACTAGTAATATAATCTTAATCAATCTTAATTAACAGAGAAATAGAAGAAGAACAAAAGCATCTTAATATGAGTGTACATATGTACAAACACTTTTAACAAGGCAAGACAGAAACATTCATAGCAAATAGTCTTTATTTTTGTAAGTAGTAATATGGCCTTAGCTGGTATTTGTAACTACTTTGTTCTACTAACCATTCTGTATTTCCTCCAAATTCATCAAGCACCTCAGCAGGTCTTGATTCTTTACCTGGAGGGGTGACCCAAACCTTCATTCCAGAAGGATCCGGGCCATTTATCACACTGCCTTGATTAGGTTGTTGCAGTTGTCCATTGACTTTGCTAACAGGGCATGGTAACACTAAGAGACACCCTAAAGGATCTCCTGCACTCCAGACACGCTCTTCCTTACTTCCATTGTGGAGGAGCAGTCCTATTTCCCCTTGGTAGTCTGGATCAATCACCCCTTCTATCACTGTAACTCCTTTCTTAGCCTGTTCACTGGAGAGCATCAGGAGTCCATAGTGGCCAAGGGGAGGTCTTAACTTCCAGTTCAATGGAATGTTTTTTGTGCCTCCTGGCTAAAGCACTGCCCCTTCTGGAACCAAGACCCCTAGGCAAGCATAACATAAGGTTGCAGGAGCAGGAAGCAAACGAATGGCTAATGGGTCACTTGGGGTGATAGTTCCCACTTTCTCCCCTGGACTCCTGGGCCTGTGAATCTGGGCTGTAGTAAAAACAGTACCATATATAGGACACTGATTCAGAGCATATACAGCCTGCTGGAGGACACTTAAATCCTCTGAGCTATTGCCACCTACTTGACACTGTAACTATTTCTTTTAAAGGCCATTCCACCCATTATATCTATCCAGCTGCTTCAGGGTGGTAGGGCATGTGGTAAGACCAGTGAATTCCATGATCATGAGCCCACTGCTTCAGTTCCTTGGCTATGAAGTGAGTTCCTTGTTCAGAAGCAATGCTGTGTGGAATATCATGATAGTGGATAAGGCACAGTGTAAGCCCATGGATGGTAGTTTTGGCAGAAGCATTATGGGCAAGTAAAGCAAATCCATACCCAGAATAATTGTCTATTCCAGTAAGGCCAGGCTGCCCTTTCTGTGATGTAATTGGTCCAGTGTAGTCCACCTGCCACCAAGTTGCTGGCTGATCACCCCTAGGAATGCTACCATGTTGGGTGCTCAGAGTTGGCCTCTGCTGCTGGCAGATTTGGCACTCAGCAGCAGCAATATTTGGACCAGCCTTAGTTAATAGAAGTCCATGTTGTTGGGCCCATGCATAACCTGCATCCCTGCCACCATGGCTACTTTGTTCATGGGCCCATTGGACAGTGACAGGGATGGCTGAGGAAAGAGGTTGACAACTAACCACAGAATGGGTCAGCTTATCTACTTGATTATTAAAGTCATCCTCTGATGAGGTTACCTTCTGGTAAGCATTAACATGAAACACAAATATCTTTATATCCTTTGCCCATTCAGAGAGGTCTATCCACATATACCTTCCCCAAATGTTCTTCTCATCAATTTCCCAATTGTGCTGTTTCCAAGCCCCAGACCATGCAGCCAATCCATTGGCCACAGCCCATGAGCTTCTTCCAACTCCACAGCTGCAGTTTAAATCTAAAATCTCTGCTCAGTGGGCCCATTGCAATAAATTTAGCCTGATCTAATCTTATATTCCTTCCTCCATCATCTCACACCTTAAAATTCATTCCCACACATATTCCCCATGCTTCTGCCTGTACAAGTTAGAAAACTCCTGAAGTTCTTTAGGGGTATACCTCCCTCTTCATGAGTCATGCTTTCTACCTCACCTTTAGGGGCCTGCCAAGCCTTATGTCTGGTTACAGTCGTAGATGTGAAGATGTGTGGGCACTGAGGAGTATCAGCACCTCCTGCAGGGTGGGTCCTTGCTGGTTCCTCAGACAAAGAAGTATTGATTCCCTCAGGCAAGGGTGGAGAGGGCAAGACTTCAGGGTGTGGGGATGGGGATTCAACTGCTGCTAAGGGAGAGGTCACATTCTCATGCAAAACAACTTCTTCAGAATCTGAGGTTCAAAGTCCCCAGGTTCTTCAGGGTCTTCCCACATGTGATCATCACAAGACATAGGATCCCATTCTTTTCCAATCAGTGCCTTCACTTTAACTTCTGATAGCCTCTGAGGCTAGGATTTGAGTTTATGGTGCAAGTAAGCCAATCTTACAATGAGAGCTTGGGTTTGTTTTTTTGCAATTGGAGCACTGTTCTGACTACAGAGAACACTCCCCTCCAGGGCACTGTTAGAAATCTTTAGATCATGTATGTGAGTCTTAAGGTTGGAATTTTTCTTTCTGAGCTTCTGCTTTTCCCTTAATAGTTTATCCAGAGATGCTGGAAGCAACCAACCTACATCATCATTCCTCCACTTTTCCACAAATATTCAAAAATTTTAAATACAGAGTCACTAAATTCCTTGCTCTTCATGACTCAGAATCACAAAATACCATTCTTTAAATAGTTCACATCATGGATTATCAGTGCCCTCCTTATTACTGAGAGACCAAGGAGAAGTAACGTGCTGCATCTGGCTTCTGTGACATCGCTTAGTGGCTGGACAGTGGTGCTGCCATTTTAAATCAGACAGCCATTTTGAGTAAATAAAGAGCCCAGGCCCGGCTCAGATGAGGAACTAGCTGACTAATGTGCTATTTTTGCTTCTGTATCCATGCTTGCTTAGCTATAGCAGCCCCCCCCCCACCCCCGATTACTGGGAAGCCTCCACCCAAGGACATTCCAGAGATACCTAGCCATGGAGGCCCCCGGCCTCTTGCAAAAGATAAGTTCTGCAAACAGCTCTTGCAAAAGATAGGTTCTGCAAACAAGTTACTGACCTAAGTTAAGTAGGCTGGAGTTCCCACGCACACCCTCTCTGAAATTCCTGTGTGTGCCCTCTTAGAACCAATCATTTTAAAAGTCGCAATATGATGTAACCTTTCCTTTATAAACCCCTTTCCTCTGAGGGTCTGGGCTCTCTCCCTCACTACCGCTGTGCTGTACTGTGTGGATGGAGCCCAGGCCTAGGCTTGCAATAAAGAAACCTGCTGCTTTTACATTCGAGTGTCTCAGCTTTTGTGGTGGTTCTCTGGGTGACTCCTGGCTGACCGGGGCTCTTGGCTCCTGGTCAGGAGTCTTGGCACAACATATTGGGGGCTTGCCCAGGATCAACAGAGACCCCCAACAAACCCGAGATCCTGAAGGTTTCTTCTCCGACCAGTTGGGTAAGTTTTCCACTTGAGCACTCTCTTTTTACTTTCACTCTGTTAGCTAGCCACATCTGTTTTCTGATCAGGTCATACATCCTGGTGGACGCACCATAAGGACAGACCTGGAGGAGGCACGAGATGTCCTGCCCCCTCATCTGAGTGGGGGCTCTGTCCCGGACAGAGCAAACCTGCTAATCTGAGTGGGGACTCTGTCCCAGACAGAGCAAACCTGCTAGGGAGACCTGCTTTGATCCATACCATGTTTGGCATTATTGAGCCATCCCCTAAGGACTCAGACTCTTCTGGCCACCACGGATCTGAATCTGACTCTGTAGCACACACATCTGTTTTTTTTGGGCCCTGTGTGTCTGTGTAATACTTGTGTGTCTTGTCATTGCCCTAATCCTACAGACGTTCCTCCCCTGACTCAATAGCATGGGACAGATTCCTTCCTCCCCTTTAGGACTCTGCCTTGTGCACTGGAAGGACATCAAAGCAGTTGCCCATAACAATGGTGTAAACATTAAAAAAGACAGATGGATTACATTTTGTTCCTCTGAATGGCCTACCTTCAATGTAGGATGGCCACCAGAGGAGACCTTTCACCTAAATACTATACTTGAGGTTAAAAAAATTGTTTTTCACCTTAGGAGTGGACACCCTGATCAAATCCCTTATATTGTGACCTGGAGGAACCTGATTGAAGAGCCTCTCCCTGGGTGAAGTCTTTCCTCCCTTCCTTGCCCCCTCCTTTACAGGTGCTGGCACCCAAAAGAGGCACCAAACCCACAGCTGGTGCCTGAACAGGGACCTTATGAGATGGACAGGGTGGGTGAGTGCTCTCCCAGAGGGACTGGGAGACATCAGCCCATGCGGCCTTGCCTCCATGTTTTTGAGGGCTGGCAGGTTTCTGTTTCTCCTCCTTTATTTTCAGTTCATGCCATCGCATGGGACCAGACACGATGAACTGGCAACTGATGTCTCTTGGTCAAGGCCACTCTTCAGTATTGACTGAAGGCCAGCCGTCCTTTGCTTGGACCCTGACAGCCCATTGGGTGTTGGCGAAAACCCTCTATCTACTTCTCTCTGACACACACACACACACACACACACACACACAAAAAAAAAAAAAAAAAAAAAAAAAAAAAAAAAAAAAAACGGTACCACATCAAGCTCTTAAAAGCCTGTAGGGCAGATCGCCAGGCCTCTTAAACTTGTGGACAGGCTCACGCCCAGATCTTTGGGGAATCCCCCGAGTGCTAATCAGCCCTCAGGAACGTTGCACTCTGGTCTTGGTGTTTCTAATCTTTCTCTGTCATGGGTAACATTGCCTCCCACCAATATATAGATAGATAGATAGATAGATAGATAGATAGATAGATAGATAGATAGATAGATAGATCAGATTCACAGAATAAGAAGTCCTCTGAAAGTTAAGGGAATTAGCTCTCCCAGAAGGAGGCAGGCTCCTTTTGGGAAGAAGTCCTCCAGGTTATTTATGGATTTCTGGGCATCCATGTGCATCCACATAGCTTATCTGGCTAGGAAATGAAAAGCTTAGGAAGGAAATTTTCCCTCACTCCCTTTAAGCAGCAAAACCACAAGCCAGCTTTGCAAGCGCTCCAAAGTGGCTTGAGTCAGAGTCAGATGGCAGACAGACAATGGCGCCTCTGCCCGTGCAGGTGCCATGTCTCTGCCTCCTCTCCCAGTGGCCCCGAGCAGGCCCACTCCTTCTTCAGCGGCCTCCTGGCAGTCCTGGGGGCCCCCATTTCCCCTTCAGGTAGTTCGAATCCTTGGTCTCCTGTCAGTCTTCTTGGCCATTACCTCCACGTGTACTAGACCGGACCCCTGGTGAGTGCCAGGAGTAAGGCAGGGCTCATCTAAGGTATATACAAGCCCTGCCCAGCTGCAACAGCACACCAAAAAGTGGCAAGAAAGAAAAAAAAGCCACATTTAACTACAGCCTATAAAGAACTTAAGTTTTACATAAAAAATGTGTCAACTTTGTTATATGATATCATAAATATGATTACTGAATTTATGTTCTAGGTCAACTTCAACTTTCATAGAGGATTATTAAAAACAACAGAATTCTCTCTAAAGTGGTAACTTATAATTTGTCAGGTATTAAAAAAAAAAGTTGTAATGTACTTAAAAGGAAGAGGCAACTGACCTGACTTCTAGGCCAGCCTGCCTCAAGATAGCAATGATATTCGCTTTAGTTTAGTGTCTTATTGGCATTAGTGACATAAAATTTTCTTTAGACTACTCACTTGTTAGTGAGTAATAGGATTAATTAATTTGGTGTAGTTTTTCATAATAGCCTTATAAACAAGGTGGTTAATAATGGGATGAGATGAATTGATTAAATGAACTGGGAAGGAATTTTTCAATGTTGGGACATAGAATGCTCATTAAAAATGCTTTTTGAGTGGTACTTAGATGGGAATGTTAAAGTATGTGGATAAAGATGTGCGTATATAGGAAAAAATTTTCAGGCTAAACCTAAACACCATGCCTAAAGTTAGAGATTTTTCAACTGTTTGCAGACTCTTAAGGATACTCTAAAAGTTTTATATAGGGACATAGTCTTAATCTAAATTCATCTTACATTAGACACAGGTGATGCCTATGCTAGATGGGTCACAAAGTCATAAGTACAGTTGTAATTGGAGGTATAACCAGGTTAAACATAGACAAGAGTCTATCACCTTGTGTTTTGCAAATGGGTAAATTTGCTATGTAAAAACAAACAACTTTTTGGATAGGATAAGGATTGTCAGGATGCTTATCTCTCTGCTCTGTAATTTCATTTTGCTCTTCCTTTCCAACATATGCTACTTAAATTCATGGAAAGCTGGACTCTAAAAAATGGATGGAACCCCCTTTATCTCAGACCCCATGCAAGTTTAAGCCATGTGTTCCCCAGACTCTGACTAGAGACAAAATGGCCAATTGTCTCTGACAAGGAAAAAGGAGTACAGCATATAACTGTGGTTCTCTTTAGTTCTTCTCTCTTGAACACCTAAAGTCACATCTGTTAGATAAAGTTTCTCACTAGACAAAATGTTAAATAGGTAAACTGAGTCAAGGTATTTGATCAGGTTGCAAACTCCTTACATAAGACAAGCATCAGGCTTACCTAATGTGTATATCAGGGTAAGGGCCCCTTCATTGAAACATTTAATTGGATTAAATCTAATGTTTACCTGATGCCAAGGTTTTAATCAGTGGAGAAACTGAGTCTTATGATAAGGCCTCACTCATTAACAGGTCACTGATGCTAATTTGTTATGATTTAAGGGTTATAAAACTGGCTTTAGGCCTCTCTGAGTAAAGTAAATTAGGTTCCTCTTTTCATTAAGGTTTTAACTATTCTTAAGATAAAGGCTCACATAGAAGTGGTTATTTTCCAAAGGTGAAGTACTCATACCTAAAGACATTGTGACTTTAAAGATAGCTTCTGTCTTATTTATGTTAAGTCTATTGAATGGTCATAACTAGGCTTAATCACTTAGGTTTAAGTGATTTAATTTCAGTAATGATAACTTTCATCTTGCTGGGATATGTTGGGATAGCTTTCTTAAGCTTTATCAAAGTTAAGTCATGGGTAAGACATAAAATTGTTTTATGTTAAAAAAATTTCTGTGGTACATAAAATCAATAGCTATCAAGTTTAAGCCAAAATCATGGGTTGTCAAATAATGTTTTTTTTCTTTCAAAAAGATTTATCAAAGGTTATATTAGAATTAAGCTAGTTGTTTTGGTTTTTAAAAAGAAATTTCAAGCTCTGTTTCCAATGTTCTCTGGGTAATTTGTACCAACACAGGTATCTGAACTAATCAAAGATATTTTCAAACACAGGTACTAAGACTTTACACTGTCTTATTGACACTGTCACTGACACGTTACACTGTCCTTTTCTGGAAATTTCTAGGTTAAATGAGTTAGTCTGTAAATCAATTTGTACTGTTTTCAAGAGTGGTAGCAGGTTCTGCCTATATTTATAAATGTTAGATATTTAAAATATGAGATGTGCCTACTTTCCATACCTCATATATAAGGCTTATGATGCCATAGTGCAACGAAAATTTTAAAGATAGGACAAAATGATTTTAGAAGCCCTTGTGCCATTCTTTAACTAAGCCTATTTCAGTAATCAAATGTGCTCTATATGTACATACATCCAGGCTGGTGTAACTTCCTTTCTAAGTGTGTTAATTACCTACGTAGAAGCCAAAGCCAATCAGAATCATCAGAACAAGAGGCGCCAATATTTTGGCCTGTGCTCCCAGGTCATGAGGCCACTGGAGATGATGGGACACTTCTACACTGGCCCCCTGGTAAGTCACCTGTCTTCCTGAGCAGGGAGGATATGGAGACCCCAAAAAAATTGGTGTACAGTCTGACATAGGAGAGTCACAATTAAGGAGCAATCAGTCCTCTTGACTTCCAAAAGAAGGGAAAACTACTTGGCCAGCACGGCCCTGACTCATCCTAACAGACAGAAGACAACAGTAAGCTATGGGGCTACTCCTGGGTCCCTAAAGTCTCTTTGGAGAGCCATTAATGGCGTCCAAAATTAATCCTTAATTAAATGTGGCTATCTGCATGGTCTTAAACACTCAGAGAGAAATGTATAACCAAAGATAAAAAAAATACCTTACATAATATGAATGGCCTATTAAGTAACACAAGAGCTTTCCAAGAGGGGAAGCAAACATTAAGACATCTTTTCCCCGTAGTTTTAATTCTATAATAATAATAATAATAAAAACAAATATAGATATTCAAAGGGTTATTTTCAAACCTAAAATATGTAAATAATCCGGGAGACTGGATGTCACCATTGCCGCGAGACACTGGAACCCCTCTGGAAGGGACCCTATGCTGGAAGAGACCCTAAGTCTTCATCCTGACCACACCTACTGCTGTGAAGATGGACGAAATTGCCATTTGGATTCATCACACCCACATCTGACTGGCAGATCCACTGGCTGAACCTGAGGACTATCAGCCACAATGGAAATGCAGTACCCCACTCAAGCTTCAACTCAAATGCTCCTGATCCTGACTGTGCTCCTAACTGTATGTATTATGGCAGCTACTCCCCACCAAGTTTATAATCTGACTGGATAATAACCAACACTGCCATGGGGGAAATTGCTTACTCCAAATCACATCTTGCCCCACGGGGAACCTGGTTTCCTGATTTGATCTTCGACCTCCATCAACTAGTGGGTAACTCATGGGACTCTGGCAAATCAGGAAATTTCTTATTTCTATGTATGCCCCAGGCACTTAGGGAAAGCAAGAATCAAAGGGGGCTGTGGAGGACCTGAAGCCTTCTACTGTGCTGGCTGACAATGTGTCTACCGGAAGGGTATATTGAAACCTACCTACTAAGGGGGACTATATGTGGCCTTAGGAAGAATGTTGTTTTTATATCAACCATTCAGGTATAATTAGAGACTCAATGGTGAAGGTACGAGAGAATTTGAAAAAATGAAAGAAAGAAAAGCTGATAGAGGATGGTTTGAGTCATGGTTCAGTTATTCCCCATGGTTAACAACTCTGCTGTCAGCTTTAGCAAGGCCATTACTTTTATTTTTGTTGCTAATCATAATAGGACCTTGCATTATTAATAGATTAGTTGCCTTCTGTTAGGGAAGGCATTAATACAGTACAGCTTATGGTTTTATGATCATAGTATATACCATTAGACTCCACTCACTAACTCAACTGGGACCCAAGATTGGCTCCTCATGGTACATAGAGAGGGGGAAATGA
This sequence comes from Dipus sagitta, assembly GCA_036346955.1. NCBI lineage: Eukaryota > Metazoa > Chordata > Mammalia > Rodentia > Dipodidae > Dipus > Dipus sagitta. The sequence goes on from CM070773.1 coordinate 86,102,473, forward strand.
GAGACCAAGGAGAAGTAACGTGCTGCATCTGGCTTCTGTGACCTTGCTTAGTGGCTGGACAGTGGCGCTGCCATTTTAAATCAGACAGCCATTTTGAGTAAATAAATTGCCCAGGCCCAGCTCAGATGAGGAACTAGCTGACTAATGTGCTATTTTTGCTTCTGTATCCATGCTTGCTTAGCTATAGCTGCCTCCCCCCCACCACCCCCCCCCCTATTCCTGGGAAGCCTCCACCCAAGGACATTCCAGAGATACCTAGCCATGGAGGCCCCCGGCCTCTTGCAAAAGATAAGTTCTGCAAACAGCTCTTGCAAAAGATAGGTTCTGCAAACAAGTTACTGACCTAAGATAAGTAGGCTGGAGTTCCCATGCGCGCTCTCTCTGAAATTCCCACACGTGCCCTCTTAGAACCAATCATTTTAAAAGTCGCAATATGATGTAACCTTTCCTTTATAAACCCCTTTCCTCTGAATTAAAAGGGAATTTACTGAGTTAGCTTATGGCAGTCCAACAATAGCAGTTTGCAGGCCTGAGAGTCAAGGAACCCTGTAGCAGATCAGTCTATGAGGCTATTTGCCTCAGTAGTGCCAATCCAGCACTGAAGGCCTGGAGGCTTCCTAAAAAGCCACTGGTCTTCAGTCCATGCTGGAAGGCAGCAAGCAGCACTACAGCCAGGTAGGAAGAAAGGATTCTTTTCTCCCAGAGCTCTGTCAAATAAAGCACCCTCTGAAAGAGGCCACCTACTTCCTCCTTCAGTAAATCCTTCCTGGAAGCAACTTCAGAGACCCACTCAAGAGGAATGTTTGTGGATTACTAAACAGATCAAGTTGACAACAAAACTGAACTATCACACTCTCCTAATGCCTTTCTGTTTCTGAATATTTAAGGTATAATTTTCATATCATAAAATTATCTGTTTTTAATTATTGCTTTTAGTGAATTTATATAGGAATGCAACTGTTTATTCAATAATAAGATGTTCTTTTTCAAATTGCCATATCAGCTTGCTTACAAAGCTTGCTGGCCAGGATTCAAATCCACACACAGTGCCAATGCATAGCCAAATGCAGAAAGTGACACATGTGCCTGGAGTTTGTTTGCAATGGCAAGAGGCTGTGGCACTCCCATATTTTTTTTTCTCTCTCTCCCTCCCTCTCTCTCTCTCTCTCTCTCACACACACACACACACACACACATTAGCAAAATAATACTTTCAAAAATTTCAATTGCCTGAGAAAAATCAAACCCCAGAGCTAGGAAAACAAGGCTCTGTTTTTTTTCTTTATTGATGCCTTTTCTGAGCATTTATACAAAGGCAAAGATAAAATGCAGTTTTCACACATTCTGGTTAATTTTGAACTAGGATCTTTTGACCTAACTATTATTGCATTAACTTAAAAATTGCACAGTACAATATGACCTTAAATCTAACCGAGGATAACTAAGCAAAATAAGTCAAACCAATATTTTCCCTTAAAATAGGGTTTTGATGCGAGAAAAGAAAAACAACACAGCACAGAATAAATGTAACTGGTGACAAAACAAAGCAAGACTAACAGTCCAGGATACCAGGATGAATGATAAACATAGAGGATGGGAGGTGAAACATTACTAGAATCTTCTCACATTTTTCATCCTCCCAAACACAGCTGGACCTGAGGTGGATCTGATGTAAGAAAACTGGTTCTAAATCAGTTTAGTGAAATTTACAAAGGGTTTAGGAGGGAAGAGAAGTGTGTGGCAAGAACCATGCTAAATGTTTGGATTATTTCTGTAAATGAGAGAGGGGTATTCTGAGAGAAACTGATTAGTTCAAAGCATTATTTACTCAGGGTATTAGGAACCCCTTGTTTTATATGTTATTTGCCAATTTCAAATATATATATATTTGAATGAAGAGAAGGCCATCCTCTCCTCCATTAACCATTAACTACCAACAGCTCTTGTGGTAGCTTGAATGTAACATGTCCCCCTGTTGTATAGCAATTTCCTCTGAATTGAAATATTCCTTCTTGGAGGTAGTCAAGAGGTCAATATGTCTGGGAGAACTAAAACTTAAAAGGTCATATGACCACTTCCCAAGGTTATAGGAGTGCTAAACAACTGTTGAGGGGCAGACTCTGACCAGTGTTCTATAGCTGATTCCATTTCCTAGCTATTGTTAGTGACCAAGCAAGGCATTCGCTTTAAGGGCAAAATCCTGTGTGAATGCATATTCAAAATATCCTTTTCTTTATTTTAAGCTAAAGTTTTATGGTACAAGCTGAGTATGTCCAGAGGCATTTCTAATATTTTTCATATGCGCTCCATAACTTTGAGCTTTGACATGCACAAAAATGTGTCTACCATCTTTTTAAATATGATCCCTGCTCCCTTTGTTTCCCTGAGAGTTGTGCTTTGGGGATGACTCCACAATACTCTCCTCCTCTGCTACAGCTAACAAATCTTTCTCTACTCCCTTATGTCTTCGCTGTGCTTATTTTGGCTTTGCAGTCACCAAGATGTGAAAACATTGCATTGGGCTAGAAATCAGTGACCCAGATGTGATATTTTCCTTGATGGTTAAACAAAAGGGCCCTGACTCAGGTAAGCCCTCCTGAATTGCTGGAGATAGGTCCCAAGCTGGGAAAGGGAGACATCTTGGGGCCATGACCTGACTTCTCCATACTCATCTGGTTTTAGGAAAACTGAAGCCACTTCAACCCTTTGTAAATTTTTCCTCCCAGAATGTAGAGATGTGGGAGAGAGCTCTGAGTGGGATTAGAACTCCCACATCAGTAGCTTTCAAGTCTCAAGTTCTTGTCCAGGTTAGCAAAGCATTGAAAAATGTAGGTTCAGAGAAGGGTATAAATTATGAGGTTTGTTTTAGGGAAAGTTGAGGTAAGAGGGAAAGCAAAAAGAAGTTCCCACCTTTCCTACTTGGCTGGAAGGGGGAGAAGAAATTGAGAAACCTCTGGGGAAAGAGTAAGGAAAAAAAAAAAAAAAACACGGGGACTCCCACACAGTGGCTCAGGTCAATTTAGATGAATCAGTCATCCAACTAGAATGACCCTCATCCCTAGGCTCCAGTGTATAGGGAGAAACCTGACTGGTTGTTTCACCAAGGAAAAACACTGATTTAGGAAGGGCCCATCCATGGGGCTAAACTAGAAAAATCAAAGAAGAAACAGAAAGCTGTTGCTGTTGCTGTTGCTGAGGAAGGATTAGGAGGTTGCTGCTTACAAACATCTTAGATGAGAATCAGATGCAAGTTCTAATCTCATGTTTCTTTGGGCCTTACTGTAGCTAACTACTTATGAGAGAAGGCTGCCTTGCTTCTAATACATATCAAATCTGATGGATGATGCCAGGACTCTTGAATCAGCTAATAAGGCTTCACAGCAGAGTGGAAAAGGACTGGATGCAGAGGGGTTGCATCTCAAATCTGTGTCCTGCAAGGGCGTGAGGGAGTGAAAGACATCCCTGGACAGGCTGACTGTGGGGAGACTAACAAGAATCTCCATCTGGGTCAGGAGGCTAGTCAAAGATGCTTGGCTCTCAAAACCTTACAAGGAAAATCTTAAGAGAATTTGTACTAGCCAGCTAAAGGAACATCTGGTAGATCTGCAATTTCTCATACTAAAGTTGTAAATAAGATAAAGGCACCCTAATGGAAAATGTGGGGTTTATTTGTATATCTGTCTGTCTGGTTGGTTTTGTATTGATTCCCCAGCAAGTCTAGATGTTTAATTTTGAAATTCAGTACTCTAATACACCACCAAAGTCAATCTTTTATCTGAATAAAAAGCACATTAAGTTTGCATTTCAACTAACCATTCCTTTCAGCACTCTCCCCTCCCATCACTCAGGGTTTTGCTTTCAGAAGATGGTAAGAAATCTGTTCTGTAAACCTGGGTCTATTACAGAGGCTCAGAAGCTAATGGTCCCATGATGACCTTTCTGGAAATGTTCTAGCATCTGAATCTGGGATCAGTAGTAGATATGTTTAGCCATTGTGTTAATATACATATTTTGATGCTGTTTCTTCTGTTTGAAAACTTTCTGTTGTTTGCTCTCTTGTCCTCGGAGAATCCAAAGCTCTTTATTCTAATCCTTGACAGATGTAAGGGAGAAGACAGAAGTGATGGCAGCTGTGGAAGAGAAAAGGCCCTTAATAAATACTCAGGCTAGAGAAGTGTGTGTGTGTGTGTGTGTGTGTGTGTGTGTGTGCCTGGCATTTATTAATAACTTTACATCTGAAATCCTTTTGATGTTTTTCTATCATATTACACCAGGAAGAATCTGTTGCTAATTCTTTTCAGAGGCTACCTTGATGTATTGGGTCACACAAGACCTTATGCACTCTAACATTCTTAAAATAATTTCTCTGGCACTGGCCCAATAATGAAAACAAAAGAATGGGAATTTTAAAAATAAAAGATTAAATGGAAACAGAAGGTAAATGTATATGTATGATTAAAAACACATTATTTTTAAAACATAACTTTAAAAGAAATTTTCATTCATAAGGCCACCTCCCTCTTTCTGCCAATTACTATATTACATTAAGTCTACATAACAAACCTCACATTTGCTTTTTATGAGCTTAAAATGACATAAAAATCATCACATTTGTGTTCTATCTACAGAGATAAAGATTTTTACTTTGCTGCATTTTGATAGTTAGAGTTTACCACACAGATTTGGCCTGGAGCAATAGCTCAGTGGTTAATTGCCTGCTAAGCCTAACAACCGGGATTCAGTTCCCCAGTGCCCACATAAGACCAGATGCACAGAATGGCACATGTATCTGGAGTTCATTTGTAGTGGCTAGAGGCTTGCAGTCTCTCTCTCTCTTTCCTCGCAAAGAAATAAAGTACTTTAAAAAGGAGATTTAACACTAAGAATTACTTCAAGCTATAAAAATGATTATGTCCATAATCTTGAAAATAACTGGTTGTAGTGAGAATCCCAGAGCTCTCTACCCATCCCCTTTTCTCGTGCTCCCACCTAGCCATGCCTAAACAAGGTCTTGGATTCTGGACTCACTGTCTGTTGTAGAAATTGAGGCTACCTCTGGGCTGAGAAGAGGGAATGACACATCCCCAGCAGCCCCTGCCTCAGCACATCAACCAAGGTCTCTCCTTCATGGGGAAGTTTCCCTCCTCTTTCCATAAAACCCTCTCTCTAGCCTTTTCTCACTTTCTCTTTGGCTTTCTTGATCCCTGCCATGACTATCCCCTTCTCTCTTTTCTTTCTCTCTCCCCTCCCTCCCTTCCTCCCTTCCTCCCTTCCTCTCTCTTTCTTTCTTCCTTTCTCTTTCTTTCTCTCTCTCTGTCTCTCTCTTTCTTTCTTTTTTCTTCTTTCTTCTCTCTCCTCCATTTCCCTCTTCCCCTTCACTCACTGGTCAAAATGATGTCTTAAACTAAAAAGTCATTTGTCTTTGTGCCTCTATCCTGACCCGGGCATCCATCAGATGGTTTCCTGGCCAGGAATAGAGGTACCACCCAGACAAACTGCTTTCTTGCCCTACTTCTCTCTCTTTCCTTATTCTACCTCTGCTGTGGCATTAGCCTCTTTGCCCACGCTACATAGGCTAGCAAACTTATCTAGTCTTCATGGAACACATGCCATCTTGGAAAACCTCGACCCTCAGTCAGGTATACCTCAGCATGGGGTTTGGGACATCTCTCCACTGCCCCAAACCCAGCAGAGATACAAAGGCATTTCTTTTGTGTGTGTGTGTGTGTGTACTCGTAGGTTTTTTGTTTTCTGTGTTTTGTTTTTTTGTTTTTCTAACTCAAGGGATATAAAGAAACGTTTCTCTCCATTCTGTATACTGTCAGACCTGCCCCACCAGATGTCCCCAGTTGGCTCTCCATAGCGCAATAGGTGGCACTGCCCCTCCCCCCTCCCCTTTTCTCTCTCCCTCCCTCCCTTCCCCTCTTCACCCTCTTCACCCTCCCTCCTCCTCCATCTTCTTTTTTTTCTTACTATGATTCTTCTGTTCCAAATCACATTGCCAGCATTTTTCTCTACCTCTCTGCTGAAAGCCCAGTTCTAACTTTCAAACTTTCTGCTGTCATGGGATTCCTCTCCAGGTGGGAGCCAAGTGCTTGGCATGGCTTCCGCCCTACTCTGAACAGATACCAAGATCCCCAGCTTTCCCCCATAGGTCACAGATTTGTTTTCTTCTTCCAGATTTGTACATTTACTGATCATAATGGTGACTGCCATGTGGACTGGCTCACCAAGTAAAGTCCATGGATGGAGGAAAGAGGGGGCATAAATTATTAAATTATCTCAAGTCCCTTTCAGTTCATAGTATAACTAGTTATTTTTTGTTGTTGTTGTTGTTTTGGTTTTTTGACTTAGGGTTTCAGTCTAGCCCAGGATGACCTGGAATTCACTATGTAGTTTCAGGACAGCCTAGAACTCATGGCAATCCTCCTACCTCTGCCTCCTGAGTGCTGGAGTAAAGGCATGCTCCACCATATCTGGCTAACTAGAGGTTTGTTTGTTTGTTTGTTTTTTGTTTTTTGTTTTTTGTTTTGTAGGTAGGGTCTCACTCTAGCTCAGTCTGACCTGAAATTCACTATGTAGTCTCAGGATGGCCTCAAATTTATGGAGATCTTCCTACCTCTGCCTCCTGAGTGCTGGGATTAAAGGCATGCACCACAATGCCCAGCTCTAACTAGAGTTTTAAAAGAAGAAAATATCTTTTCTCTGACATCCTATTACATGTCTTAGTCATATGTCTAAGACAGGTAAGCCAGGCTGGAGAGATGGCTTAGCAGTTAAGCTCTTGCCTGTGAAGCTTAAGGACCCTGGTTCGAGGTTCAATTACCCAGGACCCACATTAGCCAGATGCTCAAGGGGGTGCAAGCATCTGGAGTTCGTTTGCAGAGGCTGGAGGCCCTGGTGTGCCCATTCTTTCTTTCTCTCTATCTGCCTCTTTCTCTGTCTGTTGCTCTCAAATAAATAAATAAATATATCTTTTAAAAAAACAGGTAAACCATTGTCATGTATTCATGTTCTTTTCATGTAATTGGTCATCATGGGCTTATGTCAAAAATTACATAACTAAATGCTCTGGTTTCACCATATACACATATGTATTTAAAACTGCTAAAGACACTCTACAATGTATTTGAAATAGTTCATTTTTCCTTGACTTTAAAAGAAAAATGTTTATTTATGTCTACTATAATGGTAGTCAGATTATTTTAAGGGTGAACAAAATTGCTACACTATGGTCCTGCCTTTTTAAAAATTTCCTTACAAGTTCAATTAAAAAGGTTAAGATTTTTAGATGGAAATCTTTAATAAATCAGTTAATTGGATATATTAATAAGATACAGGACTATTAATACATATTTGTATTTATTACAGACAATATACAATATGCATTCTTTCTGTCTTTCCTATGTTTCCATTTGGGAAGCATTTATTGATTTATTTATGAGAGAGAGAGACAGACAGACAGACAGAGGGGGGGGGGCAAGAAAATGGGCACTCCAGGGCCTCTAGCCACTGCAAATGAACTCCAGACACATACTCTACCATGTGCATCTGGCCTAAGTGGGTACTAGGGAATCAAACCTGGGTCCTTAGGCTTTGCCTTAGTGCCTTAACCACTAAGCCAACTCTCTAGTCCTGGAAAGCATTTCTAATGACAAATTTTTGCTATTTCATTTAAAATAATGATAAAAGATATATATATATATATATATATATATATATATATATATATATATCTTCAATTAAAATGTTAAATAAGGGCTGGAAAGATGGCTCAACAGTTAAGGCACTTTCCTGCAAAGGCAAAGGATCCAGGTTCGATTCCCCAGGACCCATGTAAGCCAGATGCACAAGATGGCATATGAGTATGGAGTTCATTTGTAGTGGCTAGAGGCCCTGGCACACCTATTCTTTCTCTCTCTTTCTCTCTTTCTTACAAATTTTTTAAAGTTAAATAAAACATAGTAAGTTATTAAATTGCTGATTAATATATTTAAGTTCAATATATTATTAAAGGTTATTGAAATTTTAAGGTCAAAATTTTAAGCTCTAAAGCTAATACCATTTTCTGTTTACAACAATTAATTGGTTTTCTTAAATATTTTTTCTGCTCTAGTAATGCTTATAAAACTGGCTTAGGGGGCTGGAGAGATGGCTTAGCAGTTAAGTGCTTGCCTGTGAGGCCTAAGGACCCCAGTTCGAGGCTTGATTCCCCAGGACCCATGTTAGCCAGATGCACAAAGGGGCACACATATCTAGAGTTTGTTTGCAGTGGCTGGAAGCCCTAGTGCACCCATTTTCTCTCTCTATCTGCCTCTTTCTCTTTCTCTGTCTGTTGCTCTCAAATAAATAAATAAAAATAAACAACAACAAAAAAAAACTGGCTTAGAAATAGGGATCTTATGTTTATGTTTTTACTAAATGAGACATTTTAAACCTATGATTAAATTGTATCTAAATACTATATTCATAGGTTTTCCCATTATATAAAGGTTTTCTTTGATATAGTACCAGATTCTCTGTTTTTAACAATACAATAGCTGTAAAATTTGTCAATTTCTTAAACTCTTTCATGATTAAATAACTCTAACTATCCAAGGTATTTTAAATGCCAGTAGATATATTCCTAAATGATATGTCACATGTAAATGTTATGCAAATGCAGAAAATATGTAAAAAGAGAGAGAGTATGTGTGCCTGGTTCATAATAGCTAATTTAATGTGATTCAAGAGTTTCTTTAATAAAGGCTTTGTAGACTAATTGTATCCCTTTCCTAAAGAATGGCCATCCTATCTATTCAGCTTTGTATGGCAGACCCTGGAGTAAGGTGCTAGCAATGTGCAACAGTATGCTTAGCCAAAAGGGAATCAAAATCAGAGGCTCCCAAAAGCCACACGTGTGTTGTTAGCACACCAACTGACTCTAGGAACTATGGAGAGCTAAATGTTACAGTTCCAGGAAAAAAAATTATCTTCAGCTATATTAACCTTCTAAAAGAGTCAGCTTGTTAACTTTTTTTTTTTTTTTTTTTGGAGGGAGAAGATGTTACCAAAGTCTTTACTGATCCACTAACAGGTATAAATCAAATATACTGAAGCTGAACATTCCCTTCTGATAGCTGTCCTTTTGCACTTTTTCTGAAGTTTCTTCCCAACTGCGGGCTAATGATCAGATGAAGGCCACAGCTTTACTGATTATACAGCTCTTGGTATAAAATCCAGGAACCAGAGATGTTAGGCTCTTCAGACTCTTGCAAAGAAACTTGGGGACAACCTCAGGTGGCAGGCTTCCAGACAAGTCCTGATACTTTATAGGACAGACGAGTGGCAGCCACAGGTACTGTGTTGACCTGAGCTGTCAAAGTCTCTCCAGGTTGCTCTAGCATGCAGTTGGAGATCTCATATCCACAAACAGCCACAGCTCTTAGAAACATGCTGTTGTTAACTCTTTCTATGTATGACTTGATATCTCTGTAACCAGATGAGAAATTTCATACATACATGTGGAAGACTGAATCTACATATTCTTCTCTCACCCTGTACAAAACTCAACACCAAATGCATCAAGGACCTCAATATAAAACCTGAAACTATGAAGCAATTAGAGTAAAAAGTAGGAAGAACACTCCAAATATAGGCACAGGGAAAAACTTCAGGAATAAGACCCCTCCAGTATCCCAGGAAATAAAACAAACGCTAAACCACTATGATGTCATGAAACTAAAAATCTATTGCACAGCTATAGAGTGGGAGAAAATCTTCACCAGCTATATTTCTGACAGAAGTTTAATTTCTAGTATATACAAAGAATTCAAAATAAAATAAGGAATAGAAAATCAATCAACCCACTCAGAAAAACAGTGACGACTAAACAGAGTTCATAAGGGAAGAACTACAAATGGCCAATAAGCATATGAAAAGATGATCAACATCTTTAGCCATCATGGAAATACAAATTAAAACTACTTTGAGACTCTATCTCATTGTGATCTGAATGGCTTATCTTCAAAAAATTTGATAACAACAAATACTGGGAAGTGTGTGGAGAAAAAGGAACTGTTTGTAGGAGTGCAAACTTATACAGGCAGTGTGGAAATTCCTCAAAAATTTAAAAATAGGTCTACAATTTGACCCAGCTATACCACTCTTGGGCATATGCCCTAAAGACGCTACTCTTTACTATAGAGATATTGCTCAGCCATGTTTGTGGCTGCTCTATTCACAACACTTAGGGAATGGAATCAGCCCATATGCCCATCAACTGCTGAATGTATAATGAAGATGTGATACATATGCACAATGGAATTCTACTCAGCAAAAAGGGAAAATGAAATAATAAGATTAGCAGGAAAATGGATAGACCTGGAAAATATTATGCTAAGTGAGGTTACCAAGGCTCAAAGAGACAAACATTGTATGTTCCCTCTCATTTGTAGATATTAACATGAAACAATTTGATTTGTCTCTAAGTTGTAGTAAGCATCACTAGTACTGGGTAGAAAGCAAGACTATGGCTTGGAGAGAGGAGAAGCAGGGAGTGATCAGAGCAGAAAGTAATAGGAAGGAAAGTGGAGGGACAGATTATACAATAGAATGGTCTGGGGAGAAAAGGGTAAGTGAAGAAGAGGAGGAGGGAGGAGACACAAAAACTAAAGATGGCATGAATCAGTACTATAGAAACATTCCTCTTGGTTAGCTAATTAAAATATATAAGTCTCTTAAAAGGAGAGAAAGAGAGAGGAGAGGGAGAGAAAGATAGAAAAGATTGGGAAGAAATACCCTGCAAGCTATTACTATAACAATTAATCGAATTAAAGATCTATTTTAAAATTAAATTATCAAGTAAAGATCTATTTGAGTTTTATTTAATTTAATATATTTTCCTGTTTGACTCTATGTGTGCATATATCTACATATGGTAAAATTTTATAAACAAAATGAACTAAAAAACTAAATGGGAGAAGCATGGTATAAATGTGTAAGACATTTTTCATAAAAAGATTAAAAAGTTTCTTAGATTATATGAGATTTTAGGTTATGAATTATTTTATCCTAAAATAAAAATAAATAATAGTGGAAGATAACAAAACTAATAAAAATGAAATAATGTCATAAAAGGTTGTAAAATGATAATAGAAAATAATATGGGTATAATTAAGTTGACTATAATAAAAATTGTTTAAATACCTAAGATTAAATATAAGCACATTGTTATAAACCTAAATCAAATCATGTTTACATGATAGTCTTTTAAGATATTTATCTGGTTTGGTTATATTTCAAAAAAAAAATTGGTAACAGTTTACTTAAAGTTTTACTCATTCAAATAATTAGATCAAGACTATGTTCAGATACAAAATTGTGTATTTGTTATTGTCATTGCTAATAAGACTTTTAGACATAATGTTATTGGAATGATATTTTAAGTAGAGTTTGGTATGTATGCTATTTGCTATGTAAACTTAACAAAATTATATGTCTTCTTAAGACATTATGTTTTGTACTGACTTTGTCAGGCTGGGAGACATAAGACTCATAGCCCAAGCACATTTAGCAGAGAAACCTGCTTTTCAACTCTGAGTAGATTAAAGAAAAAGAAAGAAAATGATAATGACAAAAAGACATACAAAGCCATCCTAATAGGATGACCCTATGAACTTGGCTGATCCAGTGGCCGCCATTGTGTTATTCATTTGCCAAGCTGGACAGACATCCAGGTCATACTCGCCATCCTCCCAAGGGGAGATAAAGGGAGCTTTAGGTAAAACTAATAGTGAAGGGGCAAACTGATTTACTATGGATACTTAAACCAGTTACTGATAATAAACTGGTCAATCACAAAAGCTTAATGAATACTGTACATGGATTTAAATATATCCATCAAGGTAATAGTAAGGTTACTCTAAAAGAAATCACCAAGACAGAAGCACTTCTCCCAGAGATCTCTGTATAAAAAGTTGTTTGCAGACCATTGCCTTAAACTATGAGTGGAAAGCAAGCCAACATTTGCATTGACAGCAGATATGCCTTTCTGGTTTTGTATGTCTGTGGTTCTATTAGGAAAAAGAGGGAATTACGTGGCTCCAATAAAAAGAAATTAAACACCTGGCAGGAACTCTTAGGCTAAAAAAAAGGTACATAAGTATCTAAATAGGTGACAGATGATGATTGGCCCACCAAAAACTTAGTGCTAAATTCACTAAAAGAAACAATTTCCCTGCAAATTTCACAATTATATTTTTCTTTACCGCTGAATAGAATGCCATTGTGTAAAGGTACCAGATCTTTATTATCCATTCATCTGTGGATGGACATCTAGGCTGGTTCTATTTCCTAACTATTGTGAATAGAGCAGCAATAAATATGGTTGTGCAAGTAGCTCTAAGGTAGTGAGAAGAGTCATTAAGATATATGCCCAGGAGTGCTATAATTGGATATATGGTAAATCTGGAAAGGATTATACTAAGTGAGGTAACCCAGGCCCAGAAAGCCAATCATCACATGTTCTCTTTCATATGTGGATCATAGCTACAAATGTATAGACTTGTGTGTGAGCTGGAACCAAAAATCAGTAGCAGAGGCCCATAAGCTAGAAAAAGGCTACATGGGAGGGAGGAGAGGGTAGGACTTTAGGGGATGGTATTATATATGTGTAAATAGAAGAACAGATTACAGGGAGGGGAAAGGCTAAGCTAAGTCAGGGGAAGAGATTGTATAAAAGAAGGGTGAGAGGGGAGGGTCAATCAAAATTCAAGATATTCTGAATAAGACATATGGAAATTAACTTTCTTGAATAATGGCATGTCCAGAAGCCATAGATTGTTACTAGAAAATTTTCAGTGCCAGGGATGGGATACCTTCCAGTGAGTTGTTGGCCAGGGAGGTCCCTGTTGCCTCCAAAACATTATAGGCTATTGCCAAGGCCCTTGATTTCCCATGAGAAAAAGATGGTAAGGCCCTATTGCTGAAGACTTCATATGCCTGAGCAGCAAAGTCACTGAGAAATCAAGCTGGTGCTGAGCAGAAAACATTCTCCCTGTAGTCCAGCCAACCTGAAAACTGGAAAAAGCTGCACTATATGCAGCCTTATAGGAGTCAGAAGTCATCAGCGGTAAAAACCGTAGACAGTGGAATCTTCAAGTTTGGCCAGAGAGGCCAAATGACTGGATGAGTGCAATAGTGACATGTCTGCTCTGGGGTAAACCAACAGCTCTCTAATTGGACTGAAGTCCCACTCTATGGGAGGGAATACATGCCTGGTACTGAAAACCTAATCAAAAGTCTATGGCAGGGGAGGTCATGAGCCTTAGAGGTATAAAACCTGCTCCTGTCTGGATAAATGCATATATTACTCTCACCAAATTGCCCTGAAAGCACTATACTTAATATTCATATTCATATATTAATGCTACTCTCACTTCTGGTTAGATAATCTTCTTTTTTCAGATGGTGATGACCACTGGGACGACCCAAAAGGCAGCATAGTGCTGAGAAGAAGGAACAGAGGGGTGTCCAGCACTGAAACACCTCACCCCCTCCAAGGCCCAGGGTCCATTGCAGAAGAGGTGGTGCAAAGAATGTAAGAGCCAAAGGAAGGGTACCACTTCTTACATACAAATGTCCAGACAGAAATTGGCCTTGATATCCAAGACCTCACAGTGCCTAGCAATACCTACACAAGACCCTTATAATAGGAGAAAAAGATGATGACATCAAATTAAAAGACAGACTAATGGAGAGAGGGAGGGAATATGATGGAGAGCAGAATTATGAAGGGGAAAGCAGGGGAGGGAAAGAAAATGCCACGGTTTGTTGTCTATAAGTATAGAAGTTGTCTATATATATGTATTAAGAAAAAAGAAACAATTTGACAAACAAAGCAGCTAAAATAGTTGCTGCATTTCATACAGCAATACCTCTCATTCTTGTGATGGGCTCTGTAAACCTGAGTCCTACCACCCTGTTGCATGTCATAGAGCAACACCCCTCATTCCAGTGACAGCCTTATCTAAACCTGAGCCTCATAATTCTGCCTCTGATGGAAAAATGCTACCAGCTGGTGATTTGCTAAATCTGTATTAGGCAACTGAGAAAAACAACAAAACTAAAACTTTTTTTTTTTTTCAGTATACTTGGTGGATCCAGTTGTGAAGAAATTACCTATTTTAGAATGGATGGATAATATCTGATAGCAGGACTCATTATTCAGAAATATAATGTTCAGGAATCACATAGAGACTACAAATTGCTTAAAGGCCTCAACTTTTGCTAAAGAAAGAGAAATAAATAAATAATCACACTTGAGACAAAGGAAATTGTTAACTGTGCCTCCATTGGGGCCAAGTCCTGCTGAGAATGAAAGTAGCTCCCTGAAGTGGGCTTGACTAGAGTCCCCAGGAAACTTTTTATGTGTGGCACATTCTAGACCATGCTTAAAAATGGGTGGTGCTGTTACAGATCAGACATTTAAAGTCTATTTGTACTGTCTAAACAGATTTTAAATGTTAAAGAGTCTGCTCTTACAGGTCCTATGTACTAATTCAAACTAGGTGACAGGGTTATACTAAAAATTTGAGAAATCAGAAACTTTAGAAAGTTAACTGAGGGGTGTACTGGACAATGAAAGGCACTTGTGGTGATGGCTACATCTATAAAGCTTGTTGGAGATTTACCAGGGAAAATAAGTTGTTACAAAATTCCTAACATCTGAACAAACAGAATTAAAACTAAGTTTTAAAAAAGTTATTTGTATTTTTACTAACGATTAGCCCTCTATTGATCCAGGGGAACATGATACTTATAATCAAGATAAAAACCAAGATGTGGAAACACTTGACTAATAATATTTTAAATATTTCCAACTTTTGCCTTGAAAGGGGAACAAATGCTGAACAAACTATCATGCCTTGAGGGGGTGTGGGCACCCTTCAAAAATATGTATTATTATGCTTTGTTCTGATATGTGAAACTGAGGACACTTTGTGACAGAACCAAAAAAAAAAAAAAAAAAAAAAAAGAAAGACAGAAAGAAAGAGAGGGAATGTTTAACTTGAGATTAATGAATGTGCTGTTTCCACAAGATATGTTAAAAATTTTTGAAATCTGACAGAGAAAAGCAATATGACCTCCACATCCCACATACTGTGGGTCATCTCATGCTGCCACAGGGTTGTTCCTCCCTGTGTGGTAAGATGGCTTTGTCTTTTGTGCCTGTGAACAGCACCCGGAGTTCTTGTAGCCTGAGAAGACTCTTAGTAATCTTGTCCAGAAGGCCTGACACATAGGAGAAAAACAGAGGGAACTATCCCCTCCCACCAACTAAGATGATGAAGTATACCTGCACAATACTATAAAATATGTCTGTGTTTGTGATATCAGTGAGGGCAGGACTACTAAATACAGTGTGTGTGTGTGTGTGTGTGTGTTGTTAGATTGCCCTAAGGCCTATATTGCTTTTACAACAAGAGAGTTTCACTCCTCTTATTGGAAAGATATAGCACCTCATCCAGGAAGAAATAGATTCAGAAGATAATCCCCATCCAATCCCCTGAAGCATGAGGAGATGTGTGTTAGCAGGTATTTGTTAGTGACTAAGCCAAGTATGCACCTTTAAGGGCAGAATCTTGTGTTCATGCAACTTCAAAATATCTTTTCCTTTTATCTTGAAGCTAAACTTTTATGGTACATGCTGAGCATGCCCAGAGGCACTTCTATGTGTGTTTGTTTTTTTATATGTGCTCTATAACTTTAAGCAAGCACAAACGTGTCTAATATCTTTAAAAAATTATGACTGCAACAGAGCATGTTTAACTGGCCCACACCTATATAGATATGTATAGACTCCTAAATAAATTTCCCATTCTTCCTTTGTTTCCTTGAGAGTTGTGCTTTGGGGATGATTCCACAATACTCTCCCAATCTGCTGCAGCTAACAAACTTTTCACTCTCTTCTTGGCTGTGCAGTCACCAAGACGTGAAACCCCTGTGTTCAGTTACAAGTGACTAAAGCAGCAATGCACATGAATGAGCAATTATATCTGTATTAGGATAGAGTTCTTTGGGTATATGCCTAGGAGTAGGATAGCTTGGCCATATGGTCGATCTATACTGATTTCCATAGTGACCATGGAAAGTGAGAAAGCACAAGAAGATGGAAAACTTCCCAATCCACTTGGATTTGAGCTCCAAGTGTCTTAACTTTTCTTTTTCACTGGTTTATAAAGAAGACATTTGTGGTGGTTTGAATAAATGGCCCCCAATATATTCAGTATTTTATTAGTTTGCATCTGCAACCACCTGGCTAGAGACAGTGTCCTGGGGTGGATCTTAGGGTCCAGCCCTAAGGTGTGGTGGTGGATATGAAATTCCAACCTAAAGATATGCAAAGTATGCCTAATTGGAGTTCCTGAAGTGTGCTGTGTGGCTTTTGGGCGTCTGGCTTCTCTCTTTGCCTGGACCTGTGAAAGCAGGGCCAGCTCCTTCTGCCATTAGGGATCTTCCCCTGGATCTGTAAGCTTCAATAAATCCCTTCCTCCATAATTGTACCTGGCCTGGAAGTTCATCTCAGTGAACATGAAGCTGTCTGCTACAGAAATTGGTACCAGGAATGGGGTGAGATGAACCTGACCATGTGGATTTTGGTCATTTGGAACTTTTGGTTTGGAAGAACAGGCATGGACTTGGTACTTGCAACTGAAGAAGTAAACCAAGTATAATGGACTATTCTGATGAGAATTTGAGAATGCTAAGTGCAGACAGTATTTAACTTTGAGGCCTGGCTTATGAGCTTTCTAAGGGGCAGGAAAGACTGCAGAGTACCTTGTTGGAACTGGGCTTCTGGCATAAGGGCTGGCTGCATTCTGCTGCCCAGGCCCAGAGAGTTTGATCAAGTTTAAATTTGTAATGGACTGGTGTGCTTGGCTAAAGATATTGGACTGAGATATTTGGAAAACCTCAATCAAGTTAAAATTACAGTCACTGAGACTGGTTTTAGGTTTCTGGAGCTGCTATTGTGAAATGCATTAGAAATCTTAAGGAAGATGGCCCAACTGCTTTACATTAAAACAATGGAGAGGATGCCTAAGCAAGACTATGATATAAATGCAAACTGTTTTGGGAAAGAGTTGAGTGGAAAAGGAACTTACTTTTCAAGTTACAATTTATTTCATCCCTGAATTAAGACTATGGATGTGTCTTACACACCTGGCATTGATTTTGGAAGCATGAAAAGTGTGTGGAATTGTCATGAAATGCACACGGTTCCAGAAGCTGCTACTGAGATGCGGCATGAGGCAGGGCATGAACCATGATAGTTTGGAAGAACCTTTGGAAGATGGACCATGGTTTGCCTGGAGAACTGAAGATGTTTTGGATATACCAGGACTGTTCAAGGGCTACCATAGAGAGCACTATTGGCCTGGGATGGAAGTTTTCCCTGGCTACTCTACCCAGCTGGAGGGGCAGAATTGGAAAATCTGGAGACTGTTAGTCTCTGGTTATATTGAACTTGAAATGCAGAAGTTTGATGTTTGTTTGATGGTGGTTGAGTTTGCGTTGTTTTAGTCTCTCCTTGCTATGCTTTATATCAGTTGAAAATGTTTACTTCTGTGCCTTTATATCTTGAAAGGTTTTAGCTTGTTTGATTTTACAGGATTCACTATCTTATGTTGGTCAAGACTGTTGGGACCTTTGAAACTGGACCGAATACAGTTTACAATGTGTGATAGTTATGAATCTATTGGGGGCCAGGAGTAGGATGTGGGACTTTGAAGAAATGGCCCCCAATATACTCAATGTTTTATTAATTTGTAGTTTGTATCTGCTGCCACCTGGGTGGATCTTAGGGTCCAGCCCTAAGGTGTGGTTGTGGGTTTGAAGTTCCAATCTAAAGATATGCAAAGTATGCCTAGCTGGAGTTCCTGAAGTGTGCTGTGTGGCTTTTGGCTTTTGGGCTTGTGGCTTCTGTCTCTCTTCTTGGACCTGTGAAAGCAGTCCAGCTTCTTCTGCCATCATGGAACTTCCCCTGGATCTGTAACCTTCAATAAATCCTTCAATGAAACTAAATGTCTGCTGCAAACATCCTAAGGTAAAATAAACAAAACAGTGAATCTTAGTAAGTCTGCAGTAGGAATAAATACAATGATCAGGAAATAGAATAAAGATGAGAAAACAGAAAGCATCTCATTGGATAAACATCTAAATTGTGTTTCCATGGATCCTCATAGTATTCATAAGCATGAATTAATGGTCTCTACAGTAGGAAACTTATTATCATAGTATCTATGTGGATATTAGATTTGCTATATTCACATAGCTTAAATATATTCATATAACCAAAACTTTTATACATTTTCATATTCCTACAGGAGTAAATATAGGCCACTGAGAATAAAGATATTTCTCCTTTGTTTCTCTGTTGAAAGTCATCAGAACTGTCTAAGACCCCAAGTCACCTCTGAATCAGTTAGTGTCACTAATAGAAATAGTTATGTTTCTGGCATAAGTTGGGCCTTTTTAAAACATGTTGCTTTTGACAAGTTTTATTGTGCCTACTGGATCTTGACAACATGATGCAGAAATTGAAGACAATATATTTTGGGCTCTAGGGTCTGTCTGGATAACACTGAAAGGAAATGTCACCAATTTCATGTACTTTTCTTTTACTGTTGAAGAAATGCACTCCTTTGGGAATCCAAGAAATACTGAATTTATGGTTTTCTTAACTTTTCTTTCTTTAAATGAACAGGATCAAGTATGAGTCATGACATCAGGGAGAATACCAAGATATTTCAAAATATAATGTTTGTTTTAAAATATAGACATATTGATTACTTGAATTCTCATTCCTGAATGATTAACTGATCTGGTTTGATCAACTTACTTTAACATGAAAATGATGGGAATAAAAAAGGAATAGAAAAAGAAGATAATGCAGTTATTATTGTTATATGAGTGAATAAACCTATTATGATGTGTGAATTAGGCTTATCAAAAGTCAATTTGCATTTCACCTTCTTCATCGCAACATTTGAATCTCTAACAGTCACCAAATAAAATTAAATTTAGGTTATAATTATTTATGAATGTAATTGTGAAAAGTGATTAATTAAGTACATACAGAGTACATACAGGAACCTCTGATGTAATTTTATTATATTACACAAAAAACAATGGTTTCCTGTGTGAGCAAGTTTATGGAACCAATTAAATAAAGATTTCTGCTAAATGTTCCTCTATTAAAAAAGTAAGGAATCATTTTAATATTTTTGAGGTAGGGTTTCCTCTAGCCCAAGCTGACCTGGCACTCACTCTCTAGTCTAAGACTGGCCCTGAACTCATGGCAATCCTACCTCTGCCTCCCTAGTGCTGGTATTAAGGCTTGTGCCAACATGTCTAACCAATTTTAATCCTTCTAAATAGCCTGAGGTTATAGTCTTAATTTTTTTAAGTCTTACTTATGACATATGGCTTCTAAGAGCTTAGGAAAACTAATAAATGCTAAATACAAATTCTGAAGCATTCCAGATTATTATCTTGAATAGATAATAACCATAAGATAAATTAAAGTCTGAATCAATCATTATATAAATTATAAAAGGCACAGTGATAATTTAGATTATCTTTATATTAAGTACTTAAAATAAATATGTTCATTTGAGCCTAATACAATAATTTGAGCCATATAATATAATGTGTCTGGTAATAGCACTTTTTTCAGGTAAGTATAATGAGACACAGTTTACTTTATCCAGCATCACTTAGCCAGTCAGAAACTGAATATAATATTTTTCCAGGCCCACTCACCCTTTCAGCAACAGTCCATTCCTCTTTCTAGGACATTTCCAAGAAGATTTAAAATCCTTGCTTCAGAAATTTTTAGTATGTCTAATTTTACCATGACTTGATATATATTTATATATCAATTTATATAGCTATGCTCTAATATTAATATGTAAATAATTGTTGACTAAATATGGAATGTGAACTATGTTATAGGAACTATACAAGGTAATCTCATGAGAAGATTAATAAAATAAAGTTCCTGGGCTGAAAGGATAGCTCAGGGGTTAATGTGCTTACCTGCAAAGCCTAATGACCTGGGTTCAATTCCCAAGTACCCATGTAAGTGCCACATGCATCTAAAGTTTGTTTGCAGTGGCTAGAGGCCTTGGTGCACCCATATTCACTCTCTGTCTCTGTCTGTGTGTGTTTGTATCTCTCTGTTTGCAAACAAAATATTTTTTTAAAATATAACTTCCTATCCACTATAATGTAGGGATATAATCAGACCTGTGGATGAAGATTACATTGGGTGAATTCAGGACTGCAATTGCTGACACATCTTGTACCTCATGTAAACAATTTTAAATTTTCTCTTTAAGCCACTGTTAGTTGTGAGGTAGACTGATAATAGGCTTGGAGGTCATTGAAGGACAACCCCAACATCCTGTTTCCTAATAACATTAGGAAAGGAAACCAAACAACTGCTCCTGCATAGTTTGTAAAATACTATATGAAAGAAAGGAAGATGGAAATATCAAGGCTGTTATTGAAGGAAAGCTACTTTGTGTGTTACCTCTGGCCCTGTGAGGTAATATGACATTCTAAGTTAACCAGAACATAAGATTACTGGTCCCCTTAAAAGTGAATCCAACTGAGAATGTTGAGCACATGGGTCAGAGATCACTCCTCAAGTGCAGACATTCTAAGGAGGTGGGAGGAATGTTATGGCCTTAGTGAAACAATATACTGTAATCCCAAAAGCTGCTCCCTAGGTATAGTCCCTCACAGACCTTCACTGTCTACCTGAGCTTTTCTGAGTCCTAACTCAGAAAGCACATTACTTTTTCATTTCTTTCTTTGTCTTTTTTGGATACAGGTTGAAACCAGAAGCATGCCTGCCCTGATACTTTAGGGCTATTTCACATTGTTCTCAATAAATATCCTTTGCCTTATTTCTCATTATTGATGTCCCTAGGTTTTTATGGTTGTAAGACAAAGAACTCAGCATTATGAAAGCCTGCAATACTGTGCACCACCAGAACTCTATGAGGAGAAAAACAATCCAGGACTACTATTTCAAGCAACAGCCTTCAGCCCCTGAACCACCTTCCCAGCCCCAGGACTACTATGTCAGAACAAACATCTGCTGGCATGAAAGAGAATAGATTGAAGAAGGAAACAAGTGCTGCCAGGGACTCAAAATGAGTCTGTTAAGAAAATAACTACAGATGAACAGGGCCTGAGCTAGGAGGAGACAGGGAGTGACCTGACGGGACTGTCTAGAGGTAACCTTGAGAAGAAAGTTTCATGATTTGCTTGAAGTGTTACATATAAGGGCAGAATTTATCTTAGATATGTCCTACCTTTTAGCATGGCCGTCTTTGTAATCAATCAACTTACTTAATTTGTGGTGTTCTTTGCACTTAAATAGTGCTTTTTTAATCTTTAATTTTTAATTTATTTTAATTTATTTGAGGGAGAAAAAGAAGGAGAGAGAGAGAGAAAAAATGATAGAGAGAACCATCAAACCAGGGGCTTCAGCCAGTTTAAAAGAACTCTAGACACATGTACCATCTTGTACATCTGGCTTATGTGGATCCTGGGGAATCAAACCTGGGTCCTTTGGCTTTGAAGGCAGCACCTTAACTTCTAACTCATCTCTCCAGCCCGACAGTGCTTTTTATCAAGAAGAAAAACATTTTTTGTAAGAATTTCTATTATATAGGAAATTATCCTGGGAAGTATGGGTGAAAAAAATTCTATCTATATTAGAAATATTCATTATAAATAATAGTAGGGCAGAATAAGCAATTCATATAGAGGAGGTAGTATCTTGGGGAAATAATGAAATAAGAAAAAATAGTTTTGGTTAAGACCACTAAGTGATTCATGTGCACTGTCCAGGAAATTTTATAAAATATAAAAGAAAGAAGTCTATTATCCTACCACTAATCATAATCATGACTGATAGTTTAAATGTGAATGCAACTATGCATTGCTCTATTTTATATCTAATAAATTATATTACTTATTGAGGCTGTTTAGTTGATATAGACCTGAAAATAAACTAGCAGAGAGCCTTGAGTAATGGGGAATCTGTTTTTCCTAATTTCATTTTTTCCATAAAGGAGTACTCAACAGTTTCCACCTTGCTGGAGGTCAGAAGTGTGAGAAGATTACCCCCTTCCAAGATAGGATTGTTATCTTTCCTGAAAAGCCTCGAAAATTACCCCCCTCCAAGAAGCACTAGACAACTGGTATGTGACTGGACTGACCAGCTCAGCTTCCATCCAGTCAATTCCCATAAAATGCCCAATCAGAGATACCAAGAAGGCATTGCCATTTCTGGGGATCCCTCCTTCCTCACAACAGGAACTAACCTTCCTTCCTAGTCTTAAGCTCTGTAAAAAATTCTAAACTTCACCTTCTATGGTCTGTAAATTTCATTTGTTGAATTCATAAGAACTTCTTTATGATGTACAGAACCCAAACTCCTGGGATACAGCACAACTAAGTGCCAAGAAAGCTGCCATTGCTCTCAAAGGCACCCCAACTTCCTGTGTCATTTTCATATCTTCAAATATTGTTTTAGTACATGTACAATATTTCATCAGTTTTATACACTATGATTAATTTAATGAATCATTTACTTGGTACATATATAGTTCCTTGTAGCATACTATTATTTTTAATAAATAAAATAGTAGACAGTCTTTGAACATTTTTATGATTATTTATTCAAGTGCATTTCCTAAAAATAGTATAGTAGAGCTCCCAGCTTTTTGGTATGGGTTCCCTGCTCAGATGGAGTGTGGGTGGATGCAGTGGTATGGAGTGAGTAGTCCAGCCTCCTGTCTCCCAGCTCCTCCAAGTTCCTAGGTCTGGGTTTTGTGGAGTGGTATGGGGTGAGTAAGCCAGACCCATGTCTCCTGCCTCCTCCCAGCTCCTCCCAGTCCCCTGGTCCTGGTAGGTCCCATTTTGCTTTGCTTGGGGAGGCCTGCTCTATGAATGAGCTTTGGAATCAGGCCTTTTTGTCTTGTAGTCTGACTGGCCACTGGGTACCAACATCCCTGTTCACCTGAGTCAGATGGGGCATGGGCCAAAGGACAAAAACTTGCTTCCTCCTCAATAAAATAAAAAGTATTTCTAAAATGGATAGTCAACAATGCAAAAAAGCCAACAAAAGTCAGAAAAAAGGGATCTCCACCAAGGCTGCCTAGTCCTACAATGGAAGCCTGTAATGAAATTACAGAGAAATCAACAGAAATTTATTCCCAAAATGAAAACACAACCACTAATGAGACCCTGATCAAAAAATTGCTGAACTGGAAGCAAACCATCAAAGAACCAAGAATCATATCAATGAAATTGAGCAGCATCATCTCCTAGAGTATTCAGCTTTTGACAGTAGGCTTAACTTGATTGAAGAAAACATTAGAACCCTCCAAAGAGATATGAATAAATTGAAGGTGAGTTAAGAAATGAAAGATCTCAACAACTGGCTTATTAAGCTTAGTGAAGACTTGATCAAATGAAAGAATGAATTCCAGGAAGCATAAAGAAAATAACTCAAATTGAAATTGTACCTCAAAAAAGAGATGGACAAATGAAAAGTAACAACAGAAAACAAAAATCAAATAGAAATTATAAAAACCTCTCTAGAATCCCTCAACCACAGAGTTACTCATGTGGAAGATAGAACCTCTGACCTGGAAGACAAGACAGAAGAAATTGATCGGGAGTCCAAAAACTTTGCTAAGTTCAAAAACATCAAGTGAGCAGAATATGAGAGAATTGTGGGATACCCTAAAATGACCAAATATCTGGATCATGGGTATGCCAGAAGGAGAGGAAATTCAGGCCAGAAGCATAGGGAAAATATTCAACAAAATTATTGAAGAAAATTTCCTGAATCTCTCTAAAGACAAGCCCATCCAGAGACAAGAAGCTCACAAAACACCAAACAGACAGGACCAAAGAAGAAACTCTCCAAGACACATCATAGTTAAAACTCTTAACAATGAAAACAAAGAGTGTTAAAAGCAGCAAGAGAGAAATAATTTGCAACATACAAAGGTAATTCCATCAGAATTGCATCAGATTTTTCAATAGAAACCTTGAAAGCCAGGAGGACCTGGAATGGAATATCTCAAAGTCTAAAAAACTATGGCTTCCAACCCAAGCTACTCTACCTAGCAAAAGTATCCATCATAATAGATGGTGATATAAAAACTTCCTATATAAAAGTCAACTCTATGATTACATGAACACAAAGCCAAACATACAGAGAATTCTTGAGGCAATACTCCACACAGAACAGTCAAACAACCAATGTCAAGAACCAACAAGAATAAGATCACAGTAACAAAAATAGACAAGGTTCAAATTAGTACCAAACACAAGAAAGCACCAAACCCCATAAAACACTTCATCATGGCAGGGATTAATTCAAACCTCACAGTAATAACCTTAAATATTAATGGACTTAACTCATCCATCAAAAGACACAGGTTATCAGAGTGGATCAAAAAAAAAAAATGGACCTTTTTATCTGCTGTCTTCAAGAAAACCCACCTCACCACTAAAGATAGACACCTCCTCAGGGTGAAAGGTTGGAAAACAATATTCCAAGCAAATGGAATTAAAAAGCAAGTGGGTATTGTTATATTAATATCTGACAAAATAGACTTCAAAACAAAAGTAATCAAAAAGGCCCTTGATTTCCCACCAGGAATAGATGGTAAGACCCTATTGCTAAAAACTCCACATACTTGGGCTGCAAGGCCACTGAGAAATCCTGCTGGAACTGAGCTGATAACCTCCCCCATGTAGACCAGCTGACAGAAAGCTAGAAGAAGCCATTCTACATGTAGTTCAATGGGAGAAAGAGATACCACCAGTGAAGATACTCAACAGTGGACACTGCAAGCCTTATAATTGGCCAGCCAGGCCAAATGAGCCAATGGGTGCAATAGTGGCATGTCTGTCATGGTGGAAACCAACTGCCCTGGAATTGGACTGGAGGCCCGCTCCATGGGGGAGAATACATCCCTGATACTGAAAATTTAAAACAGTGGTACTCATGAGCCCTAGGGGTGTAACATCTGCTGATGTCTGGGAAAATGTATATACTATGCTTATCAAACTGCCCAGTAAGCACTTCTCTTAATATTCATACCCTTATATTAATGCTACTCTCACTTTTGGTAGAGAATATTCTCTTTTCAGATGGCAGTGACCTTGGGATGACTCAGAAGGTATCATAGTGATGGAAAGAAGTGACTGGAGTACTGAATAACATCTCGATCACACCTTCCAAGGCTCAGGGTCCATTGCGGAAGAGGTGGCAGAAAGAATGTAAGAGCCAAAGGAAGGGTAGGACTCCTTACAATATGCTCCCTCCAGACATAAAATGGCCTGGATATCCATGACCTCATAGTGCCTGACACTACCTACACAAGACCATCATAAGGGGAAGAAAAGATCATGACATCAAAATAAAAAAGAGAGTGATTGAGATGGGGAAGGGATATGATGGAGAATGGAATTTCAAAGGGGAAAGTGGGGGGAGGGAGGGTATTACCATGGGATATTTTTTATAATCATGGAAAATGTTAATAAAAATTGAAAAAAAAAGTAATCAAAAAGGGCAAAGAAGGCCACTTCTTACTCATCAAGGGAATGATCCAACATGAGCACATCACAATCACAAATATATATGTGTCAAACACAGGTGCACCACAGTTTATAAAACAAAACCTACTTGACAATAAAGAGAAATAAACACCAACACCATCATAGTCAGAGCCTTCAATACTCCACTATCATCAATAGACAGATCATCCAAGCACAAAATCAATAGGGAAATAATAGAGCTCACCAACATCACAGATCAACTATACCTAATGGATATCTACAGAACTTTCAACCCCAGCTCTACAGAGCACACATTCTTCTTAGCAGCCCATGGAACCTTCTCCAAAATTGACCATATATTAGGCCATAAAGCATACCTCCATAAAGTCAGAAAAATTGAAGTAACTTCCTACATCATGTCAGATCACAATGCTTTAAAGCTAGAAATTAACAAGAGACATCAAGAAATACACCAGCTCCTGGAGACTATAAAAAGCACACGTTTAAACAATGAATGGGTCATGGAAGAAATCAATAAAGAAATTGGTAAATTCCTACAATTGAATGATAATGAAAACACAACTTACCAAAGTATATGGGACACAATGAATGCAGTCCTAAAGGGAAAATTCATAGCCTTAAGTGCCTTAATTACAAAGATAGAGAGATCCCAAATTAACAATCTGACTGTCCACTAAAGGCATTGGAAAAACAAAAAGAATCCAACCCAAAGAGCTCCAGATAGAGCAAAAATAGTCAAGATTAGAGCAGAAATCAATGAATTGCAGATTAGCAACATAATTTTAAAAATCAAGAAAACAAAGATCTTGTTCTATGAAAAAATAAGCAAGATTGACAAACCCCTGGCCAATTTGATCAAGCAAACAAAAGAGAAGTTTCAAATTAATAAGATCAGAAATGGAATAGGAGAGATCACAACAGACATCCATGTAATTGGAAGAATCATCAGAGTATACTTCCAAAACATCTACTCCACAAAATTGAATAATCTTGAAGAAATGGAAGAATTCGTAGACACATACCACCTATCAAAACTAAATTTAGAGCAGATTAATCTCCTAAACATACCTATCACATCCATAAAGATTGAAAGCTAATGAAAAACCTTCTCAAAAAGAAAAGTCCAGAACAGGATGGCTTCTCAGCTGAATTTTTATCAAACCTTCACTGAAGAACTGAAACCATTTTTTCCCAAACTGTTACATATAGTTGGAGACTAGGAAATCCTGGTCTTGCCTGTGAAGCCTAAGGACCCAGATTTGATTCCTCAGTTCCCACATAAACCAAATGCACAAGGTGGCACGTGAGTCTGGAGTTTGTTTGCACTGCCTAGAGGTCCTGGTGCTTCCATTGTCTGCCCCACCCTGGGTAATAAATAAATAAAATATTTTTTTAATGTTATGTTTAGATTTACTATTAGTTTTTCAGAAATCTTCAATGCTATTTGTTTGGATGATATAATATTCATTAGAGTCTTCAAATGAAAGTTTCATCAGGCTATAAAGGTTAATATTACATGCTTAAATTTTGATGATTTATTTCCATAACACATTTTGCAATATTGGATTTAAGTTTTCAATGGTCGTAACTAATAAAAATATTAAAAAGTTTTAATATACATTAAAGATTCCTTAATTAGATTGATTACAATGGATTTATTTTTCAGGATTGATGTACAAGCAACCAATGTAAAGTCTTTGTTTTATAAGCTTGTTGTTAAATGTATTTTTCACAATGGAGATTTCAAAAGATACAAGTCCCGAAAACAGTGACATTCAGAATCTGAGTGGGCTAATTTGGGTATAATAAATAAATAAATAAATAGAGGACTTCCAACCAAGATGGCGACCGCCTAGCTGCACTGCAAATCCCGGGGAAAGAAAGGCAAGATATTAAGGGTACATAGTGGCTTTTAGGGGAGAGAAATCTGGGAGGGCACAGAGGCAGGGGAACAGGGAATCGCCAATCCCCTCACAGGCGGGTAGGCACCCCACACCCCAAATAACCGCCGTGTTCACAGCACCTCCGCTGCCTTCACTACTGCGCCGGCCGCCACTGCTGCCACCGCGCGCCAATTGTTCTCCATACTCTAGTCCACTCACCCACTTACTGAGTGTGCCCAGTCCCACAGCAGCTGCAACGCAAGCTCAGACTGTATCTCTTGCTTGCGCCAGCTCAGGTGCCACCCCCTACCTGTCTGCCGCGCCGGAAGGGCGCCATTGTCCTGTGGTGGGGGAGCGCAGACTGCTTCTGGTTCCCAGACAGAGTTTGGGCTGCTTCAGTGCTTGGTGCCTCAGCACCACACCTAGCTCGAACGCAGGTAGCTTTGGCACATTACCGCTTGAGAACTCAGGCAACTTTGGCACCCCTGCCAGGTAGTAGATAGGCAGCTTTGGCAAGTGAGATTGTTCCCGGCTTGTGGAAGCTTAGACTGCTCTGCACTCTCGTCCACTCGCCCACTTACTGAGCAAGCCCAGTCCCACAGCAGGTGCCACGCAAGCTCAGACCATGAATCTTGCTTGCACCAGCTCAGGTGTCATCCCCTACCTGTCCGCCCGCAGGCTGTCCTCCATTGTCCTGTGGCGGGGGAGTGCAGACTGCTTCCGGTTCCCAGCGTTCCCAGCCAGAGTTCGAGCTACTTCAGTGCTTGGTGCCTCAGTGGCACTCCTAGCTCGAACGCAGGCAGCTTTGGCACATTACCACTTGAGAACTCAGGCAACTTTGGCGCCCCTGCCAGGCAGTAGATAGGTGGCTTTGGCAAGTGAGAGCCAAAGCCCAGGCTGCTTGGGAACTGCCTCAGGCTGCATAAGATTCCCATTGGTCTTGAGCCCAGGCTGATACACCCACCTACCTGCCCATACACTGTCATGGGCAGAACACAGCACAAAAGAAATAACATGAAAAATCAAATGCAAGAAAATCCAGTTAGATCACCCAGTCCCACAATGAATACATCTAACCAAAACATAGAAGAACCAACAGGAACAGAACACAAAATTGAAGCTATGAGCAATGCCACCCTGGCCAACCTAATGACAGAACTTGCAGGAAAGCAACAAAGGGCCGATAATCGTGTGCATGCTGCCATCACTAAACTAGAACTAATAGATAAGAAATTGCAAGGATTAGATAAGAAATTGGAAGGATTTCAAAGAGAGTTAAGAGATTTGAGGGAGAGTGGAAAAAAAGAAGACCTTAAAAATCAGCTGGCCATGCTAAATGAAGACATAAAGAAATGCAAGGATGAACTCCAAGAATCATCAAGAAAATCAGAAAATGATGTGAAAAGGGAGCTTGACAGAGGAATGGAAATTATACATAGAAAAGTAATAGAAAATGCAAACCTAATTGAACAAGTCCAAAACTCGCTAGAAGCTCTCAAGAATAGAGTCAGCCAAGTGGAGGATAGAAACTCTGATCTGGAAGACAAGATGGAAGAAACAGTTAGAGAGTTCAAAAATTTCAGTAAGTTCAAAAGCTCCTGTGAACAGAACATGAGGGAATTGTGGGATACACTTAAACGTCCCAATATCAGGATCATTGGAAAACCAGAAGGAGAAGAAATTCAGACCAAAGGCATGGAGAACTTATTTAACAAAATAATTGAAGAAAACTTCCCCAATCTCTTAAAAGAAAGGCCCATCAAGATACAAGAAGCCAATAGAACTCCAAACAGACTGGACCAAAGGAGAAACTCTCCAAGACATATTATTATTAAGACTCTAAACATTGACACCAAAGAGAAAATCCTAAAAGCAGCTAGGGAAAAACAGCACACCACCTTCAGAGGTAACCCCATCAGAATTACTTCAGACTTCTCAATGGAAACCCTGAAAGCTAGAAGGGCATGGAATGAAACACTGCAAAGTCTAAGAACCTGTGGCTTCCAACCCAAACTACTCTACCCAGCAAAAGTATCCCTCATAATAGATGTTGAAAGAAAAACATTCCATGACAAAACTCAGCTTCACAATTATAAGAACACAAAACCAAACCTACAGAGAGTATTTCAGGAAATTCTCCACAGACAAGAAAAAAATATTCAAACACAATTGCCTACAAGAAGCAGATCACAACAACCAAACTCAGAGTAGGCACAAAAAACTTCAACGTCCATGAAAACACCAACCCACATTTACCATCACAATATGGCAGGGATCAAATCAAATCTCACAGCCATTACCCTAAATATTAATGGCCTTAATTCACCCATCAAGAGACACAAGCTAACAGGATGGATCAAAAAATTAGACCCCTCAATCTGTTGCCTTCAAGAAACCCACCTCACCATTAAAGACAGACATCTCCTCAGGGTGAAAGGGTGGAAAACAGTATTCCAAACAAATGGGAATAAGAAACAAGCAGGTGTAGCTATATTAATAATCTGATAAAATAGACTTCAAACCAAAAATAATCAAAAAAGACAAGGAAGGCCACTTCCTACTTATCAAGGGAACGATCCATCAAGAGGATATTACAATCATAAATCTGTATGCACCAAACACAGGGGCACCACAGTTCATAAAACAAAACCTACTTGACAATAAAACAGAAATAACCACCAACACCATCATAGTTGGGGACTTCAATACACCATTATCAGTAATAGACAGATCATCCAAACAGAAACTCAACAGGGAAGTAAGAGAGCTCAACAAAACCATAGATCACTTAGACCTAATGGACATCTATAGAACCTTCCACCCCAAATACACAGACTACACATTCTTCTCAGCAGCCCATGGAACATTCTCTAAAATGGACCATATACTGGGTCACAAAGACTGCCTCCACATATTTGGAAGATTGACATAATTCCCTGCATGATATCAGATCACAATGCTATATTGCTAGAAATCAACAACAAAAGACCCACCAAAAATCCCAACGGCACCTGGAAACAAAACAGTACACTTTTAAACAATAAATGGGTAGTGGATGAAATAAAGAATGAAATTGCAAAATTTCTGGAATTGAACGACAATGAGAATACATCGTACCAAAACTTATGGGACAGAATGAAGGCAGTCCTCAGGGGAAAATTCATAGCACTCAATGCCTTCATAAAAAAGACAGAAAGGTCCCAAATCAATGACCTAACTATCCACCTAAAGGCACTGGAAAAACAAGAAAAATCCAACCAAAAGAGCTCCAGAAGGAAAGAAATAATTAAAATCAGAGCAGAAACCAATGAACTGGACATGAAGGAAACATTTAAGACAATTGACAAAACAAAGAGCTGGTTCTTTGAAAAAATAAACAAGATTGACAAACCACTGGCCAATCTGGTCAAGCAAAAAAAGGAGAAGCTTCAAATTAACAAAATTCAAAATGAAAAAGGAGAGATCACAACAGACATAAGTGAAATTGGGAGAATCATCAGGACTTATTTCAAAAACATCTACTCCACAAAACTGGATAATGTGGAGGAGATGGATAAATTCTTGGATGCATACCATCTACCAAAGCTAAACACATAGCAGATTAATCATCTCAATCAACCCATCACACTCATAGAGATTGAAAAAGTAATAAAAAAAAAACCTCCCAAAAAGAAGAGTCCAGGACCAGATGGCTTCTCAGCTGAATTCTATCAAACCTTCATGGAAGAACTCAAACCAATCTTCCTCAAACTGTGCCACACAATTGGTGAACAGGGAAAGCTACCCAACTCCTTTTATGAAGCTAGCATCACCCCAATTCCAAAACCAGGCAGAGATGCCACAAGAAAAGAAAACAAAACTACCGGCCTATTTCCCTGATGAATTTAGATGCAAAGATCCTAAACAAAATCCTTGCAAACCAAATCCAACAACACATCAAAAGCGTTATCCACCTTGACCAAGTGGGATTCATTCCAGGAACACTGGGGTGGTTCAACATACAGAAATCTGTCAATGTAATACACCACATAAACAAGGTTAAACATAAAAACCACATGATCATTTCGATAGATGCAGAAAGGGCCTTTGACAAGATTCAACATCACTTCATGTTTAAAACATTGGAGAGAATTGGCATGGTTGGTTCATATCTCAACCTAATAAAGGCAATATACGAAGCTCCTAATGCCCAAATAATACTTAATGGAGAGAGACTGGAGGAATTCCCACTAAGATCAGGAACAAGACAGGGTTGTCCACTCTCACCTCTGCTTTTCAATATAGTAGTGGAAGTCATAGCTCAAGCAATAAGACAGGAGAAGGAAATAAAAGGGATACAATTTGGAAAGGAAGAAGTTAAGTTAGCTTTATTCGCTGATGACATGATTATATATGTAAGAGACCCGAGAGACTCCATCCCAAAACTCCTGAAGGTGATTAACTCCTATAGCAAAGTAGCAGAATACAAACTCAATGCACAAAAATCAGTAGCCTTCCGTTATGCAAAGGACAAAGATACAGAGAAAGAAATAAGGGACATAGTCCCATTTTCAATTTCAACAAAAAAAAATAAAATACCTTGGAATAATGTTAACCAAGGAAGAGAAAGATCTATACAACGAAAACATAAAAACACTCAAAAAAGAAATTGAGGCCGACTTGAGAAAATGGAAAGACCTCCCATGTTCCTGGATAGGCAGAATTAACATTGTGAAGATGACAATCCTACCAAAGGCAATATACAGATTTAATGCAATTCCAATTAAAATCCCTACAGTGTTCTTCATGGAGATAGAAAAAATGATCTCAAATTTCATATGGAAAGGCAGAAGGCCTCACATGTCCAAGCATATCCTCAGCAAAAGACATACCTCTGGAGGCATCACCATACCTGACCTAAAGCTATATTACAAAGCCATAGTAATAAAAACAGCATGGTACTGGCATAAAAACAGGAGTATAGATCAATGGAATAGAATTGAGGACCCGGACTTTGGGTCAAGCAACTATAGCTACTTGATATTCGATAAAGGCCCAAACAATATAGGCTTGAAAAAAGACAGCATCTTCAACAAATGGTGCTGGACAAACTGGATAACTATACGCAGGAAACTGAAACTTGATCCACACATTTCACCATGCAATACACTCAAGTCCAAATGGATCAAAGATCTCAATATAAGACAAAAAACTCATATACTACTGGAAGAAAATTTAGGAAGTACTTTCCATGATATAGGAATGGAAAAAGACTTCCTGAACAAAACCCCAGTAGCTCATGAACTTAAACCGTCACTCAACCAATGGGATCACATGAAGCTGAAGAGTTTCTTTACAGACAAGCAAACAATAAGCAAAGCCAATAGATCACCCACAGAATGGGAGAAAATATTTGCGGGTTATCCAACTGATAGAGGCCTAATCTCTAGAATCTACAAAGAACTCAAAAATCTAAACAGTATGAAGTCAAACACCCCACTCACAAGATGGAGCAAAGAGCTGAACAGACAGTTTGCAGAGGAAGAAATAGAAATGGCAAACATACACTTAAGAAAATGTTCATCATCCCTAATCATCAGAGAAATGCAAATTAAAACAACTATGAGATTCCACCTTACCCCAATAAGGATAGCAAACATCAAAAAATCAAATGAAAATAAATGCTGGCGAGGATGTGGAGAAGTAGGAACACTCATCCACTGTTGGTGGGAATGTAGGATGGTACAACCACTTTGGAAAGCAATATGGAGACTTCTGAAAAAGCTGAGTATAGAGATACCAACAGACCCAGTTATTCCCTTACTGGGCATCTACCCTAAAACCTTCAAACCACAGGTTAGAGAGATTTGCTCAAACATGTTTATAGTGGCTCAATTTGTAATAGCTAAGTGCTGGAATCAACCCAGATGTCCATCACTAGAAGAATGGATAAGTAAGATATGATATATCTACACAATGGAATTCTATACAGCAGTAAGAGAAAATGACACAATGAAATTTGAGGAAAAATGGTTGAACCTGGAACAGATCATTCTCAGTGAACTTACCCAATCATAGAAAAAAAAATCGCACGCCGGGCGTGGTGGCGCACGCCTTTAATCCCAGCACTTGGGAGGCAGAGGTAAGAGGATTGCCATGAGTTCGAGGCCACCCTGAGATGACATAGTGAATTCCAGGTCAGCCTGAACTAGAGTGAGACCCTACCTCGAAAAACCAAAAAAAAAAAAAAAAAAAAAAAAAAAAAAAAAAAAAAAATCGCCACATAGTCTCACTCATCTACAGCACCTAAACTGAATCTACCCAAGATATTACATACCCAGCAATCACCTCCTAGACTAGACACTAGGATGGAAGGGGAGGGAGGGGAGGGCATCAAAGGGGTGGGAAACACAAATCTAGACCCAAATGGCAATGGAACCATAAGTTTCTACTTACTAAAAGACAGACCAAATGGCTGATCCTTCACCAGGCCCTTACAGGAGAACACCTGAACCACAAGACACTGGAGAGGGTAAGATCAAGACTAACCTTAATTTTCTACATCTTCCCTCCCTCACTTCCCCTCTCCCTCTCTCTCTCTCTCTTATCTCTACCTCTTGTATATTAGTTATCTTTTTCCTCATTTTCTTAGTGGGCACTGACCTGTAACTCCCAGAACCAGCATGGGGGTATCATCCACAATGAGCTTTTGATCAGAGAGACCTACAAGGTTTCCTAAAAGACAGACAGATTTCTGTCAGAGTACTTGATGACCCACCAAAGGCTGGTGATAATACCCTAGTGCTGAAGACACCTTATGTGATTGACATGCAAATTAGAATGGCATGGCTGGAAGTTGGAAGAGAGTCAGTCCCCAGACAGTCAGCGCGTCTAGTGCCAGAAGTTGCTACATGGGCGACTGGGGGAAAATGACCAATATCTGTCCAAGCAACGCATGGTCTAACCTACTTAGCAGCAAATAACTTGTTGGGATGCCCACACAAGTGCAATAGTGGCACACAGCCATGGTGGGGAACCAACTGTTCTCAATTCGGCTAACTGATCCCCTCACTGGTATGGGACCCATAGCTGGAGCTGGGAAACAAGTCAGAACCATATCCAAACATAAACCCACTCTCCAATATCAAGCTACCGTCAATTGTGGGCTACAAGAGAGCCTACACCTATTAAATTCTCTATTTAAAAAAAAAAGGGTTATCTCATTTGTCCTGATGCTAACTTACTCTCCGTTGGAGAATCTGCTTCTCTTTTTCAGATAGATGTAGATCCTAAGGAGAGAGCCACCCCATCATACCTCAAAAGGGCCCCGGCTGAAACTAAGAAAAATTGGAGAAACAAGCAAGGGCGCTGTTTTCCTGATGAACCAGATACCAGCACAAGGGGGAAGGAGATCAGCACAGAGAAAAATCAACTCCTACCAAATCAGAGAGCCAGAGCCTCAGAGGCCCCCAACACCTCATCACTGAAGCAGACCCAACATGGCTCAGGGAAATTTTGCGGAAGAGGGGGCGGAAAGAATGTCAGAGCCACATGTTGGGTCATGATATGCGGAGACATTTGTCTTACCCATAACTGTGGGCTAACTCCACAATGCATGACCCGTATACCTCAACAAGGAGGGGCCAACGAGGGGGGGTAGGTCACGGATGAGCCTAATAATGGTACCAAACTGACTGTAAAAAAATAAAATAAAATAAAATAAAAAAAGAATATGCAACGACCAGGTCTCTCAAGCAAGCAAAGAAACTCCTGTCAGGCATGATATCCCAAGACTTTAGAGATGTCCTTCCAGAAGCCAAGGAGAAAGGTCAGACTTCTTGTGAACATGGTTGAGTTGTTTTGTATCCATTCAGCAAATAAAATAGTATTACTTTCTAAAAAGATATATATATATATATATATATATATATATATATATATATATACAAAAAATAGCATGGCACAGACAGGAGGACTATATATTAGTATTTTGAAAAAAAAGCATTTATTTATATTTACAAGCAGAGAGAGAGAGAGAAAATGGGCATACCAGGGCCTCCTACCACTGAAACACATGCACCACTTTGTGTATCTGGCTTTATGTGAGCTGTCAGGTTTTGAAAGCAAGTACCTTTAACCACTGAGCTATCTCTCCAGCACGGGAATGTATATTTTTAAATGCATTATAAATACTGGCACCTTTATCTCCATTGATTATGCTCCATCAGTGTTGAATGTCTTTATCAAAACAGTATTACTCTCAGGAGGCAGAGGTGGGAGGATCGAAGCCACCCTGAGACTACATAGTGAATTCCAGGTCAGCCTGAGCTGGTGAGACCCTACCTCAAAAAAAAAAAAAAAAACCAGTATTACTGATTTTTAGGAGTGATTTTATAGGGAGAAAACAAAATATATTATGCATTTGAATTACATGTATACATAATTAATATTAAAGAGTCATGGAAAAGACTGATCTTGGTTGTCAGTTTCTCTAAATTGAGAGGCACTTAGAAAATTGAAAAAGCATACTTCTGGATGTAACAGTGTTTCCAGATCAGACTGATGTGGGGTCAGGGAACTGAATGGGAAATAGACATCTAGCATATGGAAACACTATCCAATAGACTGGGCGCTTAGATGGAACCAAACAGTAGAAGAAAGGGAAAGCTCTTATATTCATATGTTCAATATTTCTTGAATAAGCTCTTTTTTTTTTTTTGCTGCTGATCCTGACATTTCCCATGAAATTCAGACTCATGTTTATTCAGCCTTTAAACATAGTCTTGCACCAACAGCTTTCTGTGGGCTTTTGGGCTTTTAGTCTTTGACTAGGACTTTATCATTATTCTGAGACTTCAGATTTCTTGGCCTGAGTAACTACTAGTTTCTGTGACTCTTAAACTGGTAGGTGGTTAGTATGGGACCCTGTAGTCTGTAACCACCTAATAATCTCCTCCTATAATTTTATTTTGTTGTCTAGAGAGTCTTGATTGCTGATTTGGGAAATAGGAAACTCAAGATAAAAGTAATTTAAAAAGTAAAATTCTAGCAAGGCATGGTGGCGTATGCCTTTAATCCCAGCACTTGGGAGGCAGAAGTAATAGGATCGCTGTGAGTTAGAGGCCATCCTGAGACTACATAGTGAATTCCAGGTCAGTCTGGCCTAGAGTGAAACCCTACCAAGAAAAAAAAAAAAAGTAAAATTCTTGATTGGTTTTGTGATTACTGAAATTGGTTTTCTGATGTGGTAAAATCTAAAACTACTGAGGCTTCTCCTTCCAATAATACAGAGATTATTGATAATCTATAGCATGAAATACTTTTTAAAAAAGACATATGAAGTGAATATATTCAACACTCTTCATTCACCACTGGCTAGAGGTAATGAACGTAGTCATTGTACACATAATATTCTCAATTTTTTTAAACTCAAGAATATAATGATGTTGGGTGGCTGTTTCTAGCATCCCCGAACAGAGTAATGAAAGGAAAGAATGAGCTTAGAGATTTAAATTCCCAGCACCAGATGTGCATAAATAGCCTAAAAGCTACTAAGTGTGCCATAAAGGGGGATGTTTGAATATTCTTCCCTGTAGCCATAGAATTTAAACAAAAAAAAGCTTAAGCCCTCATCATACAATTGACTGAATTATAATATAAATTTAATTCTCAGTCCCACAGTGTGTCTATACTTAAGTGGTGGCTGATGATTGAGAAATAATGAGGTCTTGTTAATTGGGAGTGGGAAGCAGATAGCCCAGGAGACTGGGGACATTGTATTCACCCAGGTAGTCACTAAGGAAAATAATGTTGATTCTCCTGAGCATCAATCCCATATGCAATTTTTCTCCTAAATCTTAAGACTCACATTTCAATAGTACTACAGAGGCAAGGTACCCAAAAGAAAGTGTACTATACTTTGAAACATGCAGTTGCATTTGTATCTTATAGAAAGCTGGATCTAGAGACTGTGGGAAGAGGATTGCAAGGATGTGAGATAGTGATGGAAAGAATAGAAAATTGGATCAAACTGAATTCATTAATGTAGATCCATGAAGCAGAATTTGTATATTTAATGATGTCATTTGTAAAGTAAGAGACATGCTAACAACTTGGTTATTTGGTGAAAAATATAGGTCTCAACTGAGCTGTGGATATCTGAAATCTCTTGGCTTGATGAAACATCTCACATTCTTAGGGAGACTGGAATATTGGAGCGAAGTTTCCAAGTAAAACCTACTTATCCTGGCTGAAAAGAACCAGAAAAATGTATTTTGCACCAGAATTCTTAGGAGTGAATTTGTAAGAGGAGCACAAAGATCCTTAAATAATGCTGTCATTGTGCTTCTTTGAATATCATACCTTTCTAATAGGAATCATTATCACCCAATTAGAAGGCATAAATGCAATAGGTATAACTGAATCCAAGTGGTAACATTAAACTGTCAAAGGCAATGAGTGTATTTATGGATTCCAATGAACAATAGTCAAAACAACAATCAGATGTTGTAGACATAAAGTAATAGGTAATTAATCACGGTGTTTCTAGAAATGTAATACATAGAAAACCTATTAAATTCTTGATTTATCCATATGTGCAGAATTCCTCATAGACATGGGAACAAAAGCCTGCTTTGAATCATAAAAGTAGACAACTGCCCCTCAATCAGTTCTCATATTAAGCTGACATAGACATCAAGAATGCCTTAAATTTGAATTGTTAAAGTTGGCTTAGTGATTAATGATGCTTACTTGCAAAGCCTGCCAGCCAGGATTCAATCCTCCAGTACCTACATAAAGCCAGATACACAAAGTGGTATATGTGTCTGGAGTTGATTAACAAGAGGCCCTACATTTCTCTCTCTGTCCCTCTCTCCTCACAAATAAATAAATAATTTTTTAAAAAAAAGAATATCTTGGATATAGGAGATACTTGGCTCCCTAGAGATATTTTCCTAAAGCAATCTATAGATTTTACTAGTGCAAATATACAATGGAGAAAAGAAAATAATCAGACCTTTCTGTACCTACTAGTCATTGGCTTTTAATTGACATTGATTCCAAAAGATCCCAGACATCACTGTGGCACTTTAGAGCAGGAGTTTATGGAATTCAAGTGATCTATGGAAGGTCAGCCTGTGTCTGACTCATGGTTCAGTGACTCTTTGAACCCATCCTGTACTCATTTACCCAATTTCAGAATACAAAACTAGAGCAGATACATTTAGCAGCTGGCAGAATCCCCACATTGGGTCCCAAATCTGTGAACTGAGGGCTGCTCATGTAGCAAAGGCCTAATAGGAGCCAAAGCACTGCCTTTTCCTGGGAAATAAATGACAGTATTATAGCCCTGGAGGGGTCACAGAGATTAATCCCACCATCATAGACTTGAAAGATCCAGGGATTATGTCCCACCACATTCTCCTGATCTTGGAGAAGTTGACAATAGGTTATTATAAGCTTAACTAAGTGGTAACTCCAGTGGCAGCTGACCTACCAAATGTGATTTCCCTCCTTGAGTAGATGAACACATCTAACTGTAATTGGTAGGCAGCTCTTAATCACAAATGCTTTTATTCTATATTTGTCTTAATAGCTTACTAAGAAACAGTTTTCTTGCAGATGTCAAGTCCAGCAACATAGCTGTACTGTTCTACATCAGTTCTTGATTGCTTTTCTGTTTGACAATCTATCACAAGGTTTGTTACATTGGTGACAGTATGCTTACTGGATAAAGTGACCAAGAGATAACTTCCAATATTTTGGATGTAATTTATGTATATTTGTATCACAAACAATGATAAAAGTCCAACTAAAATTCTAGGGGTTTCTACTTCAGTGAAATTTCTAGAAGTTCAATGGTGTGTAGCATGTCATATCTCTTAATGGAAAGGATAAATGTTGCATATGCCATGCTCACAATGAAGAAAGAGGCAAAGTGCCAAGAATGTTCATTTGGATTTTGGAGGCAACATAGCTTCACCTGGATGTGTTGATTTGGAGCATTTACTGCATGAGAAGAAAGCTTCTAGTCCTGAGTGTGACCCAAAACACAAAGGCTTTTCAGTGGGTCCAGGCTGTTATGAAGGCTGTTCTGTCATTTAGGCCATAAGATCCAACAGGTCAAATAGTGTTTACTTTGTCCATAGAAGACAGGGACACTGACTGAAGCCTTTTTGCAGGCCACATAGTTTAACTTCAGTAAAAAGTCCTTAGGATTCTCCTTCAGAAAGATAGTACTTGGCCTGCTACAAGATCTCAGTGGAAACTGAATGCTTGACCGTGAACTATAAAATTGCTGAGTGATCTAAGCTGCCATCATAAAGTGGGTGTTATCTGATCCACCAATCCATGATGTTGGGCACACATAGCAGCAGAACCATAAACAAATGAAAATGATAAATGTTTGATCAGGATCAAAGGCATAAGTAATTCATATGCCCCTGGTTCTTATTCCTGCTACAATATCTTATATCTACTAGCCTGAATTTATGGACTTGTGAGGAATGCTCTATCAGCTGACAGAACACTAGTTTGGTTTCTAGATGGTTTGTGCACAATGCAAGCACCAACTGGAAGTGGACTGCTGCAATATTTCAACCCCTCTATAACAACCATAAAAGACAATTATGGGGCTGGAGAGATGGCTTAGCGGTTCAGCACTTGCCTGTGAAGCCTAAGGACCCCAGTTCGAGGCTTGATTCCCCAGGACCCACGTTAGCCAGATGCACAAGGGGGCGCATGCATCTGGAGTTTGTTTGTGGTGGCTGGAGGCCCTGACGTGCACATTCTCTCTCTTTCTCTGCTTCTTTCTTTCTCTCTCTGCCTCTTTCTCTCTCTGTCACTCTTAAATAAATAAATAAATAATTTTTTTTTAAAAAAAAGATAATTATGAAGGGAAATCTCTGCAGTGGGAAGAACTCCAGGCAGTGAATCTGGTTGTACATATTACTTTTATTATTTTTTTCTCTATTCTTTATTCTTTTTTAATACATGTACTCAGTTTTGGTTAACCCTCACCCACTCTGCCCTATCTCTCTGAATTGTGCTCACCTTTTTATTAATAAGAACTTAAAAAATATTTTATTGATTTGAGAGAGAGAAAGAGACAGATAGGAAAAAAAGTATATGAATTTATTTGAACATAATCTTATGTAACACAGGACCATTTAAAAACCCAAAGACCCAGGGTAAATTATATCTACTTTTATATTTAGATTCAACAAAGCAGGAACAATTATGTGGAAATGTTAGTGGAGGAAGAAGGCATAAGCAAATGGACATAGGAGGCTCATGTGGAGGATTCCCTGGGCCTGTTTGTGAAGATTTTTATTTCTCTCAGTTCTAGCACTTCTCTCTCCTGGGCATGGAACAAGAACTCTCTGGAATAAAGTCTTGGTTCCTTATGGTACCTGGCACACAAAAGAGGGGTATAAATCAGAATAATTTTTAGATCATATGGCTGCCTGGCTTTGGGAAATGGGCTATGTTTTCCATGATGCATCATGGCTAAAAGAAATTCTAGTTTTTTTTGGATTCTCTTGAGGGAGGAGAGTGAGAATTAGAGGTAGGGGAAGATCCCAAACTGAACACAGAGCTGTCTGAGGCCAAATGTTAAAACCTAGTCTTCTGAGTCCTAAGGGCAAGGTAGAAGAGGAGTGACTATTTTCTTAACATGGGAATTCAATATTTAATTTTACACACCCTTGGTTTTTTTTTCATTTTCATTATCTTTTCAGTACTTTCTATGTTACTTTTGATTTTCTGCTACATGTAAGGAAAAAGGATTTTCTAAGTAAGGGATTTGGAAAGGTAATAATTTTTGCTGTCAGTTTGGAATGGAGCCTGACCCTGCCCTCTTGGACGAAAGTTATAATGGCACCTGTGTGCCTTGACCACTGTATCTATAAAAACACATTCCTAGACAGT
Source organism: Dipus sagitta (assembly GCA_036346955.1). Taxonomy (NCBI): domain Eukaryota; kingdom Metazoa; phylum Chordata; class Mammalia; order Rodentia; family Dipodidae; genus Dipus; species Dipus sagitta. The sequence continues at coordinate 86,143,923 of CM070773.1, forward strand.
TGTTTTGAGCAGGGAATCTCTTATTTGTCATTCTCCCTTCAGTCCTCCTTTCAGATAAATTTGAACTCCAAAATACCACTTGACCACTGTATCTATAAAAACACATTCCTAGACAGTTGTTTTGAGCAGGGGATCTCTTATTTGTCATTCTCCCTTCAGTCCTCCTTTCAGATAAATTTGAACTCCAAAATACTTCAGAGCCTTCTTCAGTGGGAGGTGGCTTATCCTCAGAGCACCTCTGCTGTTGTCCCAGTGAAGAACACAGTTTCTCTTTGACATACAAGGTCTTTAATCCAATTAAGTATTACAGATGTTTTGCCAGCTGCAGTCTACTTTGTCCAGAATTCTAAACTTCCTGACAAACCTTTCCTCTTTAAATTCCACTTTTATCATATCTTTTTGCTCTCTTTTGTGGTAGAACTGAATATTAGCAGTGAGTAGTAATCATGACATAGACTTCATGCTATATACTATGCTGAAATTTCCTCCACCATACAAATTAGACCATTTCATTTGAATTTAAATTTAACCTCAGTGGCAGAATGCAGCGAGATTCTTTGCCAGCATATGTCACTAGCCCAGTTTCTGTTAAAAGTCCTTGTTCTCCTTGGAAATTTTATGGCAAGCTTCCATCATGGGCATTTGTCTTGGCCTTTGTGTCCTTTTTTCCAGACATATTATAATAAGACATACTATAATAACTCATTTGTTCTGCTTCCAGCATTCTAAGATTTCTTTTTCAAGCCCAAACTTTCAAATTCTTCTGCAGTGCTACCACAAACCTTTTCCAAAGGCCTGCAAACCACAGCCAGGTTTATCACATCAATGGCTTCACTTGTTGGTACGAAATTTCCATATTAGTTACTTTACATGCTGTGGTGAGCAAATACCTGGCAAGAATCAGCTAAAGGAAGGAGGGGTTTATTTAAGCTTAAAATTCCAGGAGATATTGCTCTAGTATGCTGGAGAAGGTATGGCAGCAGGAACAGGAAACTGGTCACATTGCATCCACAATCAGGAGACACAGTGAATAGGAAGGAGAAGGTAGGTTATAAAATTTCAATGTAAAGCCCAGCAACCCACTTCCTCCATCAAGGCTCAACCTCCTAAAGGTTCCACATCCTTCCCAAACAGCACCACCAGCTGAGGACCAAGTGCTCAAACACAGGAGCCCATGGCAGACATTTCATATGCAAACCACAACACATACCTTTTAACCCTGAAAAGTTTTGCATGGTATATAAAGTTTATATATATAGCTCAACATATTTCTAGTCACAGATATGTAAGGCATTGAATTACTAAAATCACCTTAAAAAATTGATTACAAAGAGGCCATTCATAAGACTTTAACACAAATAGTTACTGAAATGTACCTTAACTTTGTTGAGACAATTTTCTAAGTAGCCAAAAGTATGAAACATAAGTAGAAGAAAACAAACATTTTTTATAGTAAATATAAGATTCTATGTTTTAAGTAAATTATAAAATGTTACCAGGAGCACAGCAATATCTTCAAGAAAGTCTTGTTGCTTTGATACAAGAATTAATTTCTACTTTTATATTGGTACTTTTACATTAGCACATTAACAGTTTTACACATTTGAATCTTATTCCATTAATTCCCAAAATATGTATTTATAATTGAGGATAGGATAATAATTGCTTCTAAGCCTTGGTCTACACCTGGGTAAATACAGACCAAAGTTTTCAAATCAGTACAGAAAGATCCAAGAGTATTGATAAAATGGTATATTTAAGTTTAAAATATCAGAAGATGACTTGAAACTATTTACTGGTGCATAATGCCTTGTATTTTTCTGAGCTCTCTAGTAAAGCACACAAATTATTTCCCTAGCAGCCGCTCACATCAAACCACCATGCACTTCAAGGGACATGTACCTGAACACCCACATAGCTCAGTATCTTCATGATTTTCTACTGCTGATGAAATAATTAATTGATGGTTGAGAAAGGAAAACCAAATTGTTAAATCCATTGTGTGAATCCATCACTTTTTTTTATTTTTGAAAGGTTGAATTACATCCAATTTTTAACTCATGTGCTTTTTAAAGACTTTTAAAAACACTAAGTTTTTAAAAATCATTTTACTTTTTTGTATAACAATAACCAAATGAAGTTCTTAACTAAGTGATAAGCTTTATATAATTTGTCAAAATGAAAATGTATGAAATTGGTTAGTTAGCTTATAACCTCTACTGAGCTCTTTTTTTTTAATTTTTGCTCATTTTTATTTATTTATTTGAAAGCAACAGACAAAGAGGCAGAGAGAGAGAGAGAGAGAGAGAGAGAGAGAATGGGCACACCAGGGCCTCCATCCACTGCAAACAAACTCCAAACACGTGTGCCCCCTTGTGCATCTGGCTAACGTGGGTCCTGGGGAACTGAGCCTCGAACAGGGGTCCTTAGGCTCCACAGGCAAGCACTTAACCACTAAGTCATCTCTCCAGCCCTCTACTGAGCTCTTAAGTCATACACACATTAAGAAGAGAATTCAAGACAGAAAACAAACCACTACCTTTGAACTGTTCAACATGTGAAAATACTCAAAATGTAGTCTTCAGGAAGAGTGACCCAAAGTTAATATAAAGCAAAAATAAAGAATTTACAGAAATTGGATTTTGTACAGAACCTTACTTGCATTTTATTAAGATGCCTCATAACCGTATGAAACGTATCGGGACAGTACATTTTATCTTAGTTACTAAGAGACATTTCTATAAAAGGGACTTAGGCAAAAACTTAGAGGAAACTAAAAGCTGTTTCTAGGTTTGCACTTTGCCCTATTTTTAAAGGACAACTGGTGAATTTAAATTAAAATGCAGATTTTTTTTTTTTTTTTTGTCTCAGGGAAGGTCTTTTGAATATTCAACTCTACCCATCCTAACACAGGTGTTACACAGGTGTTCTTAGCACAAAAGCATTCATTTCTTTCCTTCAGTAGCAGAACTGGACAATGCTTTCATCATAAGAAAAAACTGAATGTTTTCTTTTTCTTTTTGGTTTTTCAAGATAGGGTCTCACTCTAGCTCAGTCTGACCTGGAATTCACTATGTAGTCTCAGGGTGGCTTTGAACTCATAGCGATCCTCCTACCTCTGCCTCCCAAGTGCCGGGATTAAAGGCGTGAGCCACCACGTCCAGCCAAAACTGCAGATTTTTAAACAGAAATAAAGGACATAGGATAGTGAAGATAACAGTGTTTTGAGAAACGTTTCTGTTGTTAAAAATAAGAGTGCCTGCTGGTAAGAAGACTCAGTGAATAAAGTACTTACCACTGAAGCCTGAGTTTGGCTCCTCAGGTCCACACACAAGCTAGAAGCCAAGATAGGCTTCTGTAATCCCAGAATGATGGTGTTGAGATGGGAGGTAAAGACAGGCGAATTTCCCAGAAGTCTGTAAATCAGCTAGCCTGACTAACACAGTAGTGGACAACAACACAATGGAAACAAGGGAACCTGCTTTGAAGGAGGTAGAAGGTGAGGCTTGACACCTACAGGTTTCCCCCAGACTTCTATACACACACTGTAGCATGCACATGCTCTCACTTGCATACATGAACACACACACACACATACACACACACACCCTGAAGTGTAAAGACTATACAAAAAAAACAACAGGTCAGACGTGGTGGTACACATCTTTAATCCCAGCATTTAGGAGGCTAAGGTAGGAGGATCGATCCGTCTGTTGTTTGAGGCCAGCATGAGACTACATAGTGAATTACAGGTCAACCTGAGCTACAGCAAGACACTACCTCAAAAAATAAAAAGAAAGAAAATCGTTAAAAAATATTAGTCACCTTCTATTAAGAAAAATACGGCTAATCTGATACTCTAACAAGTACACAGAACACAACAGGAGGGAGAAGACTCAGCATAACAGTTTTGAATGCACAAAATAGTACAATTGTAACAAATGAACAATGAACACAGTTCCTGATCAGTTACATAGCATTACATCACATATATCATAAAGAGATTTTCTTTCTTTTTTCCTTCCTTCTTCTTCTCTCTCTCTCTCTTTCTTTCTTTCTTTCTTTCTTTCTCTCTCTCTTTCTTCCTTTTTTTCTTTCTTTGAGATAGGGTCTCACTCTAGCCCAGGCTTACCTGGAATTTACTCTGTAGTCTCAGGCTGGTCTTGAGCTCACAGTGATCCTTCTGTCACTGCCTCCAGAGTGCTGGGATTAAAGACATGAATCACCATGCCTGGCAAAAAGACATTTTCTATTTACAATCATAAACACTGAGTTGAATGAGCCAATGAATAGCAGCTCTAAATGCTATTGCTGTTTATGAAGGATACTAATTTTATCTTCATAACTTTCAAAATGTATGTGATAGTGAGTCTTGGTTGTCAACTTGACAAGATTTAGAATTGAAGAAAAGGAGGGCTGGAGAGATGGCTTAGTGGTTAAGCGCTTGCCTGTGAAGCCTAAGGATCCTGGTTAGAGGCTTGATTCCCTAGGACCCACGTTAGCCAGATGCATAAGGGGGTGCACGCATCTGGAGTTCATTTTCAGTGGCTGGAGGCCCTGGTGAGCCCATTCTCTCTCTCTATATATATATACCTGCCTCTTTCTCTCTCTGTCTGTCATGCTCAAATAAATAAAAATGAACAAAAAATTTAAAAAAATAGATTTGAAGAACAGGAGAAAGATGGTTTTTTACTAGGTAGTTAGCCAGGAACAAAGGCCCAAGGAGAATAAGGAGATACCACCTTACCTGCCCTGAGAAGATGAGAATCCATGTCTGATCAAGTCTTATCTAAGATGGCTGCAAGCAATACACAACAGTAGCAACTTCCTGCTTCTTCTAGCTCAGCATACCTGGGCAGACTGGCCCCTCCTGAATCAGGCCCTGAAACATTGAGCCAATCAGTTTTCTCCCTAACACACCACCCCAAGTTAGAGGTCTGGCTAACATTAATGGACCTTGTATGTGTGTAATCACTGTCTTGGCCATTCATTCTCGTGGTGGCTCAATCTCCTGGTCCTTGCTTTAGTAAGCTCTCAGCCTGTCTTATTGTCTGCACACTTTCTGCCTTAATTTTGGAGGCTTTCTTGCTTTGGCCTTGGCCCCTTTCAGCCTGTGGTTCCACCTGAACACAAGTGTATAAGTCTCTCTCCCAATTACCAGCCAAGCTGGGAAGCAGGGGACACTTCCTTTTGCCTGGATATTGTTCTGCTTGCTTTCTACATGTACTTTTCTTCTGGATGTTTTCTCACTTTGTTACATGTATTATCTCTCTTTAGCTCTGCCTTTTCTGTTCTCTCCCTTAGCAAGGTAAGGGCTTGCTCCCTCAAGCTTTGCATCCCCAGTGTGTGCGTGTGCTTCTTCTGAATCTTTTGGCCTGGGTGCTCATGTTTTACTTTCAGTGTGTGTGTGTGTGTGTGTGTGTGTATGTGTGTGTGTGTGTGTGTCTTCTCCAGCGGCATTTTCCTATTTCTCTGCAAAGGAGATTTTCTTCATCTTCTCTCTCCCTTTTCCTGTTGGGAAAAGAAAGGAATTCACTTCTGACTTCAGTCTTTCAGCTATCCTTCTTCCTGGATCTTAATTATACCTAAAATAAACTTCATAATGTATAATTTACCTTTCTCAGAATCCATTTCAATTCTTTGCTAATAGGATAAGAACTCAAAAGTTGGGGTCCACAGGCCTGGTATCTTCTAAATAATTATAGAATTTAATTCCTCCCTGAACCCCAAATTCTGCATAAGAATCACAAAGGAAAAAAGTCTTGGGGCATGTCTTTGAGGAATTTTTAGATAAGTTAAATGAAGTTTCAATGGAAACCTCCTTGGAATAAAAACCAGTTTAATTCCAAGAACTTAAGAAATAAGCAGTTCCACAGAGACTTTGCCTCTTCCCCATAACTGATGGCTACCCCACAATGCATGACCCATAATCCCCAATGAGGAGGGCCCCTTCAGAGAGGGGAGAACAGGGAGGAGGCTAACAATGCTTCCATCATATGCTGTTTACACACTGAGTATGTACATAACTAATAAAGACAAAATATTTGTATAAATATTTTCTTATGCAAAATAAAAAGTAGGTCTATGAGTACTCAAAAAAAAAAAAAAAAAGAAAGAAAGAAGCAATTGGCTGAAGAGATGGCTTAGCAGTTAAAACACTTGCCTGAAAAGCCTAAGAACCCAGGTTCTACTCCTCAGGAACCATGCAAGCCAGGTGCACATAGTGATGTATGCGTCTGGAATCTGTTCACAGTGGCTAGAGGCCTGGGCATGCCATTCTCTCCCTCCCTCTCTCTCTTCCTCTCTCTCTCTCTCTCTCTCTTTCCCTTCTCCCTCTAATAAATAAATAGTAAAATATTTATAAAAGCAATTGTTTGTCTGTTCCAGAGCAAGGCCACAACACAAATTATATCTTCACCCTGAGAGGCAGCCCAGTAAAATTTCCCTCATGCCATGTCTACTGCTATTGTTCTTTTCATTATCCAAAAACGATTCCTCAAATTTACTAACTCAAAATAATTATGCTAATATCTTTATCTTTATTACTTATTTGCAATGGAAGAGAGAGAGAGAAAAAAAAAATAGAATGGAAGTGGATGTACCAGAGTTTCCTGCCACTGCAAAGAAATCCCAGATTTATATACCACTTTGTACATCTGGCTTTACATGGGTACTGGCATATCAAACTCAGACTGTCAGGCTTTGCAAGGAAGGGCCTTTAACCACTAAGCCATCTCTCCAGCCCAGATGCTAATATTTTTCAATAATACAGGAACCTCAAGTCTTACAAACTCAGCTATTGGATCCAGAAAAGTGTGTGTTTACCATTTGTATTTCTTTCTCTGAGAACTGCCTGTTCAGCTCTTTGCCCCATTTTGTGAGTGGGTTGTTTGACTTTTTATTGTTTAGGTTTTTTGAGTTCTTTGTATATTCTAGCCATTAGGCCTCTGTCAGTTGGATATTCAGCAAATATTTTCTCCCATTCTGTGGGTAATCTATTGGCTCTGCTTATTGTATGTTTGTCTGTGAAGAAACTTTTCAGCTTCATGTGATCCCATTGGTTGAGTGATTGTTTAAGATCCTGTGCTACTGGGGTTTTGTTCAGGAAGTCTTTTTCCATTCCTATATCATGGAAAGTTCCTCCTATATTTGCTTCCACTAGTAGCTGAGTTTCCAGTCTTATATTGTGGTCTTTGATCCATTTGGACTTGATTGTTGTGCATAGCGAAATGTGTGGATAAAGTTTCAGTTTCTTGCATATGGTTATCCAGTTTGTCTAGAACCATTTGTTGAAGATGCTGTTTTTTTTTTTCAGCCTATATTGTGAGGGCATTTGTGAAATATCAAGTACCTGTAGTTACTTGACCCAAAGACCGGGTCCTCAATTCTATTCCATTGGTCTATATTTCTGTTTTTATGCCAGTACCATGCTGTTTTTATTACTATGGGTTTGTAATATAGCTTTTGATCAGGTATGGTGATGCCTCCAGAGGTATTTCTTTTGCTGAGGATATGCTTGGACATGCGAGGCCTTCTGCCTTTCCATATGAATTTTGAGATCATTTTTTCTATCTCTGTGAAGAACAATGTTGGGATTTTGATTGGAATTGCATTAAATCTTTATACTGTCAGAAAAAAATGATATGACTGATATGAGTACCCTATAGGACTAAACCTACCCAACAACTGGAGTGACTAATAAAAACAAAAGACAGTCTAGCAGATCCCCAAATTAACTTTGTTCCCTCCAAAGATGAAGAAAAATAAAATAACATTTTACCTTGTCCATATAATTGTGTCATGTATGTTCATAATTCATGTAATTGTGTGCCATTCTAGATTTTAAAAATACATAAAATAAATCCCAATTTGTCTCCTAGAAGTTCCAAAATAAGAACAATAAAATTTGTGACCACATCTGCTTACTTCATACATTTCTACTGCATGTTGCTTTTTAATTTCTTGGTACAGCAACTTGAGATGTGTGAATGTATGTGATTGTGATTGTTTGGTTATAATGAAATGCCTTATCTTTGGTCTATTTCATAAAAATTTAAAATGCTACTTATTTATTCAAAAAGTCAACATTCATTACAGGATTAAGCTATGAAATTTAACACACAATATCTAAATTTTAGTAATGATTTCCTTCCAAAACATGTTTTAAAACATTGAATTAATTCTACTTTATTTTAAAATAGACATGGGAGACAAAACTAATAACACATAAAAGTGCTTTATGTTAATCAAACTACCTCTAAGCACAGAACATTAAAAATTCTTTTATTAAGGGTTGGAGAGATGGTTCAGTGGTTAAGGGCCTTGCCTACAAAGCCTAATGACCTGGATTCAATTCCCTAGTACCCATGTATAGTCAGATGCATAAGGTGGCACATGCATCTGGAGTTAGTTTGCAGTGGCTGGAGGCCTTGGTATAGCCTTGCTCTCTGTTGCTCTCTCTCTCTCTCATGTTGAAAATAAATAATTTTTAAGTTATTTTATTAGATTAATTGCTATGAATTTCCTTCTCAGTATCACTATATAAGTACAAATGTAAGGTTTTCATTATATATTCTTGTCAAAGATATTTCCTTTTCATGATAAAAATAAAGGTGATATGCTCCTATAAAATAGTAAAATTAAGAACCTGAGTAAGTACTTCCAGTCAAAATGGCAAATGCCTAACTGCACTACACCTCCCCGGAAAGAAAGGCAAGGCATTAAGGGTTCACTGGGCCTTTTGGGGGGGAGAAATCTCTAATAGATTGCCAGTGGGAAGATGCAGAAGTGAAAAGAAGGGAATTGCTGATTCCCTCACTTCTGGGTAGCCCACCAGCTCCCCAACCCTCCCCCCTCAAACAGCCACCATACCCACAGTCCCAGCTTCACCATACTCCTGCACTTACTGTAGGAAAGGGGACCCAGGCCAGAATAGTTCCACTTGCCTCAGTGCACAGGGGAGATCCCCCTGCTACCCTCACCCACGCGTGACCTTGGGCAGACTCTGCCCGCTGGCCCACTCAAGCTCAGGCTGGATAGGTCCATCTGCCTGCCACACACATGCCACAGATCTCTGCTTGTGCAAGCTTAGCCTGCTCTGCTCATTTGCCCACTTACTGCTCCAGCTGCCAACCATCCTCATGCAAGCTCAGGCCCATTCCACCTGCAACATGAGCTCAGGCTCACTCTGACTGTATGCATGCACCAGCTCAGGCCCAATCCCCTACCTGTCTGCCCCACCAGCCACCCACCAGTGTCCTGCGAACAGACTGATTTGGTGTCCCAGTGTCCCACCACGCATGAGTTTAGGCTACTTCAGTGCTTGGTGCTTCAGCGTCCCTCCATGTGCGAGCTCAGGCTGCTTCAGTGCATCAGCATATGAGAGCTCAGGCTACATTGGCACCCCTGCCACACAGCAGCTCAGGCTGCTTTGGTATTCCACAGAGTGAGAGCTCAGACTGCTTTGACATCCGGCTTCAGGCTGCTTCAGCTTCCCGCTGTGCATGAGCTCAGCCTGATCCACCCACCCATATGTTAACTCAGGACCACTCTGCCCATCTGCTTGCCTGCTGGCTAGCTCAGGCCAGCTCCCCCAAGAGGCACCACTTCTCCCACCCATCGAGACCACAGTCCTACTCTTCCTGCCCATACACTGAGATGGGCAGACCATAGCACAAAAGAAATAACATGAAAAATCAAATGAAAGTAAATCCAGTAAGATCACCCACTCCTACAATGAACATCTCTAATCAAAACATAGAAGAGACATTAGGATCAGAACACCAAAATGAAACTATGAACAATACAACCCTGACCAAGCTACTGGTAGAACTTGGAGAAAAGCAAAAAGTACCAATAATCATTTGGATGCTGCCATCACTAGACTAGACCTAATAGATAAGATAATGGAAGGAGTTCAAAGACAGTTAAGAGATATGAAGGAGAGTGAAAAAAAAAGAGGACCTCAAAAATCAGCTGACGATGCTAAATGAAGACATAAAGAAATGCAAGGATGAATTCCAAAAAGCATCAAGAAAATCAGAAAATGATGTAAAAAGAGAGCTTGACAGAGGGATGGAAACTATACCTAGAAAAGTAGTAGAAAAATGGAAATCTAATTGAACAAGTCCAAAACTCTCTAGAAGTTCTCAAGAGTAGAGTCAGCCATGTGGAGGATAGAAACTCTGATCTGGAAGACAAGACAGATGAAACAGTTCAAGAATTCAAAAGTTTCAATATGTTCAAAAATTTCTGTGAATAGAACATGAGGGAACTGTGAGATACCTTTAAATGTCCTAACATCCAGATCATGGGAATACCAGAATGGGAAGAAATTCAGACCAAAGTCATGGAGAACTATTTAACAAAATAATTGAAGGAAACTTTCCCACTCTCTCAAAACAAAAGCCCATCAAGATACAAGAAGCTAACAGAACTCAAAAACAGATTGGACCAAAGGAGAAACTCACCAAAATGTATTGTCATTAAGACTCTTAACATTGACCCCAAAGAGAAAATCCTAAAAGTAGCTAGGGAAAACAGCACATCACTTTTAAAGGTAACCCCATAAGAATTACTTCAGACTTCTCAATGGAAACCCTGAAAGCCAGAAGGGTCTGGAATGGAACACTGCAAAGTCTAAGAACCTATGGCTTCCAACCCAAACTACTTTACCCAGCAAAAGTTTCCCTCAAAATGGATGGTGAAAGAAAAACTTTCCATGGCAAAACTCAGCTTTACAATTATATGAACACAAAACCAAACCTACAGAGAGTATTTCAGGAAATTCTCCACACAGAAGAAATAAATAATCAACCTCAAATGTCTACAAGAAGGAGATCACAATAACCAACCTCAGAGAAGGCACAAATAACTTCAAAGTCCATGAACACACAAAACCACATATACTGACAAATTATGGCAGGGATCAAATCAAACCTCACAATCATTTCCCTAAATATAAATGGCCTTAATTCACCCATGAAGAGACACAAGCTAACAGGATGGATCAGAGAATAAGACCCCTCAATCTGTTGTCTTCAAGAAACCCATCTCACCACTAAAGACAGACACCTCCTCAGGGTGAAAAGGTGGAAAACAATATTCCAAGCAAACAGGAATAAGAAACAAGCAGGTGTGGCTATATTAATATTGGTTAAAATAGATTTCAAACCAAAAATAACCAAAAAATTCAAAGAAGGCCACTTATTACGTATCAAGAGAATGATCCATCAAGAGGATATCAGAATCATAAATCTTTATGTGTCAAACACAGGGGCACCACAGTTCATAAAACAAAACCTACTTGACAATAAAATAGAAATAACCACCAACACCATCATAGTTGGGGACTTCAATACACTATTATCAGTAATAGAAAGATCATCCAAACAGAAACTCAACAGAGAAGTTAGAGAGCTCAACAAAACCAAAGATCAATTAGACATCTACAGAACTTTCCATTCCAAACCCACTGGCTTCTAGAGACTGAACAGCACACATTTAAACAATAAATGGATAGTGAACAAAATAAAATGTGAAATTGAGGAATTTCTAGAAATAAATGATGATGAGAAAATATCGTACCAAAACTTATGGCACACAATGAAGGCAGTCCTCAGGGGAAAATTCATAGCACTAAATGCCTTCATAACAAAGACAGAGAGATCCCAAATCAATAACCTAACCATCTACCTAGAGACACTGGAAAAGCAAGAATCCAACCCCAAAAGCTATAGAAGGAAAACAATAATTAAGATGAGAGCAGAAATTAATGAATTGGAAACTAATAAAATAATTAATAAACAAAACGAAAAGCTGGTTCTTTGAAAAAGATAAACAAGATTGACAAACCCCTGGCCAATTTGATCAAGCAAAAAAAAAAGAAAAAAAAAAGGAGAGATGCTTCAAATTAACAAAATTCAAAAGGAAAAAGAGATCACAATGGACATAAGAGAAATTGGGAGAATCATCAGGTCTTATTTCAAAAACCTCTACTCCACAAAACTGGATAATGTGGAGGATATGGATAAATTCCTGGACACATACCATCTATCAAATCTAAACTCAGAGCAGATTAATCTCCTAAACAAACCTATCACACTCATTGAGATTGAAAAAGTAATTTAAAAAAAAACCTCCCCAAAAAGAAGAGTCCAGGACCAGATGGCTTCTCAGCTGAATTCTATCAAACCTTCATGGAAGAACCCAAACCAATTTTTCTCAAACTGTGCCACACAATTGGAGAACAGAGAAAGCTCCCCAACTCCTTCTATGAAGCTATTATCACCTTAATTCCAAAACCAGGCAGAGATGCCACAAGAAAAGAAAACTACCAGCCCATTTCCCTGATGAACTTAGATGCAAAGCTCCTGCACAAAACCTCACAAACCAAATCCAACAACACATCAAAAGCATTATCCACCTTGACCCAGTGGGATTCATCCCAGGAATGCATGGGTGGTTCAATATACAGAAATCTGTCAATGTAATGCACCACATAAACAAGGCTAAACACAAAAACCACATGATCATTTAGATAGATGCAGAAAAGGCCTTTGACAAAATACAACATCACTTCATGATCAAAACATTGGAGAGAATTGGCATGGTTGGTTTATATCTTAATATAATAAAGGCAATATACAAAGCTCCTAAGGCCCAAATAATACTTAATGGAGAGAGACTTGAGGAATTCCCATTAAGATCAGGAACAAGACAGGGTTGTCCACTCTCATCTCTGCTCTTCAATATAGTACTGGAAGTCCTAGCTCAAGCAATGAGACAGGAGAAAGAAATAAAACGGATGCAATTTGGAAAGGAAGAAGTTAAGTTAGCTCTATTTGCTGACGACATGACTGTATACATAAGAGCCCCGAGCGACTCCATCCCAAAACTCTTGAAGGTGATTAACTCCTATAGCAAAGTAGCAGTATGCAAAATCAATGCACACAAATCAGTAGCCTTTCTATATGTAAATGACAAAGATACAGAGAAAGAAATAATGGACATGGTCCCATTTTCAATAGCAACAAAAATAAAACAAAATACCTTGGAATAACGTTAACAAAGGAAATGAAAGATCTGTACAATGAAAACATAAAAACACTCAAAAAAGAAAGTGAGGAGAACTTGAGAAAATGGAAAGACCTCCCATGCTCCTGTATGTCAACCATCATCCTGCTCCTCAATAAACTCATTGGTTCAACAAAATTGGTTTTGGTGCAATCATGCTTTGATCTGTCATCTGTGCCCTATCTATGTGAATAGCCATGTGTTTGTATCACAGCAGGGAAAAAATGCCAAAAGTGTCACATTACACTTGGTGCCCAATATGGGGTACAGCACTTGGCACCTGACCATCAGTGAGACATTTGGTTCCTGTACAGGGATATGGCACATGGCATCTAAACACAGAGCACCACTGAACCAAAAAGGGGTTTCAGAGGGTTCTGCATGGTTCTGGCTATGGGTGCCTAGGCATTCAAGTGAGGCTGAGGTTGGAACATCTGCAGGGGAAATCCTAACATGGCTGTCCCTTCACATGCAGTGTGTGGTCATGTGCCTTCTTGTGGTTGTGGGGCAGCATCTTTTGGTTTGGGCACTTGTGCTTGCTTTCCACGTGTGTGTGTGTGTGTGTTTATGTGTGTGTGTGTCTGTGTGTGTCTGTGTGTGCATGTGCACATGCCATCTCCAGAGGTTTCTTCCTTAGCGATTTCTCTATGTGAAGATTTTCTGTTTCCCCTCCTCCTAGAAGGGGAAAAACTACCTGCAAGCCTTCTTTTTGTGTTGCAGTTACCTTCATATTGTTGGTCAATCATCCGACCAGAAAGCAGCCTATGGGAAGAAAGAGTTTATTTCAGGCTTATGTAACCCAGAGGAAACACCTTTAATGGCAGAAGAAACTAGCTTACTTCCATAGATTTATAGCACAGAGATGCCAGCAAACATGAATAGCCAGAGCTCACACTTTTCTGAACACACCTTAGAGCTGGACTCAAAGATCCTGCGCAGTGCCACCTGCTCCAGCAGGGCTGCTGGAGGCTCAAGTTGAAAGCTCAAACCTTGATCAAGAAAAGCCTGATTCCATGTTTTCAATTTTTTGCTAACACAAATAAGGACTGCAAAGCTGGGGTCCATCGGCTTGGGACTCCTGCATCTTTATGAAATTTAATCTCTCCCTGGACCTAAACTCCTGCATCAGTAAGGCATATAGTTAAGTCTGAGTAGAAGTAAAGTGGATATGGTGGGAATCCCAGCTTGACATTTTCCTCTAACAGTATGCCTAGCTGTTCTATAGGGTCCATCACAGGAGTACAAGAATGACCTGGACATAGCTGAGGGACTAGAGAATGTGTTGCAGTCTCTAAGTGTGGCAGGTAATGGATGAGAATGAAGTTGTATGGCCATTGTTATGGGTAATAAGAAATGAATCTGAAACGAAAATGGTTGCATGGAGAGAAATTGGTTGTGTAAAGGAGTAATTTCAGAGGAGGAGGGGCATGTGGCTAGCATCTTTTGCATTATTTTCTGATTTGGCAGACAAACAAGATAAAAGAGAATGTTGTAAAGGTGATAGATCCTGTTTTTAAACTGGTGAAGCAATCTAGAGGAGATGAGAGAAGGGCTAAGTAGACAAAAAGGTCTGTCTGCATCACTCAAAGGCAAATGTGACAATGTTTGTGTCAATTTGGAGTTCCTAAAGTTAAAAGTGAAAGAAAACCAAATATGGTGCTAGTAAGTTTAAGGAAGGCATTAAACCTTAAGGAACAAAACATCTGGCAACATCAGGTTTTGCAAGCAAGTGCCTTTAACCAATTTTCCCAGACCCTCATTCCTCTTTTCTATCTCTTCTTTGAATTCAAGGACTTTTGCACCTTTTTCTCAATCTCTTTTGTTTTATTCACTAGTCATCATCTGTGTGCCTAATACTTAGGTCATGAGACAAAAGACTCAACAGTAATAATATCTACAACAAAGTGACAGATCCAGTTTAGAGTTAGCAGGTTCCCCGAAAGTAAAGGAAAAGTGGCCCAAAGCAGAAAATGTCCTAGAGCCTGTAAATGAGGATTTGGCTTTTTCTTGTATCTTTTTCTTGAAAGGAGTCCTTGCAGCCTCCTCCTTGCTGGTGCCAAATATACCAGAAAATTATTCCCTTTCTTAAAATTTACCCCTTCCTTAGAAACCTGTTGAACTGATCTTTCCTTATCTCTTCTTTCCTGGAAGCATGGTAAAGCACCTAAACACCTGGCATGGAGGTGTGAGTGACCAGCTCATCCCCGTCCAATGAATTCCCATCAAAAGATACTGGTAAGAGTCACCAAGCAGATTTCTCCACTGGAGACCCCGCCTACTTGAGCACTTTGTGCTTTACTTTCCATAATAAGTTCCATTCCTAGAGACCCCCCTTCTACTTTTTCAGGGCCTCTGCTGTCTTTCCTTCTCTCAAACTGTATAATGCAATCTTTATAAACTTCCCCCTCTATGGTCTGTGGATTTCATTCATCAAATTTATAAGAAAAGAACATACAGGCCATGGATTCAGTGAAGCTTTCTGTGACTGTGACCATATAGGACCCTAATTACTGAGTTAAAACCAAACTGAAACCTGAGAATGGTTCTGTCACTCTCAAAGACACCTTGAAGTTCTATATCATTTCTGAGGCATGGTTCAGGAATTAAAGGAGGGTGAGTACACAGACCAATGCTCTGTTTTCTCTTGCTTTATCATTACCTCACCTATCCTCTACCTTCTTCCCTTCCCCAGCTACCAGCATGAAGTACAATCTATTCTGTTTCCTAATTTTCCATTTTCATCTTTGCAGTTCTCTTCTGCTTGGGAGCCAGACACATTTAAATCCAGGTAGATGGTAGATTTCATAAATTTCTGTGAGAGGTCAGAATACACTTCCCTCTGTTTTCCCTTTCCACCTACTTGTAAGGCCAGAAGCAGGATGCATATGTTTGTGTTCTGTGGAACACTGAGTTTGTGCCTTGGTAAAAAATAAAAAATTTAAAATTTAAAAATTTAAAAAGAAGAGAGAAAGAAAGAAAGAGAAAAAAAGTTCTCTGCACTGGCTCATGCCAAGGAACTGGTGCTTTGAGATGACTAGACCTAAGAGGCCCATATAGAATGTTGGCTGCTCAAGGCTGAATCTAAGGCAGAATCAGCATACTATAAGGCAGGGTCTAGAGACTCAAACTCTGCAGGGTACTAGTGACTATTCTCTGCCTAATGTCTTCTGTTCTACATTTTGTTTGGGTTGATATAGGAAGTTTTTCCTATAGACACTTTTGTTTTCTATATTACATGTGGTAAATTATAATTATGGCTATCTAATCCAGGCTTCATCATGCTTGCCTCCTATTTAGATTAATGAATATAATGTAGACTGGAAGATTATAAATCTGAAAAATATGTGTCAAGAATGTTTTGGACAAATACTAGAGGGTCAGTACACAAGGGTGCTCTCTGCCTCATGTAGTTATTAGAAATTATTTACCTTTCTGACATGTAAGGCTCAGTAATTGCTCCAAAGGTTTTGTACTTTTTGCCAATGCTGCTTTAGTGGTTGAGACATTTTTGGAGGCTAAATGTGTGTGGCTGAAACATCCCATATGCACAAATCCGAAGGGATGTTAAAGAAACTTCTGGTATGGGAGGTGAGAAACTCCAAAAGAGTGAAAGAAATTTCCAGTGTGGAAGGTCAAGAAATTTGGAAAGAGATCAATCATGGAATTTCTCTGAGAATGGGAATAGTGGGTCCTGCACAGGCAGGCTGATCAACCAGGCAAAATACAGGAAGAGGAAAACTAGGCCACAGTATATTGAGAAATCTATGAAGACACAGAAGTAAGGGAATGCCTAGTCTGCAAGATCCACTCTCCTCATTGTTGCTAATGAGGGGGGAATCAGATACTGGAAACCAAGACCGCACTGATGAGAGCAGCGAGTCTAAACAGATCTTGGCTCTGGGGCTGCACAAAAGGAAAGAACAAAATAGAATCTCCAGATAGTGCTGTAGAGAAGAAAGCAAAAAAGATGTTCCAACGTCTCGTATTTTATACATGGGTAGTCAAGCATCTTCAGCACAGGTTCCCATAGGCTGGACCCTTACCCATGGTGATCTCTTCCATTCAAAGATCTTAATAAAGAAACAACTGACATTTTTCTCCATTTAAGCCTGGCTTGAATATAAGTGGAGGATAAAAAAAAGGCCTCTGGAGGGAAGTGTAGATTTTAATACAATTTTATAATCAGATTTACTTTGGAAAAAGAATGATAGTCTGGTGTGTCTTATGTGCAGGCTTTCTTTGCTCTAAGAGACAACCCAAACTTATTCAGGTAATGCTATATCCCCTTAGCACTCTTGGCTGCCGTGGGACCATGTGTGCTGACCTCCAGCTCATAGCATGATCCTGAATTCCTGAAGCTGCTCATTTTATAACTAAATAAAGGTGTCACATAAGACTTTAAATCAGGGTTTGCATACCGAAATTTTTGGATCCCTATGTATTTTCTCTCTCTTTTCTTGCTCACTGTAGTATAATTATATTAATAACTTCTCAGATGATAGTTCAGCTTGTCATAGGCTTGATTCTGAGACAGGGAAAGCTTCCTAGTTCCAGATCCAAGCAGGCTTATCTCATGGGTCTTCTCAGATTCCTCTTCTGGGACAGGCTGGCCCCTGGATTTGTGAAAAGGGAAAGGAGAAAAAACAGCTCAAGAGTTTAAGCATGTACAGAGTTGATGTAAGAAGGTTATGAGAGTTAAACTGAGAAAAAGTTTGCTGACTGATGACAGAGGTCACTGTTCTTTGTCCCATGATATGGAAATGCTGAAGATGCCCATAGTAAAAAAGAGTTACTATATAAAGTATTTAGTTCTCTATAATTTCTTTCTTTTCTTAAATGCTTATAAAATATTTCCCTGCATAAGTTCCCTAAAGCCCCTTTATATCTTATTAAATTATACTTTACAGACTTTTCAAATGTTTTCAGGCTTCCCCCCCCCCAAAATATCAATAGGCTAAAGGCCTCAGCCTTGAAGCTTCCAATTTAAAAAGCACTTAATCTTTATGTGTAAGAAAGAAAATATAGTTCTTACCCAGACCCAAATATGTGCCCAACAGTCTACTAGGTACTTAAATAAAGAAGTAGATAGAGTAGTCAAGGTATGACCACCCTGCCTTTGAACAACGGTGACAAAGCTCTTAATTCTAGAAACTACCAAATTAATTTTGAAGAACAACTTGCCTTCACACATTATGATGTATCAGGACAGTTATCTTCTAAGGGAAATTATAGCTAACTAATAATTGCCTCAAAAGACATCTGGCTGCTCTCCTACAGGGACCTGCTCTTTAGATAAGAACTTATTCCTCACTAAATCCAGTTACTTTCCTCCCAGAAGAAGGAAGAAGCCTGGAACATAGCTGCAAAAAAAATCTCTCAAAGTTATATTATGATGTTATGTTGTTATATTATATCATGTTATGCCCAAGAAGATCTTAAAGAGACACCCTTTAAAAAACAATAACAGGTTTGACTCTTTTTACGAAGGCGTTCCTTTTTCAAACAGGAAACACAAAGGGCTGGATATACAGTAGTCACTTTCAAAGAGACAACTGAAAGTAATACACGACTTTTGTTGGAGTCCAGGGAGGACCTAAATATTCATAGAGATGCAAGAGACATCAGGCCCATAGATCCCAAATTTGGCTTCTTGTACAAGTTATCAATGAATTGAAAAATTGGACTCAGGGAAAGATAAATTCTGAATTATGAGGTGTTTTTTTTGTTTGTTTGTTTTTAGGGAGAGCTAAGATGCATAGGGAAGGCAAGCAGGAAAGCCCAAGCCAAAACCAGTTCTTCCATTTTCCAACCTGACTAGAAAGAGGTAGGAAAGATGGGAAAAAAAACCTATCGCATCGCCAGGGAAGAAGCCTCTGGGGAGGGGCTCATAGATACCTGGAAAGCAAAGCAGGAAAGCCCAAACTAAAAAGTCCCACTTGTGTGGGGGTCAGAGAGGATTAAGAGAGAGTGAGAAAAGAAGAGGCTCGGAGCTTAAATAGAGATCATACACATAGCAAAGTAGAAAAGCACCCCCAAAACAAAGCAGGAAAGCTCGCAGGCAAAAAGAAATTCTCCCTGTTCCCAGCCAGGTTAGGAGCAGAGAGAGGAAACCAAAGAGAACAGCCCCCTCACATAGCAAAGGAGCCAAGTGCTTTCTAAAGGGATTTACCAGACATCCATTTAGGATAAGCCTCATCATCGTGCTCACGCATATAACAGAGAGACCAGATTGCTTGGTGTACTCAAGAGCTTGACTCAGGAAGGGCCAGCCCACAGGTGTGTTAAGCCAGGAAAAAGGCAGTAAACACTGTGGAGGAGTTGTTGCATACAGCCATCTTGGATAAAACTGGATCAAACACAGGTTCTAGTCTTGCCAGAACCAGCAACATGGCATTCATGTTTCTGTAGACCAATCCCTAGCTAACTATCTACATAAAAAGGCTGCCTTCGGGTGTGGTGGCGCACGCCTTTAATCCCAGCACTCGGGAGGCAGAGGTAGGAGGATTGCCATGAGTTCGAGGCCACCCTGAGACTCCATAGTGAATTCCAGGTCAGCCTGGGCCAGAGTGAGACCCTACCTTGAAAAACCAAAAAAAAAAAAAAAAGGCTGCCTTTTCCTCCTATTATGATGGTGTTGTGTAGGTAGTATCAGGCCTTGTGAGGCCATGGATATTCAGGCCATTGTGTGTCTGGAGGAGCACTAATTGACAGGGGGAGGGGATATTATGGAGAGTGGAGTTTCAAAGGGGCAAGTGGGGGGGAGGGAAGGAATTACCATGGATTATTGTCTACAATTATGGAAATTGTCAATAAAAATATTTTTTTAAAAAGGCTACCTTGTTCCTCATATTTCAATATGAATAGAATGATTATTGAAGGTGTGTAATAATCCCTGTAATTTTCTTAATTTGGTAGTGTGTTTTCCTATCCCTCATTTTCTTAGCTACACTTCTGGCGTAATTTCCTTTCTTATCCTCATAGGTATTTTATCATTCTCTTCATTCTGAAGGTTCCTTTTGAGTATCTTCTGTAGATCTGATGTAGTGGTAATACATTGTTTTTCCTGTTTTTGTCATAGAAAGAAATTTTTCTTTGTCCTGCAGTTATGAAAGAATGATGTTCTCTGTTGGTGCAGGGCATTTTTCCTCTGAGAATAACATAAAGCCATCGTGAGGTAAAGAATACTTCAAGATATGTTTTATGTTAAGGTAGCAGGTAAGGTAGTTTGGAGCAGAACAATACTGTGATACAATGTCTACAGTAATGATAATGGAGTTATTGAGAACTCCTTAGTGGATGAAGGAAGGGAGGGTCATAAGACCTTAAAGTCAAGGGATTCTCCTATACTACAGCCTTCTGCATTCTGGGTTTATAGACATGAATCATTCACTATTAAAATCTGTTGAAAATGTCTCAATTTTTATGGGCTTACCTTTACGTGGGACTTGGTGATTTGTTCTTTCAACTTTCTTTATACTTCCTTTGCCCTTATATTTACTGCTTTAAGTATAATATCCCATAGAATGTTTTTTCTCTGCTTCTGTATGTTTGATATTTTAAATGTCTCTTTCAATAGATTTTGGAAATTTTCAACTATTACATTTTTTAACTTAGTTTTGTACTCAATGAATACAGTCAAGTTGGTAAAATTGTTAAACCCCTCCATGTCCTACCCCCTCCCCCCTGGCCCCTCCTTGTTGAAGTATATGGGTAATGCATTGTGAAGTTAGCCCACAGTTATGGATAGGAGGAGATGTCTCTGTGTATCATGACCCAAAGTGTAGCTCTGACATTCTTTCCATCCCCTCTTCCACAAAATTTCCCTGAGCCATGTTGGGTTCATTTGGGGCCTGTTTCAGTGATGAGGTGTTAGAAGCCTCTGTGTCTCTGGATATCTGATTTGGTAGGAGTTGATTGTTCTTTGTGTCAATCTCCTTCACCCTTGTGCTGGTACCAGGATCATCAAGAAAACAGCATCTTGCTTGTTTTGCCAATTATTCTTAGTTTCAGCTGGGGCCCTTCTGAGTTATGATGTGGTGGTTCTCTCCTTAGGATCTACATGTATCTGAAAAAGAGAAGCAGGTTCTCCAATGGAGAGCAAAGTTAGCACCAGATAAATGGATAACCCTCATTTTTTTTATAGAGAATTAAATAGGTGCAGGCCCTCTTGTAGACCACGATTGGTGGTAGCTTAATAATGGAGAGTGGGCTCATCTTTGGGTATGGTTCTGACTTGTTTCCCAGCTCCAGCTATGGGTCCCATTCCACTGAGCAGATCAGTTAGCCAAATCAAGAGCAGTTGGTTTCCCACCATGGCTGTGCACCACTATTGCACTTGTGTGAGCATCACAACAGGTTATTTGCTGCTAAGTAGGTTAGACCATGAGTTGCTTGGAAAGATATTGGTCATTTTCCCCCAGTCACCCATGTAGCACCTTCTGGCACTTGGCTCACTGACTGTCTGGGGACTGACTCTCTTCCAGCTTCCAGCCCTATCACTCCATGTTACATGTCAATCACATATTGTGTCTTCAGCAGTAGGGTTTTACCACTAACATGTGGTGGGTCATCAAGTAGTCTGACAGAAATCTGCCATTCTTTCAGGAATCACTGTAGGTCTCTCTGATCAAAAGCTCATTGTGGATGATAGCCACCTACTGGTACTGAGAGTTACAGGTCAGTGCCCATTAAGAGAAGAAAGAAAAAGATAACTAATATAAAAGAGTTAGAGAGAGAGAGAGAAAGCGAGAGAGAGAGAGAGAGAGAGAGAGAGAGAGAGAGATAAACTGTAGAAGATTAAGGTCAGTCTTCATTGTACCCTCTCCAGTGCCTTGTGACTTAGGTGTTCCCTCTAAGGGCCTGGTGAAGGTTCAAACATTTGGTCTGCCTTTTATGATGTAGAATTTTATGGTACCCTTGCCGTTTGGGTCTAGATTTGAGTCCCCCACCCTCCTCACCCACCATATTGCCTAGTCCTTGAGATGCTTGCTGGGTATGTTGGCATCTTGCGTAGACTCAGGGGCTATAGATGAGTGAGACTATGTGAAAATTATCTTTCAATGATTGGGTAAGTTCCCTGAGAATTATCTGTTCCAGGTTCAACCATCTTTCCTCAAATTTCATTGTGTCATTTTACCTTACTGCTGTGTATAATTCCATTATATAGATATACTGCATCTTAGTTACCCATTCTTCTAGGGATGGACATCTGGGTTGATTCCAGCTCTTAGCTATTATGAATTGAGCCACTATAAACATGGTTGAGCAAATCTCTCTGGACTGAGGTTGAAAGGTTTTAGGGTACATGCCCAGCAAGGAAATAACTGGGTCTGTTGTTAACTATATAGTCAGCTTTTTCAGGAGTCTCCATATTGCTTTCTGTGGTAGTTTGAGTAGATGGCCCCCAATATATTCAGTTCTTTATTGTTTGTAGTTTGCATTCTGCACCCACCTGGCTGGAGGCAATGTTACTGGGTGGATCTTTAGGTGTGGTGGTGTGTTTCAGATTTCAATCTAAAGATATGCAAAGTGTGCCTAGCTGGAGTTCCTGAAGTGAGCTGTGTGGCTTTTGGCTTTTGGGCTTGTGCTTCTCTCTCTCTCTCTGCTTGGGCCTGTGAAAGCAGGCCAGCTTATTCTGCCATTTATGGAACTTCCCCTGGATGTTTAAGCTTCAATATATCCCTTCCTCCATAACTGTGCCTGGTCTGGAAGTTCATCTCAGTGAGCCTGAAGCTGTCTGCTACACTTTCGAAAGTGTTTGTACCATCTTACATACCAGCAGTTGATGAGGTTTCCTATTTCTCCACATCCTTGCCAACATTTATTTTCATTTGATTTTTTGATGTTTGCTATCCGTACTGGGGTAAGGTGGAATCTCATAGTTGTTTTAATTTGTATTTCCCTGATGATTAGGGATGACGAACATTTTTTTAAGTGTGTGTTTGCCATTTGTATTTCTTCCTCTGTGAACTGCCTGTCCAGCTCTTTACCCCATTTTATGAGTGAGTTACTTGACTTTTTACTGTTTAGGTTTTTGAGTTCATTGTAAATTCTAGATATTAGGCCTCTATCAGTTAGATATTCAGTAAATATTTTATCTCATTCTGTGGGTAATCTATTGGCTTTGCTTATTGTATGCTTGTCTGTGAAGAAACTCTTCAGCTTCATGTGATCCCATTGGTTGAGTGACTGTTTAAGATCGTGAGCTACTGGGGTTTTGTTCAGGAAGTCTTTTTCCATTCCTATATCATGGAAAGTTCTTCCTATATTTATATTGCCCACAGAATGGGAGAAAATATTTTCTGGCTATCCAACTGACAGAGGCCTAATCTCTAGAATCTACAAAGAACTCAAAAACCTAAACAATAAAAAGTCAATTCACACAGGAAGAAATACAAATGGCAAACACACACTTAAGAAAATGTTCATCATCCCTAATCATCAGAGAAATACAAATTAAAACAACTATGAGACTCCACATTACCCCAATAAGGATAGCAAACATCAAAAAATCAAACGAAAATAAATGCTGGCGAGGATGTGGTCAATTAGCAACACTCATCCACTGTTGGTGGGAATGTAAGATGGTACAACCACTTTGGAAAGCAATATGGAGACTCCTGAAAAAACTGACTATAGAGATACCAACAGACCCAGTTATTCCCTTACTATGCATGTACTCTAAGACCATTGAACCACAGGCCAGAGAGATTTACTCAACCACGTTTGTAGTGGTTCAATTCGTAATAGCTAAGACCTGGAATCAACCCAGATGTCCATCCCTGGAAGAATGGATAACTAAAATGTGGTATGTCTACACAATGGAATTCTATACAGCAGTAAGAAAAAATGACACAATGAAATTTGAGGAAAAATGGTTGAACCTGGAACAGATCATTTTCAGTGAACTTACCGAATCACAGAAAGAAAATCACCACATAGTCTTACTCATCTATAGCACCTAACCTGAATCTACCCAAGATGCCTTACCTACCCAGCAAGCTTCTCATGGACTAGACCTTAGGATGGGTGGGGTGTGAGGGGAGAGTAAGGGAGGGGGTGGGAAACACAAATCTAGAACCAAACAGTAATGGTACCATAAAATTCTACATTCTAAATGGTAGACCAAATGGCTGAACCTTCACCAGGCCCTTAGAGGGAACACCTGAGCCACAAGACACTGCAGAGGGTATGATGAAGACTGACCTTAATCTTCTACAGGTTCTCTCTCTCCCCCGCCCCTCTGTCTCTTCTCTCTAACTCTTTTATATTAGTTATCTTTTTCTTCCCTTTCTTAGTGGGCACTGACCTGTAACTCCCAGTACCAGCATGTGGCTATCATCCACAATTAGCTTTTGATCAGAGAGACCTAAGAGGTTTCCTAAAAGAAAGACAGATTTCTTTTTTTTTTTTTTTTTTTTTTTTTTTTAGTATCCTTTTATTTTTTTAAGAACAAATGCCCACACAACTGAAGACTTACAAGGTAGTTCTATATAGAATTAAAATCTTAGTGAAATTTGTATTAACTGTGTATAATTAAATGTGGTTTACAGGACACACCATTATGCTTCTCATATCAGATGATTATAGATGAGGATAGCTAGAAGAGAGTGCAACACAGCTTTGTCCCACTCATCTGTAAAAAACTGGGAAGTCTCCTTGGAGCTTATACAGATGATTTTTACTTGTTATTGTACAGTGTGAATTTGTAGGGGAAAAAATAATACACTAACCCTTGGGTCCCATACAGGCAAATTAAGATTGCATTCTTCAGGCTGTTTCAAAAGCACTGGATTTGGCCATTCCCTGTTTAAAAAGAGTGTAGCACTTGATAAGACTACTGGATATCACCATCTATACGAACTTCTTAAAACATACAGCAATTGTGAATGTGATGCTTCTTCGTTCACTTTGGCATACATAACCTCTCATTCCTTTCTGCTGATGTAAGACTACTTGAATGATCTTTTCTCCATAAACTCCAACCCTTTGATAGCTTTTCTCAAACTGCCGTCAACATCTTCTCTGCTGCTCAAAGCACTAAGAAGCACCATCAAGACATCTAACATGTTTTCAGCCTTGAACAGGATAAATACCCTTTACAGAGAAAAATCCTATCTTCACACTAGTTCCATCCAAAGACACATGAGAATAGTCGCAGTGCTAAGAATAAATATAAAGATCAATTAGGATAAATTTTCTGTATTACATGACTTCTGTTATTTCTGTCAGTAATGGAGATTAGAAATGGAAAAGTTGTGACCAGCCAACTAATCATGCTTTCTTAGTAAAAACATTTGATTTTTTATGTGTTGCCTTCAGAGAAATTCTGATGTTCTTTAATCACACCACACCTTATTATATGACTAAAAATGTGCTATCAAATTGCAATTTAGCAGAATATATATTGTAAAGGGTGTCAGGGCTATAAACTGTATCCTCATAAAATTACTAGAAAAGACCTTTTTTTTTCTTTGCTGGTAGAAGGAAAGGAGTAGGTAAGAATAAGGAAGACTAACCCTTGGAACTCTTGAGGTCTAGACAACTATCATGGAATACCAATATCATGGAACTCTGATTAAAAGAAAGTGAGGCTAACAAAGGTGGACATCTTGAAATGAAGACATTAGCAAATCTTTTTTCATGGGTTAGTGACTGATCTCAAAAGACCTGGCAACTATACTCATTCAGTCACTTCATAATTTTTAAAAGCATTTTACAAAAGTGACATTTTTCATATTTTGCCAAAGAAAATTGGAAAGGCAAAAGCAAAAGGCAAAACAATCACAGGAAATAAAGGCCTATGAGAAGCAGTTTAAGAGTGAAAGTGGTAGTGTATATAAACTTTACCAAAAAGTAACTGATACACCCAAACATTTAATAAACTGGATTCTAACAAACATTACAGTAGCTAGAATTCAAAGTTTATTAGAGGACAGGGTGATGCAGGTCAGCACAAGCAGAGTCTGCCTATTGAAACTGGCCTAGCTAGGGAAAGACAGGGACTTAGGTCTGCAATCTTCTTCACTGTGATCTCTCAATATTAAGCAGCTATATCCTGAGGTAAAGGTAGTTAGTTGGGTTTTCTTTGTTGTTAGTATTTTGTATTTCTTTTTTGGTGGTACTGTAGATTGAACCCAAGGCCTCATGCATGCTAGGCAAGCACTCTACCACTGAGCTATACCCACAAACTAAAACTTGAATCTGAAACCAGCTGCAGAAATGTCATAGAAATAAGACTAAACTTCAGTGTCTACAACCAATTTTATTGTAATATAATCTAAAAACATACCATTTAGAAAATACCAAGAAAAATTTATGTACAAGAGTTGATGCTATTGCATTTGGATAAAGCTGGCAAGTTCTTGCTACTAGCATTGCCCAGGAAACACCACCGAGGAAACCTAATATATTGGAATAGATGTTGTGCCGTTTGGCCCACAGTTTGATAGCTCTCAGAGTTAACCTGAAGTTGTCAATGTTTGGTACTAGGTGTAAGATTTCATCAGTTACCCTGCAACCATTAAGACTTCTTATGCATCTTATATCTAAATTTTTAAGGAGACTGTCATCTCGTAGGTCCAAATCTTCTGGAATAGTCTGCAGTGCTAATCTTGCAAACAAAATATCAATCTCTATCCCATCAAAACACAGTTTGATAACTGGCACAAATGCCTCTTCAACAGCTCTTAAGTCTTTTACTTCTTCCTGTGATTTCAACTTATCGTAGAAAGATGTGAAAAAGTCACTTCGATCAACATGTCTTGGTGCAACACACAACGCATCTATATCAGCACCTTTTGTATGTACTCCTAATCTGTAAGATCCAAATGTAAATATTTTTCCTCCAACATTTTCAATTACAGATTGTGGAAGATTCTTGCTTTCACTGATTTCCCGAATCCACTCTTTCACCAGGTTATTTAATTTTCCCAAAATTAAAATCCTGCGCTGCAATTCCTCTTCCTCTTCGAATACCCCATAGGGCTTCAGAGTCTCAATGAGTTTCTGTGTCAGCAGGCAGTCAGTCTCCTTGGGGGCTGCTAAGCTGATAGGAGATGTGATGCCATAGTGCTTCTGTGGCGGCTGGGTTTGTTGTGATCCCTGTGTTGTAACTGGAAACGGCATCGTCTCCGGCGCCGGCACCGCCCAGTCACTTCCCCCCCGCAACCGCCGCCGCCGCCGCCGCCCTGGGCATGATCCACTGAGGCGGGAGGGAGGGGGGCGGCCTGCCTCAGCCCTGGGTCCAGCCCCAGTCCCGCACCCGCTCCCGCCGCTTTAAGCGCTTCTCCTCCTTCCCCTTCGTCCTAACATGGCGCCCGCGAAAGACAGATTTCTTTCAGAGTACTTGATTACCCACCAAAGGTTAGAGGCAAGACCCTACTGCTGAAGACACCTTATGCGGTTGACATGTAAAATGAAATGGCATGGCTGGAAGCTGGAAGAGAGTCAGTCCCCAGACAGTCAGTGTGTCTAGTGCCAGAAGGTGATATATGGGTGACTGGGGGAAAATGACCAATATCTGTCCAAGGAACGCATGGTCTAACCTAATAGCAGCAAATAACCTGTCTTGATGGTCATACAAGTGCAAATAGTGGTGCACAGCCATGGTGGGAAACCAACTGCTCTTGATTTGGCTAACTGATCGCCTCAGTGGTATGGAACCCATAGCTGGATCTGGGAAACAAGTCATATCCAAGCATAAGCCTGCTCTGCATTATCAAGCTACCACCAATCATGGGCTAGAAGAGGGCCTACGCCTATTAAATTCTCTATAAAAAAGTAAGGGTTATCTCATTCGTCCTGGTGCTAACTTACTCTCCACTGGAGAATCTGCTTCTCTTTCTCAGATAGACATAGATCCTAAGGAGAGAGCCACCCCATCATACCACAATTCCCTCATGTTCTGTTCACAGAAATTTTTGAACTCTCAAACTGTTCTTCCTCTCTCGTCTTCCAGATTGGAGTTTCTGTCCTCCACATGGCTGACTCTACTCTTGAGAGCTTCTAAAGAGTTTTGGCTTGTTCAGTTAGGTTTGCATTTTCTAGCACTTTTCTAGGTATAGTTTCCATCCCTCTGCCAAGCTCCCCTTTCACATCGTTTTCTGATTTTCTTGATGCTTCTTCAAATTCATCCTTGCATTTGTTTATGTCTTCATTTAGCATCACCAGCTGATTTTTGAGGTCCTCTTTTTTTCCCACTCTCCTTCATATCTCTCAACTGTCTTTGAATTCCTTCCATTTTCTTATCTACTAGGTCTAGTCTAGTGATGGCAGCATCCACACGATTATCGGTCCTTTGTTAATTTTATGCAAGTTCTACCAGTAGCTTGGTCAGGGTTGCATTGTTCATAGCTTCATTTTGGTGTTCTGATCCTAATGTCTCTTCTATGTTTTGATTAGAGATGTTCGTTGTAGGAGTGGGTGATCTTACTGGATTTACTTGGATTTGATTTTTCATGTTATCTCTTTTGTGCTGTGGTCTGCCCATCACAGTGTATGGGCAGGGAGAGTAGGACTGTGGTCGCAATGGGAGGGGGAAGTGGTGCCTCTTGGGGGAGCTGGCCTGAGCTAGCCAGCAGGCAAGCAGATGGGCAGAGTGGTCCTGAGCTAACACGTGGGTGGATGGATCAGCCTGAGCTCACAAGCAGTGGGAAGTTGAAGCAGTCTGCGGCCAGATGCTGAAGCCGTCTGAGTTCTCACTTGGTGGAATGCCAAAGCATCCTGAGCTTGCATGTGGCAGGGATACCAATTCAGGTTGAGCTCTCATGCACTGGCATGCTGAAGCAGCCTGAACTCGGACACAGAGGGACGCCAGAGCACCACGCACCAAAGCAGCCTAAACTCACACATGGTGTTTCACTGGGACACCAAAGATGCCTGAGCTCACTTGCAGCAGGACACCAGCAGTGGGACAGCACAGCAGATGGATAATTGGGCCTGAGCTGGCATGGGCAGACAGTCAGAGTGAGCCTGAGCACACGTGGGCAGGTGGAATATGCCTGAACTTGCATGTGGACATGCAGGTGGCCGGAGCATTAAGTGGGCAAATGAGCAGAGCAGGCTAAACTTGCACAAGCGGATGGGGTGGCATGCATGTAGTGGGCAGATGGATGGATAGAGCCTGAGCCCAAGCAGGCCAGCGGGCAGAACCTGCCCTAGGTCACGTGGGGGTTGGGGTAGCAGGGCAATCACCCCTGTGCAGTGAGGCAAGTGGAACTATGCTGGCCTGGGTCCCCTTTCCTACAGTAAGTGTGGGAGTATCCTGAAGCTGGGACTATTGGTACAGCAGCTGCTTGGGGAATTGGGAGACTGGTGGGCTACCCAATGGTGAGGGAATCAGCGATTCCCTTTTTTCCCCTTCTGTACCCTCCCACTGGCAATCTATTAGAGGTTTCTTTCCCCCAAAAGACCAAGTGAACCCTTAATGCCTTGTCTCTCTTTCCTGGGTAGGTGCTGTGCAGTTAGGCAGTTGTCATTTTGACCAGAAGTCCTATTCCATTGTTGAACATGTTTACTGAGCTACCTTCTTCCCTTCAGGAGGGACTGGTTTCAATTCTGAGGAAATTGCTACACAACAGTACTGGTTTTCAAAGGAATGAAAGACAGAAGATTGCAAAGGGCAGAAAATGTGTGATAGTTCTAGAAAGCCCATGTGGCTAAGCAGTGGGATACAGGGTCAAAGTTCCTGCATGGAGATTGTTGTAGTCACTTTCAAGTTAATGGGGGGGGGAAATCTAACCAAAATCAGCTAATGGGAGGAAAGTGTTTATTTTGGCTTACAGTATTTCTTTATTTTAATTTTTTATTAACAACTTCCATGGTTGTAAACAATATCCCATGGTACTACCCTCCCTCCAACCACTTTCCCCTTTGAAACTCCATAATATTTCCTCCCCCTCTCAATCAGTCTCTCTTTTATTTTGATGTCATCATCTTTTCTTCCTATTATGATTGTCTTGTGTAGGTAGTGTCAGGCACTGTGAGGTCATGGATATCCAGGCCATTTTGTATCTGGAGGGAGCATGTTGTAAGGAGTCCTACTCTTCTTTTGGCTGTTACATTCTTTCCTCCACCTCTTCCACAATAGACCCTGACCTTGGAAAGTGCGATAGAGATATTGCAGTGCTGAGCACTCCTGTCACTTCTTCCCAGCACCATGATGCCTTCTGAGTCATCTCCAGGTCACTGCCATCTGAAAAAAGAAGGTTCTCTACCAAAAGTGAGAGTAGCATTAATATATGGGTATGAACATTAAGAGAAGTGCTTACTGGGCATTTTGGTGAGCATAGTATATACATTTAGCCAGACAGCAGCAGATGTTATACCCCTAGGGCTCATGACTACCCCTATTTTAAGTTTTCAGTATCAGGGATATATTCCCTCCCATGGAGTGGGACTCCAGTCCAATTAGAGGCAGTTGTTTTCCACCATGACAGACATGCTACTATTGCACCTGTTGGCTCATTTGGCTGAGCTGGCAAAATTTAAGACTTTCAGTGTCCACTGTTGAATATCTTCATTGGTGATTTCTATCTCCCATTGAACTGCATGCAGAATGGCTTCTTCCAGCTTTCTGCCATTTGGACTATATAGAGGAGGTTATCAGCTCAGTTACAGCAGGATATCTCAGTGGCCTTGCAGCCAAAGTATGTGACATCTTCAGCAATAGGGTCTTACCATCTCTTCCTATTGGGAAACTAAGGGCCTCAACAAAGTCCTGTAATGTTTTGGGGGCATCAAGGACCTCCCTGGCTTACAACTCACTGGAAGGTATCCCATCGCTGGCACTTAAAATTTTCTATCAACAATCTTCAGCTCCTGAGGGTTTTGTTTGTTTTGTTTTGTTTTTATTTTGTTTTCATTTTGGCTTACAGTATTTTAAGGGAGCTTCATTATGATGGCAGGAAAAAGCATGGCATGAACAGTGACTGGACATAACTCCTAGCAAGAATGAGCTGAATTATTGCAAAGCCAGCTGGCTATCACACCGTAAATCCTACTTCCAACATCATAACTCCTCCAGTTTGAGGCTCTGTCTTTCCAACAGGATCCTGCTGGAGACCAAGCATTTAAATCACATGAGTTTATTTGGGGATCTGATTAAAACCACCACAGAGTCTATGAGACCCCACTGCTCAAATCTGTGATGATGAATGAAAAGGTTGGATGGAGACCCCAGGATGTTAGAGATGCCAGTACCATGGAATATCTGCCCAGAAAAGCTGTAGTTGTTTTGGGCAGATCTTCCTTATGAGAGCAGCTATAGGCAACACAGCTGGAGGGGTGTAGCAACTTGGGCCAATTGTAGCCCAGATGATTTTATCATGACTCCCAGATATTGGACATGGAAGTACATGATTTGGTGTTTGCCCTGCTGGCTTTCAGTTTTGTTTTGGTCCAATCTTTATTTGCAATGTTACCATTTGTCCTTTTGGAATGGGAATACTTATTCTGTGCCATTATATATTAGAGTATCTACTTTGTTTTGATTTTTCCAAGCTCACAGTTACTGGACTGCCCAAGTTTTAGATGAGACTTTAGACTTATGAACAGTTTCGGAACTATTAAAAACAATGAGGACTTATGAAGTTGGATGGAATACAATATGACTGATGAGATGACCATGACAATATGGATACAAGGTGTAGATGGTTATGACATAAATGTCATATGTTTGTGTGTCAGGTTTATAAAGGGTAGCTTGTGATGGTTTATATAGACTGTCCACTTGACAGGACCTAGAATTACCTCTGAAAATTTATTTTAATTAGGTTAGCCTTGGAGCATGTTTATATGTAATTATCTTGACTAGGTTAACTGGGGTGTAAAAACTCAACTGGGGGCAGCTGCATTCCATGGACTATGATCTGGGACTACATAAAAAGGAAAGAACTGGCTAAGTACCAGCATTCCACACTCTGCTCCACTGCCTCACTCTCAGACTAAATGGTGACCAGCTGCAGCTGTTATGCCTTTCTTACCATGATAAGTTGCAGGCTGAGACTCTCTTAAACTCCTTCCCTTAAACAGATTTTTGTCAAGTATTTTGTTCCAGCAACAATAAGGTAACAAATACAGTGTGGCATTTTGCTGCTCATTGTTGGCCTTTAATTTTTTGCCATTTTGTTTCTACACACAATTCAGACCTTGATCACACCTACATATTGAAATGAAGGTACTCAATCTGAATTTACTTTGGATTCATATTCTCACCATCCTATAATGTCTGATTTTCCAAAGTGATTGCATCTTCCCTGCATTCTACTGTTCATATTTAAACAATGTATCGAGTTTTACTTCCTCAATCAATTTTTTTAAAAAAAAAAACCCTCTTCTGTTAATATTTCCTTTCTTTAAACTCCACAGAAACTAAATTCTTCTTGATTCAATAAATAATAGTTAAATCAAATAAGGGTAAAATTGATTCATATGTGTTTTAGCTACCTTTGTGTTCCTGGGTCAAAACACTCAACCAAAAGTAGCTGATGTTTTGGCTTACATTCTCAAGGGAAAGTTTAAGCATGGTAGGTACAGGATAGTAGAGCAAAGGCTGGATATATATCTTGCCACAGAAGCTGGAATCAAGCATCGAGACTGAGCTGAACTCTGGCAAGGGGGTGGCTAGCTAAAACATGCCTAAGCCTACCCTCCACACAGAACACCTCCATCAGCAAGAAATGCTCCACCTTCCAAATTGCTGCCAGCTGGGAGCAAGCATTCAAAACACATGAGCCTATGTGGGACATTCACATTCAAATCACCATAATATGAATAATATTTAACATATAACTTCTAATACTTATTTACACTTTAGCTGATGAATTTTTTTTCCTGTTAAGGTGTCCGGTATGTATTTTTAATTTTGTTCCATATTAAGAACTTTATGATTGCCCTGACTTTGCTCCCTGGGGCATGGTTGCTACCTAAACAATATCCTTAAATTTCATTCATGGATGAAAAAACTGGAAGATCTGGACTACAGTAACAATAACAAAAAAAAAAAAAAAAAACTCTTGAGGAATATAGAATTTATTAGTAGCTGAACCTATTCAAAACCTATAAAAACATTTGATTATAATTGAAGAATTATTTAAATTAATTCTCTTTGAACTAGATGGCAATGATTATTATATGGAAAATGAATGCAAGAAATTAGTGTTCTCTGTTATTAGAAAATTAGTTAACTTTTTTAAATAAGCTATTCATTTGTTAATTCATTTAAGATAATTATATTAATATGCTAATGTGTTAATTTACCATATTTATCTTGAATGTTTACTATGATTCCAAGGATTTTGATAACTAGTGGTAACACTGGGAAAACAAAAACAATGTCTTAATGTAATTGAGGAATTTATAATGGGAAAGACTAATACCAATAAGTCAATTTTAATTATAATAATTCCCAAAAAAAGAAAGTAATAGTACAGAAAACAAGGAAGGAAAATTACAGTGGCACTGACCTGGAGTTTCTAACCAATAAAATTATAAAATATTTTTCAACAGGTAAATATTTAGAAGGAAAATGTCCTTATGTACTTTGCTTACCCTCTGATTGCATACTTATTTTAACAGAGATGCTAAATATATTTTTCATCCAAATCAAATTATATTGAGAATGTCATAATTTTCAGTGAAATAATTTCATTTTATTATTCATTGGTCAACTAATGAAGTTTTGCTTACCAATATTGTAAAAGTCAAAGTACTACAAATTAATTTCAGTAATAGTTGTTCATTTGTAGTAGGCAATATAGATTGTCTTTCACTAGCTTAGGGATAGAAAAAACAGCCAGATGAACAAAAACACAGAGGATATTTACTGGAACATTACAATAAATATTTCTCCCTAGAGCATGAATGCTACCTAAACAGTATCCCTAAAGTTCATTCATGGATGAAAAGACTCCAATATCTGGAATACAATTAAAAAGTCAAGGAATATAGAATTTATTACTAGCTTATCTCATAGAAGAAATCAAAGAACCTCAAGGCTAGATCTCCATTAAAGTTAATGGAGGAGCTTGCAGACACAAAATCAGACAACTGGCAAAGGAAGTACTGGCAGGGAGGTGAGTAAGGATGGAGAAATTTAATAGGGAGAAAGAACAGCTAGATACATTCTTTTACATGAAAAGGTGAATTTAGCCTTTGAAGCTTGGCTAGAAGAAAACAGTACTGTAAATAATGCATAATCTATTTGTTATTCTAATATTTATTGTGGAAGTAAAAAAATTGGTGTTATAAATTTGTTCTAACTGATCTTCAAAACTAAGAATACATATAGTAGCAACTCTTCTTTGGCATGAGGCAAAATCATAAAAATGAAATCAGCAAGGACTGGAAAGATAGCTTAGTGGGTAAAGTGCTTGCTGCACAATTGTGAAGACATTCAGATCACCAGTCATATAAATGCCAGACCCACCTGTAATTCCAGAGCTACAGGAGGTAAGGAGAGGAGGGATTTCTGGGACAAGGTGGATAGCTACAGTAGCCAAGTCAGGGAACCCTATTCAAGAGGGAAATCTTGTCTCAATAAACAGGATGGGGAACAATCAAAGAAGATGACCAAAATCAATCCTTGACCTTCACATGAGTCTACACACATATATGCCCACACACGCAAACATACATACACACATACATATACAATAAATAAATAAAAATTGAAAAAAACAACAGAATAGATTTCTGGGTAAGACGGTGACTTAGGAGCCACCAAACCAGTCTAGGGAGGGATTTAAGCAAAATCCCAGCAAAATACACTCTTCTTCTCAAAAGTGAAGGAGTATAGGTTATTCTTAGACACAGCAGAGAAGCCTGAGAGACCAATACCCACCAGAAAGGAGGAAAATGGCCAGAGTCCCACTGAGGTGATCATGGCCAGCAATCCACATGCACCTGCCTGGCGCAGTCCAGCCAGGCATAGTCCAGCCAGGCGCACGAGGCAGCGGTGGCATCAGCAGAGACCAAGCAACATATTTTTTTTTCAACTCCATCAGCCTTCCTGCAAAATGAAGAAATCTGAAGGAAAGACAGCTGAGATCAACTAAAGAGCTACTGAAACTGTGAGCAATTCCAGAAGTCTGAACGTTTCCATCCTCAACCATCAGAACCATGAACCTCCAGCATTCAGCCCCCAGTGGCAGCGCAGCCAGCAGAGCTGATCAGAGGTCCAGCTGCACAGCACAACATGGAGGGATCGAGGCGGGCACTCAGCATTGGTGAGATTAGAAGCCACCCCAAAAGGCAATGAGGCTAACAAGAAAAAAAAAAAAAAAAAAAGATTCACAGTCCTGCAAGAGCTAATCTCTCTTTCCTTGTCAGGGCAGGTTATGGGGTATATATTCTTGGTTGGCTATGCCATTTTCAAATAACCTGTATTTGGGGATTGAATTTTATTGCCTTTTGTTCTTTCATATATATATAGGGCCTATGTTTTTTGCTTCTGTCATTATTGGGTGCAGGATCTGATCCAGATCCAGGTTGATCTGGAACCCAATTCAGAACAGAAATCTCTACCTCCCAGCTGACAAGATTAAGGATGTAGAACAACACACACCATTAGGGATGTTGGCTTTATATGACTATCTGTATCCTTTAATTTGCATAATTGCATACTTTGTGCTGGTTTTTATTGATTGTGTATGTTACTTGTTAGAAGTTTAAATTTGCCAGTAAATTATTCCACCCAGTCCACTACAATACTTGCTTAGCAAGCACACTGAACACCTAGGATTATTGCTGTGGTTGGATTGGGGCTCAAGAGCTACACCTGGCACCTTGAACTCATATCCTGAGGGTATATAGAGGTACATTGCCACATCTGGGAACACTGCAGATAAGTAAAAAACCCAAGCATCAAATCAATTCAGGATGTAAAAGTTGCTACAATATAATACAAGAAAATCAAAGAATGAAGACAATAGAGTCCCACCAAAAACTATAAATCCATCAGAAATGATCACCAATGAGACTATTTTAGATGAAGCGCCTGACAAAGATTTCAAGAAGAATGGTATCTATGCTCAAAGAAATCAGAGAAGAAATGAAGGGAATCAAAGAAAAAAAAAAACACAAAGAAATTAAAGAAGAAAACAAGCTTCTGAAAGAGAACACAGGAAACCAGCTTACTGAAATAAAGAGGTCATTACAAGACATGAATAAGGAAATAGAAATACTGAAGAAAAACCAGACTGAAATTCTGGCTCTGAAGAATATAGTCAACAAAATAAAATCTCTGTGGAAAGTCTCACCAGTAGAATGGATGAAGGAGAGGACAGAGTATCTAAACAAGAAGACCAGCTGGCAGATCTAATACAGTCCAACAAAGAGAAAGACAAGCCAGTAGCAATGTAGGAATAGGAATTTCAAGATATCTGGAATACTATGGAAGATGAAACATAAGAATTCAGGGTATAACAGAAGATAACAATTATCAACCAAGATTACTTTATCCTTCAAAGGTATCTATCCAAATTGATGGAGAAACAAGAACATTCCACAACAAAAACAGGCTAATGGAATTTATGACAACTAAACCAGCTCTACAGAAAATACTTGAAGGAATTCTTAATGCCAAAGAGGAAGAAAAACACATACAGAAGGAAATAGGAAAAAATAAACCACACTCGAATAACAGTTAAAACAAATGAGCAAAGGGAAAACAGGAAACACTGCAAAATAAAAATGGTGAGAATACATGCATACCTTTCAATAATAACTCTTAATATCAATGGCCTCAATGCACCATCCAAAAGACACAGGCTTGCAGACTGGATTAAAAGGCAGGATCCTGCCATTTGTTGCCTCCAGGAAAATCATCTCTCAATAAAAGATAAACACTGCCTTAGGGTGAAAGGATGGAAAATGGTATTTGAAGCAAATGGCTATAGGAAACAAGCAGGGGTTGCTATCCTAATATCTGACCAGATAGACTTCAAACCAACATTAGTGAGAAAAGATTAAAAAAAGGTCATTTTGTACTTATTAAAGGAACTCTCCAGCAGAAGGACATTACAATCCTAAACATATATGCACCTAACATGGGGGCTCCCAGTTTCATCAAATAAACACTACTAGACACAAGGTCACAGATAACATCAAATGCAATTGTAGTGGAAGACTTCAATACCCCATTCTCATCAATTGACAGGTCATCCCAGCAAAACATAAACAGTGACATCTGAATTAAATGATGTCATGTAACAAATGGACCTAACAGATATTTACAGAACGTTCCATCCAAATGCTCCAGAATATACATTTTTCTCAGCAGCACATGGAACATTCTCTAAAATAGACCATATATGAGGGCACAAATCAAATCTCCACAAATATAGGAAAATTGAAATAATCCCTTGTACTCTATCTGACCACAATGGGATTAAACTGCAAATCAGCAACAAGCAAAGCTACAGAGCACACAAAAATTCATGGAGACTAAACAGTACTCTATTGAATGATCAGTGGGTCATTGGAGAAATCAAAAAGGAAATCAATAAATTGATGATGATGATAATACAACATACCAAAACCTTTGGGACACAATGAAGGCAGTCCTAAAAGGGAAATTTATAGCTCAAAGTGCCTATACTAAGAAATTAGAGAGTTCACAAATAAACAATTTAATGCTCCACCTTAAGGCCTTGGAAAAAGAAGAACAATGCAAACCAAAACGCAGTAGATGAGAAGAAATCATAAAAATTAGGGCAGAGATTAATGAAATAGAAATCAAACAACAATCCAAAGAATCAACAAAACAAAGAGTTGGTTCTTTAAAAGGATAAACAAGATTGACAAACCCTTAGCATATTTCACCAGAAGAAAGAGAGAAGACACAAAAGTTAATAAAATTAGAGATGAAAAAGGCACCTTACAACAGATACAAAGAAATTCAGACAATTAAAAGGACATATTTTAAGAATATGCATCTAAGTTTGAGAACCTGAAAGAAATGGATGATTTCCTTGATTCATATGACCTTCAAAAATTAAATCAAGATGAGATAGACCATTTAAATAGACCCATAACAAGTACACAGATCCAACCAGTTATAAAGAGTCTCCCAACTAAAAAAAGCCCAGGCCCAGGTGGATTCACTGGAAAATTTTACCAGACCTTCATGGGAGAACTAACACCAATGCTTCTCAAACTTTTCCATAAAATAGAAAAGGAAGGAATTCTATCAAACTCCTTCTATGAAGCCAGCACCACCCTCATACCAAAACCAGGCAAACAGCAGGACAAAAAAAGACAATTACAGAACAATCTCCCTCATGAACATAGATGCAAAAATTCTGAACAAAATATTGACAAACAGAATACAAAAAGATTATTCACCCCAACCAAGTTGGCTTTATCCCAGAGATGCAGGGATGTTTCAACATATGCAAATCAATAAATGTAATATATCATATAAATGGTCTGAAGGACAAAAATTACATGACCATCTCAATAGATGCAGAAAAGGCATTGAACAAAATTCAACATCCTTTCATGGTAAAAGTATTGCAGAAATTGGGAATGCAAGGAACCTATCTCAACATAACAAAAGCTATTTATGACAAACATACAGCCAGCATAATAATAAATGTTGAAAAACTTGAAGCTTTTCCACTAAATTCAGGAACAAAATAAGGGTGTTCAACTATCCCCACTTTTATTCAATAAAGTACTAGAAGTCTTAGCTATAGCAATAATGCAAGAGACACTCATAAAATGGATACAAATTGGAAAGAAAGAGATCAAATTATCACTATTTGCAGATGATATGATTCTATAAATAAAAGACCCTAAAACTCTACCAGCAAACTGTTAGAGCTGATACTTTTAGCAACATAGCAGGATACAAAATAAATACACAGAAATCAGTAGCTTTCCATATAGTAACAACAAACATGCAGAGAATGAAATCAGGGAATCTCTCCCATTCACAATTGCCTCAAAAAAATAAAATAAAATAAAGTACCTTGGAATAAACTTAACAACAGAAGTGAAGGAGCTCTACAATGAGAACTTTAAAACACTCAAGACAGAAATCAGAAGACACAAGGAAATGGAAAGATATCCCATGTTCTTGGATTTCAAGAATCAATATTGTAAAAATGTCAATCTTACCAAAAGCAATCTACACTTTTAATGCAATCCCCCTTAAAATTCCAATGGCATTCTTCACAGGAATGGAAAAAAAGTCCTAAATTTCATTTGTAAGCAGAAAAACCCTTGAATAGCCAAAACGATTTTGAGCAACAAAAATAAGGCTGGTGGTATCACCATACCCAATTTTAAGCTATCTTACAAAGCCATACTAACAAAAATAGCATGGTATTGGCACAGAGATAGACATGTAGATTAATGGAACAGAATAGAGGACCCAGATGTTAATCCAGACAGCTACAGCCATCTGATTTTTGACAAAAATTACAAAAATATTCATTGGAGAAAAGACAGCCTCTTCAACAAGTGGTGCTGGGAAAGCTGGATATCTATATATAGAAAGTTGAAAATAGATCCTTGTCTTTCTCCATGCATAAGAATCAAATCCAAGTGGATCAGACCTTAATATTAGAACTGAAACTCTGAAATTGCTAGAGGAAAAGGTAGGGGAAAGCCTTCAACATATTGGCATAGTAATGACTTTCTGAATATAACCCCAGTTGCTCAGCAAATAAAACCACTAATCAACTGCTGGGATCTCATGAAATTAAAAAGCTTTTGTTCAGCAAAGGATACTGTGAATAGAGCAAACAGACAACCTACAGAATGGGAAAAAATCTTTGCCAGCTACATATCTGACAGAAGATTAACATCCAGAATTTACAAAGAACTCATAAACCAGAACAATAAGAAATCAAACAACCCAATCAAAAAATAGGCTATGGAACTAAATAGAGAGTTCTCACCAGAATAAATACAGATGGCATATAAACATCTAAAAAAAGTGCTCTACATTCTTTATTATTATTATTATTATTCTTTATTATTATTATTATTATTATTATTATTATTATTTTACAGTCAGTTTGGTACCATTATTAGGCTCATCCGTGACCTTCACCCTCCCCTTGGCCCCTCCTTGTTGAGGTATATGGGTCATGCATTGTGGAGTTAGCCCACAGTTATGGGTAAGATAAATGTCTCTGCATATCATGACCCAACATGTGGCTCTGACATTCTTTCCACCCTCTCTTCCGCAAAATTTCCCTGAGCCATGTTGGGTTCATTTTTGGTCTGCTTCAGTGATGAGGTGTTGGGGGCCTCTGAGGCTCTGAAAAGTGCTCTATGTTCTTATCCATCAGGGAAATGCAAATTAAAACTACCTTGAGAGTCCATCTTTCTCCCGTCAGAATGGCTACTACCATCATGAAAACAAATGGCAATAAATGTTGGCGAGGATGTGGTAAAAGGGGAACCCTTCTGCACTGTTGGTGGGAATGTAATTTGGTACAGCCATTGTGGAAATCAGTGTGTAGGTTCTTGAGACAGGTAAAAATAGATTTGCCATATGATCCAGCTATAGCACTCTTAGGCATATATCGTAATGACTCTTCTCACTAACTTGTAGATACTTGCACAACCATGTTTATTGCTAGCTATTCACAATAGCTAGGAAATAGAACCAGCCTAGATGTCCATCCACAGATGAATAGATAATAAAGATGTGGTACATGTACACAATGGAATTCTATTCTGTGGTAAAGAAAAAATGAAAATATGAAATTTGCAGGGAAATGGGTGGATCTGGAAAGGATTATACTAAGTGAGGTAACCCAGGCCCAGAAAGCCAAATGTCACATGTTCTTTCTTATATGTGGATCCTAGCTACAAATGTATAGACTTGTGTGTGATCTGGAACCAAAAATCAGTAGCAGAGGCCCATAAGATAGAAAAAGGGCTATATGGGAGGAAGGAAAGAGAGAGTCTAAAGAGGATGGTATTGTATATATGTAAGTAGAAGAACAGATTACAGGGAGGGGAAAGGCCTAAGCTTGGTCAGGGGAAGAGATTGTATAAAACGGCAGGGGGTGAGGGTCAACCAAAATTCACGATATTCTGAATAAGACATATGGAAATCAACTTTCTTAAACAGTGGCACATCTAGAAGCCATAGATTGTTACTAGAAAATTGTCAGTGCCTGGGATGGAATACCTCCCAAAGAGTCATTGGCCAGGGAGGTCCCTGTTGCCTCCAAAACATTACAGGCTATTGCCAAGGCCCTTGGTTCCTGGTGAGAAAGAGATGGAAAGACCCTATTGCTGAAGACTTCACATGCCTGAGAGGCAAATTCACTGAGAAATCAAGATGGTGCTGATCAGAAAACCTTCTCCCTGTAGCCCAGCCAACTGAAAGCTGGAAAAAGCTGCACCGTATGCAGTCTTATGGGAGACAGAAGTCTTCAGTGGTGAAAACAGTGGACACTGGAAACCTCAAGTTTGGCCAGACAGGCCAAATGATTGAATGAGTGCATGTCTGCTCTCAGGGAAACCAATTGCTCTCTAATTGGACTGAAGGCCCATTCTATGGGAGGGAATTCATGCCTGGTACTGAAAACCTAATCAAAAGCCTATGGCAGGGGATGTCATGAACCTTAAGGGTATAAAGCCTGCTCTTGTCTGGATAAATGCATATGTTACTCTCACCAAATTGCCCTGAAAGCACAACACTTAATGTTTATACTTATATATTAATGCTATTCTCACTTCTGGTTAGAGAAGCTTCTCTTTTCAGATGGCGATCACCACTGGGATGACCCAAAAGGCAACATAGTGCTGAGAAGAAGGGATGAAGAAGTGTCCAGCACTGAAACATCTCACACCCACCATGGCTCAGGGTCCATTGCAGAAGAGGTGGTGGAAAGAATGTAAGAGACAAAGGAAGGGTACCACTCCTTGCATGCAACTGTCCGGACAGAATTTGGCCTCAATATCTAAGACCTTGAAGTGCCTATCAATACCCACACAAGACCCTCATAATAAGAAAAAAAAGATGATTACATCAAATTAAAAGAAAGACTAATGGAAAGAGGGAGGGGATATGACAGAGAGCAGAGTTATGAAGGAGAAAGTGGGGAAGGGGAGGGGAGGCCTTTCCCCTCCCTGTAATCTGTTCTTCTACTTACATATATACAATACCATGGTTTGTTGTCTGTAAGTATAGAACTTGTTAATAAAAATATATATATATTAAAAAATAAAGCCTTGTCAGCTCAATATGTCATTAAGTCATAAAAAAGAAAACAATGAAATGTTCTACATTGAACTATAATTTTATAATTTCATTGCTAATTAAAAGTCGTAATAGTTAATTCAAGTTTCACACACACATGAACACAAACATATGTGTATATGCACATGTACACATTCACTGAATTTTCTAAACTTCTCTGTAGCTGAATATAGATTTCATCTAAAATATGCCCCATGGTTTCAGGTAAGAGAAGCAGAGGGTCTAAAGCACTTTCCCTAAGATAGAAAAATGTGTAGTTACATTTAGGCAAAGTGGAAAAATTCTAGTCCTCTGACAGTTTCTAATATTTAATATCAAAAGAGGGCAGAAATTCTAACAGCTAATATTTTTATTTAATCCTTTATGGACACAAAGGCTTAAAAATCCATTTGTGCTGATTTTTAGTAGTAAACCTATAGATGAAGGCCATGTGTGATGATTTGATTCATCTGTTCCCCATAAACTTAAGTATTCTGAATGCTAGGTTCCCAGCTGATGGTGATTTGGGAATTAACACCTCCTGGAGGCAGTGTATTGTTGGGGGC
This sequence comes from Dipus sagitta, assembly GCA_036346955.1. NCBI lineage: Eukaryota > Metazoa > Chordata > Mammalia > Rodentia > Dipodidae > Dipus > Dipus sagitta. The sequence continues at coordinate 86,186,772 of CM070773.1, forward strand.
GGGCTTATGGGTATTATAGCCAGCTTCTTCTTGCCAATGTTGGGCACACTTTCCTGTTGCTGTTGTCCATCTAATGTTGCCCAGGAGGTGATGTCCACCCTCTGCTCATGCTTTCTTTTTCCCCTGCTATCATGGATCTTCCCCTTGAGTCTGTAAGCCAAAATAAGCCTTTTTTTCCACACAAACTACTCTTGGTTGGGTGTTGTCTGCCAGCAATGTGAACCTGACTCCAAAACCATGTAACACCATGTAAAATTTCTTCTTTCCACGGTTCTTTAATGGAATAAAAAGGAAGTCGCAGACTGGAGAGATTTCTCAGGGGTTAAGGTGCTTGCTTGCAAAGATTAACAACCTGAGTTCAATTCAATAATCACTTAAAGCCAGATGCACAAAGTGGCAAATGCATCTGGAGTTGTTTACAGTGGGTGGTTAGAGGCCCTGGCTCACCTCACCTATTCTCATTCTCTCTCTCTCTCTCCACACAAATAATAAATATTTTTTAAAGTGGCAAATGGCTAAATGAACATTATGTGAACAAAGATTACTACATGTGCTTTAAAATGCATTAGCAGAATTCTTAATGTTAACATTAACTTGTTTATGCAATCTAAGTCCAATAAACCATACAATTCTTTCATGAGCCATTGCAATAGTAGTGACATGAATAAAATAGAATAGTTTGTGAAAGAAAACTAAGTTTGTAAAAAAAAAAAAAACAATGCATTGTAAGTAAAGGGCTATGTAATTTAAAAGTGTGAGAAAATAATCATATCATCTATTTAGTTATTTATGTCAAAATAAGTTTAGGTAGATGAAAATTAAAATTGTTTATAAGTGTACTTTCTTGTTAACATTTTTTCCTCTTCTTATTAGTTGTAAAAAGAAATACCAGATAAGAACAAGATTATTTGTTACTCAGGAATTTTTTCTGAAGCTATGAAGAGCATTTTCTAAATGATTGTGGGATTCTGGCTTAATAATTTTAATAAATGAATTTTGTTAGTCTACTAGAAAAAAGTAAATCTTCACAGAAATAAAAAAAATACAACCTTAAAATTTATTTGGAACCATAAAAGATCTTGGATAACTGAAACAATACTGAGCAAAAATAAAAAATAAGGCTGAAGGTATTACCAAATCTGATTTCAAGGTATATTACAGGGCCACAGTAACAAAACAGCAGGATACTGGAATAAAGATGTGTAGCATTTTCTGCAAACTCCCTCCTCTGTCCACTCAAGTCTCCTTTCCACTGCCATTAGTTTAACATCTCAGCCTTGCTAAGGTCAGCTCTGACATCAATGACTTTAATGCAATGACTAATATTTTCATCTTTTATTTAGCTGACCTTTCAGAAACATTTGGATATTTTGACCATTCTTCTACAGTCATGATTAGACAGTAGACTGCCACCATGATACTCTTCATTTTATGCTAATTACTCTGTCTGCAAAATTTCAGTCCCTTTGCTGCTGTTCCTTGTCTTTTCTTTAAATGTTGAAGTGTTTCAACTCCTGCATTAGCTTTGCTCTAAACCCTCTCTTCCTATGAGATGTTATCTCATATCATCTATTTACCTAATCGCTAAATTTATACTTCTAGCTTAGACTTTCCCACATCTAAATCTTACACTTGACAGCAAAAGTACTTTTGAACTATCCCTATCTGAAATTATCATGAAATGCTTTTCTGAGAAAAGCAGTTCTGGCACCTGCAAGCTGCTTTCACAATTATAGATTGGCATCTGTCAGGGATAAGAATATGACCCCCAAAGTACATTGGCTTAGTATGCTGCATACTTTGACCTGAAAGAAAACAGAATGACTAAGAAGCATGTGAGCCCAGGCCTTGCTAGGCTTCTCCCTCAATCTATTACAACTAGATCAGATGCTCCTGTCCAGTTTTCATTCTACTCGGCTGCTGAGTCTTCATCAAATGTAAGAATGCAGATATAAGCAAAGTCACTGAGTAACTCAAAAATGCTAAGGATTCCCACCCACAGCTCACATAACTGAATATTGCTGCTTTATTAGTTAATGTTCTGTTGGTTTGACAAATACCTAACCAAAGCAACTTAAAAAACAATGGGTATGTTTCCCATCCCACTTCCTTATAGTTCAAGGGATACAGTTCATCATGGCAGGGATACGTGGCAAGAGGAGCATGAAGCAGATGAAGCACTCAGTAATCAGAGAGAAGTAAGCTCTAGTACTCAGCCAGCTTTCTCACTTTTATTCAGGCCAGGGGCCCCAGCCCACAGAATAGCGCTGCCCACGATGAGGGTATCTTCCACCACAATTAACTGAATCTAAAAAACCCATTGCAGGAATGTCCAGAGCTTTGTTTCTATAGTGATTTAAAGTATTGTCACCTTGATAATAGAGATTAAGTATCTCATTTACCAATTCCTACTGTAACTTCATTCTAGTCTTCCCTTTCTATAAATAAGGCTTAGTGAGTCTCTGTTTGATGGTTTCTGCTTGTAATTGCAACATTTGTGAAGGTGAGGTAGAAGGACTAGCCTAGGCTATAGCAGATATAAGCAAAGCATGATCCTGTCACACACACAAATTAAGCAAACAGAAAGATTTGTTGTGATGCATTGGGTTCCTTTCTAATATTCTTCTATTGAGTTATCCTAACTTTCCCAATTATGTGTATTTCCTATAAGTGATAATAGACTCAGTTTGCTCTTCAACAGATACTTTGTTGGTAAAGTCAGTGGTTAGTGCCTGTTGTCAAGATGACAAGATTTATAATCACAGTGGAAAATTTCTAATTTCTATCATGAGTGCTTTTATTAGAATAACAGCAGTGTATATATTTCTTTAAAGGTGTTATTTTTCCTTTTATTATTGCCTCTTATTCTTGAGTACCTACCTATCTCTAAGAACAAGCACATCACCTGAAGATAATCTTGTTAATCTCTGACCATTAATGATGCTTTATCAGTGACAGTCTTCTTGTCCAGAACTTTAAACTTTTTCACAAACCTTTCTTCTCTAAATTTTACCCCTACAGTACCTTACTCATTCCCAGTTCTCCCCAATCTTTTTTATCCTTCCAGAGTCTGGACTGAAGAGATAATGACTCTCTCTGAAAACTAGAGGGAACTAAAGAATTAATAACTGTCCCTAAGATTAAAAGGCCTTGAAGTCCTGACAATTAATTCCCCTGATTGATGTACTTCCCTTAACTCAGAAGGCCTTGAAGGACCTGAAACCATCTGGGACACTCTCCCTTAGACAATTCTTGCTGAAAATGCCTATTCTAAGCAAGAACACAAATAGCTACAAGTTCCTTATCTACTTTCCTTGGACCCACACCTGGCCCAGTCTGTTTCCTTAGGATCCTCCTCACAAGCTTTCACCCTAACCAGCCTTCCTCAGTGCTTCACCCTTCATCCCACAGGAAACCTACTCCTCTCGCTGTACCTCTCAATGAACAGTCTGTCTGTAAAGATCAAGTCTGATGCATTCCTTCGCTTTTCTCTTTCACTTTCCTTACAATTTCTCAGAGTACTTCTCAAAGCTTTTCTGTATCCTGTTTGGTTTTTTTTTTTTTTTTTGTTTGTTTGTTTGTTTGTTTGTTTTGTTTTTGGTATTTTGAGGTAGGGTCTCACTCTAGCCCAGGCTGACCTGGAATTCACTGTGGAGTCTCAGGGTGGCCTCGAACTCTTGGCAATCCTCCTACCTCTGCCTCCCAAGTACTGGGATTAAAGGCCTGCTCCACCACACCCAGCTTTCTATATCCTGTTTGAAAACATTATGCGTCTATATCCACTTCTGTGACATTTGCAGTGCTTTTTCAGTAGGATTATTTTCCCAACCTACATCTCACTGCTTGGCTATCATCATGCTTTGTTCAATAACATGAAATCATAAATTTGATGTGTCAGTGCCATGATAATACTTCTCTTCCTATTTTTCCTTCATCACAAGAAAGTTAGGACCTAGATAATGACAGCTGCTAGCTCTAGACTCCATGGTAATAAGATACAGAGTTTCTCCTGCTAATATTTTTGAAAGATCCACTGATTGTTTAAATAAATAAAATATTATGAAATTCTACTCAAGGGTTTACAATATATGAAGTTGTAATATTTGTGAAAATAAGAGCACAAGTACAGAGTAACATGAAACAATATAGCCACAACCTTACATTCTGTGTAAAGCAATACAACAGCAAATGTGCAAAGATTTTGATGAATGTGAATGTGTACAGATAAAATACTGGAATACCAAGAGATTAATTAAGCTGGGATATTATATTAAAGTGGATATGATATTAAAGTGGATATTATATTAAAGTTTAATTAACACCAAAGAAGACAGAAAATGAGAAAACACTGAATGGAAGAAGCCAGACACAAAATGACTCATACTGCATGACTGTTATAACTAAGTTCCCATAAGAGAAAGTGTGTATTGATGCCAAGAGACTTGTTTTTTTTTTTTTTACAAAAATGAAGTAACAGAAAAATCTCTGAGAATAATAAAAAGAATTGAATAAACAGAAAATATTAAGTGGTTAACTATAAAATATGTTGACAGGCTTCCAGCTTAGGATACTGATGGGGAAGTGGTGGTGGTGCCATGTTGGGCAGTGAAGGTGGCAAGAAGAAACCTCTGAAACATCTCAAGGAGCAGGCTAGGGAGACAGTTTACAAGGATACAGCTTTCAAGCAGAGACAAATGGAGGAGCAGAAGAAACTCGAGGAGCTGAAAGTGGAGGCCACGGGAAGGGCTCCCTGGCCACAGGCGGAATTAAGAGATAAGATAATAATGTAACAGTAATGCCTAGCAAGAAAACTGTGTTTTTATTTTCTCCATGTAAAAAAAGGCTCTGGCAATTTTCCTGCTCTGGCCTTTTACAAACCAGAAGCAGAAGCAAGGGCAGACCTAGTTCATATTGCTTAGAGACAGAGCGACCTTGCTTACTCTCAAGGACCCAGAAACTGACAAATAACTTGTTAACTTCTTTCCAGTTGTTTGACGTAGCAACGAGATTACTTCCTCTCACAGGCTCAAAATACATAGCAAGTAGCAAGACTTAAAGTAAACCAAGATGTTCTTACTTATAAAACCTTTTCTTTTAGTGGTATTTTGATGAAAAAGTAAACATATTTTGCATGCAACAGAAATAATATGACAAGGATTACATTAAAATATACCATAACAAAAGAAAACATCTACACTGTTAAAACAACTCATTGAAGAAATGTAGGGAGTAAAAAATGGAATATATATCATTTATCTTGTCAAGTTTTAAAAGTGCTATTAAATACACATTGGTAAACATTTTAAGAAAATTTTACTGTTACATCTTTGTCAAAATAATTTGCTTTTAATGAGTAAATATTATCTTCAACATACAATGGGATAAATTGAATTATGTTTACATATATTCATATTGATATATTATAGAGGTGAGTTTATAAATAATAAAATTATAAATTATGATTTTGTGAGTGAAAATGATAATTACTCTCTCTCTCATTTTTTTTTTTTTTTTTTTTGAGGTAGGTTCTCACTCTAGTCCAGGCTGGCCTGAAATTAACTATGTAGTCTCAGGATGGCCTCGAACTCACAGCGATCCTCCTATCTCTGCCTCCCAAGTGCTGGGATTAAAGATATGAACCACCATACCTGGCTACAATTACTGTCTGAAAGATCTGTTTAGTATCAATGAAAATGGCTTAAAAGTAATTACCATCTCACTTGCCTGCAAAGCCACAGGACCTCAGTTCGATTCCCCAGTACCCACATAAACCAGATGCACAAGGTGCACCATGCATCTGGAGTTCCTTTGCAGTGGCTGGAAGCCCTGGTGCTCCCATTCTCTCTCTCTCTTTCTCTCTCGCTCTGCCTCTTTCCCTCTCTAAAATAAATAAATAAATAAAATTATTTATTTTTAAAAAGTAATGACCATCTGTTTGGTTAAAGTGTATGTAAATCTGAGTGAAAATGATTTAGTGAAGTACTTACATTGTTATGAAATTTCAATCCTGACTTGTTTTGAATATTCCATTCTTTTTATTCAAGTAAACCTAAGTGAGACTGAAGTAAACCATAATAGTTTGTAACTTCAAATGATTTTAAGTTCTTCAGCATTACTTGTTTTTCTTTTGTGTTTATGTGTGTGTGATGTGTTTGCACATGGGCATGTGTGTAGGAAGGTGTGTGTGCATGCAGAAGCCAGAGTTTAATGTCAGATATCTTACTCAATGACTTTACATCTTATTCTTTGAGGCAGGATCTCATACGGAACCAAGAGCCCACTGATTTGGCTAGATTAGGTAGCCAGTAAACCCAACAGCTTTCCCTGTCTATGTCTCACTACCATTAAAATTGTAGGTGTGCACATCATGCCCAGCATTGACATGGATTTGGGGGATTAAACTCAGATCTTCATGTTTGCACAGCAAGCACTTTACCCATCAGGCCATCTTCCTAGCCCTTGTTTCTTGCTCAAATGAGAATCTGACTGTCTAGTACATTTCTAATCACACATCAGTGTGTAGATTTTCGACTTTACTTGCAGAATGACATTTAGAAATCTTGATAGTTAGAAATAACTTCGCAAGTAATACCAACAAAAATAATGAATATATATTCAATTTTTATTAAAGTTACATTTGTAAATCTATTTTTTCAAAGCAGCTCAGAAAAACTTAAATCCTGTACCTGGGATATATTTCATTAGGGAAAGTTATATGCTATCTCAATGTACATTTGTGAACTTGTAAACTGCTATCTTTACCTTCTCTAATAACAAGGACTAAAATGGGTGCTGAACAAGAAATGAATGGATTGATTGAAGAATAAATATCTAGGAACTATATTCTTGTTGTCTTTGTCCCTTAAGGGGAATTTTTACTACAGATAAAGTTATTGTTCATGACCAGTGCATCAACACATGGTGCATGCCTTTAACGTAAGCACTCAGGAGGCAGAGGTAGAAGGATTGCCATGAGTTTGAGGCCACCTTGAGACTACATAGTGAATTCCAGGTCAGCCTGGGCTAGAAGGAGACCCTACCTCAAAAAAAAAAACCCATGAAGCTTAATGGCTATGGTATAATAATATGATATGATATGATATGATATGATATGATATGATATAATTAATATTATATACAACTTCAGGATATATTTTTCCCAGGGTAGAGGTCACATTTTTGCTCTGCAGGACAATTCAAGCTGCAGTGGCCCTAGGACAGGGATGCTTCCTGGATGTCTCATGAGTCACTGCCATGCTACACAGCCTGCTGGATGAGTCATCCTGCAATTATATGAAAGAAAATGAAAATAAGTTCACAAGGTGCCAAACAATGACCTCTCTTTCCTCCTGGTCTCTGTACTTGGGGTTGATCATTTTATAGTTTTAAATTAGAAAATACAATAATTTGTAATATTGGGGTCAATTACTTAATGTATGATTACACATAAACGTACCATGTATGTCTTATAGAAGATAATCACAGATAATGGGAAAAGGCATATAATGCATTAAGTACACAGTAATGCATAAATTAATTGTAAACAAATTATAATTTGTATTCAAAGCTGGGTCTGGCAATGTACTCCTTTAATCCCAGCACTTGGGAGGGAGAGGTTAAGAGGATTGCCATGAGTTCAAGGCCACCCTGAGACTACATAGTGAATTCTAAGTCAGCCTGGGCTGGAACAAGACCCTACCTTGAAAAACCAAAAAATAAAATAAAATAAAATAATTTGCAATCAAGAAATTGTTTAACTTAGAATATCAACTTTGGATGTAGATGGTGGGTCATAATTTCTTCCTTGATACCCTAGGAAAATATTTATTTTCATTTACAAAACCAAAGTATGAACTTATTCTACAAAGGCTTATTGATTCTTCATTTTAGAAGTTTGTTTTCTAAGAGGATTAAAGTAGGTATCAAAATTAAAATAATCATAGAATAAGGGATTGATGCTAGCTGGCCAATAATAATGAGTGAATGCTCAACTACTTGGCTTCCAGTCATGTAAGGGTAAGTAAATCAGCTACTAGAATTCAGAATAAGCATTGTCTAATAATTGAGCAAAATATGAAGCTCTATTGTATGGAACTGTGAAGAAGTGGAATAACAGCTAAGATCATAAGTGAGAGGACTAACTCCTCCTAGCTTATTAGACATTACACATTCTATATGTAAACAAAAAATATCACTCAGGTTTAGTATGTAGGGAGGGCAAAGGGGGTTAGCAGTTATCTAGTTGTCTGAGTCTCGTAGAATATTAATTAAAAATATTATTAAGCATAATAGAATAAATATTATTAGAAGTCTTAGAAGGCCTTTAATTGTATAGTAGAAGTAAAATGGGATTTATCCGGATCAGAGTTTAGACCTGCTGGATTACTAGACACAGTTTTGTAAAGAAATAAAAAATGTGAACGATAGCTAAAGCAGCAATAACAAAGTGTAAAATGCAAAAAATTGTACTAAACAACTAAACTGAAAACCTACCTCAGATTCATTCAACTAAAGTTGTTCGAATAGAGAGGATAGAGAATAATGTTAGTAATAACTGTGGCTCCTCAGAATGTTATTTGTCCTTGTGGTAAAATATATCCTATGAAAGAAGGTGGTATAATGGTGAATAATAGAGTAACACCAATATTTAGGGTTTCTATAAATATATAGGAATTATAGTATAAATCTTATCCTACAGGAAGGAATAACCAAATAAAAATATTGGTATTTGGGCTGGAGAGATTGCTTAGCAGTTAAGCACTTGCCTGTGAAGCCTAAAGACCCTGGTTCGAGGCTCAATTCCCAGGACACACGTAAGCCAGATATACAAGGTGGCACATGCATCTGCAGTTCTTTTGCAGTGGCTGGAGGCCCTGGAACTCCCATTCTCTCTCTATCTATTTGCCTCTTTCTCTCTCTCTGTCCCTCTCAAATAAATAAAAATAAACCAAAAAAATTTAAATGGGTTAATTTATATATATGTATTCCATCTGCATGTGAATAGCAGATAACTCAGCCATAGTTAACATCTCCACAACTATGGGCAACAAATGAGGATAATGCTGTGTTGTCAAATGTGTAATACATAGTTAAGAACAATCCAGTAATAATTTGTAAAATTAAGCAAATTTCTAGCAGGGAGCCAAAATTTCATCATGTGGAAATATTTTGTGGGTTTGGGAATCAATTAATGACTGATTAATGGTTTTAAGTAGGATATTCAGATGTTGGTCATTAAGTTTCTGTAATTGAATAATGATGATTTTTATGTCATTTTTTCATGAGTTTTATCATATAGAAATAATGACATTATCTATTTATTGCTTTATTTTTAATAGATTTTATTGCATTTAAAGCAAGCAAAAAACCTCCTCTTTATGGTGAAGTACAGTGTGTAATTATACAAAAATATGGGGAAGTTCTTTTTAGGATTAATAACATTTTAATTTATTTAAGGAAAACATTAGTTGTGTTCAAGCGATCCCAGAGCTATAGCTACAGACAAATATTATGAGACATGTATTTCTAACTGAGTGGATACAGCAGCATTAATTTTAGGTCTTCTGATGAAATTTGTATTAGTTGTTTGATTTTCACAAATTGATGAGGTTTATGTTGCTATTGAATTAAAAAATATGAAGGACGGTGTAGTTCATGATGCAGACAAGGCTCTTTTGTGAGGGTGGGTGTTTCAAGGTAGGGTCATGCTCTAGCCCAGGCTGACTTAGAACTCACTATGTAGTCTCAGGCTGGCCTCAAACTCACAGTGATCCTCCTACATCTGCCTCCCCAGTGCTGAGATTAATGGTGTGAACCACCACACCCTGAAAGGCTATTTTATTGTAGGGTGAGGATGATGGTTCTATGGGGGTTGCTGTTATTTATAGTTATTGTTGATTAATGGTTGTTCCAGGTTGGTTGTTATTTTTTAGTGTTTCTATTGTAATTGAAAATATTAGAGAAAAGAAAATAGGGCCAGGCCTTTAATCCCAGAACTGAGGAGGCAGAGGTAGGAGGATCACCTGAGTTCCAGGCAACCCTGAGACTACTTAGTGAATTTCAGGTCATCCTGGGCTAGAATGAGACCCTACCTCAAAAACCCAAACCAAAAAAGAAAAGAAAAGAAGAAAATAGGGATTGTTAAGGTGATAAAGATATAAAATATAATTTGATCATCCATTTTTGATTGGATGTGGGGATTTGGCAACTTGCTTAGGAAATGAAATTTCTAGTCAAATTAGGGCAAGTAATTTGTAGAATTTGTTAGGCTTTTAATAGGTAAAATACAATGAAAATTAGATGGCAAATTCTAATAAAATTGAGAAATTGTGGTTAGGTGTAGATGATTTTGATGTAAGACCAAAGGTTATAATATTTAATTTTATGGCTAGTCAAAATATGTTAATACTAATGGCTAAAGTGGCATTTCTAAGTATAGAGTATTAAGTATTTAGGTATAAGTATTTTAAGTAGTTATTTGGGGTAGATTTCTAGGTGGGATATTGTTGGAGATAATATATCCTACAAAGATGCTGACAAATGTGACAGGTGATGGAATTTTTAGAGATGGGTTACTTTCATTAGTATTAACTAAGGATATAAACCACGTTTTACCTACAGAAGCAAAGAAAATAATTTATGTGTTGTGAATATCTGTGAAGGTTCAGGTATTGGTATAAGTTGTGCTTATAGATTCAGTGGAGTCAATGAATGACCTCCCATAAGGAATAGTGTTGCAGTTACTGCTAGGCCTCCAATAGTAAATGAGGAAGTAGTAAATGGCATGGGTTTGGCTAAGTGTCCTATTTTTTAATACCCTGCTCAACATTTAGATTGTGGATAATTGAGCCTGAACATAAGAACATTATTCTTCAAGGAATGTGTGAGTGGAATATGAAGAAAAGCTAAGTATGGCTGAAAGCTAAGAATGGTAGAGTGATTATTATTAAATCTAACTGACTTGAGGTAGAGAAAGCAACATTTTTTTTTTGTCATTTTGTGTAAGGGCATAGATAACTGTAAACATGGTAGTTAAACCACCTAAACACAGTATTAGGGTTTTGAGAAGGTAATCTTTGTAACAGGAAAATTTGATAAGTAGGAAAATCCAAGATACAATGATAGTGCTGGGATGTGGTAATGCTGATACAGGTGGAGGGCCCTCTATGGCTGGTAGTAGTCATGAGTGGAGCACAAACTGGCAAGTTTACCTTTAGCTTGAATAAGTCCAATAAGTGGCAGGATACTACTATTATTGTTTAAATAAAAACTTGTTAAAATTCTCATGAATTTGAGTTTAAGATAGTACAAATCCAGCCTATCAAATTCAGTTGTATGACACAGCTTGGAGATCCAGGATGTTGGCACCTGCTCATCTATGTCATCTGCCAGTTAATCGATATAAGTAATAGACATAATTCCTATCCCACAACCAACAAAGATGTGTTACTTATTGATACTAAAATTATTATAGTAATAAGAAATATAAGAAGCTAGTTAGTGAAGTGATTACTATGAGGGACAGAGTGTATATGCCATGATGAAAAATCTATATTGATCATGTAATAAATAAGGCTGTAGGGAAAAGTATGATAGAGTCTAAATTTAATTTGGAACTAAGGAACAAATTAATTGTTTGAATAGTTATTCAGTATCAGTTTGAAATTATTGATTCATAGCCTGAATTAATAAATAGTATTATGGGAATTATGCTTAAGAAAAAGCATATTTAATTGAATTAGTTAAATGTTACAGGAAATTAATATTTTAATGTATCTGAGTAAATGATACTATACCAGGTAACAGAAATAAAGCAAATCTGTCAAGATTACCAATGAGACTTCCGGTCAAGATGGCATCTGCTTAACCATGCCTCACCTTGTGAGGAAGGAAAGGCAAGATCTTTAGGGTTCATGGGTGTTTTAGGGGTTTGCATCTCCTAATAGACCTCCAGTGGGAGAGCACAGAGGAGTAAAGTAGGGAATCTCTCAGGTAGCCCACCAGTCCCCCAAACCCCTCAAGCAGCCATCCTAGCAATACTCCCAGCCACAGGTTCCTCCTGCACTAACCACAGGCTAAGAGGACCCAGGCCGGCAGGCTAGCATTCCCCCTCCCTATGCATTCCTGCCACCTGCCAGCTGGGTACTCCACAGCTGCTGTCCCACTCGCCACCCCCCCCCCATGTGCGGGCCCAGGCCAGCAGGCTAGTGTTCCCCCAGCCCTAGGCTTTCCCACCACCATGGAGCTCCACACGCAAATGCCATCCCACGTGCTGACCCCCACACCACCAACCCATGCATGGACCTAGGCCAACAGGCTAGCATTCCCCACTCCCTAGGCTTTTCCACCACTGTCCACATACAAACACTGTCCCACTCAACACTGTCCCCCTACCCCCATGTGCAGACCTAGGCCAGCAGGCTAGCATTCCCCCTGCGCTAGGCTTTCCTGCCACCAGGGACCTCCATGCACCAACATGTCTCCTTGCACAGACCCAGGCCAGCAAGCTAGTATTCCCCAGGGGACCACCACACATGACCACCATCCCACTCCCCGCCCCCCCCAAGAACAGCCGGCTAGCATCCCCCCTCCCCTACCTCTTATTTTCCATCACCCCATCAGGACCACTTCCACTCCTCTCCCAGCACATTACCTGACGCAGCAGTCCCATATCCCCACCCTGCCTTGTGACAGGACCCAGCAGTCCCATGCATCCCCTCCTGATGGACCTGATGTCCCATCTGCTCACCTCTCAACATCACAGAACCACAACACATGCCCAATCCTCCCCCTCTCTGCATCCTAGCTGCAACACCAGTCTGCTTTGTCCCATTCCCTCCTACCCCCTCTCACCTCAGACCACTTGACCACACAGTCCCATACCCTGAACCACCAAATGACAAGCCCCTTCATCAGGTCCTCCAGCCCCCACCGGAGCCTCACGGGCATTTTCCCTCTGAGCAGGCAGTCCCCATTACCATCAGAAGCCTACTTGAAGCAAATAGAAAAGAGAATATTCACTGAAGACACTTCATGGATATACTACCACTTCCTCCTAAGTTAAATAAGATTCCTACACTGTGATGGGCAGACCTCAGTGCAAAAGGAATAACATGAACAATCAAATGCAAGTAAATCCAACAAGATTTCCCAGTCCCACGGATGTCTCTAATCAAAACATAGAAGAGACAATAGGATCAGAATCCCAAAATGAAGATACAAGCTATGTAACTCTGGCTAAGCAAATACCAGAACTTGCAGAATATCAACAAAGGGCCAATAATTTTATGAATGCTGTCCTTCCTAGATTAGACCTAATAGAAAAGAACCAGGAAGGGTTCCAAAGACAGCTAAATGATCTGAAGGAGAGCCAAAAAAAGAAAAAGAGGGCCTCACTAACCAGCTGGCTAAGCTTAATTAAGACATAAATTGTCTCGCGATGTTTTGCCTTTCCTGAAGTGCTAAAGGACGTTCCCTGTACTCCGTGGTGCGATGTGTGGGGACTGTGTGGAGAAGGAATATGCCAACTGGGGTAATACCTGTCTGGAGAATGGACCTTTCTTACTAAACTTTACAGGCTGTGCAGTGTTCAGTAAGCGGGATTTAATGCTCATCAAGAATAAGTCCCTGAAGGAGGAAGATGGAGAAGAAATAGTTACCTATGATCATCTTTGTAAAAATTGTCATTATGTAATAGCCAGACATGAGTATACATTCAGTATCATGGATGAATTTCAGGAGTACACCATGCTGTGTCTATTATGTGGCAAAGCTGAAGATATGATCAGTATTCTCCCTGATGACCCTCGACAAATGACTCTGTTATTCTGAGACTACTGCAGTTCTGTTGTAACTATGTGGGCTTGATTCACAATACAGCAAGCCCAGTGGTTTTTCTAATCGGGAAAGTTCTTTGCATGTTTGCTTTCCTGCTAAGGCTTAACTATTCTTTGACAGAAAAAGTAATTTGAAGATTGTTGTTTCCTAAAACTGAGCCATACTGCTGAAGTTCCTCATTCACATCAGTGCAGCCAGAGTGAAACATCTTTGCCAGTGGTTTGTTGCCCAGAAAATAACTAGAATATGTACTCACTCAGTGCCTAGATCTTAGTTTCCTATAAAAGGAATCAGGACTCCTTACACAAATGACTGATGGAGGCCAGGCGTGGTGGCACACACCTTTGATCCCAGCACTCAGGAGGCAGAGGTAGCAGGATCACCATCCTGAGACTACATAGTGCAGGTCAGCCTGAGCTAGAGTGAGACCCCACCTCGAAAAACAAAACAAAACAAAAAAAGAAAAGACTGATGGGAGTAGGGAAGGAATTATTTAAGATAAACCTGGAGCATTTTGTCACACGCACACATGAAATGCTAAAAAAAAAAAAAAAAAAAAAAGCCACAATGATTGAAGGTATATCACATAAAGAATCAACTAAAGGAACTTCCAGTGACCACAGCTGGAATGGTTTGAGCTAGAATATTAGTGAATTAGTATTGGATTATAACCCAAAGTACATAAATATCCATGACTCTATGATATAAATGATTGAGTGAGCAAATGAACAAGAAAGGGGAAAGAAGAAGGAAAAAGGATGAATGGGGAAGGGGAAGGAGGAAAGGAGGGAGAGATAGAATGAGAATGAATTTTCTATGGAGAAGAACCTCACATAATTTCTTCTTTTGTTTTTTCAAGGTAGGGTCTTGCACTGGCCAAGGCTGACCCGGAATTCACTGTGTAGTCTCAAACTGGCCTTGAATTCATGGCAATCAGCCTACCTCTGCCTCCTGAGTGCTGGGGTTAAAGATGTGCACCACCACTCCCAGCTTCTCATAGAATTTCTGTAGGAAGTCCGACTCTGTAAACATGGGCTGTGTGCCTAAGTCACTTCCTTCCACAGAGTAGAAAGGGAGGATAAAGAGTTACTGTGTGGTGGAGAAACCGGACCATACTAGCTCAGCCTAGCTCAGCTAGGTGATGAAGGTTAACATCATCAGTGGTAAGCAGGTGCCCTTGGTATGATATGATGTCAAGATCTCTGAGGTTTTCCTCCCAATGAGCCATACCCTGTTGAATCATGAGAAAAACACACAAATCCCAGTTGAAAGAAATTCTGCAAAATAACTGATTGCACCTTTCAAAACTACCAAGGTCATTACAAAGTCTAAGAGACTGTCATATCCAAGAAGTGAAGGGGACATGGCAGCTGCATGTAATGCATCCTAAATGGGATCCTTACCAGAATAAGGCTATTTAGTAGAAGCTAGAAAAGTCTTTAGCTAATATAAATCACAGAAGAGTTTCATTGGAGCCTGGAGAGATGGCTCAGTGGTTAAGGTGCTTGCCTGCAAAGCCTAAGGCCCTGGTTCAGTTCCCCAACACCCTCATAAAGCCAGATGCACAAAGTGGTGCATGCATCTGGAGTTCATTTGCAGTGGCTAGAGGCCCTGGCACTCTTCTTTCTCTCAAGTAAATAAATAAATAAAATATTTTTTAAAAAAGGAGTTTCATGGGCTCCAGAGTGATCTCAGAGAGAGAGATTTGCATAGTTGAAAGACCACTGACATGGTGATCCTAAACCAACATTTTGGCCTCTGCCATTTGGTAGCAGTAGAACCGTTACACAGCATTACTGAACTTCATTGTCCCATTTTATAAGATTAGGCTAACACAATCTGATGTTGATTCAGTATTGTTAGGAGATCCAAATGATGAACATAAAATACTTTGGAGAACCTATAAAGTACTAGAATATAATGACATGACTTCAACTGAAAAGAAAACAAAATTGTTTTCTCATTGTATCTGAAAGATTTAGAAATACCGAACTAAGGCATACAGGGAAAAAAGCGTGCACCGTATTCAGTGTTGATACCAGTGGAAAGCTTTGTTGTATTATAGCAGTGATGACAGCTGGGGTCTATTGTCCACACTGTGTGTCATAGCCATTTAAAGCACTTGCCTAACAATGCCATGAAATCCATACTATCATTATTTCAGTTTCAGAGACAGAAAACAAAGTATGGAAACATGAAGTAACTTGCTCAAGGTCACAGTGCTGGGTAAACGAGCTGGGTGGGCCTGGCGAGCTTGGAAGAGGTTGGTTAGAGTATGAGGGACAGCACTAAGGAATCCAGGCATGTCGGGTAAGATTTGCCACCCAGAAACATTAAGTCATCTGCTCCTCAGAGATCAGTTGTTTCATTCCTGGAGAATGTTTCCAGTTTGCTATAGATCTATATCTGACCTGCTGAGGAAAAAAAAACATATGTCAGGGGCTGGAGAGATGGCTTAGTGGTTAAGGTGTTTGCCTGCAAACCCAAAGGACCCAGGTTCGATTCCCCAGGACCCAAGTTAGCCAGATGCACAAGGGGAAACACACATCTGGAGTTCATTTGCAGTGGCTGGAGGCCCTGGCATGCCCATTCTCTCTCTCTCTCTCTCTCTCTATCTATCTATCTATCTCATAAATAAATAAATAAATAACATATATCAATTAGACCTAACAGCCATCTAAAGAACATTCTACCCAAAATTCACAGATTACACATTCTTCTCAGTAGCCCATGGAACCTTCTCTAAAATAGATCATATGCTCTGCCATAAAGCCTGTCTCCATATATTTAGGAAGATCAACATAATTTTCTGCATGATAGCATATCACAACGCTATATTGCTAGAAGTTAACAACAAAAGATGCACAAGGAATCCCACCACCTTCTGGAATCCAAACAACACACTTTTAAACAAGAAATGGGTAGTGGATGAAATAAAAAATGAAACTGCAAAATTTCTAGAAATGAACAGCAATGAGAACACAATGTACCAAAACTTATGGGACACAATGAAGGTGGTCCTCAGGGTAAAATTCATAGCACTAAATGCATTCATAACAAAAACAGATAAGTTCCAAGTCAATAACCTAACCATCCAACTAAAGGCATTGAAAAACTGAAGAATCCAACCTGAAAAGCTCCAGACAGGAAGAAATAATTAAGTTCAGAGCAAACATTAATGAATTGGAAACTAAGAAAACAATTAAGAAGATTGATGAAACAAAGAGCTTGTTCTTTGAAAAAAATAAACAAGATTGATAAACCCTGGCCAATCTGATCAGGCAAAAAAAAAAAAAAAAAAAAAAAAAAAAAAAAGCAAGACAGAGAGAGAGAGAGACTTCAAATTAACAAAATTAGAAATGAAAAAGGACAGCGGACATAAGTGAAATTGGGAGAATCATCAGGACTTATTTCAAAAACCTCTACTCCACAAAACTGTATAATATGGAGGAGATGGGTGAATTCCAGGTCACATATCACCTACCAAAGCTAAACGCATAGTAGATTAATCTCTTAAATGAAACTATCACACCCATCAAGATTGAAATGGTAATCAAAAACCTACCCAAAAAGAATAGTCTAGGATCAGATGGCTTCTCAGCTGAATTCTATCAAACCTTCATGGAAGAATTCAAAGCAATTTTTTCTCAAAGTGTGGCACACAATCAGAGAACAGGAAAAGTTCCCCAACTCCTTCTATGAAGCTAGTATCACCCTAATACCAAAACCAGACAGAGATGCCACAAGAAAAGAAAACTAAAGGCCTATTTCTGTGATGAACTTAGACACAAATATCCTGAACAAAATCCTCTCAAACAAAATCCAACAACACATCAAAAGCATTATCCACCTTGATCAAGTAGGTGTCATCCCAGGATCACAGGAGTGGTTCAACATACGGAAATCTGATAATATAATACACCATATAAATAAGCTTAAACATAAAATCACATAATCACTTCAATAGATGCAGAAAAGGCCTCTGACAAAATACAACATCACTTCATGATCAAAACGTTGGAGAGAATAGGCATGGATGGTTTATACCTCAAAATAAGAAAGGCTATATATAAAGCACCTAAAGGCCAAATAATACTTAATGGAAAGAGACTGAAGGTATTCCCATTGAGATCAAGAACAAGACAGGGGTGTCCACTCTCACCTCTGCTCTTCAACACAGTACTGGAAGTCCTAGCTCAAGCAATAAGACAGGAGAAAGAAATAAAAGGGACACAAAAAGGAAGAAATTAGCCCTACTTGCAGACAACATGATTCTATACATAAGTGACTTGAGAACCTTCATCTCAAAACTCCTAAAGGTGATTAACTCCTTCATCAAAGTAGCAGAATACAAAATCAATGCATAAAAATCAGTAGCCTTTCTATATGCAAATGACAAAGATACAGAGAGAGAGAAATAAGGGACATGGTCCCGTTTTCAATAGCAACAACAACAAAAAAAAAACCTTGGAATAATGTTAGCCAAGGAAATGAAAGATCTATAGAATGAAAACATCAAAACACTCAAAAAAGAAATTGAGGAGGACTTGAGAAAATGGAAAGACCTCCCATGCTTCTGGATAGGCAGAATTTGCTTCTTTTTTTTCAGATGGACACAAATCCTGAGGAGAGAATCAGCCCATCACACACCTCACCAGGGTCCCAGATGAAACCAGAGAATAATTGGGGAAATGAACAAGAGTTCTGCTTTCTTGATGAACCTGGTACCAGCACAAGGGTGAAGAAGATAGACACTGAGGACACTCAACACCTAAGAAACCAGATATTCAGTGACACAGAGGCTCCCAAGACCTCATCACTGAAGTAGACCTAAAACAAACCCAACATGGCTCAGGGAAATTCAAGGAAGAGGGGAGTCAGAAGGATTGTTAGAGCCACAAGTTGGGACATTATGCACAGAGATATTGTCTCTTCTCCATAACTGATGGCAACCCCCACAACGCACTGCCCACTTTCCCCAGTGATGAGGGTCCCTTTGGAGGGGAGAGGACAGGCAAGAGGCTAATGCTGGTACCAACATGGCTGTATATAACCTGTGTACATAACTAATAAAAATAAATAAATAGATGAAATATTACCAATGAGATTAGAATAATTATTTTAATTTGCAGTTGTACCAATCTTTTTTTTTTTTTTTTTTTTTTGGCTTTTAAGACCAAAAGATTACCTCAATCCTTGTAAAGTTAAGCAAGCCATGATTTATTCACAGTTGCATGAATTAGAAGTTCTTGCATTCTTTCATAGTAAATAGTAAATAAGATTTAGCTTCTATCATTAGATGTGTGATGTAATAATTTTTATTTTTATTTATTTATTTGCAAGCAGAGAGAAAGAGAGAGCTGGTTTCTTGCCACTGCAAATGAGCTCCAGATGCATGTGCCACTCTGTGTATCTGGCTTTACAAGGGTACTGGGGAATGAAATCCAGGCCACCATACTTTGCAAGCAAATGCCTTTAACCACTGAGCAATCTCTCAAGCCCCAATAAAATTTGTTCTATTAAATTATAATTATAGTATAGGTATCCTATACTATATATAGGTTTAATAACTAGTAGAATTAGAGGAAGAACATGCATGGTTCTCAGAATTGGCTCATGAATAAATATAGAATTTAAATTGACATGTGATATGTAAATTTGGCTCATTATTTTATAAGTATGTATAAGATAAAGTGCAGTATTAGTATATTAATACCAGTTAAAACTAGGGATAATGAGATCATGAAAATGTAGATAAAGTTACAAATAGTTTTTTAATTAATTAAATTAAATCAATTAGATTAGCTGAGGGTGGTAAGGACAGGTTAGTAAGACTAGTAAAAACTCATCAAATAGATGGGGTCTGGGAAAATGGCTGAGTGGTTAAAGGTGTTTGCTTGCAAAACGTGATGGCCTGAGTTTGTTTCCCCAGTATCCAGATGCACAAAATGGCATATGTATCTAGAATTCATTTATAGCTGCAGACGACTCTGGTGTACCCATTCGCTCTCTCTCTCTCTCCCCTCTGCTTAAAGTCATTAAGTAGTTATCACCGGAAGGATGAATTGAGGTCCTCAAGCTAGTAGTGTAGTTAGGCTGTAAATGTAAACATTCATAATTTGTATTCGCTAAGCAGAAAGGGATAATGAAGTTAACCTAGTGTGGTGGTTTGATTCAGGCATCCCCCATAAACTTAGGTGTTCTGAATGTTAGGTTCCCAGCTAATGGATATTTGGGAATTAATGCCTCCTGGAGGGAGTGTATTGTTGGGGATGGGCTTATAGGTGTTATAGCCAGTTTCCCCATGCCAGTGTTTGGCACACTCTCCTGTTGCTTTTGTCTACCTTATGTTGGCCAGGGGGTGATGTCCACCCTCTGCTCATGCCATCATTTCTCCTGCCATCATGGAGCTTCCCCTTGAGCCTGTAAGCCAAAATAAATCTCTTTTTCCCAGAAGCTGCTCTTGGTTGGGTGATTTCTACCAGCAATGTGAACCTGACTGCAACAGTAAAGTGGTACTGAGGAGTGAGATTGCTACTGGACACCTAACTGTGTGGCTTTGGCCTTTTGGAGCTGATTTTCAAGAGGAATGTGGGAGGATTTTAAAACTTGGCCTAAGAGATGCCTTGCAGTGCTGTAAGTACAGCTTGATGGACTATTGTGGTCTGAGCTGCAAGACCTGAATGCAGTAAGAACTATGAACTGTGAGATTTGGTTTATGAGGGTGATAAACAGCTTTGCCTGGACTGGGCTAGCAGTTTGTGTGAGAAGCTTGCTCTTATGCCCATGTCCTGTGAAGTTGTGCAGGATTGCTTTGTGTAGAAATGAACTGGTGTGAGCAGAGGGATATGGCACAGAAAGAAAAATCTTTGGGTGAACTGTTGCCTGTTCAGCTGCAATTGAAAGATTACAACCTTTGAGACTGGGCTAGCTGACCTGCCCTGGGGCAACAGGAAGAATGTCGATTCTTTTGAAGGGGACTGCATGCTCAAGGAGTGTCCTGTTCTTCAAAGTCTGCTTTATTCCCCCCTGGATTAACAAATTGGCACCCTACCTGGTATTGTGGAGTATTAGAAATGCAGGAAAGAGAGGGTCATTGAGTTTGCAACATGGTCTTGTGTTTTGGAAATGGCTATGGGCTGTGTGAAGCAGGTTTGCTGGTTGCCTGCATGGAGACCCCATGGGGCCATGAGGATGAACCATGGCTTGCAGTGGAGACCCAGTGGAGATGCTGGGACCATGAGATGGCTGCCAAGGAGAGCTGCTGGCCCCAATGAAGTTTTCCAGGAGTGTGAGTAGCCTGCCTGGAGGGGCTGAATTGGAATGCCAGAGACTTGTTGCTGGTTAGAATTAACTTACTTGGAGCTTTGTCACTGGCTAGAGTTGTTGGACTTGAAGCTACAGAGTTTGATGTTTGCCCTGGTTATTTTAAATCTTATATTGGTTGAATGTTTCTTTGCTATGCCCAATGCCATCTTTTGCAGTGTGAATATTTATTCTGTGCCATTATGGGTTTTTTGAGGTTTTTTATTGGTATTATGGCTCAGTTAAAAGATCTTGGACTATGGGGATGTTTGAACATCATTGGGATAAAAACCATGGGGACTTTTAAAGTTGGACTGAATGCATTGTATTTTACATCATGTATGGATATCAGTTTATAGGGGCCAGGGGCAGAATGTGGTGGTTTGATTCAGGTGTCCCCCATAAACTTAGGTGTTCTGAATGCTAGGTTCCCAGCTAATGGATATTTGGGAATTAATGCCTCCTGGAGGGAGTATATTGTTGGGGGCAGGCTTATGGGTGTTATAGCCAGTTTCCCCATGCCAGTGTTTGGCACACTCTCCTGTTGCTATTGTCCACCTGATGTTGGCCAGGGTGTGATGTCCACCCTCTTCTCATGCCATCATTTCCCCTGCCATCATGGAGCTTCCCCTTGAGCCTATAAGCCAAAATAAATCTCTTTTTCCCAGAAGCTGCTCATGGTTGGGTGATTTCTACCAGCAATGTGAAACTGACTGCAACACCTAGGGACTATTAAAAGTGCTGTATCTCTATCTAACTACATGGAGTTTGAATTATAATAGCTGCAAAACATTAATACTTTAACTGCAACTCATATAATTAATAGAATAAGTGGATAAGGTATATTATGGATAGTAGCTTCAGAATAACGGTAATTTGTACTATGCTATATCCATCTAAGTTTAGTAAAATAGCTGCTAAAACTATTGATGCATGGGTCTATGTAGCTTTATATGATCAACCGTGTAGACCATAGACACATATTTTACCTATAAATGCTATTATATATGCTAATTGTATCAAATTGTTTGACCATTTAGAATTAGTTTTGAATACTTATACATTATTAAGAGTATATTTAAAGTGTCTGAATTATTTTGGGTAATATTTAAAGGTACAAATAATGAGTTACCCAATAAGTGTCAATTATGAAGTAAATCCTACATTTAATCACTCAGTTTGTCTCATTGACTAATAATAATTACTGTTGAAATAAGAGTGGCTTCAAAAAGTTATTTCATAATACTGAGGATTTAGACGATTATGTCTGTGGTAAAAGTATGAATATAGAAAAAGTGGAATGAATGCTATAACTAAGATGCAATGATGGCATAAGATAATTATGAATTTTATATAATTTAATGAATTGAAATCATTTTTGTTTTTTAAAATAATTTTTAATATTTATTATTTTTTATTTATTTGAGAGAGAGAAAGACAGAGGCAGACAGAGAAAGAGAAGGAAAAAGAATGAATGCACCACAGCCTCCTAGGTACTGCAAATGAACTCCAGATGCATGCACCAGTTTGTGCATCTGGCTTTACATGGGTACTGGAGAATCAAACTTGGGTCTTTTGGCTTTTTGGTCAAGTACCTTAACCACTAGACCATCTCTCCAGTCACATTTGTTTTTTAAAGCTAATTATCAGTAATTTTATTATGATTGTATTCTCATTCTGAACCTTTTTGAATTCATTCATAGGCTAACCTGAATTTGAGAATGGGAAAATTAATGCTATTATTTTTTAAATATTTTTATTTATTTATTATCAGAGAGAGAATGAGAAAGGGAATGTCAGGTCTTCTTATTGCTGCAAACAAACTCCAGATGCATGTGCCACTTTGTGTGTCTGGCTTTACATGGGTACTAAGGAATTAAACCTGGGCTGTCAGGCTTTGCAAGCAAGTGCCTTTAACCCTGAGCCATTTTCCCAGCTCAAAGAGTATTATTAATATAAATTTAAGACTATCTATTGCAAAAGCTCAAGGAAGTGGAAAGAGTATTTTAAGGTCAAATGCTAGAACTGTAATTGCTACAAGGAAAAAAAAAATAGGTTAAACCCTCTTCTTACCTCAGTCCTGAAGTTAATTATCATATTGAACTGTAAATTCAAAGAAGCAGCTTGAATTCTTCTGGGATTGCTCCTCCCTGGCAGCAGAAGTAGGTTGAAAGAAGTTGATTAGGGATTTTTAGCTGTTAACTAAAGTTTCAGGGGTCAGATTCCACCAGCATAGTCAGGAGTCAGCTTAATTAAAGTGAATAATTTGAGTTCGTTAGATGAGATAAACTTGTTCAATCCTTGAGGCAGAAGTAAAGTAAATTTTACCTTATTAGGGCTTTAAAAGCTTTTGGTCTATATACCCTAAATTTCTAATTTACTACATCGGGCTTGGGTTAATGGAATTGTTAATGTTGAAATAACAATTAAAAATAAAGTAAATATTATCTTTGCATTTTCATATTGTCATCTTGTTTTTATGTTACTAGAAGAGGGAAACAAAGTCAGAGATGTTGAGATTAGTCATTTACACAAGTATAGGTTTAGCAGAACTAAAATAGCTATGAAAGAAGATATAAGGTTTTAAGTGATTTTTTAAATAATTATTAATTTTGGTATAAATCCTGTTACTGAAGGTAACGCTCTTAATGATAAGAGAAATTATTTCATATGTCATATGAAAATAGAATTGTAAAATTAAACTTGCTGATGAGTAAATGAATATAACTAATGTTAATATGATATGAATGACATAAATTAATAGATTGAGGAATATAATTGATGGATTTTAAGTAATAATAGCTATTATCATTCTATATGTGCAATAGATGAATAAACTCATTTTTTTGAAATTAAGTTTGAGTAAGTCCTCCTCATTGAGCAACGATAATATATAGCAAAGATTAATGAGCTTATGATTAAGGTACCACTGATTATTGGTGTCACTTTATACATGAAACTATATAAATACCTATGACTGCCTTATTGTGGTAAGTAAATCCCTTTCAGTGAAAAAATATGGTTACCAGAATGAATGAAGCTTGTGTGGTGCAAATTAAAAAAAATAAAAATACTAATCACTTTTCAATTGAAAGAAAAAGAAAGGAGATGACGTCTAAAGTAGTAGGAAATTCAGTAATGACCTCAGAACTCCATGAGCTCAAATTATAACATTCATTCTGTCTGACTTCCATTCTTCCTTTTCTTTCCAAATTTCTCAGTTCGGTTTCTTTCTAAGCATTTTCTTCATTTTATCACAACATATGGCTTCCCTATGTAATTGAATGAAAACAAAGCAATAGATAGCAAAAGAATAAGAGTTATGTTTAGCAGTTTCAAAGGAAAGATAGCATTCTCTTTCCAGACCTAATAGCAAGCTCTGTCTGAGGTCCCTCACTGGTCTGTTCCTTGTCCAGTAACTATTAACATAAAAATACAGATTTTAAATCCACTAAGCAGCTGCTATCACTATGGAATCTAGCCCTGCAGTAAAAACGGACAGTTGCTTCAAATGTAGGTGTAAGCTGACACCAACAAAAATGAGGGAGATAATGGCAGAAATCTGCATTAGTATTCCTCTCATTGGCTTCCCACACTTTTTTCTGTTCACAGAATTTTTTTTGGAGTTTCTTTTCTCAGATAATAAATCAATACAGGGCTTTAAAACAAAATAAAGCCCCGTTGTCCTCACTACAGTTGTCTTTCTTTGAGATACAGATGAGCAGTGAGCCACAACTAATTGCAAAACAATCCAGCAATCCAGTTTCTACCCTTGATGTGTTTATCAATGGTGGACAAGTGCAGCATAGTCTCAGTAATTTTCTGTCTATGTTATTGGACAGGCATATGCTCTCCTGGTGCCAGTCCTGTGTTCTGTCTTCCTGGAAGTCAAAGTTTTGAGTATGATCTACTTTATCCATTGTCCTCTATTTGCTCTTGAGAAGAATACTAGTAAAGTTTCTCTACTAATGTCCACTTAATCTTAGCATGCCATAGGTTAACAGGATAGAGGTTAACAGAAGAACTGAAGGACAAAAGGGTTGATAAATGCTGAAGAAATATGTAAATATGTGCAGTTGCACTCAAAGGGACAAAGAAGCTAAAGAAAGCTGGAGAGTGAGATGACAGGCTAACTTAAGTACAAATAGATAGCTAAAGAGAGGAACATGCTGTTCTGTTACACAGTAGAAGGAATATAGTTATGAATAGTGTATTATGTATTTCAAAATAGGCAGAAGAAAAAAATAGGCAGAAGATAGGATTTTAAAATGCATTCACCATAAATAAAAGAAAAATTAGGTCTTCCGGCCAAGATGGCGACTGCCTAACTGCGCCACACATCCCCGGGAAAGAAAAGCAAGACATTAAGGGTTCACTGGGTCTTTTAGAGGAGAGAATCTCCAATACATTGCCAGTGGGAGGACACAGAGGGGAAAAAGCAAGGAATCACTGATTCCCTCACATGCAGGTAGCCCACCCCTCCCCCAAAACAGCCGCCGTACCCACGGTCCCAGCTTCAGGAAACTCCCACACTTACTGTAGGGAAAGGGTCCCAGGCCAACATAGTTCCACTTGCCTCACTGCACAGAGGCGATCGCCCTGCTACCCCTGCCCATGAGTGACCTTGGCCAGGCTATGCCTGCTGGCCCATCGGAGCTCAGGCTCCTTTGATCAATTTGCTGCCAAACGTGCACTACTGCCAATCCCTGCTGGGGCAAGCTTAGTCTGCTCTGCCTATCTGCTCACTTACTGCTCTGGCCACCACAAATTCAAGTGCAAGTCCAGGCCCATTGAAACTGCCCACGTGAGCTCAGGCTGTCTCTGTCTGTCCTTGAGCTAGCTTAGGTGCCAACCCCTCCCTGTCTGCCACACCAGCCGACCACCATTGTCCTATTGTGGGTGAGCTCAGACCACTTCCGGGTCCAAGTGTTCCGCCACACCAGAGTTTGGGCTCCTTCAGTGCTTGGTGCCTCAGTGTCCCTCCTAGCACAAGCGCAGGCAGCTTTGGCACATTACCACGTGAGAGCTCAGGAAACGTTGGTGCCCCTGCCAGGCAGGAGCTCAGGCAGCTTTGGCAAGTGAGAGCCAAAGCCCAGGCTGCTTGGCAACTGCCTCAGGCTGCTACAGCTTCCCATTGTGCTTGAGCCCAGGCTGATACACCCACCTGCATGCCCATACACTGCGATGGGCAAACCACAGCGCAAAATAAATAACATGAAAAATCAAATGCAAAAAAATCCAGTTAGATCACCCAGTCCTACAATGAACATCTCTAATCAAAACATAGAAGAGTCATTAGGATCAGAACACCAAAATGAAGCTATGAGCAATGCAACCCTGACAAAGCTACTGGTAGAACTTGCATAAAAGCAATAAAGAGGGCTGGAGAGATGGATTAGTGATTAAGCACTTGCCTGTGAAGCCTAAGGACCCTGGTTCAAGGCTCGATTCACCAGAACCCACGTTAACCAGATGCACAAGGGGGTGCACGCATCTGGAGTTCGTTTGCAGTGGCTGGAAGCCCTGGAGCACCCATTCTCTCTATATATATGTGTCTTTCATTCTCTGTTACTCTCAAATAAATAAATAAAAATGAACAACAAAAAAATTTTTTTTTAAAAAAGCAACAAAGAACTGATAATCTTGTGGATGCTGCCATCACTAGACTAGACCTAATAGATAAGAAAATGGAAGGAGTTCAAAGACAGTTAAGAAATATGAGGGAGAGTGAAAAAAAGAGGACCTCAAAAATCAGCTGGCAATGCTAAATAAAGACATAAAGAAATGCAAGGATGATTTCCAAGAAGCATCAAGAAAATCAGAAAGTGGTGTGAAAAGGGAGCTTGACAGAGGGATGGAAATTATACATAGAAAAGTAATAGAAAATGCAAACCTAATTGAACAAGTCCAAAACTCTCTAGAAGCCACCATGTACATCTGGTTTACGTGGGACCTGGAGAATTGAACCTGGGTCCTTTGGCTTCTCAGGCATGTGTCTTAACCACTAAACCATCTCTCCAGTCCATCTACAGGACTTTTATCATGAAGGCACATGGACCTTTGTTGAATACCTTTTCTGCATCTATTGAAATGATCAGGTGACTTCTGTCCTAAAGTTTGTTTATATGATATAACATATTTCTTGATTTGTGTATGTGAATTTCATTCGTGTATGTTCATACCTGGTTATGATGTATCCATGTATGATCTTAATTTGTTCTTTAATTTAGTTTGCAAGTGTTTTGATGAGGACTTTTGTACCTTTGTTCATCATAAAAATTGGTATATAATTTTCTTTTCTTGTTTTGAATTTATCTGATTTTAGTATCAGGATAATAGTAGCTTCATAGAATGAATTTGATAGTGCTTCTTCCCTTTATACCTTGTGGATTGATTTCAGAAGCATAGGCATTAGTTCTTCCTTAAACATTTGAGGGCTGGATAGATGGCTTAGTAGTTAAGACACATGTTGGCAAAGTCAAAGGACCCAAGTTAGATTCCTCAATGCCCACATAAATCCAGATGCACCATGTGGCACATGGGTCTGGAGTTTGTTCTCAGTTGCTGGAAGCACCTATTCTCTATCTCTCATTCTTTATTTCTCTCTCAAATAAATAAAAAATATTTTTAGAAAAGTTTGATAGAATTCAGAAGTGAATACATGTGGTATCGGGCTTTTCTTTGTGTAGAAACTTTTAATTACTGATTCAATCTCATTGATGATAATAAATCTGTTTAAGTTATTTGCATTTTTTTACTTTAATTGTGGTAGGTCATATGCATTTAGAAATTTTTTATTTCCTCTATGTTTTCCAGCTTATGGGAACAAAAGTTTTCAAAGTATTCTCCAATGATGTTCTGGATTTTGTTGGAATCTGTTAAAACAGAGACCCTTTTCTATCCAATTTTGAGCTGGAGTGGGAGGTGTGTGCAGAGCTGGATGGTGTGTGGGTTCATATGCAATGAATAATGATCTGTAGTGGAGAAGGTGCATGTGGGACAAGTGGTTAAGGGTTGCTTGGAGTGGAGATGTGCACACAAAGCATCACATTCACATGCTATAACAATGTGGTTCATAGGGCAAGTAAAAGACAACTGGTTTTTAGTGTGCATGTGCATGTGCCTGTGCTCTATCAGTATGTGCATGCAGATTTGCACACATGTGGAAACCAGAGAAGGACATTGTGTGTTCTCCTGTATTATTGCTCTACTTTATTTTCATGGGATAGTGTCTCTTACCTAACCTAGTGCTCATGCTATTTGCCAGTTAAATTGGTTGACCAGCCAAGCTCTAGTAATGCTCCTATCTCTACACCCCTCAGTGCTGGAGTTACAAGTATATGTGTTCATGGCTGGATTTATTGTATTTTATTTTATTTTATTTATTTTTGAGAGAGAGACATGCACACACAAGAGAAAGAGGGAGAGAAAGAAGAGAGAGAGATTGGAGAAAGAGAGAGAGAATGGGCACACCAGGGCCTTTCAGCCACTGTGAACAAACGCCAGATGCATGTGCCCACTTGTGTGCCTGTGCAACACTGCATGTTTGCATCACTGTGTGTCTGGCAATGTAGGACCTAGAGATTAGAACATGGGTTCTTAGTCTTCGCAGGCAAGCACCTTAACTGCTAAGCCATCTCTCCAGCCCCATGGTTGGATTTTTTTTATGTGGATGCTGATTTTGATCCACCTGCTTCTGCAATAACCATTGTTACTGAGACATATCCCCAGCTTATCTGTTGTCTATTTCAACTGAGTTGAATTGGAGAATGAATTTCACAAATGCTTGTAATGTTGCTACACAAAACAAATTTATACTGTTTAGTCTTTTCCTCAATGACTGTCTGCCAGTCATATTTGCTGTGTCTACTCAGTACTAATAAGAATTTAGGAAAAAAAATTCCTCCAATCTTTGCCATATTTATATGGTAAATATCACATTGATTACTTGAATTAAGAATGATTAATATGAACTTTCATTAGTGAGCTAAAGAGAGAAATTATTCATATGAACCCTCCACTAGATAACCATAAATAGTCTTTTACTATCATCTCATTTTTACACCTTATTTTCAGGAGTCTGTAGTGGCAGTTAAACTTTTTTAAGTGATTTCAAGCATTCTGGTTTGAGAATTATACTTCCAGCCTAGAGAGATAGCTTAGTGGTTAAGCTGTTTGCCTGCAAAGCTAAAGGACCCTGGTTCAATTTCCCAGGACCCACATAAACCAGAGGCGCAAGGGGGTGCATGCATCTGGAGTTTGTTTGCAGTGGAGTGTTAGCAGTGGAGGCCCTGGAATGCCCATTTTCGCTCTGTCTGTCCATCTTTCTCTCTCAAATAAATAAATTAATTAAATATACATTAAAAATATATTTTCAAATCTGGTAAATTTTGCCAATGAGAGCACTTGCACTGTGCTGTAGAAAAAAACTCTTTTTTACAGTACCACAAGATGAATAAAGTATCACATAAAAGACTGCTTGGAAAATAGTTTTAGGCAATTAAAGGAAACAGGATTTGTGTGCTTCTGAGTGCCAGGATGAGGAGTTCCTAGTCTCTATCAGCAGAGTAGATAAGGTCACTGATAATTATACTCTCTGTTCATGCCTCATTTTTGTCAGACCTCTGAAGCATATCTGCTAACTTTTATGCCCCTGTCAATCATTCTGATTCTTTTTACTCTTCCTGGAGGTATCACATCTGCCACAAATATTAATGTGTCTAAAGTACAACTAGAAATAAATGCTGTAATGCATTTGATTGTTGAGGAATAGTAAAATGTCACTTTCATTATAGTACAATGTGGCATTTAATGGAGCTAGGCAGAGTTATTTGCATTACTACTCCACTATAATGATGCTTACAGACACAGCTGACAAAAATATCACTGACTGTTCATTCAGATGAACTTTAAATGTAACCACCAAGGGGTTGACCTAAAACGGAAAACCAGTATGTGCCTTGCAAAGAGCTTACCCTTAAGGGTATCACTTAAGATTTTTCCTAGACCCTCGGACTATGAAGTTAAAAGGTATGTAAGAAAAAGTGACAGAAAAAACATGGGGCATATTTATGCCTACAAAGTTAATGTTTTGCTTTAAATTGATTAAATAATCATGACTCTGATCATATAGATAGGTGAAATTGAGTACTAATTGTGATGTCAATTAAACTAATGTATGGGAGGAATTCATAGCATCTTGGCTTTACATATAAAAGAGTTCACTTCTCAAGTGGAAACTCAAAACCCTTCTTGAGCACATGTGTCAGCAGACACCTTTAAATATAAGTTGGCTGAAGAGTGGTGTCAGCCAAATTGCAGAGTAGGAGAAGCCAGCACTTGTCTCAACACAAAATAACATCAATTAAACGGCTACACATGAATGAAAATAGATGTATGACAGGCTAGGAATGCAGTTAAGAACATAGCAATGGAGTGAAGCAAAAAAAATGAGATTAACACTGCAGCAAGGGAATGAGGAGCCCTTTCCCCTTGTCTGCATAATCTCACCCCACAGTCCAGTAGAGATCAATGCTAAAATGAAAGTTCCTGCATTATAATTTCCTTTGAAAGGCGGGGGGAAGCCTGGTCTGGTAGTATACACCTTTAATCCCGGCACTTGGGAGGCAGGGGTATGAGGATCACCATGAATTTGAGACCAGCCTGAGACTACATAGTGAATTCCAGGTCAGCCTGGACTAGAGTGAGACCTTACCTTGAAAAACCAAAAAAATTAAAATAAACATAGAAAAGTACTAAGGTGATTCACTATTTCTTCCACTTTGATTTTATCACACCCAGACTGCTGGGGTTCTGAAGATGGGAACAGTATTAGTAAGGAGCACAAACAATAATCCCTAGTGATTTGTTCTAAAGAGTATCCCAGATGTATTAGCAGAAGACATAAACCACTGGGATGGACAACATCTGGACATATGCATGTCCAAGATCTGGAGTCATGGATGTTCCATGCATATCATTGTTTCAGACCCTGACTCTAAAGCTGCTCCACAAGGACCCATGCCTCAAAAACTAGGCTACCACTTATGTGAACACACCAGTGCCTCAGATATTGTAGTGAACAATTCAGTGGTTATGTCCACTTCCTAACCACTGGTAGCATCCCTGCCATCATGAATGTATCATGTGTGCAATCTAGTAATAACTCTGAATGTTAATATTAATTAAATTCTCTGATCACTAGACATACACTAACAGACTAGGTCAGAAAGCAAGAACCATCTTTTTGCTGTGTTCAAGAAACTCACCTCACTGTCAAACAGTGACACTATCTTAGATTAAAAGGAAAGAAAAAGTTATTCCAATCTAATGTAAGTAGGTGTTGCTATCCTAACATTTGACATTAAGCCAAAATGAATCAGAAGAAATAAAGAAGGTCACTTCATACTGATTAAGAGAACAATCTACTAAGAGGACATTAAAACTCTAAATATATATGTATCAAGCACAAGTGTATCTAATTTTATAAAGCAGATTATACTAGATATAATGTCAAAAATAAATTCTTGGGCTGGAGAGATGGCTTAGCAGTTAAGCGCTTGCCTATGAAGCCTAAGGATCCCAGTTAAAGGCTTGATTCCCCAGGACCCACGTTAGCCAGATGTACAAGGGGGCGCACGCGTCTGGAGTTCGTTTGCAGTGGCTGGAAGCCCTGGAGTGCCCATGCTCTCTCTCTCTCTCCCTCTGCCTCTTCCACTCCCTGTCACTCTCAAATAAATAAAGAAAAAAATTCAAAAAAGTATAAAATAAAATAAAATAAAATAAATTCTCACACACTAATAGTGAGTGACTTCAGTACCCCAATTTGAACAACAACAGATAAGTCATCTGGACAAAAAACAAGTAACATTGAAGTTAATTGATGACATAGGTAAAATGGTCCTAACAGACATTTACAAAACATTTCAGCAAGACACTATAAAATACATATTCTTCTTAGAAGTCTATGGAACTTTCTCTAAAGTAGATGGCATATAAGACACAAAGCAAGTTTCAACAACAATCATGAAAATTGAAATAACTCCTTGTATTTTATTTTACCATGATGCAAGAAAGCTAAAAATTTAAACAAGAAAAACTACAGAAGATACACAAACTTTTGGAGATCAAAAAGCACATTATTGAATAATGGATGGGTTACTGAAGAAATCAAGAAAAAAATTTTTTTAACTTCCTAGAATTGAATGAAAATGAAACATATCTGGGACACAATGAAGGCAGTCTTGAGCAAAAAGTTTATAGCTCTATGTGCCTAAATTACAAAAATAGAGAGACCTCAGATAAGTAATTCATTTATGCACCTGAAATCCTTAGAAAACAAGAATAAATGAAACCTCAAAGTACTAGATGAAAAGACATAATTATGATCAGGGCAGGACCAATGGAATAGAAATGGAAAACAACAAAAGAATAGAGGAAACACATTTGTCTCTTTTAAAAGATATACAACATTCACAAATCTTTGGACAAATTAAACAAAAGAAAGATATAGAGAAACAAACCAATAAAATTAGAGATGAAAAAGGAGACATTACAACTGATACTAATGAAACTGAGAGAATCATAAGGATATACTTCAAAACTTCCATAACATTGGAACATTATATATATCCTACAAAAGCTAAACCAAGATGAGATAATGTAACCAAATCTATAATGAGTGATGAGACTGAAGTTGTAATTTAAAAAAAATCTCAGCACTCAAAGAAATATTTTAGGTCAAGACAGGTTCACTTCAGAATTCGAAGAGACCACTGCTTCTCAAATTATTTCATTAAAAGAGTAAATACTCTGTAACTCATTTTATTAAGCCAGCATTACACTAATAAAAACCAGACAAACACACAACATAATATGACAAAACTGAAGACAAATATCTATGATGAACATAAATGAAAAAATGCTGAACAAAATACTTGCAAACCAAATTCAAGAACAGATCAAAAAAAAATCACTCAGCTCAATCAAGTTAGTTTTATTCTAGAGATGCAATAAATAGCCAACATACATAAATCAATAATGCAACACGTCATAAATTGACATAAATAGATTCTAAAACAGAAATCCCTTCATGTAAAAGCACTGGAGAAACTAGAGATGGAGGGAATATATCTCAACATAATAAGCACTATTATAACAACATGTAGCCAACATGATGCTAAATGGAGAAAAACCCAAAGAATTCCCACTAATCTAGAAAAAGACAAGGGTGAGTTCTCCCTTTACTTCTATTTAATATATTTCTTGAAGCCTTAGCCAGAGTAATAAGATTTTTCAAAAAAGGAACAGGGCTGGAGAGATGGGTCAGTGATTAAGGCACTTGCCTGCAAAGCTTAAGGACCTAAGTTTGATTCTCTAGTACCCATGTAAAGCCAAATTCCCAAAGTGGCACATGTGGCATGTGTGTCTGTAGTCTGCTTGAAGTGTCAGGAGGCCCTGGCACACCCATTCTCTCTGTTATCTATCTATCTATCTATCTATCTATCTATCTATCTATCTGTCTGTCTATCATCTATCTATCTACCTCTTTCTCTCTCACACTCTCTCTCAAATAAATAAATACAAATTAGAAAGGAAGGAGTCAAACTATCCTTATTTGCAGATGATATAAACCCATATATTGAGGCCCTAAAGACTATACTAGAAAATTCCTAGAGCTGTCAAACTCTTTCAGCAAAGTGGCAGGATAAAAAGTTAACACACAAAAAATAGTAGCCTTTATATATACCGTAACAAGCATATTTAGCTAGAAATTAAGGAAATAGTTGCCTTAATAAGAGCTACAAAACACACCTCAGATTATACCTAACTGAGGAAGTAAAAGACCTCTACAATGAAAACCAAAGAAGAAAAAAACTGAGAATGACACCATAAGACAAAAAGCTCTCCCATGCTCATGGGTTCTAAATTTCCCATCCTACTGAAGCAATATGTAGATTCAATTCAATCCCAATCAAAATTTCAGGGCTGAAGAGATGGCTTAGTAGTTAAGCACTTGCCTGCAAAGCTTAAGGACACAAGGTCAGTTCCCTAGTACCCATGTAAAGAAAGATGCACAAGGTGGCACATACATCTGGAATTCGTTTATAGTGGCTAAAGGCCCTGGAATGCCCAGTGTCTCCTGTATCTATCATCTATCTATCTATCTATCTATCTATCTATCTATCTATCTATCTATCTGCCCCCTCTCTCTCTGTCTCAAATAAGTAAATAACTTATTTAAAAAAAAATTCAGCACCAATATTTCCACTGTTTTACGAGACAAACAGAAACAGATTTAGACTATATCAGACACTACTGTGCCATTGGATGAACAATTCTGAAAGAAAATCTCAGCCAGCTCATGCTCAGATGATCCTGAGACAATCCAACTCCATCTACATGGGTTCCCTTGAATGCTTCCCAAGGTCTAGAAGTCCATAAGAAGGATAATCATGAAGGCAACCAGATTGCTGTGTGCTCACTTCTCATTAACTCCTTATATTTATTGTTTTTCCCCAACATTCAATTCCAAGGTACCTTCCTGCACTCCATCAATACACTTCAGGGATCCTTCAGAATAGTTCCCCCTGGGAGAGACTCTCTAACTGCCAAAACTTTGTGCCCCATTTAGCAGGAAATAGTTAACAATCTGACATCATTGACCCTTTGTCCCCTAACAGCAGTTAGAGTGTCTTCTCATGAGAGCAGGGAGTGAACGGGGTAGAGATAGGGTAACTGGACCCCTGAAGGTAAAAAGGGCAGGAAAAATTTTCTTATCTATTGCCTAATTCCAAAGAACTATTTCTACAAGCAGTCAGTACCCCTTCTGGGAGGGAAGTCTTTCATAGGATTTAAGCATTGTGGTTGGTCAAGTTAAACCTAATCTCTTCCTGAGACAGCCCCTAGTCCTAACCAACAAGTTGGCCCTCTGGTTTACCTGGGCCCAAAGATAGCCTACCACCCTAAGGTTATAAATACCTTTACAAGGGGAGAGCAGGCTCTCTGGCTCTCTGATCATTTGGGAACTTCCAACTGTGGGTGAGTTTTTCCCTTGGCTGAGTCTGGTCAGCCCAGGCCCAGGCCCAGCCAGTAGGGGCTCAGCCTAGGCCCTAGTCCAGGTCCAGCCAAAAGGGTGCCCCTAGCCCTTACCGTATGCATGGGTTCTTTATCTCCTCCAGCTCCCCACATAGCAGGAGCTCTTTGAACTTTCTTTTCTCTTTTCTTTCCATGCTTTTTTCCCCAGATCTCTATCTGGTCACATGGACTCCTGAGCTACATGTGGCCCACATGGGATTTTTGGGCTCCATGTGGTGTACTTCTCCTCACTTTGTTTCCCCGTACCTCTCAGCCTTCCCCTTTCCACACTCCTTTGTAAAATCTAAATAAAATGTGCTATTCAAAAAAAAATCCTGCATCATTCTTCACAGAAAATTAACTTAAAATTCCTGTGGAAGCTCAAAAGGCCCTGGATAGTTAAATCTATCTGGAGAAAAATAACTCTGCTGGGGTTATTAACAATATCTGATTTCAAGGTATACTACTGAATCATAGTAATAAAAACAGCATGGTACTGGTATAAAAAGAAACCCATTGATCAATGGGACATAATGGGATCCAGGTGTAAGTCTATGAAAGTACAGGCAGCTGATTGTTGACAAAGTTGCCAAAAATAAACATTGGAGAAAATATAGACTTTTCAACAAATTGTGCTAGGAAAACTGGATGTTTGCATGTAAAAGAATTAAATTAGACTCTTATCTCTCATTCTGCACAAAACCAAACTATAAGTGGATCAAAAACCTCAGTGAGGGCTGGAGAGATGGCTTAGTGGTTAAGTGCTTGCCTGTGAAGCCTAAGGACCCTGGTTCAAGGCTCTATTCCCCAGGACCCACGTTAGCCAGATGCACAAGGGGGCGCATGTGTCTGGAGTTCGTTTGCAGTGGCTAGAAGCCCTGGTGCCCCCAGTCTCTCTTTCTATCTGCCTCTTTCTCTCTCTCTCTCTGTCACTCTCAAATAATTAAAAATGAACAAAAAAAAATTTTTTTAAATAAACCTCAGTGAAAGACCTGAAACTCTGAAATGGCCAGAGAAAAAAAATAGGGAAAAACTTTCAAGGTATGGGCATACAGAAGGACTTTCTGAATAGGACCCCAGTTGCCCAAGAAATAAAACAACCCATCAACAAATGGGACCTCATGAAGTTGAAAACATGAAGAAAGACACCTTACTTCAGGGAAATGCCATGCATTAATTAATAACCATGTTTATAAGAATTCTTCAAGAAAAATTTGCTGCCATGCATGGTGTTGCATGCCTTTAATCCCAGCACTTGGGAGGCAGAGGTAGGATTGCCATGAGTTTTAGGCCACCCTGAGACTACACAGTTAATTCCAGGTCAGCCTGGACCAGAGTGAGACCCTACCTCAAAAAACCAAAAAATAAAAAGAAAAGAAAAAAGAAAAAGTTGCCAATTTGTAGGGGCCAAGTATGGGCTGGTGAGAGTGTGTGGAACCTCTGGCAGATTACCACTATTAGAAGTGTGTATCTATCTACAGTCTTTCAATGGGAAACTCATAAAGGTGTTGAGAATCCTGAGAAAGGCCTGGTGGGGATGGGACAAGAGAAGTTATTGCTGGAGGGCATAGGAATCAACCTGGGACATTCTCTATTACTTTTACAGAGTAAATATTTGTAGGCAACAAGGAGAACAACTCTTGGCTAGTGTCCAAAATATCTTGCTGTCTTGCTGGTGGAAAAGAACACACACACACACACACACACACACACACACACTGGCACTCCTGATACCATCCACCCGCTGGGATAGTAAAATATTTGAAGAACAAAAACATGGCTGAAGAAAGAATAAGTGTGTTTTCTCCCACAGGAATAGTATATTGGACATTACATTGAGTCAATATTGTAAAAGTGGTTGTAAGCATAACACTGAACTATTTCTAATGTAGTCTTACCTGTCAGCAGCATAATCCTAGCAATACTGAATGTGAAAAGACCAAAAGAGGGAGAGAGGAAATGGGCAATAGTAAAGAAAAATACCTTTGATACAAGAAACACAGTGGCTTAAAAAGACTGGGAACAATTTGTGCTCTCAGTGCAATGACATTTACATCACATTGGCAGGTAACATAATGCCAAGTGAATCTATTTATCAAGTTCAGGTCAGCAGGACATTAAGGTTTGAAGGGGCAAGAATATTTGAGGGTAGATAAGCCTTTATGATTTCCAAAATTCTAATGTTTCTGGAAGCAATTCACCCTTCAGTATAAGTGACTTTCCTAGCCAACTTCCAGCATGGGAGCCTTGAATAATCATAACTGTGAAAACAGACTGTTTAGAAAAATGTTCAAGAAGAGAAGTCTAAAAATAAAGTTGTGCTAGTGACAATAAGAACAAACTGGGGCCAAGTGACTCTTTTCTTAGGACTTTTTAATTCATGTTCTGATTTTATATTGCTTTAAATGCTTATTAAAATTTGGGGGGCTGACTCAGATGAAACCACAGAGGAATTGATCTGCATCCCCAGTGAGGAAGGAGGAGGAAAAGGATGGCACCAACATGTGTTATTTACATACTAAATATGTCCATATCTAATAAGAAAAATTAAAAAATAAAAAATAGAGACTTCCAGGTAAGATAGTGGCATAGGAGCCATGCTAAACCAGCCTAGGGAGGGATTTAAGCAAAACCACAGCTAAATACACTCTTCTTCTGAAAAGTGAAGGAGTATAGGTTATTCTTCAACACAGTGGAGAAGCCAGAGAGACCAAGATCCACCAAAAAGAGGAAAACACCCAGAATCCCACTGAGGAACTTGTGGCCCACCAGTCTGCACTATCCACGTACCTGCCCAGCACCACCCCACCAGGTGCACAGAGCAGCAGCAGCAGCAGAGACCAAACAAGGGTATTTTTCTATTTAATCAGCCTTCTTGCAAAGTTAATAAATCTGAAGATTAACTAAGGAGCTACTAAAAGGGTACAGGTGAGAGCAACTGCAGAAGTCTGAACTCCCCCACTCCCCACCATCAGAACTGGGAACCTCCGGCATTCCAGC
Source organism: Dipus sagitta (assembly GCA_036346955.1). Lineage (NCBI taxonomy): Eukaryota > Metazoa > Chordata > Mammalia > Rodentia > Dipodidae > Dipus > Dipus sagitta. The sequence continues at coordinate 86,224,989 of CM070773.1, forward strand.
CCCAGTGGCAGCACAGCCAGCACAGCTGATCAGAGCTCCAGCTCCACAGCACAACACAGAGGAATGAAGGTGGGCAGTCAGCATTGGTGAGAATGCAAGCCACACCAAAAGGTAATGAGACCAACTGACAAAAAAAAAAAAAAAAGTACGTAGGCCTGCATTGGAAGAGCTAATCTCTCTTTCCTTGTCAGGACAGGTTATGGGTTATATATTCTTGGTTGGCTTTACCATTTTCAAATAACCTGTATTTGGGGGTTGAATATTGTGGCCTTGGATACTTTCATATTTATAGATCTATTGTCTTTTGCTTCTGTTATTATTGGGGGCAGGGTCTGATCCAGATCCAGGCTGACCTGGAACCCAATTCAGAACAGAAATCTCTACCACCCAGCTGACAAGATTAAGGGTATAGAACAACACACACCTTAGAGATTTTGGCTTTATATGACTATCTCTTTGTTTTAATCCCCACACTTAAATACTCTGTGCTGGTAGTTATTGAATGTGTATATTGCTCAGTGGAAGTATAGTATTCGCCAGTAAATTGTTTCACCCAGTCCACTACTTGCTTATCAAGCAAACTCAACGCCTATGATTACTCCTGCAGCTATATTGGGGTACAAGAGCTACACCTGGCACCTTACACTCATATCCTGAAAGTAAATAAAGGTGGATTGCCATATCCAAGGACACTGCTGGTAAGTTAAAAACTCAAGCATCAAATCAATTCAGGATGCAAAAGTCGCTACATTATAATACAAGAAACTCAAATGATCAAGACAATACAGTCCCACCAAAAAATATAAATCCATCAGAAATGATCACCAATGAGACTGTTTTAGTGAAATGCTTGACAAAGATTTCAAAAAAAAAAATGATGGTATCAATTATTCAAAGAAAACAAATGAAAGGAATAAAAGAAGAAAACAAATTGCTGAAAGAGAACACAGGAAACCTGCTTAATGAAATAAGAGGTCATTACAAGACATGAGTAAGGAAATAGAAATATTGAAGAAAAACAAGGCTGAAATTCAAGCTCTTAAGAATACAGTCAGTGAAATAAAAAAAACTCTGTGGAAAGTCTCACCAGTAGAATGGATGGAGAGAACAGAATATCTAAACTAGAAGACCAGGTGTCAGAGCTATTACAGTCAAACAAAGAGAAAGACAAGCAAATAGGAAGGTATGAACTGGGAATTTCAAGATATCTGGGACACTATGAAAAGAAGAAACATAAGAATTCAGGGTATAATAGAAGTAGAATAATTTCATTCCAGAGACTTAGTAGTTGTTTTCAACAAGATCATAGAAGAAAATTTTCCCCAAATTGGGAAAGAAATGCCAATAGAGATTCAAGAAGCTTTTAGAACACCAAACAAACAAAACCTGGAAAGAACCTCTCCTTGCCATATTATAATTAAAATCCTGAACATGCACACAAAAGAAAATATATTGCAAGAAGTTAGAGAGAAGAAGCAAGTCAACTACAAAGGCAAGCCCATCAGAATAACTTCAGATTACTCAACACAAACTTTAAAAGCCAGAAGGGCTTGGAATGATGTATTCCAAGTTCTGAAAGATAACAACTGTCAACCAAGATTACTGTATCCTGCAAAACTACTATCCAAATTGATGTAGAAATAAGGACCTTTCACAATAAAAACAGGCTAAAGAAATTTATGTCAACTAAACCTGCTCTTAAAAATACTTGAAGGAATTCATCATGCTGAAAAGAAAGCAAAACACACACAAAGAGGAAATAGGAAAAAATAAACCACACTCAAACAACAGTTAAACAAATGAGTAAAGGGAAAACAGGAAACACTACAAAAAAAGAAGAATGGTGAGAATCAATGCATACCTTTCAAAAATAACTCTTAATATCAATGGCCTCAATGCCCCAACCAAAAGACACAGTTTTGCAGAGTGGATTAAGAGGCAGGATCCTGTCATTTGTTGCCTCCAGGAAACGCATCTCTCAATAAAAGATAGACACTGCCTTAGGATGAAAGGATGGAAAACAGTATTTCAAGAAAATAGGCCTAGGAATTAAGCAGGGGTTGTTTAGGATAGTAACCCTAATGTCTGACAGGATAGACTTCAAACCAACATTAGTGAGGAGAGATCAAGAAAGTAATTTTATACTGATTAGAGGAACACTTCAACAGGAGGACATTATAATCCTAAACATATATGCACCTAACAAGGGGACTCACAGCTTCATCAAATAAACACTATTAGACTTAAGCTCACAGATAATATCAAACACAATAGAAGTTGGTAACAATACCCCACGCTCATCAATTGACAAGTGATCTTGGCAAAACGCATCTCTCAATAAAAGATAGACACTGCCTTAGGATGAAAGGATGGAAAACAGTATTTCAAGAAAATAGGCCTAGGAATTAAGCAGGGGTTGTTTAGGATAGTAACCCTAATGTCTGACAGGATAGACTTCAAACCAACATTAGTGAGGAGAGATCAAGAAAGTAATTTTATACTGATTAGAGGAACACTTCAACAGGAGGACATTATAATCCTAAACATATATGCACCTAACAAGGGGACTCACAGCTTCATCAAATAAACACTATTAGACTTAAGCTCACAGATAATATCAAACACAATAGAAGTTGGTAACAATACCCCACGCTCATCAATTGACAAGTGATCTTGGCAAAAAATGAACACAGAGACATCTGAATTAAATGATGTCATGCCAGTATCATGCCATTTTTATTACTATGGCTTTGTAATATAGCTTTAGATCATGTATGGTGATGCCTCCAGAGGTATTTCTTTTGCTGAGGATATGCTTGGATGTGCCAGGCCTTCTGCCTTTCTTTTTTTTTTTTTTTTCTTTCCCCCTTTATTAGTTAGTTTTGTATTCAGCAAATACAGTCAGTTTGGTACCATTATTAGGCTCATCCGTAACCTACCCCCTCTGCTTGGCCCCTCCTGGTTGAGGTATACAGATCATGCATTGTGGAGATAGCCCACAGTTATGGGTAAGATAGATGTCTCTGCATATCATGACCCAACATGTGGCTCCGACATTCTTTCCGCCCCCTCTTCCGCAAAATTTCCCTGAGCCATGTTGGGTTCATTTTTGGTCTGCTTCAGTGATGAGGTGTTGGGGGCCTCTGAGGCTCTGGCTCTCTGATTTGGTAGGAGTTGATTTTTCTCTGTGCTGATCTCCTTCCCCCTTGTGCTGGTATCCGGTTCATCAGGAAAACAGCACCCTTGCTTGTTTCTCCAATTTTCCTTAGTTTCAGCCGGGGCCCTTTTGAGGTATGATGGGGTGGCTCTCTCCTTAAGATCTACATCTATCTGAAAAAGAGAAGCAGATTCTCCAACAGAGAGTAAGTTAGCATCAGGACAAATAAGATAACCCTTTTTTTAATAGAGAATTTAATAGTTGTAGGCCCTCTTGTAGCCCATGATTGATGGTAGCTTGATATTGGTGAGTGGGCTTATGCTGGGATATGGTTCTGACTTGTTTCCCAGGTCCAGCTATGGGTCCCGTACCACTGAGGAGATCAGTTAGCCAAATTAAGAGCAGTTGGTTCCCCACCATGGCTGTGTGCCACTATTTCACTTGTGTGGGCATCACAACAAGTTATTTGCTGCTAAGTAGGTTAGACCATGAGTTGCTTGGACAGATATTGGTCATTTTCCCCCAGTTGCCCATGTAGCACCTTCTGGCACTAGGCACACTGACTGTCTGGGGACTGACTCTCTTCCAACTTCCAGCCATGCCATTCTATTTTGCATGTCAACCACATAAGGTGTCTTCAGCAGTAGCGTCTTACCACTAGCCTTTGGTGGGTCATCAAGTACTCTGACAGAAATCCGTCTGTCTTTTAGGAAACCTTGTAGGTCTCTCTGATCAAAAGGTCATTGTGGCCGGGCGTGGTGGCGCACGCCTTTAATCCCAGCACTCGGGAGGCAGAGGTAGGAGGATCGCTGTGAGCTCAAGGCCACCCTGAGACTCCATAGTGAATTCCAGGTCAGCCTGGGCTAGAGTGAGACCCTACCTCGAAAAATCGAAAAACCAAAAAAAAAAAAAAAAAAAAAAAAAAAACCCCAAAAAAAAGGTCATTGTGGATGATAGCCCCATGCTGGTACTGGGAGTTACAGGTCAGTGCCCACTAAGAAAATGAGAAAAAAAAAACTAATATACAAGAGTGATAGAGAAGAGAGAGAGGGAGAGGGAGGGAAGATGTAGAAGGTTAAGGTTAGTTGTGATCCTACCCTCTCCAGTGTCTTGTGGTTCAGGTGTTCCCTGTAAGGGCCTGGTGAAGGATCAGTCATTTGGTCTGCCGTTTAGTGAGTAGAATTTTATGGTACCATTGCCATTTGGGTCTAGATTTGTGTTTCCCACCCCTTTGATTCCCTCCCCTCCCTCCCCTTCCATCCTACTGTCTAGTCCACGAGATGCTTGCTGGGTATGTAGGGTATCTTGGGTAGATTCAGGTTAGGTGCTGTAGATGAGTGAGGCTATGTGGCAATTTTTTTTCTGTGATTGGGTAAGTTCACTGAGAATGATCTGTTCGATCCGCACCCTGGCGCACAGTAGCAGCAGCACTGGCAGCAGCTGCCTGCGCAGTAAACACAGGGGTTATTTGGGGGGGGGGAGGGGCGGGCTACTCACCCAGGAGGGGATCCGCGATTCCCTGTTTCCCCTGATAATGTGCCCTCCCAGATTCTCTGCCCTGAAAGCCTCAATGAACCCTTAATATCTTGTCTTTCTTTCCCCGGGATTTGCAGCGCAGCTAGGCAGTCACGATCTTGGCCAGAAGTCCTGCCTTTCCATACGAAATTTGAGATCAATTTTGCTATCTCTGTGAAGAACACTGTTGGGATTTTCATTGGACTTGCATTAAATCTGTATATTGCCTTTGGTGGAATTGCCATCTTCACAATGTTAATTCTGCCTATCTAGGAGCATGGGAGGTCTTTCCATTTTCTCAAGTCCTCCTAAATTTCTTTTTTGGGTGTTTTTATGTTTTCATTGCATAGATCTTTCACTTCCTTGGTAATAAAAACAGCATGCTGCTGGCATAAGAACAGGAATATAGACCAATGGAATAGACTTGAGGAACTGGACTTTGGGTCAAGCAACTACAGCTACTTCATATTTGACAAAGGCACTAACAATATAGGCCAGAAAAAAGACAGCATCTTAAACAAATGGTACTGGACAAACTGGATAACCATATGGAGGAAATTGAAACTTGATCCACACATTTCACCATGCACTACACTCAAGTCCAAATGGACCAAAGACCTCAATATAAGACCAGAAACTCGACTACTACTAGAAGAAAATATAGGAAGAACTTTCCATGATATAGGAATGGAAAAAGACTTCCTGAACAAAACCCCAGGAGCTCACGATCTTAAACAGTCACTCAACCAATGGGATCACATGAAGCTGAAGAGGTTCTTTACAGACAAGCATACAATAAGCAAAGCCAATAGATTACCCACAGGATGGGAGAACATATTTCCTGACTATCCAACTGACAGAGGCCTAATCTCTAAAATCTACAAAGAACTCAAAAACCTAAACAATAAAAAATCAAACAACCCACGCACAAAATGGGGCAAAGAGGTAAAGAAGCAATTCACAGAGGAAGAAATACAAATGACAAACACACACTTAAGAAAAAAATCATCATCCCTAATCATCAGGGAAATGAAAATTAAAACTATGAGATTCCACTTTACCCCACTACGGATAGCAAACATCAAAAAATCAAATGAAAATAAATGCTGGGGACAATGTGGAGAAGCAGGAACATTCATCCACTGTTGGTGGGAATGTAAGATGGCACAACCATTTTGGAAAGCAATATGGAGACTCCTGAAAAAGCTGACTATAGACATACCTACAGACCCAGTTATTCCCTTACTGTGCATGTACCCTAAAACCTTCAAACCACAGGCCAGAGGGATTTGCTCAAACATGTTTGTAGCAGCTCAATTCATAATAGCTAAGAGCTGGAATCAACCCAGATGTCCATCACCAGAAGAATGGGTAACTAAGATGTGGTATATCTACACAATGGAATTCTACACAGCAGTAAGAAAAAATGACACAATGAAATTTGAGGAAAAATGGTTGAACCTGAAAAAGATCATTCTCAGTGAACTTACCCAATCACAGAAAAAAAATCGCCACATAGTCTCACTCATCTACAGCACCTAGGCTGAATCTACCCAAGATGCCTTACATACCCAGCAGTCATCTCATGGACTAGACAACAGGATGGGTGGGGAGGTAGGAGAGTGGGAGACACAAATCTAGACCCAAACAGCAATGGTACCATTAAATTCTACATCCTAAAAGGCAGACCAAATGGCTGAACCTTCACCAGGCCATTAGAGGGAACACCTGAGCCACAAGACTCTGGAGAGGGTATGATGAAGACTGACCTTAATCTTCTACAGCTTCTCTCTCTCTTCCTCTCTCTCTCTCTGTTCTCTCTAACTCTTTTATATTAGTTATCTTTTTCTTCCTTTTCTTAGTGGGCACTGACCTGTAACTCCCAGTACCAGCATGTGGCTATCATCCACAATGAGCTTTTGATCAGAAAGACATACAAGTTTTCCTAAAAGAAAGACAGATTTCTGTCAGAGTACTTGATGACCCACCAAATGGTTGTGGTAAAACCACACATAAAAGGGAATGGCATGGCTGGAAGCTGGAAGAGAGTCAGTCCCCAGACAGTCAGCGCGTCTAGTGCCAGAAGGTGCTACATGGGCGATTGGAGGAAAATGACCAATATCTGTCCAAGCAACTCATGGTCTAACCTACTTAGCAGCAAATAACCTGTCGTGATGCTCACCCTAGTGCAATAGTGGCACACAGCCATGGTGGGAAACCAACTGCTCTTGATTTGACTAACTGATCCCCTCAGTGATATGGGACCCATAGCTGGGAAACAAGTCAAAACCATATGCAAACATAAGTCCACTCTCCATTGTCAAGCTACCAGCAATCGTGGGCTACAAGAGGGCCTACACCTATTAAATTCTCTATTTAAAAAGGCAAGGGTTATCTCATTTGTCTGGTGCTAACTTACTCTCTGTTGGAGAATCTGCTTCTCTTTTTCAGACACATGTAGATCCTAAGGAGAGAGCCACCCCATACCTCAACAGGGCCCTGGCTGAAACTAAGAACAATTGGCGAAACAAGCAAGGGTGCTGTTTTCTTTGTGTACTGGGTACCAGCACAAGGGTGAAGGAGATCAACACAGATAAAAATCAACTCCTACCAAATCAGAGAGCCAGACACCCAGAGGCACCCAACATCTCATCACTGAAGCAGACCAAAAATGAACCCAATATAACTCAAGGAAATCTTACGGAAGAGGGGGTAGAAAGAATGTCAGAGCCACATGTTGGGTTATTATATGCAGATATTTATCCTACCCATAACTGTGTGCTAACTCCAGAATGCATGACCCATAAACCTCAACAAGGAGGGGCCAAGGGGAGGGGGTAGGTAATGGATGAGCCTAGTAATGGTACCAAATTGACTGTATTCACTGAGTACAAAACTAATTAATAAAAAACAAGAAGAATGTCAGAGCCACACGTTGGGTCGTGATATGCAGAGACATTTATTCTCCCCATAACTCTGGGCTAACTCCAGAATGCATGGCCATATATCTGAAAGAGGAGGGGTCAAGGGGAGGGGGTAGGACATGGATGAGCCTAACAATGGTACCAAATTGACTGTATTTGCTGAGCACAAAACTAATTAATAAAAATAAATAAATAAAAAATATATAAATAAATGATGTCATGGAACAAATGGACCTAACAGATATCTACAGAACATTCCATCCAAATGTTGCAGAATATACATTTTACTCAGCAGCACTTGGGGAATTCTCTAAAATAGACCATATATTAAGACACGAAGCAAATCTCAAAAATACAGGAAAATTGAAGTAATCTCTTGTACTCTATCTGACCACAATAGGATTAAACTGCAAATCAGCAAAAAGAAAAGCTGCAGAGCATACAGAAATTCATGGAGACTAAACAGTACACTATTGAATGATCAATGGGTCATTGAAGAAGTCAAAAAGGAAATCAATAAATTCACAGAATAAAATGATAATGATAATACAACATACCAAAACATTTGGTACAAAATGAAGGCAGTCCTAAGAGAGAAATTTATACCTCTAAGGGACTATATTAAGAAATTAGAGAGTTAACAAATAAACAACTTAGTGCTTCACTTTGAGGCCTTGGAAAGGCAAACAAAAAATCAGTAGATAGGAAGAAATAATGAAGATTGTGCAGAAATTAATGAGATAGAAACAAAAAAAAAAAAAATCCAAAGACTCAATGAATCAGTTTGTTCTTTGAAAGGATAAAAAAGATTGATAAACCCCTTAGCAAATCTGACCAGAAGAAAGAGAAAAGAGAAAAAAATTAATAAAATTAGACATGAAAAAGGTACCATTACAACAGATACAACGAAATTCATAAAATTATAAAGGCATACTTTGTGAATATATATGCCTCTAAGTTTGAATATCTGAAAGAAATGGATGATTTCCTAGATTCATATGACCTACCAAAATTAAATCAAGATGAGATAAACCATTTAAATAGACCTATAACAAGTATGAAGATCCAAGCAGTTATAAAAAGTCTTCCAACTAAAAAAAAAAAAATATCCAGGCCCAGATGGATTCATTGGTGAATTTTTCCAGACCTTCATGGAAGAACTAACAGCACTGCTTCTCAAACTATTCCATGAAACAGAAAATGAAGGAATTCTACCAAAATCCTTATATGAAGCCAGCATCACCCTCATACCAAAACCAGACAAAAACAGAACAAAAAAAGACAATTATATAACAATCTCCCTCATGAACGTGGATGCAAAATTTCTGAACAAAATATTGGCAAACAGAATACAAGAATATATCAAAAAGATTATTCACTCTGACCAAGTTGGGTTCATCCCAGGGATGCAGGGATGTTTCAACATACGGAAATTGATAAATGTAATACATCATATAAAAAGACTGATGTTCAAAAATCACATGATCATCTCAATAGATGCAGAAAAGGCATTCAACAAATCCAACATCCTTTCATGGTAAAAGTATGACAGAAACTGGGACTGCAAGGATCCTATCTCAACATAATAAAAGCTATTTACGACAACCCTACAGTCAACATAATACTAAATGGAGAAAAACTTGAAGCTTTTCCACTAAATTCAGGAACAAAACAAGGGTGTTGACTATCCCCACTGTTACTTAATATAGTACTGGAAGTCTTAGCTATAGTAATAAGGCAAGAGACGCTCACAAAAGGGATACAAATTGGAAAGGAAGACATCAAGTTATCATTACTTGCAGATGATATGATTCCACATATAAAAGACCCTAAAGACTCTACCAGCAAACTGTTAGAACTAATAAACACTTTTAGCAATGCATCAGGATACAAAATAAATACATAGAAATAAGTAGCTTTCTTATATATTAACCACAAACATGCAGAGGATGAAATCAGGGAATCTCTCCCATTCATAATTGCCTCAAAAAAATAAGTAAATAAAATAAAGTACCTTGGAATAAACTTAACCAAGGAAGTGAAGTATCTCTACAATGAGAACTTTAAAACACTCAACCGGGAAATTGCAGAAGACACAAGGCAATTGAAAGACAGTCCATGTTCTTGGATTGGAACAATTAATATTGTGAAAATGTCAATCTTACCAAAAGCGATCTACACATTTAATGCAATCCCCATTAAAATTCCAATGCCATTCTTCACAGAAATAGAGAAAACAATCCTAAAATTGATTTGGAAGCACAAAAAACCTTGAACAGCCGAGACAATTTTGACCAACAAATATAAGGCTGGTGGCATCACCATACCTGATTTCAAGCTATATTACAAAGCCATAGTAACAAAAGCAGTATGGTATTGGCACAAAGACAGACATGTAGATCAGTGGAACAGAATAGAGGACCCAGATGTTATTCCAGGAAGCTACAGCCATCTGATTTTTGACAAAAATGTGGAAAATATTCATTGGAGAAAAGACAGCCTCTTCAACAAGTAGTTCTGGGAAAACTGTATATCTATATGTAAAAAGGTTAATATAGATCCCTGTCTTTCTCCATGCATAAGAATCAAATTCAAGTACATGAGGGACCTCAATATCAAACCTGAAACTCTGAAATTGCTAGAGGAAAAGGTAGGGGAAATCCTTCAACATATTGACATAGTAATGACTTTCTGAATATAACCCCAATTGCTTAGAAAATAAAACCACTAATCAACCACCGGGATCTCATGAAATTACAAAACTTTTGTACAGCAAAGGGCACTGTGAATAGAACAAAGAGACAACTTACAGAATGGGAGAAAATCGTTGCCAGCTATACATCTGACAGTTGATTAATATCCAGAATATACAAAGAGCTCTAAAAAACAGAACAATAAGAAATCAAACACCCCAATTTAAAAATGAGCTACGGAACTAGATAGAGAATTCTCAAAAGGAGAAATACAGATGACATATAAACATCTAAAAAAAAGTGTTCTACATCCTTTTCCATCAGGGAAATGCAAACTAAAACTACCTTGAGATTCCATCTCTCTCCTGTCAGAACTTCTATCCTCAAGAAAACAAATGACAATAAATGTTGGTGAGGATGTGGTAAAAGGGGAACCTTTCTACCCTGTTGGTATGAATCTAATCTGGTACAGCCATTGTGGAGATCAATGTGGAGGTTCTTGAGACAGCTAAAATAGATTTACCATATGATCCAGCTATAGCCCTCCTAGGCATATATCCTAATGACTCTTCTCACTGCCTTAGAGATATTTGCACAACCATCTTTGTTGCTGCTCTATTCACAATAGCTGGGAAATGAAACCAGCTTAGATGTCCATCCACAGATGAATGGCTAATAAAGATGTGGTACATTTACACAATGGAGTTCTATTCAGTGGTAAAGAAAAATGAGATTATGAAATCTGCAGGGAAATGGATGGATCTGGATAGGATTATACTAAGTGAAGTAACCCAGGCCTAGAAGCCAAATGTCACATGTTCTTTCTCATATCTGTATCCTAGCTACAAATGTATAGGCTTATGTGTGAATTGGAACCAAAAATCAGTAGCAGAGCCCCATAAGCTAGAAAAAGGCTATAAGGGAGTGAGGAGAGGGAAGGTCTTAAGGGGATGGTATTGTATACAAGTAAGTAAATAGAAGAACAGATTACAGGGAGGGGAAATGCCTAAGCGAGGTCAAGGGAAGTGATTGTATAAAACAAGTGTGTGGGGAGGATCAAACAAAATTCAAGATATTCTGAATAAGACATATGAAAATCTACTGCTTGAATAATGACACACCCCAAAGCCATAGATTATTACTAGAAAATTATCAGTGACAAGTATGGGATACCTTCTAGGGAGTTGTTGGCCAGGAAGTCCTTGTTGCCTCCAAAACATTACAGGCTATTGCCAAGGCCCTTGGTTTCCCATGAGAAAGAGATGGTAAGGCCCTATTGCTGAAGGCTTCACATGTCTGAGTGGCAAAGTTGCTGAGAATTCAAGCTGGTGCTGAGCAGAAAACCTTCTCCTTGTAGCCCAGCCAACTGAAATCTGGAAAAAGCTGCACTGTATACAGCCTTATGGGAGACAGAAGTCATCAGCTGTGAAAACAGTGGACACTGGAAGCCTCAAGTTTGGCCAGACGGTCCAAGTGACTGGATGAGTGCAATAGTGGCATGTCTGCTCTGGGGGAAACCAACAGCTCTCTAATTGGACTGAAGGCCCACTCTATGGGAGGGAATACATGCCTGATCCTGAAAACCTAATCAAAAGCCTATGGCAGGGGATGTAATAAGTCTTAGTGGTATAAAGCCTGTTCTTGTCTGGATAAATGCATATATTATTCTCACCAAATTGCCCTGAAAGCACTACACTTAATGTTCATATTCTTATGTTAATGCTACTCTCACTTCTGACTAGAGAAGCTTCTCTTTTCAGATGGTGATGGACACTAGGATAACCCAAAAGGCAAATCTGAGAAGAAGGGACAGAGGAATGTCCAGCACTGAAACATCTCATACCTTCCAAGGCTCAGGGTCCATTGTGGAAGAGGTTGTGGAAATAATGTAAGAGCCAAAGAAAGGGTACCACTTCTTACATACAACTGTCCAGACAGAAATTGGCCTCGATATCCATGACCTCACAGTGCCTAGCAATACTTACCCAGGACCCTCATAATAGGAGAAAAAGATGATGACATGAAGTTAAAAGAGAAACTAATGGAAAGAGGGAGGGATTATGATGGACAGCAGAGTTATGAAGGGGAAGGTGGGGGGGAGGAAAATACTATGGTTTGTTATCTGTAAGTATAGAAGTTGTCAATATACATACATACATATATATATATATTGGGCTGGAGAGATGGCTTAGCGGTTAATCACTTGCCTGTGAAGCCTAAAGACCCCAATTCGAGGCTGGATTCTCCAGGACCCACGTAAGCCAGATGCACAAGGTGATGCACGCATCTGGAGTTTGTTTGCAGTGGATGGAGGCCCTGCCATGCCCATTCTCTCTCTCTCTCTCTCTCTCTCTCTCTCTCTCTTTCTCTGTCTGTCACTCTCAAATAAATAAAGAAAAATAAAGAAAATATATATATATAGTAAAAAATACATAAAAGTAAATAAATAAATAAAAATTTGGTGTCTGGGGAGATGATTCAGATTTTAAAGGAGCTTTTTTGCAAAGCCTGTCAGCCAAGGTTTAAATCCACAGTAACCCCATGAAGCCAGACTCACAAAGTGGTGCATGCATCTGGAGGACTTGGCATGCCCATTCTCTCTTTGTCTCTCTATCTTTCTCTCTATCTCTCTGTCTCTTTCTTTCTGCTAACGAAATAAATAAAATAATTTTTTAAATTTAAAAAAAAATAAATTTACAGGGCTGGATAGATGATTTAGCAGTTAAATCACTTGCCTTTGAAGTCTCAAGACCCAGGTTAGATTCCCCAGATCCCATGTAAGCCAGATGCACATGGTGGCACATGTCTCTAGAGTTGATTTGCAGAGGCTAGAGGCCCTGGCATGCCAACCAATTGTCTCTATCTCTATCTGCCTCTTTCTTTCTCTCTCTCTCAAATAAATAAATAAAATATTTTAAAAGTAAGTAAATAAATTTGCATTACTTTTAATGTTATCAGATTGTATTTTTGTTCTACTGCTCTATATTTAGTGAAAGAACACAGTAACACCCAGCACTGCTTACTAGATGCAAATACGTTGTTTGTTTTTGAAAATATTCCTTTGGATATTCTGCTTTTGTTAATAAACATAGAGATACAGCAAAATCATACCATAAGCTATGTGACTCATACATGAAGAGGAAATGATAAAGAGCAGAGCAGTAAACATGAAAATCTGGGCAGAAAAATATTGAATCACTCATTTATACTGTTAATTACTTATTTTTCAGTTTAGAACAACAAAATACAAATACCTGCTCACATTTTGGCAAAATCCATTCCAATTTTGGTTAACCACCTATTTACTAAGCTGTGACTAGAAAAATACTCACTGTATAAGCTATACATACACTTGAAAATCAACGCAAATCACTGTTTCATGTTATCGTAAATGAAAGGATTTCAAATCCCCTGGAAACTTCTAGACCTTCAGTGGAATTAGTGAAACTTTAGGCTTTATCTTTTCTTGTTCCCCTCTTGTATTTTATATTTATTACAAATTTTCAATCTCATATGAATGTCCTGTGGTGCTGTTCAGCCTTCTCGCTATTGATTCAGATATGGAACATGCACAAACACACACACACGTGTGTGTGTATGTGTAAAATAGGGATTTGGAGATGACCACAATAAGATCTACCTAAAAGGAAGTGATGGCAACAGTGAGACTGGAAACCTTCCCAATTCTGGCTACATGTCACAATAGAGCTTGTGTGAAAAATTCCTGTGACAGACAAATTCAAAAGGCAGGTGCTATGTAAATAACCCATAAAAGGCCATGAGGCCCATGGACTGGCACTTTTTGAGTATATGTCCTTTCAAGCTCATGATCCTACTCCCATTCTTGGGTATGCCTTTCTCTTAATAAACTGTATCTGTTCCCATTACCTTACTAAATGTCTCTGGTCCAATTCCCTATCCTGGGACATAAGAAATAAAACTGGAAACTTCAGCAGGCAGTGGAACAGGTACCCTCAAAACTCTAAAAGAATACTAAAATCACTGATGCAGTTAACTTGTCCTCCTGCCTGTGCCCTTGTCCACAGTCAATATATTGTAAATAAGAATGATCCTATCTAAATATAAACTATCAATTCTCTGCTCAAAATTCTGTGATGGATTTTAGCTCAGTAAAGATAGAGACCAGCAGCCTATACAAGTGGACCTCCCCCTGTCTTTCTGATCACCTTCTCACACAGACCCCTACTCTGTATGTTCAATCAGCATTTCACTGCACACATGCTATTCTTTGTTCATGTCCTGTGTCTGCCCCAAAGACTTTCCTACCTTCCCCCTCTTACATGCATGGCTAGCTCCTCATGTATTTAATTAAAAGGATTTTGAGCTAGGGGTTCTTTCTCTATCTCTAATTCTCCTCCTTCCTTTCCTTATTCTTTCCTTCCTTCTTTTGCAGTGAGAACTTTCTAAAACTATCTAAACTTTAGCCCCCTCAATAAGTGGCTGATATAGGAACATATTCAGTCTTTAAAAAAATGTGTTTTTTTTTCTCTTCCCTAACTCAGCACGAAGAATATTATCTTTATAACAATTCCTATAAGGGGTGGGTAGGAGAGGAGAAATGTTGGGATACCAGGCTATTTTCCCCTCTCGCCTTGTCCAGCATTTGTTTGATGCTGGAACTACCTTCCTCCTATAAGTACTATCCTTCTAAACATTTCATTCTTCTAGCTGTCAGCTAGTCCCTGCAACGACTTTTCCTGTCCAGTCCTCTCTCAAGCCTATCTAGGGTACAGACTGGGTACCTCAACACTCCCTGCTGATTCCCTCCACTTTACCCATACCTCTTATCTAGCTTCTTCAAAGGTTCTAGTTAAATGTACCACTACTTTGTTTTAGGGACCCTGATTGCTACAATAGTGTATTTTAAAGAACAAAGAAAAATTAGATGTTTCAATGGCACTCATCAAGGCTCTAAATTTTTCTATAGGCTGTTGGTAAATGGTTCAACTAAATTTCATGGACAAACTGACATACAAAAAGCATATATAAATAAGCGAGTTTAGAAAAAATAAAAATAAAGAAAGAAAGAAGGAAATATGTATGAGAAACAAAAAGTATATAAATAGTAAGGTTAAAATTAAAATAATATAGTAGAATATATTCAAAGTGCATTACTAATTACAGATGTTTAATTAGTATTTAGGGAGCTAAAGGGAATTTTCAGATTTTTTATATTTGAAAAAATCATGTCCTGTTTATAAAATACATAGTTTACACAAAAACTTGGGGAATAATGTAAAGATAGAAAAATATTAACATGGTAAATAATACTCCCACAAAACTTTAAATACTTAAAGACAAGATGTGCATTAAAAATATCTCTACACAGGGGCTGGAGTGATGGCTTAGCGGTTAAGCGCTTGCCTGTGAAACCTAAGGACCCTGGTTCGAGGCTCAGTTCCCCAGGACCCACATTAGCCAGATGCACAAGGGAGCTCACGTGTCTGGAGTTCGTTTGCAGTGGCTAGAGGCCCTGGCGCGCCCATTCTCCCTCTCTCTCTGTCTCTCTTTCTCTCTCTGCCTCTTTCTCTCTGTCTGTCGCTGTTAAATAAAAAAAAAAATCTCTACATAGAACTGCAGAGATTGCTTAGGGTTAAAGCACTTGTCTGCAAAGCCAAAGGACCCAGGTTTCATTCCTCAGGACCCATATAAGCCAAATATACAAGGTGGTGCATGCATCTGGAGCTCGTTTGCAGCAGCTGGGGGCCCTGGTGTGCCCATTCTCTCCTCTCTCCTCTCTCTCTCTCTCTCTCTCTCTCTCTCTCTTTCTCTCTCTCTCTCCCTCTCTCTGTCTCTCCCTCTCTCCCTCTTTCTCTTTCAAATAAATAAAAGTTTTAAAAATTCGTACATAATGATAAAGGTTGATTCATTGAGAAGTTACAAGTTTATACTATTTCTATCCAAAACAATGGAGACAAAAATGTGTTTCAAAATTTACAATTTTTCTAGGTTTAAAAAAGATATATCAACATAAACCTGTATAACACTTCTAATAGTACATAATCAAACATCAGTATTCACATTCAATGAGATGAATAATGATCATAAAAATTATATAATTCAAGTTTTAAACACATACCTGTTTAAATTATCCAACTGTATAAATATAAGAAAGAAATCCTTGTCATATCTAGTTTAAGGATCATGAAGTGGGCTCATAGAATATTGATAACACTACCAGCCTTGTTGGTTTTGTATTGTGATGCTATGACAGCACAAGTAATGAATATCAAGTATAATAACATTAATGTTCATTTTTTTTCAGTCTTCTTTAACTTTGTTCTTGCTAGCTTATTGAATTTTGGCATAAGGATGACATTTTACATTATATTAATGACATGAAAATCCTCAGTTTTAACCTGAAAATTCATTATCAGACATTAGTCCTAGGCTAGATTTCTAGAAGTTCAAGCAACAACAGCCACACCAAAGTACAAAAGGTATAGCCCATCAAACAATCAACTTGTACTGAGTTTCCAGGGCTCAGATTCCCCACAGCAATTCTCAGCTCCATCTGCAGCCATAAACTTGTCACCTATAGCTAGCTGTTCTCTAGGACTGTCTGACCAATGCAAAACTTTTTCATCCATAATGTAAATTTGTTCACCAGATATTTTGTCAGGAAATTCATGAAAGAAACTTCAAGATATTTCATCACTACCACATATTTTCAAATAATTTCTACTGTGATACCCTCTGTGGTAGTTTAAATATATGTCCCACATACACTTAGTTTTTTTTATTATTAAGCTTGTAATTTGGGTCCCCAGCTGCCTGGCTGCAGGAGGTGTCACTTGGGGCAGACCCTGTGGACCAGCCAAAATGGATGTTTGAGGATGGATCTGATTCTAGCGCAAAGGTGTGGAAAGAGCTATGTGAATTCTGGTGGATGTGTACTTATTACTTTTTGGTGTTTGCTGACTGGTGGTGGTTTCTCTCTCTCTCTCTCAGCTTGGACCTGTGAAAGGGATCCAGCTTCTTCTGCCATTAGTGGAACTTCCCTATATCTCTAAACTGAAATAAATCCCTTCCTTCCCTAAGCTATGTCTGGTTTGGATTCTCATCTCAGCATCATGGAACTGTCTATGACATCCCCTCAATTTCTCTGACCCACATTGAATACTTACTCTTTTCTTAAATTGTCGGCTTGTTTTATGACTGACAGTCATAAGATGTATGCTTACTAGTTTTTTGTTAAACTGACTCTTTCAACATACATTCATTTGAGCCAGTGAAATGTTTATTTTTAAATTTTTCTGTGATTTTTAGTCACAATAATTTTAAAAACCTATGCATTTTGAATTTGTATTTCTTTATATTTCATGCACTAGTTGTAATTTCAATCAATATATTCTCCTGTTACATACTCAAGCATACCATGAAGATTCTTCAGTAAGCTGCAATTCTCCTGCTCTATATAAAAATTGTTTCCCTATATGCTACATATTCTTACCCATGGGAGTATTGACTAACTTTTAAATATGTTTATGGTGCAATTGTATTAAATAAATTGCAATTTGGGCTGGAGAGATGGCTTGTCAGTTAAGGCACTTGCCTGTAAAGCCTAAGGACCCATGTTTGACTCTTCAGGTCCCAGTAAGCCAGACACACAAGGTGACCTAAGCACACAAAGTCACAAATGCACATAAGGTGGCACACATGTCTGGAGTTCTATTACAGTGGCTGGAGGCCCTGGTATGCCAATTATTTCTCTCTCTCTTTCCCTTGCTCTTGCTCTCTTGCATTAAAAAAAAAAAAACTGGTCTGTTGTGCTTGCCTCAAAAAAAATTGTAATTTTTCTAAAAATGTAAAAATATACAGAACTATCAGAAGCATATATGTTGATAGGAGAGATGAGTCATATTGGTGTCTAACGTCCAATCAGGTCAGTTTTATTTACAAATGAGTATTTATTTCAAAATGTTGAAAAACAACTTAGAAATTTTCAGATATTGTTATTTTAGAATGGTAGACAAGGATTGAGTAGCTGCATAACATATGCAGATAATGAAATAGTATAAAATGTATTTGAGAAAATGTGTACACATAAGAAAATAATGTCAAAATATACACAACAAAGTACATATTCAGATAAATAAAATTTATTGGAAAATTTCAATATATTTATCTCAATGACTGATGATCTGAATAAATAAAATTCAACTAATAAACTCTTTAAATACAATTTAAACCATGGTATGCTAAAGTATATAAAATATGTACCTAGGGCTGGAGAGATGGCTTAGTGGTGAAGGCACTTGCCTGCAAGCCAAAGGATCCCAGTTTGATTCCCCAGGACCCGTGTAAGCCAGTTGCACAAGGGGGCACACACATCTGGAGTTCGTTTGCAGTGACTGGAGTCCCTGGTGCACCCATTCTCTATCTCTCTACCTTTCTCTTCCTGCCTATTTCTGTATCTCTCTCTTCATCTCAAATAAATAAAAATAAAATATTATAAAAATATATATCTAGTAGTTAAAGGATATGTGTTTTATATAATGCAATATGATTTTAGACTATAAAGCAAGTCTTAGAAACTTCAAACAATAGATGTGTTCTATGGACTTGATCAACTTTGTTCTATATATAGCAAATCCATTTATGCATTCCTAAATGAAAGGTCAGAATTACCAAGATAGAAGATATTCTAAGATGTAAAAGAAATCTTACTATATTTATAAAAATTGAAATCACACAGAGGTTTATATTATCTACTAGAGAATTTTATATCAGAAATCAATATCCCAAACATTGTAAAATAAAACACTTACCATACCACCTGTTAATTCCAAGCCTAGATATCCTACCAAGAAAAAGAAAATGTTTGTTAAACAGACTTTTCTGTAAATGGTCATGATATCTTTATTCATTTTTCATCTTTTTTTAATTAATTTAATTAATTTATTTATTTATTGTTTTTTCAAGGTAGGGTCTCTCTTTCTAGCGCAGACTGACCTGGAGTTCACTATGCAGTCTCAAGTGGTGGCCACAAACTCACATTCATCCACCTACCTGTGCCTCCCAAGTGCTGGAATTAAAGGCATGTGCTATCACACCTGGCTTATTTTCTTTTTTTCTATTTTTTCATGCAGCATACAGAGATTTAGGTATCATTCATTCTGGCATGTTTTTTAATAGTTAAAGCTTACTCAATTGAGCAAAAAAATAAAAAATAAAAAAACCTTTGATATTCTACAAACATTTTTCACAGAAATGAATGGGGCTAGATTTTGTTCTGTGTATCTTGTGATTGGTGGAATTAGGTTTAAGAAGGAAAATACCCAGGAACTATATTGCCTGTCTCTAAACGTCATTGAATTTTACAAAGTATTCCTTATTCTCTCTTTTAAGCCCATAATTATCTATATTAGGATCATATTTCTCTTGCATTCAACTCTTTATCTGAATATTCATTTGCAGCTCAGTCTGTACAAATACCTGGGCTTCCTGGAAGTCTCTTTGTGGATGTGTTCCAGCACTGCTGCACTGTATGTTGGGCTATGAATGCTGAAATGAAGGGCACTCATCCCCCAAGGCCACTTGTTTTCAGTGGAGCAATGACACTATTCCCACAGTACTGTACTGTAGTTTTAGAGGTCACTTGAATTCCAAGCTTCATCTGAATTGGCTATATTTTCTAGAACTTTTTTGTGTGTTTGTTTATCATTTTTCAAGGTAGGGTCTCACTCTAGTCCAGGCTGACCTGGAATTCAATGTGTAGTCTCAAGATGGCCTTGAACTCATGGTGATCCTCCCACCTCTGCCTCCCAGGTGCTGGGATTAAAGGCATGTGCCACCATGCCCAGCTTCTAGAGCTTTTTATACAACAGATATTTGAAGCAAAGGAGGGAGCAAGGCAAAGGAACTGGCTAAGCATAACGAGAGTTAGATGCAATTGTAAATACTACTGTCCCAGTGGAGGAACAAAAAGACATAGTGAAAACCACTATGCAAATGTACCACAGAGAGTTTCGAAGTATAATATTATTCTGTGAACATTCTGGAAATGGTGGCAAATTTTTTAAGTTTTTATTTATTTTTTCATATATTTGAGAGTGACAGACAGAGAGAGATAAATAGGCAGAGAGAGAAAAAGAGAATGGATGCACCAGGGCCTCCAGACACTGCAAACAAATTCCAGATGTATGTGCCATCTTGTGCATCTGGCTTACATGGGTACTGGGGAATCAAGCCTCGAACAGCAGTCCTTAGGCTTCACAGGCAAGCAGTTAACCACTAAGCCATCTCTCCAACCAGGTAAAATTTTAACCAAACCTCCACTCTGCTCATGTGTTTAAGCATTAGACACATAGACTTAAATTCATTATGTGACTCAGTTCATGGCCTATGTTTATTTTTCAGTGAGTAAATTCTCACTTGTTGCCAGAATAACTGATTTTGCCCCATCTCTATTCTCCATTCTTATTTTTCTTGCCATTTTCAACAGCCAATCTAATTTAAAAAGTACTTGCCTTTTTATTTTCTTTCACAAGGACAATTGACACTTTATTTTTATCTATATTTGAGTCATTTAAATGATATTGTTGGGTTGGAGAGATGGCTCAGTGGTTAAGATGCTTGTCTACAAAACCTGATGACCCAGGTTCAATTCCCAAGTACCCATGTAGTGCCAGATGCACAAAGGGCCACATGTATTTAGAGTTTGTTTGCAGCAGCTGGAGGCCCAGAAGTGTCCAGTTTCTCTATCTGTTTCTCTTCTCTCTATCTCTCTCTCTGTTTGCAGATAAATAAATTAAAAAAAACAAAAAAGTCTTTAAAAAAAATAAATGTTGGGCTGGAGAGATGGCTTAGTGGTTAAGTGCTTGCCTGTGAACCCTAAGGACCCCTGTTTGAGGTTCAATTCCCCAAGACCCATGTTATCCAGATGTATAAGGGGCGCACGCATCTGGAGTTCCTTTGCAGTGGCTGGAGGCCCTGACATACCCATTCTCTCTCTCTCTCTCTCTCTCTCTCTCTCTCTCTCTCTCTCTCTGCCTGTTTCTCTCTGTCTGTCACTCTCAAATAAATAAATACTTTTTTTAAAAAATGTTGAGGCACAGTGGTCTGAAGTGAATAGGCTGGACCCATTTCTGGGCTCCTACCACCTCCCTGTTCAGAGTTCGTTGTGCAGACAATGAATGGGTGGGCATGGCAGTCTGGAGTAACTATGCTAGACCCCTTCATCTGAGTTCCTCCCTCCTCCTCAGTCTGAGTTGTCTGCACTGGTCTGTGTCTTGGAGGGCACAGCATGAAGTACGCCATATCCCTGTTCCCTTGCTCATCCTAGTCCCCTGGTCCTGGAAGGTCCTATTGTGTCTTGCTCAGGGAGGCCTGGCCCCTGTGTGAGCTGTGGAATCAGGCTTTTTACTCTTGTATCCTGATTGGCCACTAGGTACCAACATCCCTGTCCACCTGAGTAAGAGAGTGAATGGGCCAAAGGACAAAAACTTGCTTCTGACTTCTGGCCAAGATGGTGACTGCCTAGCTGTGCTGCAAATCCCGGGGAAAGAAAGGCAAGACATTAAGAGTTCACTAGGTCTTTTAGGGGAGAGAAATCTCCAATAGATTGTCAGTGCAAGGGCACAAAGGGGGGAAAAAAGGGAATCACGGATCTCCTCTCAGACGGGTAGACCATTCATCCCCCCAAATAGCCACCATGTCCACGGTGCCACCGCCGCTGCCACGCGCCAATCAATCCCTGTATTCAGAAGCTTAGACTGCTCTGCACACTTGCCCACTTACTGCTCCGGCCACCAAGCGTTCAGCAAGTCCTGGCAATAACAGGGAATCCCTGATTCCCTCAGGAGCGGGTAGCCCACCCCTCCCCCCAAGTAGCCACCATTTCCACAGTGCAGCTGCACGCAGATTGATCCCTGCATATGGAAGCTTAGACTGTTCCGCCCACTCGCTCACTTACTGCTCCTGCCACTGCACGTTTAGCAAGCCCACTCCCACAGCAACTGCCACACAAGCTCAGACTGTGTCTCTCCATTGCACCAGCTCAGGTGCCATCCCCTACCTGTCTGCCGCATCGGCGGGCTGCCATTCTCCTGTGGTGGGGGAGCACAGACTGCTTCTGGGTCCCAGTGTTCCCAGCCAGAGTTTGGGCTGCTTCAGTGCTTGGTGCCTCAGTGTCCCTCCTAGCTCAAATACAGGCATCTTTGGCGCATTACCACTTGAGAATTCAGGCAAATTTGGCACCCCTGACAGGCAGTAGATAGGCGGCTTTGGCAAGAGAGAGCCAAAGCACAGGCTGCTTGGCAACTGCACCAGGCAGCCTCAGATTCCCATTGTGCTTGAGCTCAGGCTGATCCACCCAACTACGTGCCCATACACTGTCATGGGCAGACCACAGTGCAAAAGAAATAACATGAAAAATCAAATGCAAGAAAATTCAGTTAGATCACCCAGTCCTACAATGAATATATATACCCAAAACATAGAAGAGTCATTAGGATCAGAACATCAAATTGAAGCTATGAGCAATGCAACCCTGACCAACCTACCGGTAGAACTTGCAGGAAAGCAACAAAAGACTGATAATCATGTGGATGCTGCCATCACTAAACTAGAACTAATAGATAAGAAATTGGAAGGAGTTCAAATAGAGATAAGAGATTTGAGGGAGAGTGAAAAAAAAGAAGGCCTTAAAAATCAGCTGGCCATGATAAATGAAGACATAAAGAAATGCAAGGAAGAATTCCAAGAATCATCAACAAAATCAGAAAAATGATGTGAAGAGGGAGCTTGACAAAGGGATGAAAATTATACATAGAAAAGTAATAGAAAATGAAAACTTAATTAAACAAGTCCAAAACTCTCTAGAAGCTCTCAAGAATAGAATCAGCCAAGTGGAGGATAGAAACTCTGATCTGGAAGACAAGATGGAAGAAACAGTTAGAGAGTTCAAAAATTTCAGTAAGTTCAAAAGCTCCTGTAAACAGAACATGAGGGAATTGTGGGATACACTTAAACGTCCCAATATCAGGATCATTGGAATACCGGAAGGAGAAGAAATTCAGACCAAAGGTATGGACAATTTATTTAACAAATTAATTGAAGAAAACTTCCCCAGTCTCTTAAAAGAAAGGCCCATCAAGATACAAGAAGCAAACAGAACTCTAAACAGACTGGACCAAAGGAGAAACTCTCCAAGACATATTGTCATTAAGACTCTAAACATTGACACCAAAGAGAAAATCCTAAAAGCAGCTAGGGAAAAACAGCACACCACTTTCAAAGATAACCCCATCAGAATTACTTCAGACTTCTCAATGGAAACCCTGAAAGCTAGAAGGGTCTGGATTGAAACACTGCAAAGTCTAAGAACCTATGGCTTCCAACCCAAACTCCTCTACCCAGCAAAAGTATCCCTCATAATAGATGGTGAAAGAAAAACTTTCCATGACAAAACTCAGCTTTACAATTATATGAACACAAAACCAAACCTACAGAGAGTATTTCAGGAAATTCTCCACAGAGAAGAAAAAAATAATCACGCTCAAATGCCTACAAGAAACAGATCACAACAACCAAACTCAGAGTGGGCACAAAAAACTTCAAAGTCCATGAAAACACCAACACATATCTACCATCACAATATGGCAGGGATCAAATCAAATCTCACAGGCATTACCCTAAATATTAATGGCCTTAATTCACCCATCAAGAGACACAAGATAACAAGATGGATCAAAAACTTAGACCCCTCAATCTGTGGCCTTCAAGAAACCCACCTCACCACTAAAGACAGACACCTCCTCAGGGTAAAAGGGTGGAAAACAGTATTCCAAGCAAATGGGAATAAGAAACAAGCAGGCATAGCTATATTAATATCCGATAAAATAGATTTCAAAAATAATCAAAAAAGACAAAGGCCACTTCCTACTTATCAAGGGAATGATCCACCAAGAGGATATTATGATCATAAATCTGTATGCACCAAACACAGGGGCACCACAGTTTATAAAACAAAACCTACTTGACAATAAAACAGAAATAACCACCAAAACCATCATAGTTGGGGACTTCAATACACCATTATCAGTAATAGACAGATCATCCAAGCAGAAACTCAACAGGAAGTAAGAGAGCTCAACAAAACCATAGACCACTTAGACCTAGCGGACATCTACAGAACTTTCCATCCCAAATCCACAGACTACACATTCTTCTCAGCAGCCCATGGAACATTCTCTAAAATAGACCATATACGGGGTCACAAAGCCTGCCTCCACATATTTAAGAAGATTGACATAATTCCTTACATTATATCAGATCACAATGCTATATTACTAGAAATTAACAACAAAAGACCCACCAAGAATCCCATTGGTTCCTGGAAATTGAACAGCACACTTTTAAACAATTAATGGATAGTGGACGAAATAAAAATGAAATTGCAAAACTTCTAGAAATGAATGATGATGAGAAAACATTGTACCAAAACTTATGGGACACATGGAAGGCAGGCCACAGGGGAAAATTCATAGCACTGCCTTCATAATAAAACCACATGATCATTTCAATACATGCAGAAAGGGCCTTAGACAAAATACAACATCACTTCATGATCAAAACATTGGGGAGAATTGGCATGGTTGGCTCATATCTTAACATAATAAAGGCAATATACAAAGCTCCAAAGTCCCAAATAATACTTAATGGAGAGAGACTGAAGGAATTCCCATTAAGATCAGGAACAAGACAGGGTTGTCCACTCTCACCTCTGCATTTCAATATAGTACTGGAAGTCCTAGCTCAAGCAATAAGACAGGAGAAGGAAATAAAAGGGATACAATTTGGAAAGGAAGAAGTTAAGTTAGCTCTATTCGCTGATGACATTATTGTATATGTAAGAGACCCTAGAGACTCCGTCCCAAAACTCCTGAAGGTGATTAACTCCCTAAAGTAGCAGGATACAAAATCAATGCACAAAAATCAGTAGCCTTCCTATATGCAAATGACAAAGATACAGAGAAGGAAATAAGGGACATAGTCCCATTTTCAACAGCAACAAAAAAATAAAATAAAATACCTTGGAATAACGTTAACCAAGGAAGTGAAAGATCTATACAACAAAAACATAAAAACACTCAAAAAAGAAATTTAGGAGGACTTGAGAAAATGGAAAGACCTCCCAAGCTCCTGGATATGCAGAATTAACATTGTGAAGATGGCAATTCCACCAAAGGCAATATACAGATTTAATGCAATTCCAATTAAAATCCCAACAGTGTTCTTTACAGAGATAGAAAAAATGATCTCCAATTTCATATGGAAAGGCAGAAGGTCTCCCATATCCAAACATATCCAGCAAAAGAAATACCTCTTGAGGCATCACCATACCTGATCTAAAGCTATATTACAAAGGCATAGTAATAAAAACAGAATGGTACTGGCATAAAAACAGGAGTATAGACCAATGGAATAGACTTTAGGACCCAGACTTTGGGTCAAGCAACTATAGCTACTTGATATTTGACAAAGGCACTAACAATATAGGCCGGAAAAAAAGACAGCATCTTCAACAAATGGTGCTGGACAAACTGGATAACCATATGCAGGAAATTGAAACTTGATCCACACATTTCACCATGTACTACACTCAAGTCCAAATGGATCAAAGACCTCAATATAAGACCAGAAACTCGAATATTACTGGAAGAAACTTTAGGAAGTGCTTTCCATGATATGAAGGGTGTGGTTGAAACCTTTGAAATACATTGTCTTAGAAAAAAAGAAGAAAAATAAATAAAGTGTTCTTATTTTTGTTTTTCTTGCCACATAAATTGATCCTGAATGAATGGAGTGTGATTAATTATACTTCTTTTATTATAATTACATATGCATTGTAGTTATTAAAGTGATAAATGAGAATCAGCTCACCCTTTTCATAATGGGAATACAAAATATAATGGAAAGAAGAGAAACTAACAACAGTGCTGACTACATTACCTGATATGATAGAACACTGAGCTGCTCTATAAGCAGGTGGTTCTCCAGGACAAGAAAACAATTGAATCTTTAATACAGCAAAGGACTAAACAGGTTAGTCTTCTCTGGGGAAACCTCAGATAGGGGAATTGATAGACAATCCTGCTCTACACTAAATTCTACATCAGTATGGTAACTTGATGTTTGCTGGCATAAAGGATCTCTAATGAATAACACATGCCCAGATATATCCATTTTCAACCATCTGTGAAGACCACACCCTCCAAGCATTCTGCTGAGGTTAAACAGAATTGAAGTATTCTCTAACTTTCAGCCTGGGATACAATGAAACTGAGATGAAACTACAGAAAAATAAAATACCAGAGATCAAACTCAGATTCTGACTGGTGTATATGGTATTAAAGACTCAGAACACTATTCATAGAGAAATTTCCTTCTCTACCTGCCAGCACAGCCTTCAGTTTACTGGCCTACAAGGGTCACCTTTTCTCTAGAGATCTTCCTTGCCAAGGTCAGGGCTCTTTCTTCATTGGACTAGTCAGTGTCTGATAGCGTGGTGGCTATGAAGAGCTGGTCACCTCAGTTCTACTTGGGCTGTCTCTGAAATGCCTTTCTAGCTTCAGGGCCCCCCACAGACTAGCAAGTATCTGCCTCAAAGCTCAACTTCTTTTCCCTTGCTTTCTCCTAAAAGCTGCTCCTTATTTAATATTCTTCATGTTACTTGTAAAATGCAGATTTAAGTGGATTATCCTATGAGCAATTCCAATATGGAGAATTCCAATATGGAGAATGCCGCTGATTTAGATGCTTTTAAAAATGTTAGGTTAAAACACAGTAAATTAATTGTTGAGCTAAAACACATTTTTATTCTTACATATACTGAATAAGTAAGAATAATTTTTTGTTTGTTTGCTTTAAGAGTTAGGTTACTCACTCTATCCCAGGCTGTCTTGGAATTCACTAGTAGTCTCGCAAGGTGGCCTCAAACTCATGGTGATCCACCTACCTCTGCCTCCAAAGTGCTGGGATTAAAGGAGTGCACCACCATGCCTGGCTAAGAGTAAATTTTTATTCTTATATATACTGGCTATGGAAAAGACAGAATAAATGTCTTTTAAATAAAGTTGTTTAAAGAAAACAGTATTTTTTTTGACAGTCTAGAAACAGTTTATGGAATCACTCACTTATAAATCGTAGGAAATAAACTTCTTTTCTTGGCAATATTAGTAACACAGAGTAATTCAAAGATTTTCCCAAATATATACTGCATGCAAACTTTTCATGAAATGGAACTACAGCTTTGCATTGAAGCAAATTTTTGTTAAGCAACTTCAGTGCCTCCTAGAGCCACATTTAATGCTTGGAATCTAATACATGTTCAATAAGAATAAAGCAAATAAATTTCAAAACAAAAAAAACCTCCAATAGATTAGAATAAAACATTTAAAATACAAATAAAAATTAAAAACAACAAAAATAAAATAGTTATGAAATAAACAGTATATCTAATAAGATGTGTAGATGATGCTCAGTCTTTTTAATGTAGGAAAATTACAAATTCAAGCAAAAATAAGATATCAATTTCCACTTCTTTTTTATCTCCCACACAATGAAAATATAAAATGAATTATAGTATTTCTAATGTTGCAAAGATAAAAAAATGTTACACATAAATTATTATAGGCCCTTGATAAAAATAATCTGGTGATAGCCATTAAAATGTTAATTACTGACCAGAGGCCTTTTACTGTTGTGCTCAGCTGAACTGAACTTTAGACAAAAATCTTACTGCCTTTAGGCACCTGGTCTTTCTCTCATTCTCACTCTTATGAGGATCCAGAAGACTTAACCATCTTGAATGTGCTTATCCTCTTCTCAAATGTGAAGTATTCTGTCCAACATCCTCAGCAGAGCTGGTTTAGTGCTCATAACTCCATAAATTCCTTTAGCCTGCTGTTATCATGAAAAAATTCCCTTTCTTAATTATAAGAGATAATTTTGCTTGGAATAGTAGTTTGAGTTGGCAGCTGTGGCCTTTCAACACTTGAAATACATTATCTCAAGCTTTTTTGACTTTTAGAGTTTCCATTAGAAAAAAAGTACCTGCTATTCTGACTTTATAAACATGAGATTTGATGTTCCATCTTGTACCTTTCAGATCCCTTTCTTAGTTATGCATATGTAGTGTGCTGAGTACACTGCACCCACCCACTGGCGATCTATTAGAGAATTTCTTTCCCCTAAAAGTCCCAGTTACCCCTTGATTCCTTGCCTCTCCTTCCCCAGAGTTGCAGTGTGGTTAGGCTGATGCCATCTTGACCGGAAGCCTCTGAGTACAATATAATGAAAATAATTTCTTTTCTGGTCCTGTCTGGAGTTCTGTATGCCTCATGGTTGATTGCCTCTTTTCCTAGACTCTGGAAGTGTTCTTCTATAATTTTATTGAAAAATATTTTCTATTCCTTTGTCCTGAAGTTGTTCTTCATTTATTTCCATTATTCATAAATTTTGTTTCTTCATGATGTCCTAAATATCATGTTCCACTTTTTTTGCGGGGGGGGGGGGGGGCGGGGGCTTAACATTGACTTTGACTTTTCCAGTTCCTCTACTTTGTCTTTGAGCAATGATATTTTATCCTCCAAATGGTCCATACTACTAATGAAGCTTTCCATACAACTTTTATTTGACTTATTACATTTTTTTTTGAGGCAGGGTCTCACTTCAGCCCAGGCTGACCTGGAATGCACTCTGGAGTTCCAGGCTGACATCACTCACAGAAATCCTCCTACCTCTGCCTACCAAGCACTAGGATTAAAGGCATAGCTCAGGTACCTATTTATGTTCTCTCAGAATTCATTCAGGTATCAAAGTGTGTCCTCTTTGATATCTTTTAGATGTTTGCCTTTTCCTGAACTTTATTCAGGTGTCTATTCATATCCTCTGAATTCATTGTTAGTTTGTGTTCTCTTGTATATTTTTAAAAAAATTTTTTTTGTTCATTTTTATTTATTTATTTGAGCGACAGAGAGAGAAAGAGGCAGATAGAGAGAGAGAGAGAGAATGGGTGCACCAGGGCCTCCAGCCGCTGCAAATGAACTCCAGATGCGTGCGCCCCCTTGTGCATCTGGCTAACGTGGGTCCTGGGGAATCAAGCCGCGAACAGGGGTCCTTAGGCTTCACAGGCAAGCTCTCAACCGCTAAACCATCTCTCCAGCCCTCTCTTGTATATTATTAAGACATTTATTCATGTCACTTTTGAAATCTTTCTGTATGTTTATAATCATGTTTTTAAATTCTTTGTCTGGAATTCTCCCTAAACAGCTCTTGTGTGGGGGAGACGCTTTACTGTGGGATTGGAATGCTTGGAAGAGACATATTTCCTTTTTTTTTTTTTTTTTCATGTTACTTATTTGGAGTTGAGACTTGTCCTGGAGATATTCCACTGGTCAAGTGATTCTGGCACATCTCTGTTAAGTGAGTTTTTGACTAGTGCTTATGTTCTTTTGCCTTAATTTGTCTTTGTTCAGGTTGTTGTTCAAAGTTCAGTTGTAGAAACAATTTGTGCTGATTTTTGGATAGTGTAGGTGAAGTGACCTCTGTTCAACTGGAGGATATGTATAGCCAATGATCTTGCAGGTCAGAGTATGTGCATTTTACAGGCAATTCAGGTAGAGCAGAGGCATGCAGAACAGTCTGGATTGCTAACCCTAAACCTACCTCCCAGATGGCAGCATCAGGCAACTCAGGGAGGGGCATGCACCTTCACCTTCAAGTCTTCTGGGAAGAGTAGAGATTTTTTCCCCCTAATTTTGGTTAAGCCCACTTTATCAATTATTTTTATGGCCATGTACCTCATCTAAGAAATATTTCTTAACTTAAGGTAATTAAGATATTCCATGGTTCCTAATAGGTCGTTTATAACTTGAGATCACACTTTTAGGTCTATAGTCTGTTTCAAATTTCATTTTCAAAGACAATCATCCCTGTTATGCTCAAGATGGTTTTCAGATTCTGTGACAGAGAACAGAGTGACAATTGTCAGGAGAGGAGGATGTTTCTTCCCTGTGTTCACAGGATGAGTCAGACTTCCCTTAAATCCCTGTGGCCAGAACTGAGTCACATTCTCATGTCTGGATGCAATGAAAGCAAGAAAAGTGATTATGCACTATATTTCACTTCTCTAATAGAAAGTAAACCAGAAAGAAAGAAATCGTGGGTTGGGAAAAATGGCAACAGACCATACAGAGAACAGAGTATAGCAGTACATTTTCCAGAGGCATGAATAGATATAATTTCAGTTGTTAATACTCATGCTCAGATTTATAAGCATTCACAATTTTACATGAGGCTCACTCTTCCTTAAGATTTCGATTATTACAGGGGTATTTTTCCAATAAACTATTTCGACATAGTTAATAGAGTTTCTTCCTTTGTGAAAGTCATTTTAAGGAAAGACAAAGAGTTATTCTTCATACAAAATTTAAATGCTTAGGCTGGAGAGAATGCTCAGTGGTTAAAGGCATTTAATTGCAAAGCTTTCTGGTCCAGGTTCAATTCTAAAGTATGCTCATAAAGTCATATATACAAAGTGGCACATATATCTGGAGTTTGTTTGCAGTGGCAAGGTTCCCTGGTATGTGCCTATTCATTTCCTCTCTCTTTCTGTTTTTCTCTCTCTCTCCCTCTCTCTTTGTCTCTTTTTCTCTCTCAAATAAATAAAAATGTTTTAAAAAGAAATTTACATGCTGATATGTAGAACTAGAGCAAAATAATCAGTATCAATACACATAAAATACATTATAAAAAGTGAGACAAAATGATTATTGTCTATTTTAATATTATTACCAATAAGAGTAGTATGGTAGGCCTCTATCCAAATTAAAAACCCAAAGTTAAAGCTCCTTTTTATGTTTGTTATTCAAGGATATGTTCTGGTCAGGTCAATATCCATCAGAGACACCTCACTGAAAAATACACAACGTTGCTAAGCAACAGAAAAAAATGATCTCAAGACAGCCATTCCTTTGAAGCAATAGGTGACAACAGAGCTGCTGCTAAGTGTCATTTACTGTGCACGTAAAACTGAATTTAATGACTCTCAGCAGTTAAGTGTGCCTGTGCTCTTTACAGATGAAGACTTTAAAGAAATGTAAGGAAGGGGATAAAATGATATTCATGTTATGATCCCATTTTGCCTAGGTGGCCAAAGAGGACAGCCATCAGATAACTGTTACATGTTTATGTGCTCTCAGTGTAACTGCTGATAAGTATTATGACTATTTTGTGTGTGGTGGGAAGTTGTCAAGTAGCATCTTCCTGACTATATAGAAATTATATACATGATAGATAGATAGATAGAGAGGAGAAGGAATTAAGACACCACAATAAATACCACAAATGGCTGTAAACTTATTGATACAATAATGTTCTATAACAAATACCCCAAAACTCAGTAATTTAACAACAAAAATAACCTTGATTTTAATCACACATCAAAATGAGCTTTAAATGAACCATAGATCTAAAAGTATAATCTAAAGCTATTAATCATCTTTAAGAAACAATTGAATTTTTTTACCTTAAAATATTTCTTAGGTGAGACACACGGATATAAAAGAAAATAAATGATAAGCTGGACTTTGTAAAAATTAGAAAAAAACACTGGGAATGATGGGACATGCCTTCAATCCCAGCACCCTGGAGGCAGAGGTAGGAAGATCAGCATGAGTTCGAGGCCACCCTAAAACTACATAGTGAATTCCAGGTCAACCTGGGCTACAGTGAGATCCTACCTCAAAAAATCAAAAGAAAAAAAAACAGTAGAAAAACAATCTCTTCTCTTTGCAAGAGATTTGATCCATACATTGAAAGGAAAAGCATATAACTGATAATGAACTACTATTCAGAAGACATAAATTAATTCACAAGAGTCAGTAATGAGAAAACAACCCAGTTAAATAAGGAATAGATTGTTTTCAGAAGCCAAACTGAAAAAAGGTTTCTTATTATGATTCAATTTATATGACTGTTGGGAAAAGTCAAAGCAAGAAGTGGAAAACAAATCAGTGGTTGCCAGGGATGGAGGGTGTAAGGAGATTGTCTAGGCAGGAGCACAAGGGAATATTCTCTGGTGATGGAAACATTCTGAATTATATCATGATTTATAATCATGATTATGTGACTGCATACATTTCTCACATCACATCAAACTCTATACTTATTTAGAATTTTAAATTTACTTACTTTAATGATGTTCTACCACAACAATCCTAAGGCAACTTAGTTACTTGTAATCATTTATTCTCATGGCTTTATGAGTCATCTGGGAAGTTTTACTTCAGGCTTCTATTACCTACTTCCTGAAGCTCATTCTCTTGTGATCCATTGGATAACTGGGCAGGGAGATGGTGGGAGGGGCTTGTTCCTTCTCTCAAGGAAAGTATTTTGAAGTTTTCATATTCATAAGGTCTCTCAATATCTCACTGATTAGACTTGATCAGTTAAAGAATCAAACCAGTGAAAATGCAAACTGCATAATGAAAGGGCTAATAGAAAAAAAGAGACTGAGAGCTTCTGGGTAAGATAGCAGCATATTAGCTACACCAAAGCAACCTAGAGAGGGAAATAAATAGAAACACAGCAGAAACACTCTTCTACTGAAAAGTGAAGCCGTATAAGTTATTATCAACTACATCAGAGAAGCAGTAGAGACCAAGATCTTCCAGAAAGGAGGAAACTGGCCAGAATCCCACCAAGGCACCAGGTTCCCTGATCCATGAGAGGAGCACAAACAAGGTGAGGGGATTCTCCCTTCACATCAGCATCCTCACAAAGTAAAGAAACCTGAAGGAGAAGTTAGCAGAGGCCAGCTGAGCAGCTGCTGAAGGAGAATACAAATGGGACCAGCCAAGCAGCTCTGGTACAACTTCAGGCACCCTGCAAAGTCTCCCATCCCCCAAACGTCAGGGCTATAAATGTCTGGAGAACTCATTCACACCCAGCCATCCAGTACCAAGAGAGATCAAGGTGGGAACTCAGCATTGGTGATATTGGAAGCCACCCCAAAAGGTAACAAGACCTACTTATTCAAACCCAGATACATAGGCCTGCACTGGAAGTGTTAATCTCTCTTTCCAAGTCAGGAAATGTTCTGTATTACATTTGAATGATATATTCTTTGTTGGCTTTACCCTTCTCAAATAAGCTGTATTTTGGTGTTAACTATTGTTGCCTTTGATGTTTCCTGACTTTTAGGGCCTCTATCTTTTTCTTCTGTCATTATCGGGGACAGGGACTGACTGGATCCAGGCTGACTTGAAACCTGTTTCAGACTAGAAATGTCAACCTCCTAGTTGACAAGATTAAAGGTGTGGGGGCAATACACACCATTAGGGACTTTAGCATTACTAGATTATCCATTTAGTCTAACCTCCACACTTGTATAAGTATTCTGTGCTGGTTTGGATTGAATGCCTATAGTACTCAGTTGAATTTTTTTTAATTTTCCAGTAAGTTGCTTCACCCAGTCTACTAAAGTTCTTGAATAGCAGGCAAAATCAACACCTACGGTCACATCTGCTGTTTCTCTTGGAGTATAAGAGCTACACCTGGCACTTTAAATTCCTACATTGAAGATATATAAACTCGGGTTTACACAGCTAAGTAGAAAACCCAAACATCAAATTAATTCAAGTTGCAAAAATCTCTACATTATAATACATGAAACCCAAACTTTCAAGACAATAAAATCCCACCAAAAATTATAAATCCATCGGGAATGACCTAGAGTGAGACTGTTTTAGATGAAATGCTCACAAAGCTTTCAAAAAATTAATTTTATATATGTTCAAAGAAATCAAAGAAGAAACCAAAGCAAACAAATAAGAAAACAAAGGACTCAAAGAAGAAAATAAACTCCTGAAGGAGAACACAGGAAACCAAATTATATATATCAATAGACCTGTAACAAGTATGGAGATCCAAGCAGTTATCAAGAATCTCACAACTAAAACAAGTACAGCTCATATGGATTTACTGGTGAATTTTACCAGACATTCATGGAAGAAATAACACCAATTTTTCTCAAACTTTTTCATAAAATAGGAAAGGAAGGAATCCTACCGAATTCCTGCCACAAACCCAGCATTACACTGATACCAAAACCAGCAAAGTCAGGTCCACATTGCTTGCAGAAATCACCCAACCAAGAGCAGTTTGTTGAGGAAAAAGAGTTTATTTTGGCTTAAAGACTCAATGAGAAGCTCCATCATGACAGGGGAAAATTATGGCATGAGCAGAGGTTGGACATCACCTCCTGCTGAACATCAAGTGGACAATAGGAACAGGAGAGAGTGCCAAACACTGACAAGGACAAACTGGCTATAACACCCATAAGCCCTCCCCCCAAAATACACCACCTCCAGGAGGCATTAATTTCCAAATCTCCATCAGCTGTGAACCTAGCATTCAGAAATATAAGTTTATGGGGGACACCTGACTCAAACCAACACAAAGATCAATGTGTTATACCAGGTAGCTACAGCCACCTGATCTTTGACAAAATTTCCAAAAATAGAGCCCTGTCTCTTAAAAAAGAAAAGAAAGGATGAAGACTTCCAAGTAAAATAGCTGCATAGAAGTTATACAAATCCAGCCTAGGTAGGGATTTAAGCAAAACCACAGATAAATATACTCCTCGTCTGAAAAGTGAAGATGGATAGGGTTTTACTGGCCACAGCAGAGAAGCAGGAGAGACTAAGATCTATCAAAAAGGAGGCAACCTGTCAGAATCCAACTGAGGCATTTGCAGACCTAGACCCAATCCGCATGGCTCTGTGCACCCACCTGGTGCCCAGCTGCAGGAGCAGAGACCAAACAAGATGATTTCCAACCTCATCACCCTCCTTGCAAAGTCAAGAAACCTGAAGGGGAGGCAACAGAGATTAATTAGCTGAGGAGCTGCTGAAGGGGACACAGGACACAGACAGGACCAGCAGCAGAGTAGAGCAGTTCCAGTACAACTCCAGGCTTCCTGCAATCTCCCATCCCCCAACCAACAGCACTGTGACCCTGCAGAGAATGCATTCAGCTCCCAGTAGCAGAACATCCAGAACAGCTGATCAAAGCACCAGATTTGAGACCCCAGCATGGTGGCGCATGGTAGTGCATGCCTTTAATCCCAGCACTTGGGAGGCAGAGGTAGGAGGATTGCCATGAGTTTGAGGCCACCCTGAGACTACACAGTGAATTCCAGGTCAGCCTGGGCCAGAGTGAGACCCTACCTCAAAAAAACAAAAAAAAAAAACAAAAAAAAAAAACCACCAACACAACACCAAGGGACTGAGGTGAGCACTAAACATTGCTGATATCTGAAGCCACCCAAAAGATAACGAGGCCAACTGACAAAAAAAAGCAGGTACATAGGCCTGCACTGGAAGTGCTAATCTCTCCATGTCAAGGCAGAATAAGGGTTATATATTTTTGGTTGGCTTTACCATTCTCAATTAAGTTGTATTTGGGGGATGACTATTGTTGCCTTTGATGCTTTCAGATTCATAGAGCCTTTGCCTTTTTCTTCTGTCATTATTGGGGGCAAGGTCTGATTCAGACCCTGGATGATCTGGAACCCATTTCAGAACAGAAATCTCAACCTCCCAGTTGACAGGATTAAGGATGTAAAACAACACACACCCTTAGAGATTTGGCTTTATACGACTATCTGTTTGTTTCAATTCCCACAATTGCATACTCTGTGCTGCTTTTGATTGAATGTGTATATTGCACAGTTGAATTTCAGAATTTGTCAGTAAATTTCTCTACCCAGCCCACTAGAATATTTAAACAAAAGGCAAACTCAACACCTAGGATTACTTCTGCAGTTGGATTGGAGTACAAGAGCTACATGTGGCACCTTAAACTCCTAGTCTGAAGGTACATAAAGTTGGATTTCCAAGTCTAAAAGCGCTACATATATTAATAAAACCCAAGCATCAAATCAACTCAGGATGCAAAAATAGCTACACTGTTATACAAAAAACACACAAAGAATCAACAACATGGGCTGGAGAGATGGCTTAGCAGTTAAGCACTTGCCTGTGAAGCCTAAGGACCCTGGTCCGAGGCTCGATTCCCCAGGACCCACGTTACCCAGATGCACAAGGGGGTGCACGCATCTGGAGTTTGTTTGCAGTGGCTGGAGGCCCTGGCACGCCCATTCTCTCTCTCTCTATCTCTTTCTCTCTGTGTGTCTATTGCTCTCAAATAAAATAAATAAACAAAAAATTTTAAAAATGTATTTTAAAAAATCAACAACACAATCCCACCAAAAATTATAAATCCATCACAAATGACCCCTAGTGAAACTGTTTTAGATGAAATGCCTGACAGAGATTTCAAAAAAAAAAAATGATTCTATCCATACTCAAAGGAATCAAAGAAGACAACAAAGTAATCAAAGAAGAAAACAAACTCCTGAAGGAATTCCAAGAGAACACAGGAAACCAGCTTAATGAAATAAGGAGGTAACGAAAGGACATAAGTAAGGAAATGGAAATATTGAAGAAAAATAGGCAGAAGTACTAGCAATGAAATACACAGTAAGTCAAATAAAAAAACTGTGTGGAAAGTCACACCAGAAGAATGGAAATGGATGAAGGAAAGAACAGAATATGTAAACTAGAAGACCAGGTATCAGACCTAATACAATTAAAGAGAAAGACAATCTAATAGGAAGGTATGAATGGGAATTTCAAGATATCTGGGACACTATGAAAAGATCAAACATATGAATTCACAGTATACTAGAAGGAGAAGAATTTCAATCCAAAGGCATAGTAGGCATTTTCAATAAAATCATAGAAGAAAATTTTCCCCAAAATGGGGGGAAAATGCCAATGCAGATACAGGAAGCTTTTAGAAAACCAAACAGAGAAAACCTGGAAAGAATCTTTCCTTTCCATGTTAAAAGAAAACTACTAAATACTCAAACCAAAGAAAACATATTGAAAGCAGGTAGAGAGAAAAAGGAAGTCACCTATAAAGGCAAGCCCATCAGAATCACAGCAGATTACACAACACAAACTTTAAAAGCCAGAAGGGCTTGGAATGATGTATTCCAAGTTCTGAAAGATAACAACTGTCAACCAAGATTCTTTTTTTTTAATTTTCTCAATTTTTATTAATATTTTCCATGATTATTAAAAATATCCCATGGTAGTACCCCCCCACACTTTTCCCTTTGAAATTCCATTCTCCATCATATCCCCTCCCCATCTCAATCTTTCTACTTACATATATACAATACCAACCTAATAAATGCCCTCCTCCCTTTCTTTCTCTTCCCTTTCTATCTCCTTTCTTAACTTACTGGCCTCTGCTACTGAGTTTTTTCCTTCTCGCACAGAAGCCCAATCATCTGTAGCTAAGATCCACATATGAGGGAGAACATGTGGTGCTTGGCTTTCTGGGCCTGGGTTACCTCACTTAGTATAATCCTTTCCAGATCCATCCACTTCTCTGCAAATTTCATAACTTCATTTTTCTTTACTGCTGAGCAAAACTCCATTGTATAAATGTGCCATATCTTCATTATCCACTCATCAGTTGAGGGACATCTAGGCTGTCAACCAAGATTCTTTTACCCTGAAAAGCTATCTATCCAAATTGAAGCAGTAATAAGGACTTTCCAACACAAAAACAGCCTAAAGGAATGTATGACAACTAAGTCAGCTCTACAGAAAATACTTGAAGAAATCCTTCACACTGAAGAGAAAGCAAAGCACACACATGAGGAAGCAGGAAAAAATAAACCATACTCAAATAACAGTTTAAGAAAGCAAGTAAAAGCAAACAGGAAGAACTGCAAAACAAGAAGAATGGTGAGAATAAATGCATACCTTTCAATAATAACTCTTAATATCAATGGCTTCAATGCCCCAACCAAAAGACACAGGCTGGCAGACTGGATTAAAAGGCAGTATCCTGCTGTTTGTTGCCTCCAGGAAACTCATCTCTCAATAAAAGACAGACACTGTCTCAGGGTGAAAGGATAGAAAATGGTATTTCAAGCAAATGGGCCTAGGAAACAAACAGAGGTTGCTATCCTAATATCTTACAGATAGACTTGACTTGAAACCAACATTAGTGAGGAAAGATAAAGAATGTCACTTTGTACTGCTTAAGGGAACACTCCAACAGGAGGACATTACAATCCTAAACATATATGCACCTCACATTGATCTCCCAATTTCATCAAACATACACTATTAGAATTAAGGTCACAGATAACACCTAACACAATTGTAGTGGGTGACTTTAATACCCTACTCTCATCAATTGACAGGTCATCCCAGTAAAAAATTAACAGAGAAACATATGGATTAAATGATGTCATTGAACAAACAGACCTAACAGATATCTACAGAACTTTCCATCCAAATGCTGTAGAATATACATTTTTCTCAGCAGCACATGGAACATTCTCCAAAATAGACCATATATTAGGACACAAAAATTTTTTTAACAAGTACAGGGAAATTGAATTAATCCCTTGTACTCTATCTGCCCACAATGGAATTAAACTACAAATCAGCAACAAGAAAAACTACACAGCATACAGAAATTCATGGAGACCAAATAGTACACTATTGAATGATGAATGGATCATGGAACACAACAATAAAGAAATCAATAAATTCATATAATCATATGATGACAAGAATACAATATACCAAAACCTTTGGGACACAATGAATGTAGTCCTAAGAGGGAAATTAATAGCTCTGGATGCCTATATTAAGAAATTAGAGGGCTGGGGCAAGCCTTAGTGGTTAAGGCATTTGCCTGCACAGCCCAAGGACCCTGGTTCAATTCCCTAGGACCCACATAAGCCACATCCACAAGGGGGCGCATGCGACTGGAGTTCATTTGCAGTGGCTGAAGGCCCTAATGCACCCATTCTCTCTTTCAGTCTATCTGCCTCTCTCTCTCTCTCGTTCTCTCTCACTCCCTCAAATAAATAAATAAATAAAAATATTTTTAAAAAGAAATTAGAGAGTTCAAAGTAAACAAATTAATTCTTTGCTCTAAAGCCTTAGAGAAAGAAGAAAAAGGCAAACCAAAAGTCAGTAGACAGGAAGAAATAATAAATATCAGGGCAGAAATTAATGAAATAGAAACAAGAAAACAAAAAAAAATCCTAAGAATCAATGAAACTAAGAGTTGGTTCTTTGAAAGGATAAACAAGATTGATAAACCCTTACAAAATCTAACAAGAAGAGAGAAGAGACAAAAATTGTTAAAACTAGAGATTTTTGAAAAAGGTAACATTACAACAGATACTAAAGAAATTCAGAAAATTGTAAGGACATACATTAAGAATATATACGCCACTAAGTTTGAAAATCTGAAAGAAATGGATGATTTCCTTGATTCATATGACCTACAAAAAGTAAATCAAGATAACATAAACCATTTAAATAGACCTATAACAAGTACAGCGATCCAAGCAGTTATAAAAATATCTCCCAACTAAAAAACATCCAGGCCCAGATGGATTCAATGGTGAATTTTACCAGACCTTCATGGAAGAACTAACACCAATGCTTCTCAAACTTTTTCATAAAATAGAAAGGGAAGGAATTCTCCCAAACTTATTCTATGAATCTAGCATCACACTGATACCCAAACCAGAAAAAGACAGAACAAAAACAAAAAAAGAGAAAGAAAGAAAATTACAGACCAATCTCCTTCATGAACATAGATGCAAAAATTCTGAACAACATATTGACAAACAGAATAAAAGGATATATCAGAATGATTACTCACCCTGGCCAAATAGGCTTTATCCCAGAGATGCAGTGATAGTTCAACATATGCAAATCAATAAATGTAATATGCTATATAAATGTACTGAAGGACAAAAATCACATGATCATCTCAATAGATGCAGAAAAGGCATTTGACAAAATCCAACAATGCTTCATGGTAAAACTCCTACAGAAACTGGAAATACATGGAACATATCACAACATAATAAAAGGTATTTATGACAAACCTGCAACCAACATAGTACTAAATAGGGAAAAAACTTGAAGCTTTTCCAGTAAAATAAGGAACAAGACAGGGGTGTCCACTGTCCAAATTTTTATTTAGGATAGTACTGGAAGTCTTAGCTATAGCAATAAGGCAAGTGACACTCACATAAGGGGCACAAATTGGAAAGAAAGAGATAAAATTATCATTATTTGCAGATGATAAGATTCTATACATAAAGGACTCTAAAGACTCTACCGCAAACTGTTAGAGCAAACACTTTTAGCAATGTAGCAGGATACAAAATAAACACAAAGAAATCAGTAGCTTTCCTATATACTAACAACAAACATGCATAGGATGCATATAAACATCTAAAACATGTTCCACATCTTTAGCCATTAGAGAAATGCAAATTAAAACTTCTTTGATTGGCTGGAGAGATGGCTTAGCGGTTAAGCGCTTGCCTGTGAAGCCGAAGGACCCCAGTTCGAGGCTTGATTCCCCAGGACCTACGTTAGCCAGATGCAATTCTCTTAATGTTCATACCCATATGTTAATGCTACTCTCCCTTTTGGTTAGAGAACTCTTTCAGATGGCAGTGACCTTGGGATGACTCAGAAGGCACCATAGTGCTGAGAAGAGTGACAGAGGAGTGCTCAGCACTGAAATATCTCTATCACACCTTCCAAGGCTCAGGGTACATTACACAAGAGGTGGCAGAAAGAATGTAACAGCCAAAGGAAGGGTAGGACTCCTTACAATGCACTCCTCCAGAAACAAAATGGCCTGGATATCCATGACCTCACAGTGCCTGAAACTACCTACACAAGACCATCATAATAGGAGGAAGAGATGATGACATCAAAATAAAAGTGAGACTGATTGATAGGGGGAAGGTGTATGATGGAGAGTGGAGTTGCAAAGGGGAAAGTGGGGGAGGGGATGGAATTACCATGAGTTAATTATGGACGTTGTAAATAAAAAAATGAATTTAAAAAAAGGAAGGCTGGTAGAAGGAAGAGTGGGAAATTGCAAATAAGAATTCGATCGCTATACTCCCTAAGCCAAATTGGTTGTGCACAATTCTAAGGAGGTTGTGGTAAGAATTGGTGAATTATCTCATCTGTATTAGGTGAAGGCAACATCTTATTTCTCATGCCCACTAGTAAGTTAAAATAAAAGCAAATCTCAAACAAAATTTTAACACACACACAAACAAACATGCTGACATATATGTATTTAATTAACATTCCTTAGAAGGAAGAAAATAGTTTACCTAACCTCTGTTCTCAGGTTAATAAATGTCCATTTCACTTTTTTTCAGGTGCTGATGATATGAACATGAATGGTTTACTGGAGGTAGATTCAATAATATTCCAGATGCAGGATTCTCTATCCTTGGAGATGACTGATAATTTTATGTCATCAGAAACCAGTGACCTCCATGTGAAGATGTAGGTGAAGGACTGAAAATCAATCCCCACTCACTTTGTCCAAGTGTGTAGGTTACTGGCTTGGTAGACTCATTGATTGCAACAGCAATCACACAATAAGTGGTAGTGAATCTGTGTAAAATGTTTAGGCTAATCTACTTTTCTTTCTTTATTATTGCTGACATCAGCAATGAAATTCTATTTCACCATTCATTATGCTAATTTGCAAGTCACTAATTTCATCAGTGTGAATCCTTGTATCTAAAATTGACTTGTACAATGTGTGACCAAAAATAATGCTAGATGGCATATTAAAATATGTACTTCAGTAGTACCTTCATGTGAAATGGGCTTTTCTTGGTTAAAGGGAAAGTGACAATCCCTAACATGTGAATTACTGATTAAAACAATTGACAGCACAATGTGTAGCTACTTTGCTGTTAATAATACATATAAAATATCGCAACATCCTTGCAGCAGTATTTAAAAGTAAATGGTACAGAAGAGATTTTTACCAACATTGCTCAAAAATGTCCTGAATGCCCAACAATGAGAGATGAATAGATTATGCAACATTGCCGTAATATTATAAAATAGATACTCACAAAACTATGGAAAAGCAGATAAAACTCAGTTGTTATGCTGAATGAAACAAACCAAATTCAAAAAAATTAGGTACTATTTGGTTGCACTTATGTGAAATTCAAAGCTGGTGAAAGTAACTTTTGATGATAGACTTCCGTGGTGAGGTAGAAGACCACAAAGTGGGAGTGTGGAAGCCCTGAAGGTTCCAGGAAAGTCTATGAATGTCCATTTCAAATATACATGTACAAAGCATCAGAATCAATATACACGCGATCTTTGCACTTATTTGTACCTAAATGTATTTATATTATACTTCAGTTTAAAATATAAGCAAATAAGATGTATCTTAAATAAATTATATTCTATACTGATATGAAAACATTTACCTGTAATACAAAGTCCAAAAGTGGTCACAAATGTATATAATATGTATATGAAAGATAAAGCAGATAGAAAAGTAGCTATCAGTGTAGAACCACATTCTAGGATTCCAAAGATTATTGTAAATACATTCTCATATCCCACCCATTAACGTCCTCTCCTCTGCCCCACTTGAGTGCATCTCTGATGAACTATTATCCTGAAAATATCAGCACAAACATGGATTCATTTGTTATTGTACCTAACCATTCCCAAATTTCTTCCCCATCTTGACAGCTTATCTCAGATTCCATGTTCTTGTAGGGATTTTTCTTAACTTAATGTTTTCAGGTTTATTGTTTTATGAGAACTATTTCTTTTCATATGCTTCCTCCCTCAAGGTTATTAAGGCCTAGAATTATACCTAATGGGCAATTTTTATCTTTGACTACAGAGTCAATACCAACATTTGATAGATCCTACCTGATTGTATTAAAATAAGAAATCATTTCTCACACACCTTGGAGAAGCTCAAGAAAAGATTTCTCAGACTGGAGAGATATCTCAGTGGTTAACGCACTTGCTACAAAGCCTGACAACCAGGTTTAATTCTGCAGTACCCAAGAAAGCAGATGCACAGTGGTGCGTGCGTCTGAAATTTGTTTGCAGTGGCTGGAGACCCTGGCACACCCATTGTTTCTCTCATTGCCTCTCTTTATCTCTCTCTGCTTGAAAATAAATAAATAATATTTAAAAAAAGAAAAAAGATTTCTCACCCAGGAGTGCCAGTGCAGGCCCACAATCCCAGCACTCCAGGCTGAGAGAGGAGTATCACAAGACTGAAGTCGGCCTGGGCCACAGTGTATTCAACGCCAGCCTGAGTAACTTAATGAGACCCTGTCTATCTTAAAACAAAAAGAGGAGGGTTTTTGAGAGACTGTAGATCAATGGGTATAGTGTTTGCCTAACATGTACAAGGCCCTGGGTTTAATCCCCAATGTTACAAAAAGGGAGTCTTTTTTTTTTTTATTTCATGGCTATACTCTGGTTTCATGCCCTTTTAAAAAACACTAAGCTTTTGTATTCAGTGAAATTTATTTTGCTAACCATGTTTGCAGTGTGCCTCAGTAGGTGGTATTTAGTAAGCTATTCCTTTGTCTTTGTTGCAATCTTTCCAGTTACTGTAGTTTGAATGTGATTTGGCCCCACTGAAAATGTACTATTATCATGAAATGTTCTGTCATGGGGTAGCACCTTCAAGAATAGATACCTTAATAGAAAAACTAGGTTCGATAACTCAAATGTGGATTAGTTTTCTCACACATAAGCCCCTCTCTTGTACACACCTGCTCACCCTTCTGCTCTCCTGCCATGAGGCTCTTGCCAGAAGCCAAATGAACCACTACCATGCCTTGGACTTTCCAGCCTCCAGAACCATGACTCAAAATAAACCTCAGTTTTTAAAATAAACTATCTATCTTCAGTACTCTGTTGTAGCATAAGAAAATTGATTAAGCCATCAGTTATTGAGTTTACTGTTACTGGTTTATATCAAATATCAAACAACCATCAATTACCTAAATAGTAGCTATTGCTGTTACTTTCTCATTGCATGGACAAACACCTGACCAGAAACAGCTTATAGGAGAAAAACATTTATTTCATACCTATAGAATCCAGGGGACATTCCTTCAGGGTAGAAGAGGCTGGCCCACTTCCATAGATGCATTGCAGAGATCCACAACCAAACAGCCAGCAAACACAAACAGCCAGATCTCCGACTGGTTTTCCATACACCTAGTAGATCTGAACTAAAAGATACATCCCCAGTGCCACCTCCTCCAGCAGGCTACTGGAAATTTACGTAGGAAACTTAACCCTAATCAAAAATCCTGAGCTGGGGCTGGAGAGATGGCTTAGCGGTTAAGCGCTTGCCTGTGAAGCCTAAAGACCCCGGTTCAAGGCTCGATTCCCCAGGACCTACGTTAGCCAGATGCACA
The DNA here is from genome assembly GCA_036346955.1 of Dipus sagitta. Classification (NCBI taxonomy): domain Eukaryota; kingdom Metazoa; phylum Chordata; class Mammalia; order Rodentia; family Dipodidae; genus Dipus; species Dipus sagitta. The sequence goes on from CM070773.1 coordinate 86,269,668, forward strand.
AGGGGGCACACTCATCTGGAGTTCATTTGCAGTGGCTGGAGGCCCTGGCACGCCCATTCTCTCTGTCTCTCTCTGCCTCTTTCTCCCTCTGTCTGTCGCTCTCAAATACATAAATAAATAAAAATAAAGTCAGAACTCGGGAGGCAGAGATAGGAGGATCACCATGAGTTCAAGGCCACCCTGAGACTACATAGTGAATTCCAGGTCAGCCTGAAATGATTATCTGTTTAGTCATCATTATACTTAATAAAGACTTGAAATATTTTACAAAGTAATTAATTTACAAAATTAAATTTTAAGTTTTATAAAACAGAAAAATTTTAAACCTAGTTGTAGCCTTTTGTGTCCTATGAGATCTCTTTTTATTTTATTTATTTATTTGATTGAGAGCAAAAGAGACAGACAAAAAAATGGGTACACCAGGATCTCTAGCCACTGCAAACAAATTCCAGAAGCATGTACCACCTCATGCATCTTGCTTTACATGTGTACTAGGGAATCAAATCTGAGTCCTTAGCCTCATAGATCTACCCTACCTAATTATAAGTATGGTTGAGAAGTGTCAACTCCCTGCAGGCCCTGAAGGTAGAAGATGATGGACTTTGGTGACAACCATGTAACCTTTGAGACAATTTGCATCATGTCATCTGAACTTGTAAGTTTAAGGTTCAATTTATTTATTGCATTCTCATATTATTATATAATTAACTGGGAATGTATACAAAAAATAAACTATTTCTTTTAATTACCCAAGTAAGCAGGGATTATATGTTTTTAAGTTGACAGCAATCAATCAAGCATTAATCAAATCACCACTTGCACATCACAGTTCCATTCCATCATTTATTTGCTATACATCTTGAACATGATATTTAATCCCTATGAGCTATGGATGATACACATGCAGAAAAAGAATAATACACCCAGGTCTTCAAGAATTAGAGGCAATATTCAACATACCTAGAATACCATTAGCTGATATACTAGACATTCATTAAATATTCTCCATCTTCTTTTTTGTTATGGCTTGGGTATAAGTGCCCCTTCCAAAAGATTTATGTGTTGATGGCTTGGGCCCCAGCTAGGGACACTTTGTAAAGTGATAGTTTCATGAGGATGCTGACTTCATTTATGGAGTTACCCATTGATGGGTTCATATCTGAATGTACTACTTACCCATTGAAGAGTACATAGCTGAATGTGGACTAGAAGATGGGACCTGGTTGGAAGATGTGGATCACTGAATTGCTTTCCTCTTTCTTTAACTCTTTTACTTTTCCATAATGAGGTGAGCCATAATGTTCTGCTTTAACCTGTCCCCAAAACATGGAACCAAGGGATTATGGATAGAAGCCTCTGAAACCATGAGCAAAATAAACATTTATTACTTCAAATTGCTTCTCTTAGCTATTTTTCCATAAAACTTACTACTGTGAATTTTTTATTAGTCTTCTATGACTTGCTGATGGTTTTTAAAATAACTTGCCTCAGCTATTTCTTTTTTTTTTTTTTTATTAGTCAGTTCTGTATTCAGCAAATACAGTCAGTTTGGTACCATTATTAGGCTCATCCGTGACCTACCCCCTCCCCTTGGCCCCTCCTTGTTGAGGTATACGGGTCATGCATTGTGGAGTTAGCCCACAGTTATGGGTAAGCTAAATGTCTCTGCATATCATGACCCAACATGTGACTCTGACATTCTTTCCGCCCCCTCTTCCGCAAAATTTCCCTGAGCCATGTTGGGTTCATTTTTGGTCTGCTTCAGTGATGAGGTGTTGAGGGCCTCTGAGGCTCTGGCTCTCTGATTTGGTAGGAGTTGAGCTATTTCTTTAAAATACTTTTCTTCTACAACTTGCCTTATTAATATGCATGCCAACAATGCATAATTTTGGTCTTCTTTTCTGTCCTTTCTCCCTCTGAATAATTAATCTAGTACATATTTAATTCTGTACCCTCCAAAATGACAGTTTCCATCATAGAAAGTAACATATGAACACTGCTGAAAATATTGACACCAGCCATATGTGCCACACTGTTCTGCCCTTAAGATGGATTTCTGAATGGTAAGTATGTGGGGGATTATTCTGAGTTTCTGACTGTTTGCAGTTGTGTTATGGCCTTCATTTTGGTGATGTGAGGAAACTTTATTATTATGCTTTTGTGTGATAGCTTTCACCTGCTTCACCTCATCTCCCCTGAGAGGTGTCTCAGTGAAAACATTGCTTTCCATAAAATAAGTTGACAGGGACAGTGAAATACTATGAAATGTAGTGAATGAGACAAAGCAATAAAGTTGATAATAATACATGTTCCTGAATAAAGGGTTCTTAAATTAGCTTCCCCAAAGATTTTATAGTAAGCACATTAGATAATGACTGCTATATATGAATAATGGGTAATCAACCTAGAGCCAGAACTATGGCACAAATTAGTGTCCTTTAACATTGAGCGGTTTATGAAACACTTAGAAAATATCATAAAATAGTCCACACATAATCCAACACCTAATTAGTATTTTCATTATTATTGTCCAGTTTAAGAGCCCAAGGTTAGCATTTCCTTATATTCATAGTAATTTGGACCATATAAAATTGTTAACATTTGACAATATTTTACCTTCAACATGGTATTTTTGTTTGCTTTTTTTGTGTATAATTCTTTTATTGACAACTTCTATACTTACAGACAATAAACCATGGTAATTCCCTCCCCTCCCCCCTCTTTCCCCTTCACAGCTGCACTATCCATCATATCCCCTCCCTCTCTCCATTAGTCTCTCTTTTATTTTGATGTCATTGTACTTTTCTTCTATTATGAGGGTCTTGTGAAGGTATTGATATGCACTGCAAGGTCATGGGTATAGAGACCAATTTCTGTCTGGTCAGATGCATTGTAAGGAGTCATATGCTTCCTTTGACTCTTAAATTCTTTTTACCACCCACAATGGACTCTGAGCCTTGGAAGATGTGATAGAGACATTTCAGTGCTGGATACTCCTCCATCACTTCTCAGCACTCTGTTGACTTTTGGGTCAACCTAGTGGTCTCTGCCATCTGAAAAGAGAGGCTTCTCTAACCAGAAGTGAGAATATCATTAATATATGAATATGAACATTAAGTGTAGTGTTTACAGGGCAGTTTGGTGAGCATAATATATGCATTTAGCTGGATAAGAACAGGCTTTATACCCCCGAGGCTCATTATCTCCCCTGCCATAGGCTTTTGATTAGGTTTTCAGTACCAGGCATGTATTCCCTCCCATAGAGCTGGTCTCCAGTCCAATTAGAGAGCAGTTGGTTTCTCCCAGAGCAGACATTCCACTATTGCACTCGATCAGTCATTTGACCTGTCTAGCCAAACCTGAGGATTCCAGTGTCCACTGTTTTCACAACTGATGACTTATGTCTCCCATAGGGCTGCATGCAGTACAGCTTTTTCCAGCTTACAATCAGCTGGTCTACAGGGAGAAGATTTTCTGCTCAGCCCAGGCTTGATTTCTCAGTGACCTTTCCACCCAGGCATGTGAAGCCTTGGGCAATAGGGTCTTACCATCTGTTTCTCGTGGGAAACCAAGGGCCATGGCAATAGCCTGTAATGTTTTGGAAGCAACAGGGACCTCCCTGGCCAACACTCACAGGAAAAAAATCCCATCCCTGGCACTGAAAATTTTCTAGTAACAATCTATGGTTTCTGCATGTGACAATTATACAAAAAAGCAGGCTTTCATATGTCTTATTCAGAATATCTTGAATTTTGACTGACCCCTCCCCCACCTTTTTTTTATGCAATCTCTTCCCCTAGCCTCACTTAGGCTATTCCACTCCCTGTGATCTGTTTTTCTACTTACATATATACAAAACCATCCCCTTAAGTCCTTCCCTCTCCCCCCTCCCTTATAGCCTTTTTCTAGCTTACTGGCCTCTGGTACCAATTTTTGGTTCCAGCTCACACACAAGTCTAAACATTTGTAGCTAGGATCCACATATGAGAGAGAACATGTGATATTTGCTTTCTGGGCCTGGGTTACCTCAATTAGTATAATCCTGTCCAAATCCGTCCATTTCCCTGCAAATTTAATAATTTCATTTTTCTTTACCACTCAATAGAACTCCATTGTGTAGATGTACCACATCTTTATTATCCATTCATCTGTTAAGGACCACCTAGGCTGGTTCCATTTCCTAGCTATTGTGAATAGAGCAGCAATAAACATGGCTGTGCAAGTATCTCGAGAGCTAGTGAGAAGAGGCCTTAGCATATATGCCTAGGAGTGATATAGCTGAGTCATATGGTAAATCTATTTTTAGCTGTCTCAGGAACCTCCACGCTAATTTCCACAACAGCTGTACCAGAATGCATTCCCACCAACAGTGATAGAAAGGTTCCCCTTTTCCTGTATTCTCACCAACATTTATTGTCATTTGTTTTCTTGACGGCAGCCATTCTGACAGAGTGAGATGGAATCTCAAACTAGAGTTAATTTGCATTTCTCTGATGGCTAAGGATGTAGAGCACTTTTTTAGATGTTTATATGCCATTTGTATTTCTTCCTTTGAGAACTGTCTATGTAGTTCCATAGCCCATTTTTGAATTGGGTTGTTTGATTTCTTAATGTTTGTTTTTGAGTTCTTTGTATATTCTGGATATTAATCCTCTGTCAGATGTATGGCCAGCAAAGATTTTCTCTCATTCTGTTAGTTGTCTCTTTGCTCTATTCACAGTGTCCTTTGCTGGACTAAAGTTTTGTAATTTCATGAGATCCCAGTGGTTGATTAACTATTTTATTTCCTGAGCAATTAGGGTTATATTCAGAAAGTCATTGCCTATGCTAATATGTTGAAGGGGTTCCCCTACCTTTTCCTCTAGCAGTTTCAGAGTTTCAGGTCTGATAGTAACATGAATCTTTTGCATGGAGCAAGACAAGTATCTGTTTTCATGTTTTAACATATGGATATCCAGTTTTCCCAGCACCACTTGTTGTTCTCCAGTGAACTTTTTTTTTCTTTTTTTTTTTTTTTTTTTTGGCATTGTTGTCAAAACTCAGACGGCTGTACCTGCCTGGATTAACATCTGGGTCCTTTGTTCTGTTCCATTGATCTACATGTCTGTCTTTATGCCAGTACCATGCAGTTTTTGTTATTATGGCTTTGAAATATAGCTTAAAATTGGGTGTGGTGATACCACCAGCCTTATTTTTCTTGCTCAAAATTGTTTTGGCTATTCAAGGTTTTTTGTGCTTCCAGATGAATTTTAGGATTGTTTTTTCTACTTCTGTGAAGAATGCCATTGGAATTTAATGGGCAATGCATTAAATGTGTAGATTGCTTTTGGTAAGATTGAAATTTTCACAGTATTGATTCTTCCAATCCAAGAATGTGGGATGTCTTTCAATTTCCTAGTGTCTTCTGCAGTTTCTGCCTTCAGTGTTTTAAAGTTCTCATTATAGAGATCCTTCACTTCCTTAGATTTATTCCAAGGTACTATATTTTTTTTTTCTTGAAACAATTATGAATGGGAGAGATTCCCTGATTTCATCCTCCACATATTTGTTAGTATATAGGAAAGTTCCTGATTTGTGTGTGTGTATTTTGTATCCTGCTACATTGCTAAAAGTGCTTGTCAGTGCTAACAGTTTGCTGGTAGAGTCTTTAGTGTCCTTTATGCATATAATCATATTATCTGTAAATAATGATAATTTTATCTCCTCCTTTCCAATTTGTATCCCTTTTATGAGTGTCTCTTTCCTTAGTGCTACAGCAAGACTTTCAGTACTATATAAATAAAATTGAGGCAATTGGACACCCTTGTCTTGTTCCTGATTTTAGTTGTAGATCTTCAAGTTTTTCTCCATTTACTATTATGTTGGCTGTGGGTTTGTCATAAATAGCTTTTATTATGTTGAGATATGTTTCTTCTATTCCCAGTTTCTGTAGAACTTTTACATGAAGGGATGTTGGACTTGTCAAATGCCTTTTCTGCATATATTGAGATGATCATGTGATTTTTGTCCTTCAGACCATTTATATAGTGTATTACATTTAGTGACTTTGTATGTTGAACCATCCCTGCATATCTGGGATATAGCCTACTTGGTCAGGTGAATAATCATTCTGATGTATTCCTTTATTCTGTTTGCCAATATGTTGTTCAGAATTTTTGCATCTATGTTCATGAGGGAGGTTGGTCTGTAATTATCTTTTTGTTGTTGTTGTTGTTCTGTCTTTGTCTGGTTTGGATATCAGGGTGATGCTGGCTTTAGAAACAGAGTTTGGTAGAATTCATTCCTTTTCTATTTTATGGAAAAGTTTGGGAAGCAGTGGTGTTAGTTCTTCCATGAAGGTCTGGTAAAATTCACCAGTGAATCCATCTAGGCCTGGACTTTTTTTAGTTGGGAGATTTTATAACTGCTTGAATCTCCATACTTATTATAGTTCTATTTAAGTGGTTAATCTCATCTTGATTTAATTCTGGTAGGTCATATGAACTAAGGAAATCATCCATTTCTTTCAATTTTCAAACAGAGAATCATACATATTCTTAAGTATGTCCTTATGATTTTCTGAATTTATTTTGTATTTGTTGTAATGGTGCCTTTTTTATCTCTAATTTTATTAATATTTTTCTTTTGTCTCTCTCTTCTGGTCAGATTTTCTAACATTTTATCAACCTTCTTTATCCTTTCAAACAACCAACTCTTAGTTTCATTGATTCTTTGGATTTTTTTTTGTTTCTATTTCATTAATTTCTGCCCTAATCTTTATTATTTCTTCCTGTGTACTGATTTTTGGTTTGCCTTGTTCTTTTTCCAAGGCCCTAAGGTGAAGCATTATATTGTTTACTTGTGAGCTCTCTAATTTCTTAATATAGGTACTTAGAGCTATAAATTTCCCTCTTAGGACTTCCTTAATTGTGTCCCAAAGGTTTTGGTTGTTTGTGTTGTCATTATCATTTGACTCTATGAATTTTTTGATTTCCTTCTTGATTTCTTCATTGACCCATTCATCATTTAGTAGTGTGTTGTTTAGTTTCCATGATTTTGTGTATACACTATAGCTTTTCTTGCTATTGATTTGTAGTATTCTCATCATCATTTGACTCTATGAATTTATTGATTTCCACTTCAATTTCTTCAATGACCCATTCATCATTCAATAGTGTACTGTTTATAGTCCATGAATTTCTATATGCTTTGTGGTTTTTCTTGTTGCTGATTGTTAGTTTAATCCCATTGTGATCAGATAGAGTACAAGGGATTATTTCAATTTTCCTCTATTTGTTAAGGTTTGCTTTGTGCCTAAGGACCCAGGTTCGATTCTACAGGTCCCACTTAAGCCAAATGCACATGTTGGTGCATGCTTCTGGAGTTTGTTTGCAATGGCTAGAGGCTCTGTTGTACCCATTCTCCCTTCCTCTCTCTCTGTCTCCCTTCCTCTCTCTGTCTCTAACAATGAATAAATGAATACAATTTATAAAAAAAAAAAAAGATTTGCTTTGTGTCCTAATACATAATCTATTTTGGAGAATGTTCCATGTGCTGCTAAGAAAAATGTATATTCTGAAGCATTTGAACAGAACGTTCTGTAGATAGTTGTTAGGTCCATTTATTCCATGATATCATATAATGCAGATGTCTCTCTGCTTATTTTTTGCCTGGATGACTTGTCAACTGATGAGAGTGAGGTATTGAAGTTATCCACTGCAATTTTGTTTGGTGTTATCTGTGACTTTAAGTCTAATAGTGTTTGTGTGATGAAATTGGGATCCCCCATGTTAGGTGCATATGTGTTTAGGAGCCCTCCTGTTGGAGTGTTACTTTAATCAGTATTAAGTTACTTTCTTTAACTTTCCTCACTAATTTTAGTTTGAAGTCTATCTTGTCAGATATTAGCATAGCAATACCTGCTTGTTTCCTAGGTCCATATGCTTAAAATACCATTTTCCATACTTTCACCCTGAGGCAATGTCTGTCTTTTATTGGGAGATGAGTATCCTGGAGAGCAACAAACAACAGGATCCTTCCCTTTAATCCAGTCTGCAAGCCTGTGTCTTTTGGTTGAGGCATTGAGGCCCTTGATATTAAGAGTTATTATTGAAAGGTATATGTTTATTCGCCATTCTTCTTGCTTTATAGTGCTTCCAGTTTGCCTTTACTCTCTCGTTTTAACTGTTATTTGAGTATGGTTTGTTTTTTCCTATTTCTTCATGTGTGTGCTTTGATTTCTCTTCAGCATGAAGGATTCCTTCAAGTATTTTCTATAGTGCTGGCTTAGTTGTTATAAATTCCTTTAGCCTGTTTTTGTTGTGGTATGTGCTTATTTCACCTTCAATGTAGATAGATAGCTTTGCAGGATAAAGTAATCTTGGTTGACAGTTGTTATCTTTCAGAACTTGGAATACATTATTCCAAGCCCTTCTGGTTTTAAAAGTTTGTGTTGAGTAATCTGCTATGGTCCTGATGGGCTTGCCTTTATAGGTGACTTGCTTTTACTCTCTACCTGCTTTCAATATATTTTCTTTGGTTTGTGTGTTTAGTAGTTTACTTTTAACCTGGCAAGGAGAGGTTCCTTCCAGGTTTTGTCTGGTTGGTGTTCTAAAAGCTTCCTGTATCTGCATTGGCATTTCTTTCCCAATTTGGGGAAATTTTTCTTCTATAATGTTATTGAAAATGCCTGCTATGCCTTTGGATTGAAATTTCTCTCCTTCTGCTATACCCTGAATTCATATGCTTGATCTTTTTATCATGTTATCATGAAATTCCCTTTCATATCTTGCTATTAGCTTGTCTTTCTCTTTGTTGTACTGTATTAGATCTGCCACCTGGTCTTCTAGTTTAGATATTCTGTTCTTTTCTTCATTCATTCTACTGGTGAGACTTTCCACAGAGGTTTTTTTTTTTTTTTTTTTTTTTTTTTTTTTTTTTTTTTTTTTTGACTTCCTGTGTTTTTCAGCCTGGTTTTTCTTCAGTTTCCTTTTTCTTACTCATGTTGTAATGAACTCCTTGTTTCATTAAGCTGGTTTCCTGCATTCTCTTGAAATTCCTTCAAGAGTTTGTTTTCTTCTTTAATTACTTTGTTTTCTTCTTTGATTCCTTTGATTTCTTCTTGGATTTCTTTGAGTATAGATAAAATATTTTTTTAAATCTCTGTCAGACATTTCATCTAAAACAGTCTCATTAGGGGTCATATCTGATGGATTTATAAATTTTGGTGAGATTGTATTTTCGATTCTTTGTGTTTCTTGTATTATAATGTAGTGATTTTTGCATCCTGAATTGATTTGATGCCTGGGTTTTCTATTATCTGTTGTGCTCTTAGACTGGGATATCCAGCTTTATGTACCTTCAGAGTAGGAGTTTAAGGTGCCAAGTGTAGTTCTTGTACTCCAATCCAACTGCTGAAGTAATCTTAGGTGTTGAGTTTGCCTGTGATTCAAGTATTCTAGTGCTCCGAGTGGAGCAATTTGTAGCAAAATTCTAAAATTCAACTGAGCAATATACACATTCCATAAAAAGCAGCACAGAATATGCAAATGTGGGGATTGAAACAAACAGATAACCATATAAAGCCAAAATCCCTAAAGGTGTATGTTGCTCTACATCCTTAATCCTGTCAGATGGGAGGTTGAGATTTCTGTTCTGAAATGGGTTCCAGATCAGCATGGTTCTGAATCATACCCTGCCCCTAATAATGACAGAAGAAAAAGACAAATGCCCTATGAATCTGAAAGCATCAAAGGCAACAATAGTCAACCCCAAAATACAGCTTAATTGAGAATGGTAAAGCCAACCAAGAATACATAACCCATAACCTGCCCTGACATGGAAAAAGAGATTAGCACTTCCAATGCAGATTTACATACCTGCTCTTTTGTCACTGATCCTCTTTACCTTTTGTGGTGGTTTCCAATCTCTCCAATGCTGATTGCCCACCTTGATCCCTCCCTGTTGTACTGTGGACCTGGTGTTGTGATCAGCTGTGCTGGATGCCCTGCTGCCAGGGGCTGAATTAGTTCTCCAGTTCATGGTTCTGATGGTTGGGGGATTATAGAGTGCAGAAAGCCTGGAATTGTACTAGAACTGCTGAGCTGGTGCCACCTGTATACCCTTCAGCTGGTCTCTGCTGTCTCCCATTCAGTTTTCTTGATTTTGCAAGGAGGCTGATGAGGTGGAAAGTCCCCTTGTTTGGTCACTGCTCCTGGAAACATGCAGATCAGGGCCTCAAGTGCCTCAGCAGGATTCTGGCTGGTGTCCTCTTTTCTGACAGATCTTGGTCTCTCCTGCTTCTCCACTGTGACCGATAAAAACCTATACACTTTCCCTTTTTGTAATAAGAGTGTATCTTGCTGTAGTTTTTCTTAAATCCCTCCCTCAGCTGGTTTGGTATGACTTCTATGCCACCATCTTACCCAAAAGTCCCCCATGGTACTTCTATATAAGAGCCAGAAGATGGAAAGGTGTGCTGTGAAATGCTATACTCCAGAGATGATATTGCCATTGCACTCATGAACTCACATCATCTGTGGTTACCTGCACAAGACCTGCAACATATTGGGTCCATTAGCATTCCATAAAGAATAGGGAAGGGAGCCTGGAGAGATGGCTTAGTGGTTAATGCACTAGCCTTTGAAGCCTAAGAACTCATGTTCAAATCTCCAGGTTCCATGTAACCAGTCACACAGTGGTGCAAGTGTGCAATGTTGCACATGTGCCACAAGGGGATACATGCATCTGCAGTTCATTTGCAGCAGGCTGAAGATTCTCACACACCTGTTCTCTCTCTCTCTCTCTCTCTCTCTCTCTCTCTCTCTCTGTCTCTCCCTCTCAAAAAAAAATCAGAATATGGAATTGGGGGTTGAAGAAATGGTTTAATGGTTAAGGCATTTGCCTGTGAAACCTAAGGACTCATGTTCAACTGTCTAGGTCCCACATAAGCCTGACAAACAAGGTGACATAAATGTGCAAGGTCACACATGCACACAAGATGGCACACACTTCTGGAGTTTGATTGCAGTGGTTGGAGGTCCTGGTATGCCAATTTTCTCTCTCTCTCTCTCTCTCTCTCTCTCTCTATCATTAATAAAATAATAATAATAATGATTAGGGAAGGGGCTAATGAGAGCCAAATAATCCCTGGGAAATTATTGGGAGTTCATGGTTGCTAGGAAAGGGGGAGACATTTTCTTTAATGGTATACCTACTGGTAAGTAGCCCCTGCTCTGGTAAATAAACCTCCAAGCATGCTCATGCAAACAATCCTAATTAAAGCAGTGGGTCATACATGCACGCACACACACACACACACACACCAAAAAGATATCAAAGTAGGAAGAGACTAGTTGGGGAGAAAGAGGTCCAGTGGGAGGGGTCAAAGTAAGTAATGAGGGGTGAATATGATCCAAATATATTTTATACATGTATAAAATTGTAAAAAATACATTTTAAAAAATATTTTATTCATTTGAGACATACAGAAAGGGGAGGAGAGACCCCAAAAAATAAATATATTTTTTTAAAGATGGCACTTTTATATAATTCAACTGGATTCACCAAGGTTTTAAATCCTGGGTGCCTTTTTAAAAAGAACATCCCCAGATCTGGCACCAAACTCACCAACTCAAAAACATAAACATGGATATTCTACTGTTCTAGAGCTGCAGAAACTAACTTGTGGGCTGGAGCGATGGCTTAACAGTTAAGGTGCTTGCCTGCAAAGACAAAGGACCCACGTTCAATTCCCCAGTACCCACATAAAACCAGATGCACAAGGTGGTACATGTATATGGAGCTCATTTACAGTGGCTAGATGTCCTGGCATGCCCATTCTTTCCCTCCCTCTCTCTCTTAAATAAATGAAATAAAATGAAATGGGGAAAAAAAAATTTAAAGAAACTATCTTCTGAAAGATCAAGTGTTTTCTTTTCATAAAGTTCAAAAGGTCTTCAACTGCCAGGCATGGTGGCTCATGCCTTTAATCCCAGCACTTGGAAGGCAGAGGTAGAAGGACTTCTGTGAGTTCAAGGCCACCCTGAGATTACAGAGTGAATTCCAGGTCAGCCTGGGCTAGAGTGAAACCCTACCTCAAATTTTTGTTTTAAAACAAGGTCTTCAACTGATGAGACAGGAATTATAACCACAAAAGAGATGATTCAGAAATAATAATAGCAAAAGATACTATTTTATTGACAAATGGGATATATGAACACTATCTTATGAATTTTACATACTTCTTCACACTATTAGTGTGAGTGCAATTTGTAACCCTGATATTTATATTGGGCAAATTATTTCATCTATACCTTCGATGTCTCTCTCTCTCTAAATGTGTGTGTGTGTGTGTGTGTGTGTGTGTGTGTGTGTGTGTGTAGATAGCAAGATATACATTTGAAATTATGTGAGGATAAAGTTACCAAAAAAATGCTTTATCCATTATTGCTGGTGGAAGTTTATGCTAAACCTTTTATGGTATATGCCAAGCTAATAAATTTTGTTTTCCCCTGGGGTCCTGTCCCTAAGTTCAAAGAGGCAATTTTTGGCAGTCAAATTTGTCTTTTCTAGAACTTCCATATCTGGTCATCAATAATTGAAGCTGAAGGTACTACACCCAAGCTAAACAACTATATTTTCCCAATGGCCTTCTCAAAAACATGACTAAATTGCTTGGAGAAGAAATGCCTATATTTTTGTTTGATCCTCGCTTTTCCCAGAGTCCCATACTCCCCATCTATTTTTGTGTACATTACTCAAAATTGTTGTGTGATAGGGTAGATAGTGAGGCTCTGACTCTCACTGTACCTTGGTTTTCTATTGAACAGAATTAAAACTTTCCAAACATGAAACTCTTCACAATGGGTCTGCTTGCTTTGCTTCTTCCTGGCTGGACTGTCCCTGCGGGGGTGAGACCAGTACCTCTGAGAAGTTTTAATTCAAGAGGGAAAGTATTAGAAATTCAACTTTTCTTAAATCTAATACACTTTCTGCATCCAGTCTCCCAGGCAAGAATAAGGGTGATATTTTTATCTTTAGCTGTCTGAATCCTGTATTTCTAAAATTGGTTCACTATGGGGACAGGGAGTATGATTAATTATCACCCTCCAACTGCAACAACCACCAGACAATCTCTGCAGGGTAGCTGGAAAAGCAGAGAAAAGCAGACTACAGGAACAGATATTACATGGACTTGAAAAGATAAGCACTGATGAAATACACAGTTTGAATCACTTTAATTTTTTACTGTAGTTCCTTGTTTAATTATGGTTACATTTCTCTGCTTGGACTCCAAATGATAAACATGAGTCTTTAGAATAAATGTTCCTCTAGGACCTAGACTGAAGTCAAAAGTCTGAATTCCATGCTAGTATGGAAAAAAATTAAATATACTTCAGTGAGTTCTCTCATAGTATATTTTTCCTGAAATTGCTTATTGGAAAACTTAGCCCCATGCTCTTCCCTGAGCCATTTGTGTTCCAAGACCAAGAAGAAAATCATGCTCACATGCATGTGTCCCAACATGAAGGTTCTCAGTGTAAGTCTTACATGGGAAAAACAAGTGAAAGAATAATAGCAGAAAAGAATTGGTATAAACTAGACTCCTGTGGCTGAAGTCAAAACATTTCCTTCATCGTAACTCAATGTTCTGAGTTTTAAATGTGCTGGAAGAAATGCAATCCAAATACACTGGAACAGTCTTCATTGGATGATTGTATTAGGGGTAATTAGAGCACAGGGGTAAATAAGTAGCTGAAATCTGGTCAAGTATGAAATTTATAGGAAATTAGCTATATTTAATGTTATTTGAGTAAAGTGTGGGATTTTAGACCTTAGCATATAGTATTAAGACATAAAATCATATAAACTGACTAGATTAGTTTTGCAAGGTGTTTGAATGGAGAGCTAATATTCAGGCCTCTTGTAATAATGGAATATATTTTATCCACTTAAAAATCCCTGTCAGGACCTGGAGAGATTGCTCAGTGGTTAAAATTGCTTGCTTGAAAACCATGCTGGCCTGAGGTTCCATTCACCAGTATCCATGTAAACCCAGATAGGCCCTACAACAATGGGAGGGGTATCAAGAGATCATGCCTCAAAGAAAGTTGAGTACAGATAATTCCTCTGACCTCCACATGCATGCTATGGCACCTGCGTGCCCCTCCACACCCACATATATAAATATATGCAAATAAGTAAAGAAAAAGCAATTTTAAATGTCTCTTGCAGAATCATACTTTACTGGTTTGCCACATAACAATTTTGATCAAATGCAAAGTTTTCCATATTATGGAGAGAACAATTTTGCAATTGACAAAAATCATGCCAGTAGAGACAAGTTAGACAAAAAGGGAGTAAAAATATTGTTATTCTACAAGAAAAAATTGGGTTTACTAATTAACATACTTCCCATAACATACTTACAGTGTACTTAAGAAAAAAGAAGCATCAGAACTAGAGTCAGATACATTAGTAATGTTGAAGCTATCAGACCAGGGTTTTTGCAGTTCTGTGGATTGAACCTAGGGCTTCATCCATGCTATCACTGAGCAATATACCAAGCCCTTCCTTCCCTCCTTTCTTTCTTTCTTTCTTTCTTTCTTTCTTTCTTTCTTTCTTTCTTTCTTTCTTTGTACTTTTTTGTCGTGACATAGGTTGTCCCTAAGTTGCTAAGTCTGTCCTTGAACTTGCAATTGTCCTACCTCAACATTCTAAGAATATGATATTACTGTCTTGTGCTACTAGGTCTGAACTTCTTATGGTTTTAGATTATACTCCAATTTTGTTTTTTAGAATTTTTTGTGTAAATAGTATATTATGCTAGAAGCAGCCACATATCTCTTTATTATATCTCTTATATCAATTGACTATGTTGAGTAATTGAGCTAAACTATCTAGGTTTATGAAATACTCTCTAAGATGCTGACACAATGATAAAATAATAAAGTTCTCAGGATGTGTCTTCATTAGTGATGCATCAATACATCAAATATTCTGATCTACTTTAAGAGACTTTCCTTTATGTGATACTTTTTAAATACTATTTATTTATTAATTTATTTGAGAGCAAATGAGCACACTAGGGCCTCTAGCCACTGCAAATGAACTCCAAATGCATGCACCACCATGTGCATCTGGCTTACGTGAGTTCTGAGGAGCTGAACTAGGTCCTTAGGCTTCACAGGCAAGCACCTTAATCACAAAGCCATCTCTCCAGCCCAGAGATGCTATTATAGAAGACCCTTGGTAGATGGAATTAAATCAGAACATAACTTAGCTGGAAGAAGTGTACAACTATAGTCCAGAGGCTGCTTAGAGACCATCCAACCACACATAGCAAAAGCCCAGAGAAGCACAGGTTAGGTTCACAACTCCAAGGCAGACACTCTAAATGCTGAGATACAGTCATAGGGTATGTCTGACCACCACATTAGATCCAGTCACAGGATTACAGGACGCTTCTCCTCCTCTTATGTCTGACTGCCACATTAGACCCAGTCATAAGACAACAGAACATTTCATCTCTCTTGCACTTGACCACTGCATTGTTAAATGCCTATTTACTACAGATCCTTTTGTTTAGTAATTATGGCTATCTTTTCAAAATGCAATCACATGATATACTATAGCAGAAACACAGTACGAAAAGAATAAACAAACATCAGAACCAGAGTCAGATACATTAATCAATGTTGGAACACTCAAACCAGGATTTTTAAAACTCTATGGTTCATATGCTAAAAGCTTTAATGGAAAAGTAAACAGCATGTGAGAATGGGTAGATTACTGTAAGCTAAGAATAGAGAATTATAAGAAGGAATAAAAGTATGAATGCTGGGCTGGAAAGATTGCTTAGCAGTTAAGCAGTTGCCTGTGAAGCCTAAGGACCCCTGTTCGAGGCTCAATTCCCCAGGACCCACGTTAGCCAGATGCACAAGGGGTGCACACGTCTGGAGCTCGTTTGCAGTGGCTGGAGCCCCTGGCGAGCCCATTCTCTCTCTCTCTCTATCTGCCTCTTTCTGTCTCTGTTTGTCACTTTCAAATAAATAAATAAAAATAAACAAAAATTTTTAAAAATATATGAATGCTAATACCAAGATACATCTATGTATTGATTTGTTCATTAGGAGTTTAGACAGAGCAAAAGAAGGAACTTGTGAACTTGAAACTATGATGATAGAAACTTCCAGCACTGAACAACAAAGAGGAAAAGAGCAGAATGTGCTTTAACATGGAATAACTCACAAAAGAATAGGATACCTATATGACTGGATCCTATAGGAAACTAGAAAAACATAAGCAAATTATATCCAAAGTGACTAACAACAATAAAAATAAAACTGAGCAGAAATCATTAAAATTGGAAATGGAAAAAAATCAATATGAACCAGATTTTTTATTTATTTATTTTTATTTATTTATTTGAGAGCGACAGACAGAGTGAGAAAGAGGCAGAGAGAGAGACAGAGAGAATGGGCGCGCCAGGGCCTCCAGCCACTACAAACGAACTCTAGACACTTGCGCCCCCTTGTGCATCTGGCTAATGTGGGTCCTGGGGAGTTGAGCCTCGAACTGGGGTCCTTAGGCTTCACAGGCAAGCGCTTAACCGCTAAGCCATCTCTCCAGCCCTGAACCAGATTTTTTTAATGTTTTTTTTTTTTTTTTACAGTCAGTTTGGTACCATTATTAGGCTTATCCGTGACCTACCCCCTCCCCTTGGCCCCTCCTTGTTGAGGTATACGGGTCATGCATTGTGGAGTTAGCCCACAGTTATGGGTAAGATAAATGTCTCTGCATATCATGACCCAACAAGTGGCTCTGACATTCTTTCCGCCCCCTCTTCCGCAAAATTTCCCTGAGCCATGTTGGGTTCATTTTTGGTCTGCTTCAGTGATAAGGTATTGGGGGCCTCTGAGGCTCTGGCTCTCTGATTTGGTAGGAGTTGATTTTTCTCTGTGCTGATCTCCTTCCCCCTTGTGCTGGTATCCTGAACCAGATTTTTTAAAGACCAATAAACCACAAATTATTAGTATCAGAAATGAGAGAGGGGATCACTGATTCATGAAAGTAAAAAAAAAATTAAAAGAAAATTAATGAGTCTGGAGAGATGACTTAGTGGTTAAGGCACTTGCCTACAAAGCCAAAGGACCCAGGTTGGATTCCCCAGTACTCACGTAAGCCAGATGCACAAGGTGGCACATGTGTCTGGAGTTCATTTGCAGCGACTAAAGGCTCTGACATGCCCATTCATTCTCATTCTCTCTCTCTCTCTCTCTCTCTCTCTCTCTCTCTCTTTCTCTCTCTCTCTCTCTCTTTCTCCTTCTTCTACTCCTCCTCTTTCACTCTCTCAAATAAATAAAATAAAATTTAAAAAAATTAGTGGCTCATAGATTAGGAAGGAACAAATAAAACTAGCATTGCTCATAAATGACATGATTGACTCTGTAGAAAATGTGACAGAAATGAAGAAAAAAAATGCCTGAAACTAAGAAGACAATAACAACATTAAAAGTATAAGGTTAAGCTGGGTGTGGTGGTGCACGCCTTTAATCCCAGCACTCGGGAGGCAGAGGTAGGAGGATCTCCATGAGTTCAAGGCCACCCTGAGACTACATAGTGAGTTCCAAATCAGCCTGGGCTAAAGTGAGACCCTACCTTGAAAAACAACAAAAAAAAAAAAGTATAAGGTTAATATCAAAGTGTTGACAGCTTTCCTAAATACCAGTTAAAGTTGACTTGAAAATTAAAGGTACTTGCTCATAAGGTAAGAAAGTCTTGTTGTGCAATTCTAAAATAACAATATTTGATAAACGTAACCCCATAAGCAAATACATTATATAAAAGACAACAAATATGGGAAATACTTGATCTATATAATGATTTGTGGGGTTTTATTTTTCTCTTAGTTCTTTCTGTGTGATAAAGAGAGGTTTAATATAGTAGTTATGACCCCTTTCTTCCTTTAAAGTTCTACACCACAATAAATCCAAATATCTAGGGTAAAAGTGAAATTATTCTATTAATTTTATTTGTAAAAATAGTTGCAAAATGGGTTATCTACAATGCTTTACTAGTACCAATTTAAGGATGAAATCTCTCTGGCACTGCAAATTATCAAGGTTAGGATACCCAAAGAGGCTGTATTTTCCATAGGTGTACTGGATTATTTCAATCTAAAAGTTATTTATGTTTTTGTGGATATCTTTGAGTGTTAGTTGCACTAAATTATCTTGAGTCTGATGACTGAAACAGAAATGTTAGATTGAGCCACATCTTCTATCACTCTATCCACCTCTTCTAAAGAAATAATTCACTTAATAAATTATTGGACTCACCACATACTGTCAGACTCACCACATATCATCCACAATGAGCTCTTGATCAGAGAGACCTACAAGGTTTCCCAAAAGAAGACAGATTTCTGTCAGAGTACTTGATGACCCACCAAAGGTTAGTGATAAGACCCTACTGCTGAAGACACCATATGCTGCTGGCAAGTAACAAGGAGTGACATGGCTGGAAGCTGGAAGAGAGTCAGTCCCCAGACAGTCAGCACATCTAGTACTGGAAGGTGCTACATGGGCGACTGGGGGAAAATGACCAATATCCGTCCAAGGAACTCATGGTCTAACCTACTTAGCAGCAAATAACCTGTTGTGATGCCCACACAAGTGCAATAGTGGCACACAGCCATGGTGGGGAACTAACTGCTCTTAATTTGGCTAACTGATCCCCTCAGTGGAAGGGAACCCATAGCTGGAGCTGGGAAACAAGTCAGAACCATTTCCAAACATAAGCCCACTCTCCAATATCAAGCTACCATCAATCATGGGCTACAAGAGGGCCTACACCTATTAAATTCTCTATTAAAAAGTAAGGGTTATGTCATTTGTCCTGGTGCTAACTTACTCTCCACTGGAGAATCCGCTTCTCTTTTTCAGATAGATGTAGATCCTAAGGAGAGAGCCACCCCATCATACCTCAAAAGGGCCCCGGCTGAAACTAAGAAAAATTGGAGAAACAAGCAAGGGTGCTGTTTTCCTGATGAACCGGATACCAGCACAAGGGGGAAGGAGATCAACACAGAGAAAAATCAACTCCTACCAAATCAGAGAGCCAGAGCCTCAGAGGCCCCCAACACCTCATCACTGAAGCAGACCAAAAATGAACCCAACATGGCTCAGGGAAATTTTGCAGAAAAGGGGGCGGAAAGAATGCCAGAGCCACATGTTGGGTCATGATATGCAGAGACATTTATCTTACCCATAACTGTGGGCTAACTCCACAATGCATGACCCATATACCTCAACAAGGTGGGGCAAAGGGGAGGGGGTAGGTCACGGATGAGCCTAATAATGATACCAAACTGACTGTATTTGCTGAATACAAAACTAATTAATAAAAAATAAAAATAAAAAAATATTGGATTTAAAAGTTAAGTGATTATATAATCAGCAAGTAATTTCAACATTTCTCCATATCAAGTATTTTTTGTTCTTTATTATATTTCTAGGGCTGCTATACTGTGCTGGCAAGTATCATTTATGCATAGCATATGTATCTTGTTCCTGACTTTAAGGAGATTTTCAGACTTTTCCATTAAATATGACACTTGAATATATATATATTTAAAAAAAGGTGGGACATAGGTTGGAGAGATGACTCAGTGGTAAAGTCTACTTCCTGCACAAGCATGAAAGTCTGGGGTGGGGGCATTGAAACTCCCCGAATTTCAATCTCCAGAAAACATACACACACACACAGACACACACACAGACACACACACACCCCTACACACAGGCAAAAGAATAAAAAAGACAGACATCATTCCTGAGGAAAACATCCAAGGTTTTCCTGTATCCATGCCTCAACTGCATGTGCACATGCACTAACACACCTGTGCCCCCACATGCACATGAATATACAGATGCACATACACATCCAGGTGCAAACAAAAATTGTGTTTTCTTGTAATTCCTTTGGAAAAAAATTAAACTGCATTTTAAATGTTTTTATTTGAAAGAGGCAGAGAGAGAGAGAGAGAATAGGCACACCAAGGGCTCTAGCCTCTGAAAATGAACTCCAGAGGCATGTGCTACCTTGTATTATCTGGTTTATGTGGGTCCTGGGGAATTGAACCTGGGTCCTATGGCTTTGAATACAAGAGCCTTAACTGCTAAGCCATCTCTCCAGCCCAAACTGCATATTTTTAAAATCATCTGAAAAATGACTGGTATGAAAGAAATCATGTAACTTATAGTAGAGCTGTTCTTTCCATGTATGTAAGGTATACATGTGTAGCACTCGTGGAGGTCAGGGGTCTACTTCAAGGATAGGTCCTTACCTTCTCCCTTGTCCTTGAGAAACAGTCCCTCATTGTTCACCACTTAATTCACCAGGATGGCTGGCCCAGAAGCTTCCAGGAGATTCTCCTGTGTCTGCTTCCCATCTGACCATAGTCACCCTGGGATTCTAGATGTCCACCATAGCATCTGGCTTTATATGCATTCTGGAGGTCTGAACTCAGGTTCCCATGCTTGTGGCAAGCATCCACTGAGTCATATTCCAGCCCAGTACAATGATTATTAATGCTATGACAAGTACACAGAAAGAAAAATGTACAAACAATATACAAAATCCTTTTCCTTCAATTTGTGTGAAATTATTCTTATTTATGTGTCCAAAAATTGTGTTCTACTTTATTGGGTGAGGAGCTCTTTTTACTTAGTGCCAAGCTGTTTGTTGTAACTGAGGAAATTATTTCCATAATATTTTTAAATTTTCCTATCCTCAAAGACACATTCCTAAATTGTAATGTTTATTATACTGAAAATTCAAAATGAGATAACAAAGTGTGGTTATCCATTTCAGAGTAAGTGAAATTGTCTGCAAATAAATTAACTAACTCATTAATGATCCATCAAGCAGTGATGAAAACAAAACAATTAGCATTTATTTCTTTTAATGTCAACTTGAACTCATTAAACTAGAAAATCTCACATAATACTAAATCATATCTATCTTATCTCTAGGACCTAGAATATTACTCTATTAAAAGCACTTATTTATCAAGATACACAGTACAAGACACAATAAATCACTTTCTTTTTACAACACCTATCACATTTCATATTAGTTCCATTATCCACATAAACTACACTTCCAGCATCTTGGCTTCTTAGTACCTTGACCTCCTTTTCTCCAAATTCCATAGTCCAGTGTATTAACAATTTCAGGAAATATTTTGTAGTTATAGAACAAAAGAAAGTCATAAACCAAGGCACTTTTCAAATACATTGATGGGAAGTCAGGTAAGCAAGTTACAGCAGAGCAACAATCTCTGCTATAGGCTTCAGATTGTTGCAGGATTCTGATGCAGAGGCAGGACACCAAGGCCTTCAGCCAGGATGCAGCACTCATTCATGCTGGCACAGGGTCACTAGATTCACATCCAGAGGCTGAGCCCCCAGCGCAGCTGCATTGTTTTATATTCTCTTTGTTAGCTCCCTTTTACACTTGAGTTCCTTTGTCCCCCTTTTATGGTAACATATATTTTGATTGGGTGTTCTATACTACAGGGTTGCAACATAGTTGTGCATCTGTACTTCTGCTACTACAATAGACCTTCACATTTGATGACCAGTGAAGGATTATTACAAATGGCTTCACAAAAATGGTTGAACCTGGAACAGATCATTCTCAGTGAACTTACCCAATCACAGAAAAAAAATCGCCACAGTCTCACTCATCTACAGCACCTAACCTGAATCTACCGAAGATACCTTACATACCCAGCAAGCATCTCCTAGACTAGACACTAGGATGGAAGGGGAGGGAGGGGAGGGAATCAAAGGGGTGGGAAACACAAATCTAGACCCAAACAGCAATGGTACCATAATCTTCTACTTACTAAAAGACAGACCAAATGGCTGATCCTTCACCAGGCCCTTACAGGGAACACCTGAACCACAAGACACTGGAGAGGGTAAGATTAAGACTAACCTTAATATCCTACATCTTCCCTCCCTCCCTCTCCCTCTCCCTCTCTCTCTCTCTCTCTCTCTCTCTTCTCTCTAACTCTTGTATATTAGTTATCTTTTTCCTCATTTTCTTAGTGGGCACTGACCTGTAACTCCCAGATCCATCATGGGGGTATCATCCACAATGAGCTTTTGATCAGAGAGACCTACAAGGTTTCCTAAAAGACAGACAGATTTCTGTCAGAGTACTTGATGACCCACCAAAGGCTAGTGGTAAGACCCTACTGCTGAAGATACCTTAAGTGATTGACATGCAAATTAGAATGGCATGGCTGGAAGTTGGAAGAGAGTCAGTCCCCAGACAGTCAGCGCGTCTAGTGCCAGAAGGTGCTACATGGGCGACTGGGGGAAATTGACCAATATCTGTCCAAACAACTCTTGGTCTAACCTACTTAGCAGCAAATAACTTGTTGTGATGCCCACACAAGTGCAATGGTGGCACACAGCCATGGTGGGGAACCAACTGCTCTCAATTTGGCTAACTGATCCCCTCACTGGTATGGGACCCATAGCTGGAGCTGAGAAACAAGTCAGAACCAGATCCAAACGTAAACCCACTCTCCAATATCAAGCTACCATCAATTGTGGGCTACAAGAGGGCCTACACGTATTAAATTCTCTATTAAAAAAAAAAAAGTAAGGGTTATCTCATTTGTCCTGGTGCTAACTTACTCTCCGTTGGAGAATCTGCTTCTCTTTTTCAGATAGATGTAGATCCTAAGGAGAGAGCCACCCCATCATACTTCAAAAGGGCCCCGGCTGAAACTAAGAAAAATTGGAAAAACAAGCAAGGGGGCTGTTTTCCTGATGAACCAGATACCAGCACAAGGGGGAAGGAGATCAGCACAGAGAAAAATCAACTCCTACCGAATCAGAGAGCCAGAGCCTCAGAGGCCCCCAACACCTCATCACTGAAGCAGACCAAATATGAACCCAACATGGCTCAGGGAAATTTTGCAGAAGAGGGGGCGGAAAGAATGTCATAGTTATATGTTGGGTCATGATATGCAGAGACATTTATCTTACCCATAACTGTGGGCTAACTCCACAATGCATGACCCATATACCTCAACAAGGAGGGGTCAAGGGGAGGGGGTAGGTCATGGATGAGCCTAATAATGGTACCAAACTGACTGTATTTGCTGAATACAGAACTGACTAATAAAGAAAAAAGAAAAAAAAAAAAAAAACAAATGGCTTCACATACATCAGAAAGTACCAGCACTGGCAGGAAGGGCTTACTAAACTGGGTCTGCTTAATTAAATATCCCCCACCCCTCTTAGGAGTGCCTTACCTCCAACCATTCTTCCTTTGGAGAGGACTGTGGGTTGAAACAAGTATATTGATTCTACTGTGAGAAGATGGAGTAGGTGGTCTTGTTGTGCCTGCAGAGACTTGCAGATCTTTCTCTGGCAAGAGAAACAGATATGGTGAAGTCAGGTTTTAACAACATCCTGATCACGTGGAGTGGTGGTGCAGACGTAAGGGTTATGGGAGAAGGGTTCTGGAACCAAGAAAGAAGGCCAGATTAGGAGCAGCAAAGAGTAGCTATACACCCTGTTCAAAAGATATAAAGGAGTGCTAATGGAAACCTTTTGCCATGGGGCAAGTTGGCGGGAGTGGCTTCTACCAATCCTATGGCAAAGATGAGGGAAAGAGCCATAGAAGTAGACATAGACAAGGGGTAACTGCATTACAATAAGATGGCTAACAGAAAACAGTTTGCGTATCTCATTAGGCCATAGATTCCGCAAGCTTCTGCTGTGCATAGATTAGTCTGCCTCTTGGGCTGCCATCTTCTGTGGTCTCTGGGGTTGCAATTTGCTTCTTCTGAATGGTCCTCTTGCATGGAGTTGATGGATGAGAAATGCACTCCCAGTTGTGATAGGTTGGTTTCATTCTGCTGGATGAATCCAGGGGACCACTTTGCCCATCTTCACTGCAGTAGGGGTGAATGACAGTGAATAATCCCCTCGAAAGATGCTTTAGGGGTTGCGCATGTCACTCTTTTACCTATATAGCATCTCCTGGCCTAAAGGGGTAGGCATCTGTAGTCAAGCAAACGGTGTATAGTGGTTAGTGTCAAACTGGGAGCCTTGATTTGTTGTTTCAGAGTAATGTTGCCCAATTCTGGTTTTTATTTTATTTTGTTCCTTTCCTTTTAGATATACAAGCACATGAGCACATATAATTTAACCCCATAATACATTAGAAATTGGAGAAATTTGGTCTGACAATGGTATTGCAAGAGAAACTTCCTTTGGTAAGGGTGTCTACATCTTTGCTTATTAATTATAAATATATAAATATCTATAAAGTTTTGCTTTCATTGAAGCCCTTCTTAACATGTTTCAAGTTAGTTCAATGTCTTTGGAATGTATTTTTTTTCCTTGTTTCTAAGAAGCATACCTCTGGAAGTGGAGACTGAGAGTTGAGGATTGATTAGTGCTATGAGGGAAATAATCAGACCAAGAGTCTAACTTACCAACAGCAAAACCTTATTGTGATAAAACTAAATGGAAGCTGGGAAACCTTTGAGTGTAGTTGTTATTGTTTGGTCTATTTTTAATCTGTTTTTATCTATTTTTATGTATGGCTCTTACCTTCATGTGTACTTACTTTGGACCTTATTATATTAGTCACTTTCTTATCACTGTGACCAAGTACCTGGCCAGAAGCAACTTATGGATGGAAAGGATTTATTTTGTCTTATCTTTCAAAGGGATATTGGCCATTATGACAAAGAAGGCATGATAGACTGACTCATCAACAGCAAGTGGGGCTGGGCTATAAATCCTCAAGGCCTGCCTTCCTGGGTCCCAGTTCCTTTAGCAAGACATTCCACAACCTTCACAAACAGTCCACCAGCTGGGGACCAAGTGTTTAAACACATGAGCCTATGGGGGACATTTAACATTCAAACTACACTTGCTTTTATGATAACAAGCTGTTAAAAAGAGTGGTTACATAAATGTTTCAATATGCTCTTGTTAAGGCATTATAGAAGAATGTATACTGAAAAAAAATGGATTCATGATCTATTAAGTGAAAAACAAGTGGTAAGAAAGAATAGACAATGATATAGAATTTTTGTGTAAATAAATATGCATTTAAAAGCCTGAAAAGGCCGGGCGTGGTGGCGCACACCTTTAATCCCAGCACTCGGGAGGCAGAGGTAGGAGGATTGCTGTGAGTTTGAGGCCACCCTGAGACTCCATAGTGAATTCCAGGTCAGCCTGGGCTAGAGTGACACCCTACCTCGAAAAACCAAAAAATAAAATAAAATAAAATAAAAAATACCTGAAAAGACATATACTTTTTAAGCCACACACCTATGTTCAACATTCTACAATGCTGATTGACAGACTAAAACTTCAGTGATTGTGAAGAACTGAGGATATGAAATACTATGGAATCAAATATCTGGAGCTATCTTTAGCGTACCAAATAACCATTCATTGCCCACCTGTATGTGTGCCCTAAGATCTGTGACTATCAGGTGAAGCCTTTTTCCTGTCAGCTCAGGCTTAAAAGGTCATCACATAGCACCTGAGGTCTATAGCTGAGATATTGTTTTGCTCTTTTGAAACCTGCTTTATTGTTTTCATCAATGTATGTTTTAATTGATTATTTATTTATTCACACATGTGTGTATTGGGGTGTCAGGGCCTCTTACTGTTGCAAACACCAGATGCTTATGCTTTATGCCACATTTTGTTTCCAACTTACATGAGTATCTTAAGACTTTGCCCCAGGTTGTCAGGCTTTTCAAGTAAACGGCTTTAATGTCTGAGCTATCATCCCAGTCTACTCACCAATGCATTTTTTAAGTACTTGATTTGTGGGTTAGAGAAAGGGATCAGCAGTTAAAGGCGCTTGTTTCCAAAGCTTGACAGCCTGGGTTTGATTCTCCAGTACCCATGTAAAGCTAGATTCACAAAGTGGTACATGAATCTGGAGTTTGTTTGCAGTGGCAGTAGGCCCTGGCATGCCCATATTCATTCTCTCTCTCTCTCTCTCTCTCTCTCTCTCTCTCTCTAATAAATAAGTAAATATATTTTAAGTACTTTATGATTTTTTATTACGTTACTATACAAAGTTCATAAAACTGTAACTCCACTGAAACCTGGTATTTTAGACAACCTGGATCTGTGTTCCTAAGACATGGTCACTCATATTTGGCTCCAGAACATTCCCTTTGAGGAGAGAGATGTGTTCTGTGTCAACAATATAGTACAGTTCTACTAAAAGAAAAAGCTAGAATTTTTTCTAGATTTATTTTTTCAACAATCTTAGTTTATGAAAATCTGTGCTAAATTTTGAGCAGTTTCAATGCAGAGACTGGTAACTTTTACCTGATAACATCAAAACAACTATTTCTATTGTTACCAATAGGATGACAGGGCAAATCACATATAAATGAAAAGTTAAGACTTGGATTTTGAAGAAGAGAAAGAAGAGGAGGAGAGGTTAAAAGTAGATTTAAAAAAAAAAAAAAAACCTTTTGTAATTCTTTGCAAAAGAGGCTTCACCAATTTGTAGTGAACACAAATTAGTCACCAATATCAGATTACACATAATAACTATGAAACAATAACAACAACTTACTCTATATTAAATTTGTTATTTACCATCTTCATGAAGTCCATAATTATAAAGCCCTTTTTTGTTTAATTTCATGTAGATGAAAAATGAAACAATCTCTAATCAACTTGGTGATGATGATTTTGTTGTCCAGAATGAGAAATCAAGATAAGTAGTTTTCCTTTCAGAATAATATTCTATTAATATCTCTTGTTGCAGGTTGGGTTTGATGCCTATGAAAACAACTGGTAACTAAGACAACTGTTAGAGCCTTTCAAAGTTGATTTTTCAAACAAAAAAATCCTAAAATATCAGGAACTTTTGTCAAAACCCAGTAACTTTTACTTGCTGCTGGATATTAAATGGCAGTAGTAGAAAATAGACAAAAAAGGCCTGTTGGCAAAGAAATAAATGCTGGTTACTAGGTATTGATAACATGTGCAATCTCTTTTAGGAGAAAGTTTTCTGACAGCAGAAGAAACTAAACCTAGAAAAACTGAGTAGTACAGTAACAGAATATCACAGTCTAAGTAATTTATAAAGCAAAAGTATTCCCTATAGTTTTGGAGACTGCAAAATCTAATCTCAAGGTATTGTTCTCTGTCAAGAGCCTTCTTGGTATATCATCCCATAGTGGAAGGTGAAAAGGTATGAGAAGGCAGATGATCAAACTCAATCTCTGGTTCTCTTATTATGAACATTAATCTGTTCATGACTGTGGATCCCTAAGTAGCTCCTATTAGATATAACATTCTTTTTCAACACATTCATGTAGTACTTCAAGGACCAGATATTTAAAGACCTATTAAAACTATACTTATTGGATTACATATTCTTCTTTTATCTAACATACAATATTTAAATAATCTGAAAAAATTGATCAAACAATCCATGCTAAATTATAATAATGGCTAATGACTACCTCTCATGTTATAGTTTTCCCTTCTAAGGAACAAGAGTATGCAACAAGAGAAACTGAAATTATTACAGAATGGATGAGGTACTGATAAGCCAAAATCAGATTAATTTATTTGGGGAAAAATCTTTTATTTGAACTTAGGGTACCCCATGAACACACGAAGTAACCACACTTCTACTTGGGGTAAACCTGTGGATTTGCACTTTCCATTCCTAAATACTCTGGGAAGTAAGATTTTGCTATAGATAAAATATATGGCACTTCCAGTTAAGATGGCAGTGTAGGAACCATGCCAAAGCAGCCTAGGGGAGAAAAAGCCAAAAAAAAAAAAAAAAAAAGCAAAATACACTCTTCTATTAAAAGTGAGGTGTATAAGAAATTACCAATGACAGCAGAGAAGTAGGAGAGATCCAGAACACCTAGAGCCCACATAGGCAGGCAGAAGTGGCTCCAGCAGAGACAGCACCAGATCCACAGCAGTAGCACGTACGCAGAGCCACAGCTGCAAGGCTCAGCTTGAGCTACAGGAAAATCCAGGTGAGGGGATTTTCCACTCACACTGGAGCCCCTCAGAAACTCAAGAAACATGAAGGTAGGAACACAGGGAACAACAAACAACAGAGGAGCAGATCACGAGGTAGAGCATCAATGGGAGAACTAGAGCCACCATCCACATCCTCCCCTCGATCACCGCCGGCACAAGCACCAGAGACCTGAGGAAGGGAGCTCACAGCACCAACCACCTGCGACCAGAGGAGTGAACCAGTGACCCAGCCAGCCTGCTTGAACCCACAGTGCACCAAAGAGGGACCCAAACAGGAGCGCAGCATAACTGAGACCAAAATCCCAAGAGGTAACTGGGATTACACCAGGTCAGTACCCACCAAATAAGCCTGGTATATCAGCCTGAACCAGAAGTGCTAATTACACCTTCCATATCAAGATAAATTATATGTTAAATCTGAAGGATGGTCAGATTTGCCATTTTTAAGTAAGCTATATTTTGGGCTTGTTATTTGATGCTTCTTGATTTATATTGGCTTTGTTTCCTCTTCTGTTTTTCATTAGGGAAGGGTCACACTTGGACACAAGCTGACTTGGAACCTTCAACAGACCAGAAATCTTAACCTCCTAGTTGACAGGATTAAGGGTATGGGACAACTCACACCCTAAGGGACAGTGACTTTGTTAGAGGATCTGGTTGTCATAATACCTACTCTTGCATAAATACTCTGTGCTATTTTTCATTGAATGTGTACATTCTTTAGTTAAATTTTAGAATCTGCCTGTATTTTGTTCCACTCAGCCTACTTTAATACTCTCATAGCAGGCAAACCCAACACCTAGGGTCACTTTTGGAGAAACTCCGAGAGTCTTAAGAGCCATACCTAGCACCTTAAGCTCTTAAACTGAAGATATATAAGATCAGATTGATTGATACATCTAATAATACTGCAGCTAGCTAGAAAATTCAAGCATTAAATTAATCCAAGATGCAAAAATTTCTACATTATAGCACATGAAACACCAAAAATTAAGACAATATAAAACCACCAAAAAGTATTAATGCATCAGAAATTACCTCCAGTGGGAATGATTTAGAGGAAATGCCTGAGAAAGATTTCAAAAAGATGATTATAAATATGCTCAAAGAAGTCAAAGAGAAAATCAAAGGAATGAAAGAGGAAATCAAAGGAATCAAAGAAGACACAGGAAACCAATTTAATGAAACAAAGAGATCAATACCAGACATAAATAAAGAAATAGAAATAATAAAGAAAGACTAGTCAGAATTACTAGCAATGAAGAACACAGTCAATGAAAAAAAAAAAAAAAAAACTCTGTAGAAAATCTCACCAGTAAAATGGATGAAGGAGAGGACAGAATATCCAAACTAGAAGACCAGGTGGCAGATCCAATACAGTACAACAAAGAGAAAGTCAAAATAATAGGAAAGTAGGAATGGGAATTTCAGGATATTCAGGACACTATGAAAAGATCAAACATAAAAATTCAGGGTATAGTTGAAGGAGAAGAATTTCACTCCAAAGGCATAGTAGGCATTTTCAACAAAATCATAGCAGAAAACTTAGCCCAAATTGGGAAAGAGGTGCCAATGCAGATACAGGAATCCTTTAGAACACCAACCAGACGAAACCTAGAAAGAACCTCTCCTTGCCATATTACAATTAAACTACCAAATATACAAACCAAAGAAAATATCTTGAAAGCAGTTAGACAGAAAAAATCAAGTTACCGACAAAGACAAGCCCATCAGGATCACAGCATATTATGCAACACAAACTTTAAAAGCCAGAAGGAGTTGGAGTTATGTATTCCAAGTTCTGAAAGATAACAACTGTCAACCAAGGTTACTGTATCCTGCAAGCTATCCATTTAAATAGTCGGAGAAATAAGGACATTCTACAACAAAAGCAGGCTAAGGGAATATTTGAAGTCAAAATCAGCTCTACAGAAAATACTTGAAAGAATCTTCCATGCTGAAGAGAAAGAAAAGCACACATATAAGGAACCTGGAAAAAACAAACCATACTCAAATACTAGTTAATACAAGACAGCAAAGGTAAAATTGGAAGAACTACAAAACAAGAAAAATGGCAAAAATACATACACACCTTTCAATAATATCTCTTAATATCAACAACCTCAATGCCCCAACCAAAAGACATAGGTTTGCAGACTGGGTTAAACAGCAGGATCCACAAGAGCATCATAATAGGAGGAAAAGAAGATGACATCAAAATAAAAGAGACTGATTGAGAGGGGAAGGGGATATGATGGAGAATGGAGTTTCAAAGGAAAAATGGGGGGAGGGACAACATTACCATGGGGTATTGTTTACAATCATGGAAGTTGTTAATAAAAAATAAAAATAAAAATAAATTTCAAAAAATATATATATGGTGACAGGCTTTTATTAGATAGATAGATAGATAGATAGATAGATAGATAGATATAGATAGATAGATAGAGAGGTATCCCTTTACTGTCCCTGGAAAGATTATGGGAAATAAAAAAAAATTCTAAATTGCTCTCATAATCTTTCAATAAATATTGTCTTCCAAAAATAGTGTGGAAAGATTTGGGGGAAAAAGAGCATATACCTCAAAAAAATTTCAAACAATGGTACTAAAAAAGCTAAAATGCCCCAAAGACTTTGGGATAGAAATTTGGTTTAATAAGCTTCCTTTATCATGCCACCAAATGTGACTTTGCTATAAACAGTGTGAATTTTTACCATCATACTTTAAAATTATATCCATATTTCTATTAAAAATGTTTTGCTTGCTTTTGGGTAAAAATGCAATGAAAAGTGCAGGAGAGATAGCTTAGTGGTTAAGGCACATGCCTGTGAAGACTAAGGACCCAGGTTCAATTCTCCAGGTCCCATGTAAGCCAGATATACATGGTGGCACATGCATCTGGAGTTTATTTGCAGTGACTAGAGTCCCTGGTGTGCCCATTCTCTCTTTCTCTCTCTCTCTCTCTCTCTCTCTCTCTCTCTCTCTCTCTCTCCCATAAACAAATAAATAAAAATAAAATCCTAAAAGGTTTTTAAAAGCAATGAAAAGTCATATATAAATTTTGCATTCTGAAGTCTTCCTAAAAGATGGCATGTTGCAGTTATTGTATTTACTACACTAAATAGTAAGGTATTTAATAGCAAGTTAATCTTTCTCCCACCAGAAAAATAGTTACTCTTTTTATAGATGTATTACAGTTCATCTTGTGAAATTAAGTTTACTACCAAATAAGAATGCAGGTGTGGCAATAAGGAGTTTTTGATTGATCCAGTGATCAAAACCCAAATCATCCAATTAAATGCAATCAACTGACCTCCAGTTCTATTATTGACCTCTTCAGCAGCCATTTCTCTAGCCTCCTTTGGCTCATGTAAAGTGAGATATATTTCCAAGATAAACATTCCCTTATTCATGAATTGGGCAAACAGGAGTACCATTGTCTTTGAACCATTTTGAGGATTTAATGAGAATCAGTAGTAAAAAGCATGTAAAGGGGCTGGAGGGATGGCTTAGTGCTTAAGGTGTTTGCCTGCAAAGCCAAAGGACCCAGGTTCAATTCCCCAGGACCCACATTAGCCAGATGCAGACGTGTCTGGGGTTCGTTTGCAGTGGCTAGAGACCTTGGTACACCCATTCTTTCCCCCCCCCCTCTCTCTTCCTCCCTCTTTCTCTGTCAAATAAATAAATTAATTAAATATTTTTAAAAAGTATGTAAAGGGCTAGAGAGATGGTTCAGCTGTTAAGGCACTTGCCTGTGAAGCCTAAAGACCCAGTTTCAATTCCCCAGTACCCAAGTAGGCCTGATTCACATGGTGGCACAAACATCTGGAGTCATTTGCAGTGGCTACAGGCCCTGGTTTGCCCATTCTGTTTCTCTCTCTCTCTCTCTCTCTCTCTCTCTCTCTCTCTCTCTCCCAATCTGCCTCTTTCTCTCTCTCAAATAAATAAACAAATAGTAAAATATTTTCCAAAAGCATGTAAAATGTGCTTAAATTTTAGCTGTTATCATTAATATATAAATACATTGAACAAGAAGAAGGAATGCACAAATGTGTCTTTACAAGTAACCATAGAAGTAGAAAAGGCAAAACAAAGGAAACCTATGATAGAAGTTGATCATCAGTAAGGATGTAAAGAGAAAGCCCAGAGAGTGTTTTTGTGTTCAAGTATCCTAGTCCCTGTAAACTTTACAAAGATCAGAGACAGAGCAGTTATATATCATACAGGAGCACTTATAGTCAGGGAAATAAATATACTGGGAGAACAACAAACTGGTAAGTGGAAAATGTTCCAATTTCCCAAATCAGTGAACTAAAAACTACTGGAAATTAGGTTTTGTGCCAGTCTTGAGCAAATTTATAGACTCAGTTATTAAATAATGAATTATTAGTATAAGAAAAATTAAATGACCTTTGGGAGCATCATTGCTCAAAGTAAGGAATAAGAAAAAATTTAAATATATTCACTCATTGACTAAGATATTATCAAAGACAAATACATAACTACTTTGTCAATGTAGTAAGTAAACATTTCATAGATGTCTATGATAAAAACTAAATACTAGAGTTGATTATGACTGACTGAATATTAAACTTCAGCAAGATATTTATTGATTCATTTTATGATTCACTCCTTCACCATTTAGCTGCATGTCAGTTTTACCAAATCAGTGATGTGAATCACCTCAGCATTAGATTAATTTAGTTAAAGTATTTATTCAACATCTGTAACTAAAAAATATTGAGGTAAGTACTATGTAGTATAACAGTGAACAAAACAAGTATTCTAGGACTGAGGATGTACCACAAGGATGGAGTTCTTGCTTGACATGTGTGAAGGCCTGAGTTCAGTTCTTTTTTTTAAATTTATTTATCATTTTCATTTTTTTCAAATTTTTATTAACAACTTCCATGATTATAAAAAAAATATCCCATGGTAATACCCTCCCTTCCCCTACTTCCCCCTTTTAAACTCATTCTCCATCATATCCCCTCCCCATCTCAATCAGTCTCTCTTTTATTTTGATGTCATGATCTTTTCCTCATCTTATGATGGTCTTGTGTAGAAAGTGTCAGGCACTGTGAGATCATGGATATACAGGCCATTTTGTGTCTGTGGGGAACATGCTGTAAGGAGTCCTAACCTTCCTTTGGCTCTTACATTCTTTCTGCCACCTCTTCTGCATTAGACCCTGAGCCTTAAAAGGTGTGATAGAGATATTGTAGTACTGAGCACTCCGGTGACTTCTTTCCAGCACCTTGATACCTTCTGAGTCATCCCAAGGTCACTGCCATCTGAAAAGAGAAGATTCTTTACCAAAAGTGTTCATACCGTAATATAACGGTATGAACATTAAGAGAAGTGCTTACTGGGCAGTTTGATAAGCATAGTATACACATTTAGCCAGGCAGCAGCAAACATTACTAGGGCTCATGACTACCCCTGTTTTAAGTTTTCAGTATCAGGGATGTATTCCCTCCCATAGAGTGGGCCTCCAGTCGAATTAGAGGGCACTTGGTTTCCACCATGAAAGACATGCCACTATTTCACCCGTTGGCTCATTTGGCCTGGATGGCCAAATATAAGGCTTGCAGTGTCCACTGTTGAATATCTTCACTGGTTATTTCTCTTTCTCCCACTGAACTACATGTAGAATGGCTTCTTCCAGCTTTCTGTCAGCTGGTCTACATGGAGGAGGTTATCAGCTCAGTTCCGGCAGGATTTCTCAGTGGCCCTGCAGCCCAAGTATGTGGAGTCAGCAATAGGGTCTTACCATCTATTCCTGGTGGGAAACCAAGGGCCTCGGCAATGGCCTATAATGTTTTGGGGACTTTAGGGACCATCCTGACCAACAACTCACTGGAAGGTATCCCATCCCTGGCACTGAAAATTTTCTAGCAACAGTCTATGGCTCCTAGGTGTTCCATTGTCCAAAAAAGTAGGATTCCATATGATTTATTTATATGCTCTTCGATTTTAATTAGCCCTCCCTCCACCTTCCCTTTACTCAATCTCTTCCTCTGATCTCACTTTGGACCTTTTCACCCCCATTAATCTATTCTTCTACTTATACAATACCATCCTATTAAGTACCCCCCTCCCTTCCTTTCTCTGCCCTTTATATTTCTTTTCTAGTTTACTGGTCTTTGTTACTGAGTTTAGTTCTTAGCTCCACAAATAAAAACAAAGATTTTGTTGTCAGAAAGCATATTTGCTATTTAAGAGAGGCAGACAGTAAACAAAGAATGAAATTGCATGTAGAGTGTAAAAATTATAATTTTCTGAGGAAAAATAAAACAGAGTTAGGTGTAAGATTCTATAGTATAATGTAAGAAAATGTAAGAACAACTAATAGATAATAATGTTAGATTATAAATTGTCCTAGCAGATTAAAAACTGCTAAATGTAAGTGTATCATGCAAGATTTTGGTGCATAAAAATCTTCTAAATAAATGAAGAGCACTATTTTTAACAATTCACATGAGAAATACTGTTATTAATTTTCAAGTATTTGTTTTATGTTTTACCTTATCTTTTAGTTTTATTGAGACCTAACTGATGAATAAAAGTTGTATTAATTTAAACTAAATAAACAATAGGGTATTTTAATACATTTATACATTGTAAAAAAGACTGCCATAATCAAGGTGATTAACGTATCTATCACCTCCCAGAGGTGTGCACATGCACAAAGCATGTGTGTGTGTGTGTTAAAAATATTAAGATTTACTCTAATAGTAATTTTCAAGTTTATGTGGAGAATGTAAAATAAGTTCTCTACTGCCATTTTGGGCTATTTGGCTACCTCTAAGAATTAAGTTGATATAATACAGACCAACCAGAAAGTATCATACAACTTTCATTAATATTTATGTGTGCTTGGAGACTTGAATGAGAATGACAGCCAAATAAAGAGCCCAATCAGAATGCTTTTATACCCTTCAGACAAAGAAACCAAAAGTGCAAGGAAATGACAAGAGGAAGTAAGGAGTTTGAACTTGGGACAGTAAGCTGGGGAAACTATGAAGACAAAACTAGGGTAGGATATGAATCCTTTTACAAAGTGTACTTTTTCAGATCAGTGAGCAGCTAAATTCACAATTGTTAGGCTATTCTTTTCTTCCTGTTACAGGGAAAGTATCTTTCTCTGGTAAATTTTATGGCCTGCATTATGTAGACAAAGGCAAGTCAGAAGTCACTTCCTGGAGATGCTGTTTCTCTATTATCCTTAGTATAAAATAATCACTATGCCAAATTGTCATATTTTGGAGTAGTATTACTCTTGTGTATATAACAATGTTATTGACTAAAGGCAACATACATACATAATAGCTGTTTCTAACTTACTTGCCTTGTCCAACTGAAACTTGTACACTTCCAACCTCTCTCCATTTCTCAGCTCCTGACAAAACCATTCTGCTCTCTGATTCTATGCATTCCCATTTTTTTTTTAGATTCCATGTATAATGAGATCATGTGACATTTGTCTTCCTGTGGTCACTTATTTCACTTAACAATGTGCTCCATGTTCATGTATATCACAAGTGACAGAATTTCCTTAATTTTTCAGGCTGAACATTATCCCATTGTGTATGCCTGACACATCTTTTTTCTCATTCATCTATTGATAGACATGGATTGGTTACATATCTTGTCTATTATGAGTAATGTAATAAGCACAAGAATGAAGGCATATGTTTCATATCCTTTGTATAAATAGTCAGAAAGAGAATTCCAGGATGTTATGTTGCTTCTATTTTAAGAAAAATTTTTAAGGAAACTCCATACTGACTTCCATAATGGCTATGAAAATTTATCAACAGTGTTCTAAGGTTTTCTTTTCTCCACACTGTCACCAATATTGATCACCTATCTTTCTAATAATATCCGCTGTGAAAGATGTGTCTTTTATTTATATTTATGATTAGTGATTTGTTTATATCGTGTGTTTTTATTTGCATTCCCAAATGTTGACATCATTTGTATGTCTTCAAAACACAAGTGTATTTGTGTTCTTGCCTAGGTTTTTTTTAGGTTATTTGTTTCATTTTTCTTTGTCTGACTGTTTTTCCTTGAGTTATGTGTTTGGGACAAGTTTCTTTAATTCATTTTGGCTCGATTTTAATATTTCCTGTGAGATAAGGATGAGTTTCATTTTTCCTTAGGAGGCTATCCATTTTTCCCCAGGTTCACTTTTTGAAGAGACCTCATCTCTTTACTCTGTATTCTTAGTATCTTAGTAAAAGTTAAATTTCTATAGATACATTGTAGTATGGAGTTGGGTAGATGGCTCAATGGATAAAGTGTTTGTCACATAAGTGCTAGGACAAGAGTTCAGATCTTTGGCACCTATGTAAATGCCAGGTGAGCAGGGTGGCTCAGAAGATAGAGAATTCTCAAAGCTAACTGGCTGGATAGAGTAGTTCAGTCTGTGAGCTCTTGGTTAAAGTGAGAGATACTGCCTCAGTAAATTTAATAAAAGGAGAGAGATCAAGGAAGAAACCCAACATAAGTCTCTGGTCTCCCACATATGTACCCACACATGCACCCATACCTATACACACAGGCCCACCACACAAATAAAAAGAGATATAAGGACTGGAGAAATGGCTCAGTATTTGAGGTGTTTGCCCATGAAGCCTAAAAACCCAAGTTTGATGCCCTAGTGCCCACATAAAGCCAGATTACAGAGTGGCACATGCATCTGGAGTTTGTTTGCAGCAGCTAAAGGCCCTGGTATGCTCATTCTCATTCTCTCTCGCGCTTCTCTTCTCTTCTCCTTCTATCTCTCCCAAGTATTTTGGTGCATGCCTTTAATCCCAGCAGAGTAGAGACAGAGGTAGGAGGATTGCTGTGAGTTGGAGGCCAGCCTGAGACTACATAGTGAATTCCAAATAATCTTGTGCTGGAGAGACACCCTACAGCAAAAAGAAAAAGGAAAAAAGAAAGAAAGAAAGAGAGTTGATTGGTTATATTGATTTTGTAGTCTGCAGGCTTACTGAATTTATTAGTTCTAAACAGTTTCCTGATGAGTCTTTTATATATACACACAAACACATACACATAGATGATAATGTCACAGACTCAACTTTGCTTCATTCTTTCTTATTGGGATAACTTTTTCTCTTTAATAATTGCTCTAACTAGGACAGGCAGTACTATATTGAATGATAGTGGCAAGGTATTGAATGAAAGTCATAAGAGTAGACATTTTTGTCTTGACTTAGACAAACATCTTTCATACTTTCACTGATGAGTATGATTTTCATTGTGAGGTGTCTCATAG
The DNA here is from genome assembly GCA_036346955.1 of Dipus sagitta. Taxonomy (NCBI): domain Eukaryota; kingdom Metazoa; phylum Chordata; class Mammalia; order Rodentia; family Dipodidae; genus Dipus; species Dipus sagitta. The sequence goes on from CM070773.1 coordinate 86,307,028, forward strand.
ATGGCCTTTCTTATGTGAAATACACTCCTTCTATAATTAATTTGTTGACAGTATCTTTATCATGGAAAGATGTTGCATTCTTTTAACTGCATTGCCTGCATCTAGTGTGATGAATATTTATACTTTTCCTTTAAAAGTAATGTATCATATTTATTCAAGGATAGTATCCTTACATTTCACAAATAACTCACCAAAGACTAGGAGAGTTTGTCTAGAATCTGCATCTACAAAAACCTGAGACTTGGACTGGAGGGATGGCTCAGCAGTTAAGGTACTTGCCTGCAAAGCTTAAGGACCCAGGTTCCATTCCCTAGTATGGATGTAAAGTTAGATGCACAAAGTGATGCATGCATCTGAAATTCTCTTGCAGTGGCTAAAGGCCTTGGTGTGCCCATTCTCCCTCTCTATCTGCCTCTCTCTCTTTCTCTCTTCTCTCTCTCGCTCTCTCTCTCTCTCTCTCTCTCTGTCATAAATAAAATAAAATAAATAAAATAAAATATTTACAAAAAAAAACAGGACTACAGGAACCAGCCTGGAGCATGAGCCCCATTGAAACTGGCCCAGTACTGAGCAAGATTATTATTTGGAGCCACAGGAGTATTCTGAGCTACAGGAGTAGTCTGAAGACTAAATCACCCAACCCATTGAAGGTTCAAGATATGTAGAATGGGAATGATTTGAAAGGAAATGGCTTGAAAGGACAATGCTAAAGACCTCTGTTCATCAAGGTCAACACATAGCAGCTATTACAGCTGTGTTCCATGGGTGCCAGGCTTCATCCTGACTTCGCAGTAGGACTTGGTAACACTGCCCACATAGAACTGGTTTTAGAAAAATGAACAATAACATCTTTAAGAGGTTAAGAGTTGAAGTCCCTGCAAGGACAAAAGGAGACACCACAGCATGAAGCTACGAAGGTAAGCTGTAAATTACAATGGAGAGCCCAAGATTTTAGAAATGCTACAATGATAGGTATCTGCTAAGGAAAGCTGCACATTTGGAGTGGATCTGCCCAAAGAGAGGTGGAGGACAGGAGCTACCCAAGAACTTTGGAACCCATATGATCCCTTCATGAGTCCCAGATACCAGATGTGAAACTATGAGAATTGGCATTTACCCTGCTGAGTTTCTGTCTTGCTTTGGTTGACCATTCTTTGCTACTCTCCATTCTGTTCCTTTGGATTGGGAATGTTTACTTTGTGTCAGTGCATGCTGAAGTATATAACTCATTTTGTGATGTTTTAGGAACTCACAGTTGAGTTTCCCTGAGTCTCAGCAGAGACATTGCACTTTAAACAGTGTTAGAACTAATAAAGACTATGAGGACTTTTGAATTTAGACTGCATACATTTTGTATTGAGATGGCCATGAACCTATGGAAACAAGGAGCGGAAGATTATGGCTTACACATGATGTATTTAGGTATCAAGTCAGTAAGAAGTGGTCTTGTGATGGTTTATATTGAAAGTCAACGTGACAGAGCCTAAAGTCACTAGTTAGAGATTATCTCGATTAGATTAAGGTAAGAATATTTACCTTAACTGTGGGCAGGGTCCTGGACTGTATAAAAAGAAGACATTGGTTGAGGATTTGGCATTAACAACACTGCTCTGCTTGCTCATTGCTGGACTGAATGTGACCAGCTACTGCTCCCCTGTCTTCTCTGCCATGATGAACAGTAACCTGAAACTATATGGTGAAATAACTCCTTCCTCCCCTAAAAAGTAAATAAGATATGTCAAGGAATGCTGTCTTAAGTGAGTCTGTATAGGTAATGTCTGGGACCTTGAGTCTAGTGAGAATGACCTGACTGGGGAAGTCCTGGAAACTTGGTCCATGGGGCCAGCTGAAGCTTAGGGCCTTTGGAGCTGGCCTAGAATTGAAGTAGGGCTACAACCTGAGCTCTGTATGCCAGCTTTGTGTGGGGCTGAGATTTCAGGCTACAAGTGCCAACACAACATATATGACGATGGGAAGTGACTTATTGCCAAGGTTCACTGACACAGGCCTTGTGTGGGCCTCTGAAACTACATTTATCTTCCCTCATAAGAGGAATATCTCTGCTTGTTAGTGCTTGGAGAGAACTGACATGGGTGCTGTGAAACTCTTTCCTGTCTTTTTTAAAGTTCTTTTCCTAAGTTGTATGCTATACACAGTTGTTATAATATCCAACCTGAATTCTTTGACTTTTGTCAAGATATTTTTTGTGTGGATAATTATACAGATTGGTATTTCCAAAAAAAAAGGTAGAGACTGAAAAATTCTATACTGCATCATCTTTATGATGCCATTGGTATTTCTTAACTAGAGATATAATACAAATCAACAGAAGAATGTAGGTGATAAAAAAAATAATCTAAAATAACATATTTCTAGCATGTATACTGTATTATCTTTGGAAACCAGAAAATTTTTAATTTTTGAAACATACATGGCTCCAATGATATCAGAAAGAGGATTGGGCTGGATGTGGTGGTGCATGCCTTTAATCCCAGCATTTGGAAGCACAGGAAGAAAAATCACCTTGAGTTTGAGACCACCCTGAGACTACATAGTGAATTAAAGGTCAGGCTGGGCTAGAGTGAGACCCTACCTCAAAAATAAAAAAAAAAAAAAGAGAACTGTAATATCTACTACTCATTGGTTTAAATAAATTAATGAATAAAGTATGTACAGTGATTCCTGTTAAAGTATAAATTCATGATATACATATTAAGACACAGTCACCATAAAGATTATTTGATTTTCTGAGTCTAGAACAAAGTATTATAAAGAAAAGGCCATTATTTCTATAACAATACAAAAACTAACAACATGAACATTGATATTTTTAAATGTTTACAATGGAGAATTTTTAGTATTGCTGTTATGAAAAGGGTCAATTAATTGTAGATATAATAATCTTTAACTAATAATATTTAATAAAATTAAAATTATTTACATGGAAAAGGTCTGCCTTCTTCTGTATATGTATCAAATAAACTACTGAGAGTTTAGACTTAAAGTTAAACTTTGAAATGTATTTTTCATTTGAGATTAAAAAGGAAAATATGATAAAATCTAGCATATTTCTGTGAAACATTTTGCTGTGTTCTTTGCAATTCCAAAAATCTTACTTTTGGAGATGTGTAAAGTCATAGTAACCTTCAGAGTAATTGTTTTTATTTTCTGTCTTAAACATAGAACTTGATATTTAAAGGATGACTCAAGATTTAAAAATCATCCCTCTTTTGTTAAGGTTTAGAAAGATTTTATTAGGTTTCAGATAGAACTTAAAGTGCTTAAGGAAAGCAAAAAAGAAAGAGAGTACAGAGTACTCATGCCCATGAGAAGGCAGACGTAAAGCCCATCTAGAGACCCCGATTAGGGTCTTTTGTACGTTCTGAATGGAAGCTGAGCTAACCAGACCCAATGCCAGTTCAAGTTTAATCCTTTCAGGAATCTTAATTCTAGGAAAGGGGATCTCATTTCTAAGACTCAGGTTGATTTTAAGGAGAAACAGATCTTGGGAACAGATTTAGGCAGCAAGAGACAAGGAGAAACAATGACATTCTGTAACCTCTAGAAAAGTGAATACTCTTAAGGGCAGACTCAAGGACATTCCTCACTTTTACTTTCAGGGGGCCCTGTTACCCCTAAATTGCCTTAAACCCCCTCTAAAGGAAGTAGCCCTAACTACTGTAAGGGAATTTAGGAAACGACCAATCTGGCTTCTTTATGCTGAGTTGCTGGGTATGGGAGTAGGGGTGCTTCTCCAGTGGATTATCTAAGAGACATAGAAAGTACATTACACCATGGTTTGTTTTGACTACTGGGAAATGTGAGGCAGGGTTGTTGGAGTCCCTGTATGACCCTAAGTAAGCATAGTGTAAGGATTTAATCCCTTGCCAATGTGAACCCAAATAATACCATATGACCTAAATGACCTTTTCTTTCATTTGGCATGGCTGATATTAGCCTGGCTATGCAGGATCTGTGACTGAGCTCTTTTGGAGCCATGCTTGTAGATATCTCAGCCACATATTCACACCCTCAGCCTGTAATCATGCCTTAGCCTAAAGCAGTACTTGCAAACAACAAATGAACTTTAAAGTAGATGGAATGCAATCATGACAGCACTCTGGGGGAATTCCCCATTCAAAAGTATTGGGATGCCTAGATTAAGAAAGCCATACATTTAATACAGAAATCAAAAAGTATCTACAAGTAAAACATCCTATTCCCTCTCAAACAAGAAGCAAACCAGAAAACATCACACAGACTCCAGGTTGTTGTTTTGTGAATTCAAAGAACTGAAATTCACAGGCCAGTGGACAAGGTTTAGAGAGACTTCATTAGATTATAGATAGAACTTAAAGTGCTTAAGAGAAGGATAGAGGGAATAGTACAGAGAACTCCTATACATGACAAAGTAGAAGTGAGGTAAAGACCCCCAAATCTTCCCCCTCTTACATAGCTCTATACACTGTTAATTTTACAAGGTTCAAAGAAATGTATGTACCATAAATATACTTTGAAAACACATGTTTTCAAACTACTTCAAATCATGAGGTTATGACTTGTGATATGTTAAAATTGAATTCAAGAAAATAGTACCCAATCAAAAATGAGAGACTATAGGATTTAGAGGTACATATGTTAGATATCACACTGCAAATTCATGATTATCTCCATTTTTAAGTTGATCAGCCTCAAAGTTGAAATAGTATATCACTTGAAAAAAATGACATCATTGCAAAAAATTCTCTATTTTTATGAGTTAATACTTGTTGAAAAATATGGAGGAAAAATAAAAATTGTATATTAAATACCTTGAAAGTGATGGTATTCATTGAATCATGAGGAGACAGTAACAAAAAAGCTGGAGTTCCACCTGTTGAATTAAACTCCCATTAGGATTTCCAATTAGAGGACTAAGGAGATTGCTCAGTGATTAAAGTGCTTGCTTTCAAAGCCTAATTACATGGGTTCATTTTCTTAGTGCTCATGTAAAGCCAGGTATACAAGGTGGCACATGTATCTGAAGTTTTTTTTGTAGCAGCTAGAGGCCCTGTCATGCCCATTCTCACTCTTGCTCTTTCTCTCCTTACAAATAAAGAAAAAACATTTCAAAAAGAATTCCAATTAGAGAAATATGGTAGAAATCCATTTTCCTCTTTCATGTTTCCCTTAAAGAATGATAACATCAATATAATACTATATTATGGCCCTTTACTTCTCTCTCTTCAATCATCTCTCTGTCTCTTCATCATCTATTTGCCAACCTAGATAAAGTTTGCATCCAATGGCTTAAATTAACAGTGGACCAAAAAAACATAATCTAGTAAAGATTAATCTCTTCTCTTTCTATTTTTCATGTGGTCCTGCTCCATGGAATATGAGAAAGATCATAGTTTTATTATTTGGCTATGAAGTATCCCTCTATAAGGCTCGTGTATTCAGGGTTGGTCCCTGGCTGGTGGCACTGCCTTGGGAAGTTCTGGGATCTAATTAAAGGAAGTAAGTTACTGGGAATGTTCCAGTACCCCCCTCTCTTTTCTTCTGCTTCCTCCTTCTCCCTTTCCTCTTCTTCATCCTCTCTCTGTTTCTCTCTCTCTCTCTCTCTCTCTCAGTCTCTCTCTCTATCTGTCTATCTCTATCTCTCTCCCTGTCATGAGGCAAAAAATTCTCTACTACCACATGCTCCCACAATCATGGCATTCTTCCCAGGTGCATGAGGCCAAGCAACATTGACTGAATTGTCTGAAACTGACCTAAATTAAATCTTTCATCATTTAATTTGTTTTGCCAGATATTTTGGTTACTTGGACACTATTATGCAAAAATAACTAATACATAAAATTGTTCCTAGAAAAGTAGGGTAATAACTATAATTAATGATAGACCATGTCATTCATAAGCCTTTGGAACTGGTTTGTGAGAGGAATTTTGAAGAGTTCTGAGTTGTGCACTAGAGAAGCCCTAAAAAGGCCGTAAGCTCAGCTTAATGGGAAATCCTAGTAGGAATTCAGAAGACTACACTGCTGACATGAAGACAAACCATGAAGGCCAGGCTCAAGAGGTTTTATATGGGAGTAAGGACACTAATCGATATCAGCTAAAGGCTACTCATGTATATTCTGGTGTTATAGTTACCTTCACATTTCTGGAATAGCATATCTGTCCAAAAGCAGCTAATGGGAGGAAAAATTTTATTTTGGCTTACAGTCTCATGAGGAAGGTCCAGGATGGCAGGGGAAAACATGACATGAGCAGAGACTAGATATCACCTGTGCCACAGCAGGTGGAAAACAGCAGCAGGGGAGTGAGCCACACCCTGGCAAGACAGAACTGGCTCTAACACCCTAAGCTCACCCCCAACAACAACACTCCCCAGTAAGGTTCCACCTCCTAAAGTACCAACAGCTGAGAACCAATCATTCAAAACACATGAACTTATGGTGGACATCTGATTCTAACCACAACATCTGGCAAAGAACTTGTCTACATTTTGCCCATGTGCTGAAACATTGTGTAGCATTTAATTTAAAAGATTAATTAATTTGGATATTAGGGCTGTCCTGGATTCAGGCTATAGGATAGTCTTTACTGGTTGCTTTTAGCCAGATTAATAATGAAAACAGGGAGTAAAGTGCATATTAGAAAGACTTGAAAAACTTACAGTTTGGGTTTAAGAGAGGCATAGGTTCTGAAGAAATTAGTACCACTTTTACATAAAGTTGATTAATTTGTTATGAGAACAAAGGAAAGATGTCTTAAGGGTATCTAAGGAAGTGTCCAGAATACCAATCATCACAGGTTAAAGGGTATAGAAGAATGAACTCATTTGAAAGATTTCCTTAAGAGAAAGAAATGCCTCTATGGCATTTTTTTGTACAAGGATGCCTAGCAAGTTGTGTTCCCAGGTTTTGTTTCACCATGGTCAGCCCCCCAGGCACTTGGACCACTGCAGATGAGGTATAAGTAGGCCCAGATACCACTTGAGCTGGTGGCAGAAATGGCAGCCATTGATGGTTTTACAGGCATGCAGACTGCATTATTACAGGGTCATGGAGGCATCTACCCAGATTGCAAAGGAAGGCCCCAGATGCCAGGCAACATGTCACAGAGTTGGTGTCCTTGCATGCATTCCCCATGAGGTCAGTTTGTGAAGCTTGAGAGTGAAATCTAAGTTGGAATGGAGAGCACATGTTTTTAAAATACCAGGAATGTGGTATTTCTGCTGAAGAGAAGTTGCATGCAGCTAGTGAAGCCAACCATGAGCTACAACTGGAAAGTCCATAAGAGCAGAGCTGACCAAGCCCTTGAGAGCTCACATCAAGCCAACATGGGCCATGGCTGAAGGTAATGGAACTAAAAGATATATTTTTCTGCTGAATTTTGGCCTTGCTTTGGTCTTATTCCTCCTTTTTATGTACCCATTCTTCCTTTTTTGAATAGGAATTTTTACTTTTTGCCTTTATATGTTGGAAGTGATGTAACTTACTTTTGAGTTTCATAAGGGCTCACAAGTAAGAATTGCTTTGAGTCTCAGAAAACACTTGGAACTTGGGTTTACAAGCAATATTGGAACTATTAAGACTGTGAAGACTCACAGAAATAAACTGTGTTGTGTTTGCATTGTGTAACAGACATGGGCCTTCTGGCAGCTAAGGATGGAGTGTGATCTTTTGGCCATGAAGCATCCCTCGAAAATGTTCATGTTTTAAGGGGTTGTTCTACAGCTCCTTGCACCAAATGAGATCAAGTAGGATCTCGCTAGAGGAAGTAATCATTGGGATTGTGTCCTTGTCCCAGGTCTCCCTCTGTTCTCTCCCTGATTTCTCTTTTTCCCTCCCTTCCTCCCTCCCTCCTTCCTGTCTGCCATGAGGCCAACATCAACTTCCATCACACTTTCCTGCTACCATGATGCTAAGCTCAAATGTGCAGCCAAGAAACTTGTGAAACTATGAACAAAAATAAATCTTTCTCTTTAAATTGTTCCTTTAGGCATTTTGATCAGAACTATGCAAAAGTAACTATGTTTTCTGTAAGTGTAGAAGGCAGGAATTGTATGTGCATTGGGTAAGCATGGTAAGACAATGATAATGGAATTCGAACTTTACCATATTTTTCAACTTGGAAATTATCAGAAATCTCTAATCTAAAGCTAGTGCTATATTTTTAGCTCCAGTCAGAATAACTCATTTCATTCACACTGACTTGCTGTTGGCTGCTTTATTTTCTAGATTTTCCTTCCCCAAAAAAGGTGAAAAACAAAAAATTATAATTGTTCAGATTATTTAAAATTCAAAAAGCCCTAGCTTTCTGAATATATAGAAGTATTACCCTGTAACAGATAAATACTGGGACACTGACAAACAGCAATTGATAATGTGTGATTAAATAACAATACATTTAGGATGTTACCAAAAAAAAAGTCTTCTAAAGACAAATTTTGAAACCTCAGAGAACAGAGGATAAGAAAAGAATGAGAAATATTATGAGAAGGAGACAAAATTGATGCATAAAAGGAAAACCAAAGAATAATTCTGGGATTTGAAGTCAAAGTATTCCAAGAAAATAAGACTTTAGAGCAGGGCGTGGTGGCACATTTCTTTAATCCCAGCACTAGGGAGACAGAAGTAAGAGGATCACTCTGAGTTCAAGGCCAGCCTGAGACTACATAGTGAGTTCCAGGTCAGCCTAGGCTACAGCAAGATACTACTTCAAAAATCAAAAAGAGGCCGGGCATGGTGACACACGCCTTTAATCCCAGCACTCGGGAGACAGAGGTAGGAGGATTGCCATGAGTTTGAGGCCACCCTAAGACTACAGAGTGATTTCCAGGTCAGCCTGAGCTAGAGTGAGAACCTACCTCAAAAAAAAAAAAAAAAAAAAAGAGGTCAGGCATGGTGGTGAATGCCTTTAATCCCAGCACTCAGGAGGCAGAGGTAGGAGGATTGCCATGAGTTCAAGGCCAACCTGAGACTACAGAGTGAATTCCAGGTCAGCCTGGGCTAGACCCAAAGGAGGAGGAGGAGGAGAAAAAGAAGAAGAAGAAGAATCAAAAGAGTGAGAGACTTAGAGAAGCTATCAAACATTTCACAGGCCAAATGCACACACTTGTCCAAGACAAAGGCAGAATAATTTATTTCATTCAAACTCACTTTCTGGTGACTTTTATTTTAATTTTTAAACACTTAGTTATTTGAGAGACAGAGAAAGTAAGTGAGAGTATGGGTGAGCCAAAGTGTCCTGCCACTGCAAATGAACTCCAAACTCGTGTGCCATTTGTGCACCTGGCATGACATGGGTCCTGGGGAATCAAACCTGGACAGTTAGGCTTTGCAAGCAAGTACCTTTAACCACTTAGCCATCATTCCAGCCCAGCTATTTTATTTGTATATATCATAGATCTTACTTCAGAAAATAAATGGGATGCACACTTCCCGAGTATGGGCAACTAAATAAAGGTAAAGGCTTTTTGCAAATATGTTTTAAATATGAAGTGAAGAGTTTTCAGAAAAATAAAGGATGAGACTAGAAAAGATTGACCTAGCAAAAAGATTGTCTGAATTTGGAGGAAGGATAGTGGAAAATGATGTCATCAAGCAGTCCTTCTTATTAAGGTATCCGACACTTGCTCTTTATTTCACTGTAAAATTTTCCCGGTTCTGTGCATACTTTTGAGTCTCTGCCAAACATGAATGACAATAACTGAGTCTTACTCTACCAGGTTTAGAATAAATTACCTTTTCTTGTTCTCATTTAAGTGGCATTTATTTACTTGGGATGGTTAAAATATGTCTTTGATTTGGTTACCCATTGAATCTTATTTATTAGTAAGTTTTTATAATAAAGATAACAGTTATAAATATATATGCCAGGCTGGAGAGATGGCTTAGTGGTTAAGCGCTTGCCTATGAAGCTTAAGGACCCCGGTTCGAGGCTCGATTCCCCAGGACCCACGTTAGCCAGATGCACAAGGGGGAGCATGTGTCTGAGTTCGTTTGCAGTGGCTGGAAGCCCTGGCGCGCCCATTCTCTCTCTCTTCCTCTCTCTCTCTCTCTCTCTCTCTCTCTCTCTCTGCCTCTTTCTCTCTCTCTGTCACTCTCAAATAAATAAATAAAATAAACAATAAATAAATAAAAATAAACAAATATATATATATATGCCTAGGAATAATAGAAAATAATGTTTAGACATCAGCTTCCTACCTGCATACTTATGTCATTGTGCCTTCATCTCACTAGAAACCATATTATTTTATATATTTTTTCATTTGATGACATCTTGCAAAACATAATGTGAAAATAAAACAACAAAATTTTGTTCAAGCATTTAAATTTTAAAGGTATGTTTTTAACAACCACAAACTTTTGTTGATTCTCCCTTTATACTTTCATGCATACATCTTACTCTAGTCCTACATTCAAAATTCATTCATGCTTTTCTAAGAGTTGGAAATGCCACCCTCTCAATTTCTCCACATGGCAAAATCTACCTATCTTTTAAGATGCTGGTCAAATGCCATCTCCTACATTAAAACTTCTCTACTCAAATTAAAAATAAAAGCTAGATCTAAATTTTTACAATGCTGGTTTCTCTTAAAAATATATTTCTGTATTTAAACTATTATCCCTGGCCTTCCACTATGGGAAAAGCCCTTCTTAGCACTATTAAGTACTGGAAATGCGAAGAGAAATTAGACAGCCCTCTTGTCCTCAGTCATGAGAATATGCATGAAATTACATTAACTAACAACATTATGATCTGAGAAGCTCCACAGGATCACAAAGGGAGTAGTGGATCTTTCCTGACAGGCATCTTAACATATCTTAAATGGAGGATAAGTACACCGTACATACATTCATCCCCTCCCTGCATCCCTTTCGCTATGGACTAGCCCTGAAGACATGTTTGAATAAAGAGCTTTACTTATTCTCATTGCTGACCTAGCAAAACCAAATGCTTGGCCCATGCCAAATAATTGGACCCTGTTTCTTAGAAATTTGTAACTTTGAAATAAGAACTTTCTCATTCCATTATTGAACATAAACAATATGTAGCTTATGGTGAATATTTTCCACCGTATACATGGGTAAACCCAACCCACTTTCAGAGGTAGACACAAATGAAGCATACACTGAAGGAAAAAGAATGAAGAGACATTTATCTTAACGGAAAGAGAAAAAGAGAGACAGAAATAATGCTCTGATTCCAACAATTTTTCAGACTTATTGAAGTTCTCATGAGGTCTGCCCATAGTTCTTACCCTTGGGTTCTCCTTGCTAACCTGTATGTCCCTCATTAAGTTTATATCTTTTATAAAATCTAGCTTATGGGCCAGGTGTGGTGGCATATGCCTTTAATTCCAGCGCTCAGGAGGCAGAGGTAGGAGGATCACTTTGAGTTCCAGGCCACCCTGAGATTACATAGTAAATTCCAGGTCAGCCTGAGCTAGAGTAAACCCTACCTCAAAAAACATAAAAACAAACAAACAAACAAAAATTCTAGCTTATGGCAGTCTCTGTTACTGCATCCAGAAAATTTCAGTCTAAAACAACTATTTCTTTTTTGAAATATTTTATTTTATTTTATTGACAACTTCCATCTCAGTGGTTGAGTGCTTACTTCACATGTATATGGCACTGTGTTTGATCCCCAGCATTCTAAAAAAAAAATTCTTACTTTCTGTAGTTCATATATTATCAGATTTTCAAACATTCACAAGAAAAACCTACAAAATTGACTTTCTTTGGCAATAAAACAGTAAAAGATTATACTCTGCTTTGGTTATATAATTCATTGATTTAGTAATCCAATATTCAGTATTTTAAAATTTTATTTAGAAGTGGGTGAGACCAAGACTTATAAAAATGCTTTAAAATAAGGAGCGAAATACTAAAGGTCCTTGGTAATAGTATTTGTTCTAAACAGCACTGGAAAGTTTTTTCAGTGTTGGAACAAGTTAGGTGTGAAACAGCTATTTCTCATATACTTTTCAGAAGCATCAACACTCTAAATAAGGAAAATCAAATCTTTCAAAAGATGCAGACCAAGGTTACCTCTAAATCAACACTTTAGTCTTGTTTTGAAAGTACATTTGTGCTAACGGAAAATTTCTAAGACACAAATAAAAGATGGATTTTTTTTACTATTCTTCCAAATTTTATGTGTAAAATACCTGCCTACATTGCTGAAAAAGATAAATGGCAGCAGCCCCAAGGGCACTGATCTTATATCACGATCCTGTATGCACATGTTTCACTCATGTCCGCATAGTGCAGGTGGAGGCAGAACAGCATTTTTTGTTTCAGTTTTCACAAACTTGACTTTTGATTTATCCTTAACATTAATAACATTAAAGTCTACCAAAGCAGAGATTTAATTACACTTTCCAAACAAGGCAATAAATTGTCTGACCACACTTGAAAATGCCATAAATAATCAAAGCCAGAATTTATTCTTCAAAATAAATAAACCAAGTTAATTTGTGGTACTGTGACCTTGGTAAAATAACACAGAATTTTTTTTATTTTTTTTACTTACTTATTTGAGAGAAAAAGAGAGGCAATGGGCACACCAGGGCTTCCAGGCACTGCAAATGAACTCCAGATGCATGTGTTACCTTGTGCATCTGGCTTACATGGGTCCTGGGGAATTGAACCAAGGTCCTTTGGCTTTGCAGGCAAGTGCCTTAACCACTAAGCAATCTCTCCAGCCCAATAACATGGACTTTTTAAATCATTCATTTGCTAATAAAAGTACTGTCTTTCTGCGTGTGGAGGCACATGCCTTTAACCCCAGCACTCGGAAGGCAGAGGTAGAACCGAGAGTTCGAGGCCACCCTGAGACTACATAAATGAACTCCAGGTCAATCTGAGCTAGAGTGAGACCCTACCTTGGAAAAAAAATACTGTCTTAATCTTTGATAGGCTATCCCTCAATTCTAATTTATTTCCTCATATTAATAACATAAAATACATTTTTTCATGAAATATTATTTAAAATGAGATCAAGATTAACACAAATTCACTAAATATTTACTAGGAATGTGTGAAGCAGAACACTATTCACCCATCAACATACAATTTTCTAGAATGAATTAGTTAGATATCCTTGGGCAAAAGATATTGTATTGAGTTAATATCCTCATTATATTCCCATTTTCACAGGACCCAGCCTGTTCTCATCTCTTCATTTAGCTCTCAATGACTTTAACTACTCTTCTCCTTTCCAAACAAATTCAGATGATATTATATCTTATGATGCCTCTAAGTTTATTTACTCATTTATCCATTTACATGCTCACATGATGACAATAGAGGTGTGTGACGTAGAACATGTCACCTTCTATCAAGTGTTTACATGACAGTTTAGTCTGTTTTCTGAGCTATAGCAAAACACCTGAAGCTGTGAAAATAAAGAGCTTTATTTAGATAACAGTTCTGGAGGTTTAAGAGCATGAACTCAGGCTCTAGTAAGAGACTCATGGTTATTCAAATCATGTCTACAAAACAGAAAGGAGAAGTGGGCATGTGTGGAATAATATGTGTCCTAGAGATAGGAGGAGGGGCCAGGCTCAATTAATAACAGTCCACTCTCCCAAAGGCCAATCCAGTCTTTTAGAAATATACTCCCTCCAGAAACACATTAACTCTTCTTAAAGTCCCCAATACTTCTGATAGTTGCATTGGGAATGAAGCCTCAATAAGAACTCTGATGAGAAAAAGTCATATCCATATTATAGCACATGATAAGTGCAGTAGCATAATAGATGCACAATATTAGATAGCTGTGGCAGTTTGATTCAGGCATCTCCCATAAACTTAGGTGTTCTGAATGCTAGGTTGCCAGCTGATGGAGATTTGGGAATTAACACCTTCAGGAGGCAGTGTTATTGTTGGGGGCAGGCTTATGGGTTTTATAGCTAGTTTCCCCATGACAGTGTTTGGCACACTATCCTGTTGCTATTGTCCACCTTATGTTGGCCAGGGGGTGATGTCCACCCTCTGTGCATGCCATCGTTTTCCCTGCCTCCGTGGAGATTCCCCTCAAGCCTGTAATCCAAAATAAACTTCTTTTTCCCAAAAGCTCCTCTTAGTTGGGTGATTTCTACCAGCAATGAGAACCTAACTGCAACAGTAAAGTGATACCGAGGAGTAGGATTGCTGCTAGACACCTGACTGTGTGGCTTTAGCCTTTTGGAGCTGATTTTCAAGAGGAATGTGGAAGGATTTGAAACTTTGGCCTAAGAGACGCCTTCAGTGCTATAAGTACAGCTTCATGGACTATTCTGGTCAGAATTAAAAGACCTGAATGCAGTAAGATCTATGGACTGTGAGGTTTGGCTTATGAGGGTGAGAAAGAGCTTTGCTGGGACTGGGCTAGAAGCAAGTTGTGTGAAAAGCTTGTTGTCATCCCTGTGTCCTGAGAAGTTGTGCAGGGTTGCTTTGCATAGAAATGAACTGGTGTGAGAAGAGGGATATGGCACAGAAAAAATTGAAATCTTTGGGCCTAAACTGCTGCCTGTTGACCTGAAAATTGTTTGAGATATTACAGCCTTTGAGATTGGGCCAGCTGACCTGCACTGGGGCAACAGGAAGAATGAAGACTCTTTTGAAGGGGCCTGAGTGCTCAAGGAATGTCCTGTTCTTCAGAGTCTGCTTTATTCCCTGCCGTCCCCCCCCTTAACAAATTGGCACCCTACCTGGTATTGTGTAGTATAAGAAATGCTGGAAAGAGGGTCTTGTGTTTTGGAAATGGCCATGGGCAGTGTGAACCAGGTTTGCTGGATGTCTGCATGGAGACCCCATGGGGCCATGAAGATGAACTATGGATTGCAGTGGAGACCCAGTGGAGATGATGGGACCACAAGATGACTGCTATTGAAAGCTGCTGGCCCTGATGAAGTTTTCCAGGACTGTGAGTAGCCTAGCTGTATGGGTGGAATTGGAATGCCAGAGACTTGTTGCTAGTTAGAATTATCGGACTTGGAGATTTGTCACTAACTAGAGTTGTTGGACTTGGAGCTACAGAGTTTGATGTTTGCCCTGGTTGTTTTAAATCTTGTATTGGTTAAATGTTTCTTTGCTATGCCCAATGCCATCTTTTGCAGTGTGTTTATTCTGTGCCATTATGGGGTTTTAAGGTTATTGTTTGGTATTATGGCTCAGTTAAAAGACCTTGGATTATGGGGATGTATGAACATCACTGGAATTGATAAAAAACTATGGGAACTTTTAAAGATAGATGAATGCATTGTATTTTACATCCTGTATGGTTATCATTTTATGGGGGCCAGGGGCAGAATGTGGTGGTTTGATCCAGGTATTCCCCCATAAACTTAGGTGTTCTGAATGCTAGGTTCCCAGCTGATGGAGATTTGGGAATTAACACCTTCAGGAGGCAGTGTATTGTTGGGGGCAGGTTTATGGGTGTTATAGCCAGTCTCCCCATGGCAGTGTTTGGCACACTCTCCTGTTGCTATTGTCTACCTTATGTTGGCCAGGGAGTAATGTCCACCCTCTGCTCATGCCATCATTTTCCCTGCCATTGTGGAACTTCCCCTCAAGCCTGTAAGCCAAAATAAACCTCTTTTTTCCCAGAAGCTGCTCTTGGTTGGGTGATTTCTACCAGCAATGTGAACCTGACTGCAACTATAGCTTTATAGTAGTAAGAATATCAGATTGTTATAAGTTGTATTTAGGTTGGCTTCTATAACTCTACCTATGTGAATTTCCATCCCAGAACCCATAATATAGAGAGAGACCTTGGTTTTGACATTCTCATGGTAAAGAATAAGAGCCAGAACTAACTATACGGAGATTTTAAATATTTCTGATTTGATGTGACACACATTCGGTTCTCATTATTGACAAAAGTGATATTCTATTTAAATGCAATATAAAACCTAACATGGTGGTGTATGCTTTTAGTCCCAGCACTCAGTAGGATGTGGTAGGAGGTGCATTATGAGTTTGAGGTCAGCCTGGCTATAGAGTGAGTTCCAGGTCATGCTGGACTAGAGTGAGACTCTGTCACAAAAAGAATAATATATTAATATATTATGCATTGTCAGTGACAAAGATTGAAAACTAATGTCTTTCCAGAGAAATTCTCATACTTTCAGAGCTTCTAGTTGTTTTAGTGTTCCAGGTTTTACAGTGAGGTGCTTCCTCTATTTAGAGTTGAATTTTGTCCTTAAACAATGTTGGCCATGACCAAAGCACCTGCCAGAGCCAAGAGGTAAAACCCTATTGCTGAAAGCACCACAGGCTGTTGTCATAGAACCTTGGAATACCATGCTGGAACCAAAAAGGAAACTAACTTCCACCTAGCTATCCCTCATAGTTCTGGAAAGCCCTATGAGAGCCACAGGAGGACAATAGTCACCAACAGCATCAATAAGCAGGGGACCCTGCAGACTATGAAATCAACTAGCTGGTCAAGAAGTACACACTTACACAATAGTGACATGCAGCCAACTGTTCTCTGATTGGACATGAGGCCTGCTCAGTAGGAGACAACTCATATCTGGTACTGGAAACAAGTCAGAATCTCATGGTCTGGAAACTCAGAGTTCAGGAAGAAGCCCCCACTGCTCTCTGGAGAAAAAGAGTGGGCTTGTATACCAAAAAAAAAAAAAAAAAATCCCTCAAATAAATTCACATACCCCTTTAACCCAAGCTGCTCTCACTCTTGTTTGGAGAATCTGCTTTGTTTTACAGATGGCAGAGAAAATGAAGGAGAACCAAGTTCCACCAATAAGACAAGAAGGTAGACAACTGCCCACCACCAGACTTGCCACCTCTACCACATCTGTCAGGGCCCAGGAGAAACTGCAGAGGAAGTGATGACATGAATACTGCTTTTATGACTAGCCTGATAACCAGTTCCAGGGCAATGGTGACAGATATGGTGGTCAGTCAAACCTATCAAAGCAGAAATCTAGAGGCTACAAAGAACCCAACATTAAATCAGACTGCCAACAGGCCTGCCATGGCTCAGGGAACATTGCATAAAAGAGGGCAGAAAGATTGTAAGAGTCACAGAATGGGTAGGAATACACTGAGGCAAGGTTCCCCGCTGGGGTGAGGAAATAAAAGAGTATAAACTGTCATAATTTATATAAATTTTTTAAAAATTAAATTAAAAAATTAGATTTGGAGAAACCCTTGTTGAGGAATGGGTGTTTTGCTCATTTAAGAACAGTTTTATGTGGCTGGAGAGATGGTTCAGTGGTTAAGGTACTTGCTTGAAAAGCCTCAGGACCTGAGTTTAATTCCCTAGTACCCAAGTAAAGCCAGATGCACACTTTTGGAGTTTGTTTGCAGTGGCTGGAGGACCTGACACACCCATTCTCTCCCTCTGTATCTTTCTCCTACTCTCTCACTCTCTCTCAAATAAATAAATAAAATATTTCTAAAAGAACAGAACAGTTTTATGTAAGTTCAGTAAACTAATACTGTCTTCATTTGTTAATATGTACTAAGTCATCTGGAAATCATAAACGTGAAAAATTTAATAACTGCAATTGGTAATTTCTTTCTTACTGATAATACCTATTCTTTGACTGTCAGCAGAAATTACTCATTTCTCTATAATATTTATATCATAATTCAAATAGCTAGCACTAAATAAAATTTAATTGATAATCATTGATTATTTTTGTTTTGTGTTTTTGAGGTAGTGTCTCCCTCAAGCACAGGCTGATTTGAAATTCACTATGTAGTCTCAGGGTGGCCTCAAACTCACAGCAATCTACCTACCCCTGCCTCCCAAGTGCTGGAATTAAAGGTGTTTACCAACATGCCTGGCCAGAAGTAGATATTTTAATGAGAGGCCTCAATTTAGGAGCAAACCATAAAAGGTTATCAAGGATGTCTGAATATTTAAATGACAGTAAATTCATCAATTTATAAAGCATTAAAAGCACTATAACAAACTAGTGTTGTAGGAAGAATTATTAGGTCCATGTGTTGGCTAAGTTTTGTTTTATGATGGAGAGTGGAGTTTCAAAGGGGAAGGGTGGAGGGAAGGAGGGAATTACCATGGGAAATTGTTTATAATTATGGAAGTTGTCAATAAAAAATTATTAAATAGACTTCCAGCCAAGTTGGCGACGGCCAACTGCACTGCACATCCCTGGGAAAGAAAGGCAAGGCATTAAGGGTTCACTGGATCTTTTAGGGGAGAGTAATCTCTAATAGATTGCCAGTGGAAGGGCACAGAGGGGAAAAAAAGGGAATCACTGATTCACTTGCTCGCGGGTGGCCCACTAGTCCTCCCATACCCCCAAGCAGCTGCTGTACCCACAGTCCCAGCTTCAGGATACCACTGCACTTAGGGAAGGAAAAGAGACCGAGGCCAACATAGTTCCACTTGCCTTACTGCACAGGGGCGATTGCCTTGCTACCCCCGCCCATGTGTGACCTTGGGCAGGCTCTGACCCCTGGCCCACTGGAGATCAGGCTCCTTTGGTCCATTTGCCTACCACACATGCACCACTGATCCCCGCTTGTGCAAACTTAGCCTGCTCTGCCCATTTGCCCACTTACTGCTCAAGCCACCACCCATGCACATGCAAGCCCAGGCCCATTCCACCTGCCCACACAAGCTCAGGCTCACTCTCCCTACCTGCCTGCACCAGATCAGGCACAAGCCCCTCCATGTCTGCTGTGCTGGATGATCACCAGTGTCCTGTTGTGGGCGAGCTCAGACTGCTTCGGGGTCCCAGTGTTAACCCACGCATGAGTTTAGGCTGTTTCGGTGCTTGGTGCTTAATTGTCCCTCTGAGCATGAGCGCAGGCAGCTTTGGCACATCAACATGTGAGAGCTCAGGCAACTTTGGTGCTACTGCCACTCAGGAGCTCAGGCTGCTTTGGCATTGTGCAAAGCGAGGGGTAAGACTAATTGGCATCTGCCTCAGGCTGATTCAGCTTCCCACTGTGCTTGAGCTCAAGCTGATCCACCCACCCACATATTAGCTCAAAACCACTTAGCCCAACTGTTTGCCTGATGGCTAGCCCAGGCCAGCTCCCCAAGGAGGCACCACTTCTCCAACCCATCAAGACCACAGTACTACTCTCCCTGCCCATACACTGTGATGGGAAGACCACAGCGCAAAAGAAATAATATGAAAAATCAAATGCAAGAAAATCCAGTTAGATCACCCAGTCCTGAAATGAACATCTCTAATCAAAACATAGAATAGACATTAGGATCAGAACACCAAAATGAAGCTATGAGCAATGTAACCCTGACCAAGCTACTGGTAGAACTTACAGAAAAGCAACAAAGGACCAATAATCATGAGGATGCTGCCATCACTAAACTAGACCTAATAGAAGAGAAAATTGGAGGAATTCAAAGATAGTTAAAAGATAGGAAGGAGAGTGAAAAAAAAAGAAGAAGACCTCAAAAATCAGCTGGTGATGCTAAACAAATACATAAAGCAATGAAAGGATGAATTCCAAGAACCATCAAGAAAATCAGAAAATGATGTGAAAAGGGAGCTTGACAGAGGATGGAAACTATACATAGAAAAGTAGTAGACAATGCAAACCTAATTGAACAAGTCCAAAACTCTCTAGAAGCTCTCAAGAATAGAGTCAGCCATGTGGAAGATAGAAACTCTGATCAGGAGGAGAAGATGGAAGAAATAATTCTAGAGTTCAAAAGTCTCAATAAGTTCAAAAATTTCTGTGCCCTTAAACGTCCTAATATCAGGATCATTGGAATACCAGAAGGAGAAGAAATTCAGACCAAAGGCATGGAGAATTTATTTAACAGAATAATTGAAGAAAACTTTCCCACTCAATCAAAAGAAAGGCCCATCAAGATACAGGAAGCTAACAGAACTCCAAACAGACTGGACCAAAGGAGAAACTCTCCAAGTCATATTGCCATTAAGACTCTAAACATTGACACCAAAGAGAAAATCCTAAAAACAGCTAGGGAAAAACAGCACACCACTTTCCGAGGTAACCCCATCAGAATTACTTCAGACTTCTCAATGGAAATGCTGAAAGCCAGAAGGACCTGGAATGAAACACTGCAAAGTCTAAGAACCTATGGCTTCCAAACCAAATTATTGCATGGGGCAAAAGTATCCCTCATAATAGATGGTGAAAGGAAAACTTTCCATGGCAAAACTCAGTTCCACAATTATATGAACACAAAACCAAACCTACAGAGAGTATTTCAGAAAATTCTCCACAGAGAAGAATCAAATAATCAACCTCAAATGCCTACAAGAAGCAGATCACAATAACCAAACTCAGAGAAGGCATGAAAAACTTCAAAGTCCATGAAAACACCAAAGCACACATACCAACACAGTATGGCAGGGATCAAATCAAACCTCATAGTCATTACCCTAAATATTAATGGCCTTAATTCACCCATTAAGAGACACAAGATAACAGGATGGATCAGAAAATTAGACCCCTCAATATGTTGTCCTCAAGAAACCCATCTCACCACTAAAGACAGACACCTCCTCAGGGTGAAAGGGTGGAAAACAACATTCCAAGCAAACAGGAATAAGAAAGAAGCAGGTGTAGCTACATTAATATCGGATAAAATAGACTTCAAACCAAAAATAGTCAAAAAAGACCAAGAAGGCCACTTCCTACTTATCAAGGGCACAATCCATCAAGAGGATATTACAATCATAAATTTGTACACACCAAACACAGAGGCAACACAGCTCATAAAACAAAACCTACTTGACAATAACACAGCAATAAGTACCAACACCATCATAGTTGGGGACTTCAATACACCATATCAGCAACTGAAAGATCATCCAAACAGAAACTCAACAGGGAAGTAAGAGAGCTCAACAAAACCATAGATCACTTAGACCTAATGGACATCTACAGAACTTTCCATCCCAAATCCACAGACTACACATTCTTCTCAGCAGCCCATGGAACATTCTCTAAAATAGATCATATACTGGGTCACAAAGACTGCCTCCACATATTTAGGAAGATTGACATAGTTCCCTGCATGATATCAGATCACAATGCTATATTGCTAGAAATTAACAAAAAAAAGACACACCAAGAATCCCATTAGCACCTGGAAACTGAAAAGCACACTTTTACAATAAATTGATAGTGGATGATATAAAAAATGAAATTTTGAAATTTCTACAAATGAATGATGATGAGAACACATCATACCAAAACTTATGGCACACAATGAGGGCAGTCCTCAGGGGAAAATTCACAGCACTAAATGAATTCATACCAAAGACAGAGAGATCCCAAATCAATAATCTAACCGTCCACCTAAAGGCACTGGAAAAGCAAGAAAAATCCACGTCAAAAAGCTCCAGAAGGAAAGAAATAATTAAGATCAGAGCAGAAATTAATGAATTGGAAACTAAGAAAACAATTAATAAAATTGACAAAACAAAGAGCTGGTTCTTTGAAAAAATGAACAAGATTGACAAACCCCTGGCCAATTTGATCAAGCAGAAAAAAAGAGACACTTCAAATTAACTAAATTCAAAATGAAAAAGGAGAGATCACAACAGACATAAGTGAAATTGGGAGAATCATCAGCACTTATTTCAAAAACTTCTGCTTCACAGAACTGTATAATGTGGAGGAGATGGATAAATTCCTGGACACATACCATCTATCAAAGCTAAACTCAGAGCAGATTAATCTCCTAAAGAAACCTATCACACTCATTCAGATTGAGATTGAAAAAGTAATTAAAAAATAAACTTCCCCCCCAAAAAATTCCAGGACCAGGTGGCTTCTCATCTGAATTCTATCAAACCTTCATGGAAGAACTCAAACCAATCTTCCTCAAACTATGCCACACAATTGGAGAACAGGGAAAGCTACCCAACTCCTTCTATGAAGTTAGTATCACCCGAACTCCAAAACCAGGCATAGATGCCACAAGAAAAGAAAACTACTGGCCTATTTTCCTGATGAACTTAGATGCAAAGATCCTGCACAAAATCCTCACAAACCAAATCCAACAACACATCAAAAGCATTATCCCACCTTGATCAAGTGGGATTCATCCCAGGAATTCAGGGGTGGTTCAACATATCGAAATCAGTCAATGTAATGCACCACATAAGCAAGGTTAAACACAAAAACCACATGATCATTTCAATAGATGCAGAAATGGCCTTAGACAAAATACAACATCACTTCATGATCGAAACATTGGAGAGAATTGGCATGGTTGGTTCATATCCTAACATAATAAAGGCAGTATACAAAGCTCCTAAGGCCCAAATAATACATAATGGAGGGAGACTGGAGGAATTCCCATTGAGATCAGGAACAAGACAGAGGTGTCCACTCTCACCTCTGCTCTTCAATATAGTACTGGAAGTCCTAGCTCAAGTAATAAGACAGGATAACAAAATAAAAGGGATACAATTTGGAAAGGAAGAAGTTAAGTTAGCTCTATTCACTGATGATATGATTGTATATGTAAGAGACCCTAGAGACTCTATCCCAAAACTCCTGAAGGTGATTAACTCCTATAGCAAAGTAGCACGATACAAAATCAATGCACAAAAATGAGTAGCTTTTCTATGTGCAAATGACAAAGACACAGAGAAAGAAATAAGGGACATGGTCCCATTTTCAATAGCAACAACAACAAAAAAACACCTTGGAATAATGTTAACCAAGAAATTGAAAGATCTATAGAACAAAAACATAAAAGCACTCAAGAAAGAAATTGAGGAGGACTTGAGAAAATGGAAAGATTTCCCATGCTCCTGGATAGGCAGAATTAACATTGTGAAGATGGGAATCCTACCAAAAGCAATATAAGATTTAATGCAATTCCAATTAAAATCCCAACATTGTTCTTCACAGAGATAGAAAAAATTATCTCAAATTTCATATGGAAAGGCAGAAAAACCTCAGATATCCAAGCATGTTCTCAGCAAAAGAAATACCTCTGGAGGCATCACCATACCTAATCTAAAGCTATATTACCAAGCCATAGTAATAAAAACAGCATGGTACTGGGATAAAAACCAGAGTACAGACCAATGGAATAGAATCGAGGACCCGGACTTTGGGTCAAACAACTATAGCTACTTGATATTTGACAAAGGCCCTAAAAATATAGGCTGGAAAAGAGACAGCATCTTCAACAAATGGCTCTGGACAAATTGGATAACCATATGCAGGAATTGAAACTTGATCCACACATCTCGCCATGCACTACACTCAATTCCAAATGGATCAAAGACCTCCAATATAAGACCACAAACTTGGCTACAACTGAAATAAAATATAGGAAGAACTTTCCATGATATAGGAATGGAAAAAGACTTCCTAAACAAAACCCCAGTAGCTCACAATCTTAAACAGTAACTCAACCAATGGGATCACATGAAGCTGAAGAGTTTCTTTACTGACAAGCATACAATAAGCAAAGCCAATAGATTATCCACAGAATGGGAGAAGATATTTGCTGATTATTCAACTGACAGAGGCATAATCTCTAGAATCTACAAAGAACTCAAAAACCTAAACAATAAAAAGCCAATTCACAAAGGAAGAAATACAAATGGCAAACACACACTTAAGAAAATATTCATCATCCCTAATCATCAGGGAAATGCAACTTAAAACAACAATGAGATTCCACCTTACCCCAGTAAGGATAGCAAACATCAAAAAATCAAATGAAAATAAATGCTGGTGAAGATGTGGAGAATTAGGAACACTCATCCACTTTAGGTGGGAATGTAAGATGATACAACCTCTTTGGAAAGCCATATGAAGACTCCTGAAAAAGCTGACTATAGAGTTCACAACAGACCCAGTTATTCCCTTACTGGGCATGTACCCTAAAACCTTTAAACCTCAGTCCAGAAAGATTTGCTCAACCATGTTAATATCAGCTCAATTCATAATAGCTAAGAGCTAGAATCAGCCCAGATGTCCATCACTAAAAGAATGGATAACTAAGAAGTAGTATATCTACAAAATGGAATTCTACACAGCAGTAAGAAAAAATGACACAATGAAATTTGAGGAAAAATGGTTGATCTTGGAACAGATCAATCTCAGTGAACTTACCCAATCACAGAAAGATAATGGCCACATAGTCCTAGTCATCTACAGCACATAACCTGAATCTACCCCAAGATGCTGACCTACCCAGCAAGCATCTCTAGGACTAGACAATATGGTGGGTAGAGAGGG
The DNA here is from genome assembly GCA_036346955.1 of Dipus sagitta. NCBI lineage: Eukaryota > Metazoa > Chordata > Mammalia > Rodentia > Dipodidae > Dipus > Dipus sagitta. The sequence goes on from CM070773.1 coordinate 86,331,225, forward strand.
AGGGGAGGGCAACAGAGGGCATGGGAGACACAAATCTAGACCCAAATGGCAACGGTACCATAAAATTCTACATCCTAAAAGGCAGACCAAATGGTTGAACCTTCAACAGGCCCTTAGAGGGAACACCTGAGCCACAAGACACTGGAGAGGGTATGATGAAGACTGACCTTAATCTTCTACAGCCTCTCTCTCTCTCGCTCCTCTTTCTCTCTCTTCCCTCTCTAACTCTTTTATATTAGTTATCTTTTTCTACCTTTTCTTAGTGGAACTGACCTGTAACTCCCAGTACCAGCATGTGGCTGTCATCCACAATGATTTTTTGATCAGAGAAACCTACAAGTTTTCCTAAAAGAAAGACAGATTTCTGTAAGAGTACTTGATGACCCACCAATGGTTATTGGTAAGACCCTACTGCTGAAGACACCATATGCGGTTGACATGTAAAATGGAATGACATGGCTGGAAGCTGGAAGAGTGTCAGTTCCCAGACAGTCAGTGCGTCTAGTACCAGAAGGTACTACATGGGCTACTGGGAGAAAATGACCAATATCTGTCCAAGCAACTCATGGTCTAACCTATTTAGTAGCATATAACCTGTCATGATGCTCACACAGGTGCAATAGTGGTGCACAGCCATGGTGGGTGTGATAGTTAAGGTGTTGTCAACTTGATCTGTCTAGTAATCCACAGGTTGTTTCTAGGAAGGATCAACTAAAGGAGGAAGTCCTTCCCCCAGGGTGAGTCCTTCCCCCAGAGTGGGCGGCCCCGCTCAGAGGGGGTCTTGATATAAGGAAGCTCTGGGTGAAAAGAGTTCCTTCCTTCCTTCCTTCCACTTGGCTGCCGGAGCTGCTCGCTACCTTCCAGCATGGATTGAAGACCAGTGAAGACTAAAGACCAGCATCAACTGAAGACCCACGTGGACTGAAACCCAGCGGCTCCTCAGGAAGCCTCCAGGCTTTCTGGCACCATCTGCAGTGCCGGGTCGGGACTGCTGAGGCATCTGGCCATGAGGACTGAGCAGCTACCAGGTTCGGTGATTCTCAGGCCTGCAACTGCTATTGGACTACTGTAAGATGAATCAAATAAATCCCCTTTTTAAAATAGTTCATTCTAGCAGTACTGTTCCTCTAGAGAATCCTGACTAATACAGTGGGAAACCAACTGCTCTTGACTTGGCTAACTGATCCCCACAGTGGAACAGGGCCCATAGCTTGTAGCTGGGAAACATGTCAGAACCATATCCAAACATGAGCCCACTCCCCATTATCAAGCGACCACCAAGCATGGGGTAGAAGAGGGCCTATACCTATTAAATTCTCTATTAAAAAAAAATAAGGGTTATCCCATTTGTCTGGTGCTAACTTTACTCTCTGTTGGAGAATCTGCTTCTCTTTTTCAGATAGATGCAGATCCTAAGGAGAGAACCACCCCATCATACCTCAAAAGGGCCCAGCTGAAACTAAGAATAATTGGTGAAACAAGCAAGGTGGTGTTTTCGTGGTGAACCAGGTACCAGCACAAGTGTGAAGGAGATCGACACAGAGAACAATCAACTCCTACCAAATCAGACATCCAGAAACCCCCAACACCTCATCACTGAAGCAGACCAAAAGTGAACCAAATATGGCTCAGGGAAATTTTTCCAAATAGGGGGCGGAAAGAATGTCAGAGCCACACATTGGGTCATGATACACAGAGACATTTCCCCTACCCATAACTGTGGGCTAACTCCACAATGCATGACCCATATACCTCAACAAGGAGGGGCCATGGAGAAGGGGGTAGGACATGGATGAGCCTAACAATGGTACCAACTTGACTGTATTCGCTGAGTACAAAACTAATTAATAAAAAAATAAATGTTTAAAAAATTATTAAATAAATAAGGTTTTTTGTCAACTGGATCTGTTTAGGAATCCACAGGCATTACTCTAGAGTGGGTCTCTGAGATTGCTTTCAGGGAGGGTTAACTGAAGATGGAAGTCTTCCCCTAGAGTGGGTGGCACCTTGCAGAGGGGGGCTTTATCTAAGGAACCTCTGGAAGAAAAGAATCCCTTCCTCCCACCTGGCTGCTGGTGCTGCTTGTTGCCTTCTAGCTTGAACTGAAGGGCAGCTTGGGCTGAAGACCAGTGGCTCTCCAGGAAGCCTCCAGGCCCTTAGTACTGGATTTGGACTGCTGAGGCATCCAGTCTCATGGACTGAGCAGCTACCTGGATCCTTGACTCTTGGGCCTGCAGATTGCTATTGTTGGACTGCCATAAACTAATCCAATAAATTCCCTTTTAATACAATTCATTCTATTGGTTCTGTTCCTCTATAGAACCCTGAATAATACAGAGAGGTAGACCAAGTATGACTGTCATTATGCTGATAACTGTTGATGCTGATTCATAGGGAATAGAATTCATTATACTGCTTTTCCTACTTCCATATACATATGCTTGAATCTTCCATGTAAGGAAAAAAACTGATAATTATCTTCAGTACAAACCCTTAATTTTAGTCAACACTAAGTAATTTAATCAAGGTTGTCCATTAACATTTTCTTATAAGGTTTCCACAAGTCTGTTGTCCACAATTTTAAGATACAATACTTGGTACTTTATGCTTATGTGCCTTTTACATTTCAATGAACAGAAAACACAGGTAAAAGTACATAAGAGTCCTGGAGAGATACTTGGCAGATAAGGGGTTTGCTTGTGAAGCATAAGGACCCAGATTAGATTCCCCAGTACCCACATAAGCCAGCTGCACAAGGTGGTGCATGCATGTAGAGTTCATTTGCAGTGGCTGGATGACCTGGTTGACCCATTCTCTCTCTCTCTCTCTCTCTCTCTCTCTCTCTTAAATAAGAAAAGAAAAAAATAAAAGTTTTTAATAAATACATGAGACAACAAAATAGTTAATATATACCTGGACATTTTTACATGTATGTACTCACTAATGTGCTTTATATAAGTTTGATATCAAGGTTTATTTTCAAGTAATTACGTATTTATTCCCTCATTATTCATAGTTCACTATTAGTGTTTACTTCTAATTACATTTCAGAATTTTTTTCTCTGTGTCACCAGTAGACCAATCCTTCCAATTTACTTCATTGTTTCATTTGTAGACCATTCTTTGGTCTGATGTCAAATTGCACTCTTTTTTTTTTTTTAATCTTTTGGATTTAAATTGGGAGTACAGAAGCATGGACACCTATAATGAAAGCATCCGTTGACATAGGCATGCTGGGATTAAAGAAGCCCACCACAGCTTCTGACTTTTATGCGGGTTATCAGGATACAACCTCAGGTACTTAGGCTTGCATAGCAAGCACTCTATTCACTAATCTAGTTTTTTTTTTTTTTTTCTATTTCCATGAAGAATAGTACTAGAATTTTGTTTGGATTATATTGAATCTATAGATTGCTTTGGCCATTCTTCCAATCCATTTCTTTGGCCAGGCCTTGTCCAAGGTAATTTTTAAGGCTACTCTGAATGGAATTATTTCCCTAATTTATTTGTAAGTCTATAGATGTAGAAGCTATTATTTTTGTATGGCAATTTTTTAATGTATAATTTTTTATTGACAACTTCTATACTTACAGAAAATAAACCATGATAGTTCCCTCCCCTCCCCACTTTCCCCTTCACAACTCCACTCTCCATCATATCCCCTCCCTCTCTCCATTAGTCTTTCTTTTATTTTGATATCATCATCTTTTCCTCCTATGATGAAGGTCTTGTGAAGGTATTACTAGGCACTGTGAGGTCATGGAAATTGAGGCCAATTTCTGTCTGGACAGTTGCATTGTAAGGAGTGGTACCCTTCCTCTGGCTCTTACATTCTTTCTGCCACATCTTCCACAATGGAGAGTGAGCATTGGAGGGTGTGATAGAGATGTTTCAGTGTTGAACACTCCTCTGTCACTTCCTCTCAGCACTATGTTGCCTTTTGGGTCATCCCAATGGTCACCGTGTATGGCAATTTTTTATTCTTCTATTTTGGTGAAACTTTATCAGCTTTAAGAATTTTTAGGTGAAAAATTTAGAGTATTTTTGTATAGAATCATAACATCTGCAAATAAGAATACTTTGACTTTTTCTTTTCCCATTTGTATTTTTTCTTTTTATGTAAATGTATTTTTTATTAAGTTGAAACTTTTGGACTGGAGAGATGTGTTAGCGGTTAAGTGCCTGCCTGTGAAGCCTAAGGACCCCAGTTCGAGGCTTGATTCCCCAGGACACACGTTAGCCAGATTTCAAGGGGGCACATGTGTCTGGAGTTCATTTGCAGTGGCTGGAGGCCCTGGCGTGCCCATCCTCTCCCTCCCTCCCTCCCTCTCTCTCTCTCTCTCTCTCTCTCTCCCTCCCTCCCTCCCTCCCTCCCTCTTTCTCTGTCTGTCACTTTCAAATAAATAAAATAAACATAAACAAATTTTTTTTCTTTTTCTTTTTTTCTTTATTAGTTAGTTTTATATTCAGCAAATACAGTCAGTTTGGTACTATTATTAGGCTCATCCGTGACTTACCCCCTCCCCTTGGCCCCTCCTTGTTGAGGTATATGGGTCATGCATTGTGGAGTTAGCCCACAGTTATGGGTAAGATAAATGTCTCTGCATATCATGACCCAACAAGTGGCTCTGACATTCTTTCTGCCCCCTCTTCTGCAAAATTTCCCTGAGCCATGTTGGGTTCATTTTTGGTCTGCTTCAGTGATGAGGTGTTGGGGGCCTCTGAGGCTCTGGCTCTCTGATTTGGTAGGAGTTGATTTTTCTCTGTGTTGATCTTCTTCCCCCTTGTGCTGGTATCCGGTTCATCAGGAAAACAGCACCCTTGCTTGTTTCGCCAATTTTTCTTAGTTTCAGCCGGGGCCCTTTTGAGGTATGATGAGGTGGCTCTCTCCTTAGGATCTACATCTATCTGAAAAAGAGAAGCGGATTCTCCAATGGAGAGTAAGTTAGCACCAGGACAAAAGAGATAAGGCTTACTTTTTTATAGAGAATTTAATAGATGTAGGCCCTCTTGTAGCCCATGATTGGTGGTAGCTTGATATTGGCGAGTGGGCTTATGTTTGGATATGGTTCTGACTTGTTTCCTAGTTCCAGCTATGGGTCCCATACCACTGAGGAGATTAGTTAGCCAAATTAAGAGCAGTTGGTTCCCCACCATGGCTGTGTGCCACTATTGCACTTGTGTGGGCATCACAACAAGTTATTTGCTGCTAAGTAGGTTAGACCATGAGTTGCTTGGACAGATATTGGTCATTTTCCTCCAATCGCCCATGTAGCACCTTCTGGCACTAGACGCGCTGACTGTCTGGGGACTGACTCTCTTCCAACTTCCAGCCATGCCATTCTATTTTGCATGTCAACCACATAAGGTGTCTTCAGCAGTAGGGTCTTACCACTAACCATTGGTGGGTCATCAAGTACTCTGACAGAAATCTGTCTGTCTTTTAGGAAACCTTGTAGGTCTCTCTGATCAAAAGCTCATTGTGGATGATAGCCCCATGCTGGTACTGGGAGTTACAGGCCAGTGCCCACTGAGAAAAGGAGGAAAAAGATAACTAATATATAAGAGTTATAGAGAAGAGAGAGAGGGAGAGGGAGGGGAAGAGGGAGAAAGAGGGAGGGAAGATGTAGAAGATTAAGGTTAGTCGTGATCCTACCCTCTCCAGTGTCTTGTGGCTCAGGTGTTTCCTGTAAGGGCCTGGTGAAGGATCAGCCATTTGGTCTGTCTTTCAGTAAGTAGAATTTTATGGTGCCATTGCCATTTGGGTCTAGATTTGTGTTTCCTACCCCTTTGATGCCCTCCCTTCCCTCCCCTTCCATCCTAGTGTCTAGTCTATGCTTGCTGGATATGTAAGGTATCTTGGTAGATACAGGTTAGGTATCTATTTATATATCTTAAAAAAAGAAACTTTGCATAAATACATCAGGTGTTGATACCATCATTTACATTCTCCCTGCCCCCACTCCAGTGAGGGCCCCTCTTAGTGAGATTGCTGGTATTTGCCATGGAGTTGTGGGTTGAGTTGTGAGAGCAGCAGTCAGTCATTGTTGGGGGGGCAATGCCTCTGGCTATTCCCTGTTACCCTGTGGCTCTTACATTCTCCAATCATTGGTCTTTTATGTAAATAAGACCTTAAAGTGGGAGGCACAGTTGCTGCGTTAGGTGACTTAGAAGCAATAGGTCTACCTGGATCTTGGGGTAACAAGGGCCAAGTGGCAGCACTGAATCCCCAAAGGCAAGGTAAGCATGTTTACTGTAGTGGACAGATTAGGCAAAACAATGCTCACAACAGTATGACTCCTGTAGACCTTTGGTACTGGGTGATTAACCATGGTATTCCCATAGTGAAATAGATAAGAAACCTACTAAGTTCTTGCTTGTTCTGTATAAGCAGGAAAGTTCCAGAGGAAAGGGTTGGGGGGAGACCATTTTGAATTTCACTAACAGAGAATTAAAGTCTCTTAACCAATTTCTAGACTTGAGCCAGTTTACAGATCCTGGGCCCCTTGATCAAAGGAGTGACCAGGTCCCCTTGAGAAAGGACCCTTCCACAACCCCCAAAAGTTTCAATATAAAGCTTAGTTCTATCCTTCCTCAGAAGGACCTACAGCTTTTTGCTGGGGTAACTGTACTTTGAGGAAAAGGAAATAATCAGACCTTTTGGGGCCTACTAGACACTGGCTCTAAACTGCCATTGATTCCAGGAGACCCCAAACAGGACCATGGCCCTCTAGTTAAAGTAGGTGTTTACAGAGGTCAAGAGATGAATGGAGCTGTGGCAGATGTTTGACTGACAATGGGTTTAGTGGGTCCCTGAACTCATCCTATGGTTATTTCCCTAGTCCCAGTATGCATAATTGGAAAAGATATGTGTAGGAGTTGTCAGAACCCCCACATTGGGTCCCTGACTTGTAGATTGAGGGCTATTATGGATATGTTGGGAGCCATTTGGCTGGCCTTGTATCCATAGCTCTGGGCCTTTGGCAGCAAGACTTTAGCAAAACTATAGCAAAACTTTAGCAAGACTATAGCACCTACATGTAAGCAAGTTTATGTATATTCAGTGTCGGAAGCCATTTGGCTGGCCTTGATAGTCTTTTGTACTGAGAAGTGATTGAAGTGCAAAATCTCTGTGACAGGAAGGAGTTTTTGATAGAAACTTGTGTGAAGCTCATGGAATTTTTGTCCATAGGAAAACTGTAAGAAGATATAAAAAGGAATGCTGAGAAATAAACGGTGGCTTCAGTCCTTGCTTCAGTCCTGGACTGGAGTCCTTGCTTTCATTCTTTCTCCTGTCTTTCTTTAATCCTCACTCCCCATCAGGCACAAACCCTTTCAGCCGGCAGGCTCTGGCATGGATAGAAAGGCCAAATGGAAGCCATTGGAACTCCCAATACTGGGGAAAATAGTGAACCAAAAAAATTATTGCATCCCTGGAGGGACTGCCGAAATTAATGCCACTATAAAGGACTTGAAGGATGCAGGGGTGGTGGTTCCCAACATGTCTCCCTTTAACTCTCCTCTTTGGCCTGTTGAGAAGACAGATGGATCCTGAAGAATGACAGTGGATTATTGGAAACTTAATCAATTGCAGCTGTTGTGCCAGGTGTGCTTTCTTCATTTGAGCAGATTAACACGTCTCCTGGTACCTGCCAAGCAGCTATTGATCGTGTTAATGCTTTCTTCTCCATACCTGTACATAAGGACCACCAGAAGCAATTTCCTCCAGCTAGCAAGGTCACCAGTTCACCTTTACTGTTTTACCTCAAGGTTTACTAACTCTCCAGCTCTGTGTCATAGCTTAGCTCACGGGATCTTGATTGCCTGTCTCTTCCACAGGTTGTCATGTTTGTCCATTATACTCATGACATTATGCTGATTGGATCAAATGAGCAGGAGGTGGCAACCACTCTAGAGATGCTGGAACAGCATATACACACCAGGGGATGAGAAATAAATCCATCCAAAACTCAAGGTCTGTTCACCGCAGTGAAATTTCTAGGAGTTCAGTGGTGTGGGGCATGAAGGAATATTCCTTCTAAGGTGAAGGATAAGTTGTTGCACCCTTTGAGAGACAGCTCTTGGCCTGCTACTGGGCCATAGTGGAAACTGAACACTTGACAATGGGCCATCAAGTTACTATACAATCTGAAGTGCCCATTATGAGCTGGGTGTTATCTGACCCACCAAGCCATAATATTAGACATGCACAGCAGCAGTCCATCACCAAGTAAAAGTGGTAGATATGTGACAAGGCTCAAGTAGGCCCTGAAGGCACAAAGAAGTCACATGAGGATGTTGCCCAAATGCCTATGGTTGCTACTCCTGCTACAATGCCTTCTGTCCCCAAGCATGCACCTATGGCATCACGGGATGTGCCCTATGATCAACTGCCTGAGGAGTAAAGAACTAGGGCATGGTTTACAAATGGTTCAGTGCATTACATGGGCACCTACCAGAAGTGGACAGCTGCACCATTATAGCCCCTTTCTGAGACAAATCTGAAGGACTGTGGTGAAGAGAAGTCTTCACAATGGGCAGAACTTCAGGTAGTGCACATGGTTGTGTATTTTGCTAGGAAGGAAAAATGTTCAGATGTATACACTGATTCATGGGCTGTGGCCAATGGTTTGGCTGGGTGGTATGGGACTTGGAAGGAACACAAGTATGCATCTGGCTTAGATGGGTACTGGGAAGTCAAATCTGGGTCCCTAGGCTTAGCAGGCAAATGCCTTAACTGCAAAGACATTTCTCCAGTGAAGGAGCACAATTGAAAAATTGGTGAGAGGAACATTTGCAGAAGGGGTATGTGGATAGACCTCTCTGAATGGCCCCATATTAATGCTCATCAGAGCTGACACCATCAGAGGATGACTTTAAAAATGAAGTAGATAAGCTGACCCATTCTGTGGTTAATTGTCAACCTCTTTCTTCAGCCATACCTGTCATTGTCCAATGAACAAAGTGGCCATCGTGGCAGGGATGCAGGTTATGCAAGGGCCCAACAACATGGACTTCCATTAACTAAGGCTGGTCTGAATATGGCTGCTGCTGAGTGCCAAATGTGCCAACAGCAGAGACCAACTCTGAGCTCCCAATATGGTATCATTCCTCAGAGTGAACAGCCAGTAACTTGGTGGCAGATTTGCTACATTGGACCATTTGCATCATAAAAAGGGCAGTGTTTTGGCCTTACTGGAATAGACACTTGTTCTGGGTATGGATTTTCTTTGCATGTAGCACTTCTTCCAAAACTACCATCTATGGGCTTACATAATGCCTTATCCACTATCATGTTATTCCACACTGCTTTGCTTCTGACCAAGGAACTCACTTCATAGCCAAGGAAATATGGCAGTGGGCTCATGATCATGGAATTCACTGGTCTTACCATGTTCCCTCACTGCCCTAAGGCAGCTGGCTTGATAGAATGGTGGAATGGCTTTTTAAAGAAACAGATACTATACCAACCAGGTGGCAATAGCTTGGAGGGCTGGGGGGGGGGTGTCCTCCCGAAGGCTGTATAAGCTCTGAATCAGCATCCTATATATTGTGCTGTTTCTCCTATAGCCCAGAATCATGGCTCCAGGAATCAAGGGGTGGAAATGGGAATTGTCCCACTTACCATCACCCCGAGTGACCTATTATCCAAAGTTCTGCTTCCTGTTCCTGCAGCCTTATGCTCTGCTGACTTAGAAGTCTTGGTTCCAGAGGGAAGAGTGCTTTTTCCAGGAGGCACAAAGAACATTCCATTGAACTGGGAGCTAAGACTTCCCTGGCCATTTTGGGCTCCTGATGCCTTCGAGTAAAGAGGCTAAAAAAGGAGTTACAGTGTTAGCAGGGGTTATAGATCCAGACTAACAGGGGAAAATTGGACTTCTCTTCCACAATGGAGACAAGAAAGAGTATGTCTGGAATGCAGGAGATCCTTTAGGGTGCCTCTTGGTGTTACTGTTATGCCCAGTTCTCGGCATCCCCAGTGACCACCAAGGAGAACCAAACACGTATGCAAGGGCAAGGAGCTTTATTTCAGGCTTAAGCTCGGTCTCTTGACTTCACCAATGCAGTGGATCCATACAAGAGCCCCTGAGTAGTGGGAGGGTAGGGTTTTTATAGGGATTTGAACATAGAAGAAAGGGATGGGTACACGATTGGTTGATTTAAACAGTGTGCTCTTCTGGTTGGTTTAGGATTTGGGTGGGCAAAGTTGGTGAGCTGGGGCTAGGGGAATTGAGCTTATCTTAGACTTCAGGAATGTATGGCATAGTCAGTTTCCAGTAACTGTTAAACCCACCCTTACCAGAGATCTTGCATAGTCAGTTTCCAGTAACTGTTAATCCCACCCTTACCGGAGATCTTGCTGGGAAACAGAAACTTAGGCCTACTGAGGACTCTGAAGCCTGTCATGGCATCTATCTGGTTCCTGAGTCCTTCATTCCCCCCTCTCTTTGTACCATGAGGAGCCAATCTTGGATCCCAATTGAATTACTGAGTGGAGTCTAGTGGTATATACTGTGATCTTAAAACCATGAGTTGTACTGCATTAATGTGTTCCCTAACAAAAGCAACTAATCTATTAATAATGCAAGGTCCTATTGTGATTAGTAACAAAACTAAAACTAATGGCCCTGCTAAAGCAGACAGCAGAGTTGTTAACCATGGGGAATGACTGAATCATGACTCAAACCATCCTCTATCAGCTTCTCTTTCTTTCTTTTGTTTTTCCAAATTCTCTCGTACCTTCGCCACTGAGTCTGTAATTATACCCGAATGGTTGACATAAAAACAACATTCTTCCCTTAAGGCCACACATAGTCCCCCTTGCTGGAGGAATAATAAGTCCAATCCCTGTCTATTCTGTAATACAACTTCAGCTAAGGAATCTACATTTTTCTCTAAGTGAGTAATGGGCGTTTCCAGCCTCTGGATGTCTACGTCTATACTTTCTCTCAACTCATTGTAATGTTTTCCTTGAAGGGTGAGTGCTGCAATGCCTGTTCCTGCCCCTGCCAGGCCTGCCCCCAAGATTAGTGCCATGGTCAAGGTGACTGGTTCCCGTTTTCACCTGACAAGTGACCCTGGTGTTTCTGCTAGTTTCCCCAGGATGTCTTGGTCTGGGTGATAAGTGATTCTAGGCACGAGTTGGACCAGTATGCAGTAATCCCCAGTTTGATTATTTATCAGTCCTCCATATATGCAGGGGGTCAGACCTGTTGAACAAGCCCACCAGCTGGTATTTGGAGGAACAAGGTATTTATCTGATGGGGGGCTTTTGATTGTATGGTTACAGAGGTGTTGGCTAGGAGGTGGGACTGTGCCTACGCAGAGGCCTATTCCCGAGACTGCTTGTACGGTTATCTGCAGCCTGGAAGACTGCTGCCATCTGCAAGCCTCAGACTTACTTTGAGCACTGTAGTTAGCTATTAGACCAACCCCTTCATAATAAGGAGATAATATAGCAGAGCCAGCATGACTCCGTCAGGTTTGGTCTGAAGTCATTGAGCACCTGAAAAGCCCTGGCCATCATAGATTGTAAGGGATCCTTTAAAAGAGTAGGCTGATTTGTACTTGTTACGGGGTGGGGGGCATTGGTAGGGTCGGGAGTATAATCTAGTCTTAATTGAGAGGGATTTAGGATGGGGTTGGGTCCCACAGGTTGAGCCGGACCTGCATTGGGAAATGTTGTCACCAACCAGACAGTAAATAAGGCACCGGGATCATACCCAGTAGCATACAGTCTTATTCCCCAGGTCTTTCCATTATCCCAGGACACCCGTCTCCCTTTTTCTGTAAACTTGAGAGAAACGAAATTACAGGTATCATTTTCTTTCAAGGGGGGAGGTAACATGGTCCATTTTGGTCCCCAGTCTGGTTTAGTGTCATGGTGATAAGGTCCCCCTTAGTAGGTGGGTTCCAATATATCCTTCCGGTAGACACACATTGCCAGCCAGCACAGTAGAAGGCTTCAGGTACCCCACAGCCCTCTTTGATTCTTGCTTTCCCTAAGTGTCCGGGGCATACATAGAAATAAGACATTTCCTGATTTGCCACAGAGTCCCATGAGTTACCCACTAGTTGATGGAGGTCAAAAATCAAATCAGGAAACCAGGTCTCTGTGGAGCAAGATGTGATTTGGAGTAAGCAATTCCCCCCGTGGCAGTGTTGGTTATTATCCAGGTCAGATTATAAACTCGGTGGGGAGTAGCTGCCACAATACGTACAGTTAGGAGCACAGTCAGGATCAGGAACGTTTGAGTTGAAGCTTGAGTGGGGTGCTGCGTTCCTGGTTGATTTTCCATTGTGGTTGGTAGTCCTCAGGTTCAGCCAGTGGATCTGCTGGTCGGATGTGGGTGTGATGAATCCAGTGGCAATTCCATCCACCTTCACAGCAGTGGGTGTGGTCAGGATGATGATGTAGGGGCCCTTCCAGCGGGGTTCCAGTGTCTCGTGGCGATGGTGGCAAACGAACACCCAGTCTCCTGGATTATAACCATGAGTCAGTGGGGGAGGTCTAGTTTCATATATGGCCTTCAACCTTGGCCATACTTCTTTATGAATTCTAGCAAGAGATTGAAGAGATTCATGCAAGTGTTGATTATCAAACTCAGCAATCAACTCCACCTTTAAGTCAGGCAGTATTGGGGGTGGTCTCCCAAACATTATTTCATAGGGTGTTAAGCCTATCATGTAGGGTGTGTTTCACACCCGGTAGAGGGCAAAGGGAAGGAGAGATACCCAGTCCCCATCGGTCTCCATGGTTAATTTAGTAAGGGTCTCCTTTAAAGTCCTATTCATTCTCTCTACCTGTCCTGAGCTTTGGGGTCTATAAGCACAATGTAATTTCCAATTCACCCCCAAAATCTTAACAACTTCCTGTGTTACCTGAGAGATAAAGGCTGGTCCATTGTCTGAGCTCAAGAGAGCAGGCATTCCATACCTGGGAAGGATGTCCTCTAAGATTTTCTTAGTTACCACTTGAGCTGTTTCATGCTTGGTGGGGTAAGCTTCAGTCCATCCTGAAAAAGTATCTACAAAAACTAAAAAATATCTGTAACCATATTTACCAGGTTTTACCTCAGTAAAGTCCAATTCCCAGTGTGCTCCAGGCTTGGAGCCATGCTAGCGTGTCCCGTTTTCTTTAGGATGATTGTCTGCATTAGTCATCTTACAACTTAGGCATTTATAGCAATTTCTTCAATGTGAGATCTTAAATTGAGTATTTTAAGGTGACTGTGCCTTATCAGCTCTTCAGTCCGCTTTGTGCCCAGATGTGTAGACTGGTGCAAATGTTGGAGAAGCTGCTGAGCCAGGCGTGTGGGAAGGATCAACTTATCATCCCCACATTTGATCCAACCTCCAGCTCCCTCTTTTGTTAAAGGCAGCTTGCTAATCTGTTTGGTGTCCTCCACTGAATACCCTGGAGTGTCAGGTAAAGTTGGAGGTCCTGGGTCCGGGAGTAGAGTCAATACCAGTTCAGTATCTAGGGCAGCCCTTTTAGCGACTTCATCTGCCCTCATATTTCCCCTGGCCACTGGAGTATCATCTCTTTGGTGCCCAGGGCAATGCATAATGGCCAGTTTAGAGGGCAACCATAAGGCATCCAACAAGACCAAAATTTGCTCTTTGTTTGTGATTGTCTTTCCTTCTGCTGTGAGGAGGCCTCTCTCTTGATAGCCTCATGTATATGGGCAGTCGCAAAGGCATAACAGCTGTATGTATACACATTCAGCTTCTTGCCTTTGCCTAATTGCAAAGCCTTTGTCAGAGCAATAAGTTCCGCCCGCTGTGCAGAAGTCCCTCTAGGTAATGCTGCCACCCAGACAGTTTTCTGTTTCAGTCACCACAGCAGCCCCTGCATACCTTTGTCCAGTTTTCATGAAGCTGCTGCCATCAGTATACCAAGTAACTTCAGCATCTGGCAGGGGCTGGTCAGTCAGGTCTTCTCTGATGCTGTAAACCTGACTCAGGATCTCTGCGCAATCATGGAGGGGTCTCTCCAGTTCCGGGTCCAGCAACAAAGTGGCAGGATTTAAGGCTGTGCTGGGAGAGAACTGTATCTGCGGCGGATTTAAAAGCAAACTTTGATAATGGGTTACACGAGCATTACTCATCCATCGGTCAGGGGGTTGTTTAAGAACTCCCTCTATGGCATGTGGAGTGACCACCTGCAATTCCTGCCCTAGTGTTAATTTGTTGGCATCTTTTACTAAAAGGGCCATAGCTGCTATTATTCGTAGGCATGGTGGCCATCCTGCCACTCCGGGATCCAGTTTCTTTGACAAGTAAGCAACCAGTCTATTCCAAGGTCCCAATGTCTGAGTTAAAACTCCTTTAGCTATTCCATTTCTTTCATCTACATAAAGGGGGAAGACCTTGTTAATGTCAGGCCATGCCAATGCAGGTGCAGTCAGTAAAGCTTGTTTTATCTCATTAAATGCTTGGTCCTGAGTCTGGGACCATTGGAAGGGATCCCTCTCTTTAGTCAGTTCATATAAGGGCCTGGCTTTTTCAGCAAATCCAGGGATCCATAAACGGCAAAACCCAGCGGATCCCAGGAACTCACGTACCGCTCTGCGAGTGGTGGGAGTTGGTATACTTAATACAGTCTTTTTTCGGGCCTTGGACAGCCATCTCTGTCCATCTCTGAGAATATATCCCAGATATGTTACTTCTCTTGAACAAATTTGGACCTTTTTGGCAGAAGCACGATAGCCCAAGTCTCCCAAGGTTGTTAATAGATCCTCTGTACCTGCTTGGCAAGCCTGCGCTGTATCCACGGCTATTAAAATGTCATCAACATACTGCAACAAAGTCAAATGTGGGTGCAGTTGGTGGTACTTACCCAGATCTTCATGTAGAGCCTCGTCAAACAGGGTAGGCGAGTTTTTGAATCCTTGGGGTAGCCGCGTCCAGGTTAATTGTCCATTAAACCCTTGTTGTGTCATGCCATTCAAAGGCAAATAGTGGCTGGCTTTGTGCTGCCAGCGGTAAACTAAAGAAGGCATCTTTTAAGTCCAAAACAGTATACCACACTCTGGAGGGGGGCAAGGAGTTCAAGAGAGTATAAGGGTTTGGCACTGTCGAGTGGATATCCATGACCTGTTTGTTAACTTCCCTTAAGTCCTGGACTGGCCTATAATCCCCAGTATGTGGCTTCTTTACCGGTAGGAGCGGAGTATTCCATGCAGAGTGGCAGGGGACAAGCACCCCAAGGTCTTGAAGTTGCTTAATATGGGGGGTGATTCCCACATGGGCTTCTTTCGACATGGGGTATTGCCTCACCCTGATGGGAGTTGCTCCTGGCTTTAATTCCACCCAAATGGGTGGTCAATGGGAGGCCAATCCCATCCCTCCTATCTCAGTCCAGGCCTCAGGGAACTTTTGTAACCATCCAGCAATGTCCATCATGGGACTTGGTTGTTGGTGGAGTCTATATTCATCTTCTAGTTGCATAGTTAATATTTGCACCAGGTGCCCATTTCTATCGGTAAGGAGAGGCCCATCCAGGTCAAAAGAAATTTGAGCTCCTATTTTGGTTAATAAATCTCTCCCCAGTAAAGGGTAGGGGCATTCAGGTATGACCATGAAAGAGTGGGATACCCAGCCCGTGCCAAGGTCCACTGTTCTTTGGGTAGTCCATGAATACTGGTTCATACCAGTAGCCCCTTGCACCTAAGACTTTTTATCTGACAGTTTCCCTTGGGGCTTTGTTAGCACTGAATGTTGTGCCCCAGTATCCACTAAAAAAGTAATAGGGGTCCCCTCCACTCTTAAGGTTACCCTAGGTTCAGGGAGGGGATCCGAACCCTGTCTCCCTCAGTCATTAAGTCCTTCTAATTCCAGGACACGCACTCGCTCTGAGTGGCTGGTTTTCTGAGGAGGCCTTTTAGGGCATTCTTTTATCCAACGTCCCATCTCCTTACAGTAAGCACATCGGTCATGTTGAAGTTTGGACCGTGGAGGTCCCTTCTTACCTCGCTGTCCTGCAAGTTTCTTATATTGCTGGCATTGGGTATCAGGAGACTCTGAGGTGGCTTCCAGGAGAATCTTGGCCAAAGTGCGGGTACTTTTTCGTTTGCCGAGGCAATGGCTCGGGCTTGGAGTTCCTCAGGACTCTCTCTGTTATTATACACTCATTCCACCAGTGCCACTAGCTCCTGCAAACTCTTATCTGCTAGTCTGTCCAATTTTTGAATTTTCCTCCTAATGTCTGGGGCTGCCTGGCTAACAAAACTGAGGATAACTACCATCTTATTTTCTGGAAGCTCTGGGTCCATAGGAGTGTATGTACGATATGCCTCTATGAGTCTTTCCAGAAAAGTGGCAGGAGTCTCATCTTTACCTTGCTGCACATTACTAACCTTAGCCAAATTAGTGGGACGCCTAGCAGCGGCCCTGAGACCCCCCATTAGAGTCCGGCGGTACACCTGGAGTCTCTCCTTACCTGCTGCCATGTTGAAATCCCAGTCTGGTCTAGTCAAAGGGAAGAAGGCATCAATGATAGCCTGATTACTGGTAGGATTCCCATCCACACCCGAACCAATTTCTGGGCTTCAGTCTGGATTCACTCTCTTTCCTCTGTAGTAAAGAGACTCTGTAGTAATTGTTGACAATCATCCCAGGTTGGTAGGTGGGTGAAAATAATAGAATCCAGAAGGTCAATAAGTCCCTGTGGTTTCTCAGAAAATTTAGGAGTTTGCATTTTCCAATTATAAAGATCACCAGTGGCAAATGGCCAGGAGTGATGTGGCTGATTACCATCTTGGTCTGGGGGCCCCATAACCCAAAGGGGGAATACTGTGGCCTCCGGGTCTGGGGTTTGACTCCAAGGGGCCCTACTACAGGTGTAAGGAGGGCTTATGGGTGGAGATTGGGCTGTTGGTGGAGGGCCTTGAGGATGTGGCCCTGCGGTTAGAGAAGGGTTTATAGGTGGATGAGGGTAGGAAGGAGGAAGGAACAATTCTTCTTCCTGCAAGTTTGGGAGTACAGGATGTGGAGGAGCAGAGGGGGAAGAAGAGGAGGAATCATCTGGTTTATCCTTCTTCTTCATTGCCATAATAGCGGTGGTCTCCTGTGGAGGGGGAAGAAAAGGTTTAACCCACGAGGGAGGGTCTTCCACCAGGTCCCGCCAGACCAAAATATAGGGGATTTGGTCTGGGTGGCCAGGGGGTCCCTGAAAGATGTTTTCCTGGACTCGCCGTATGATCAGTAAGTGGAAGGTGCCCTCTAACGGCCAGCCCACATTGAAGGTGGGCCAATCATTCCTGCAAAAAGTGATGTTTATATTTTTCTATTTCCACACTGAGGTTATGAGCCCTAATTTTAACGTCCTGAAAGTGGTCCGTCAGTAAAGAAAGCAGGGCAGTCTGCGTCTGTCCCATCTGTCCAAGCACACAAATAGTAATTTCAACAAAGAAAAGGAAGAAGAGACAGCAAAATAAAAAAAGGTCAGCTGGCCAGCAACTACAGAACTGGAACTGAGACAATGGCTTCTAGTGTTGTCTCTACAGATAGGGGAATGAAATCCCCTCCAGGCGGGCCTTGGGCCCATGTCCCACTATACAACAGAGTGGCCAGTTACTACAGAACCAAATTTGAGACTACGGCTTCTCGCTGTTCTGCAGTAGCGACCCACGTTATCTCTACAGATGGAGAGATGAAATCTCCTCCGGGCAGGCCTGAGGCACCCAGGACCCACCATCTGAACAAAACTGGCCTCCTGGGGTGCGTCTGCCCCAACCACAATTTTCTAATGAATGAAAGAACGAAGGACAGGTTTTCAGGAAAGATAAAACACAGAAGCACAACACAGAAACACAGAAGCACACTTACCAGCCGGCGACCTGAGCTCCACGTGTTGGTGGTCCTCAGCAGTCTCTGAGGAGATCCCGGACAAGCCCCCAAATGTTATGCCCAGTTCTCGGCATCCCCAGTGACCACCAAGGAGAACCAAACACGTATGCAAGGGCAAGGAGCTTTATTTCAGGCTTAAGCTCGGTCTCTTGACTTCACCAATGCAGTGGATCCGTACAAGAGCCCTGAGTAGTGGGAGGGTAGGGTTTTTATAGGGATTTGAACATAGAAGAAAGGGATGGGTACACAATTGGTTGATTTAAACAGTGTGCTCTTCTGGTTGGTTTAGGATTTTTGTGGGCAAAGTTGGTGGGCTGGGGCTAGGGGAATTGAGCTTATCTTATGACTTCAGGAATGTATGGCATAGTCAGTTTCCAGTAACTGTTAAACCCACCCTTACCGGAGATCTTGCATAGTCATGGCGTCTATCTGGTTCCTGAGTCCTTCAGTTACCATGCCCTGTTAGCAAAGTCAATGGACAACCACAACAACCTAATCAAGGCAGTGTGATAAATGGCCCAGATCCTTCAGGAATGAAGGTATGGATCACCCCTCCAAGTAAAAAACCAAGACCTGCTAAGGTACTTGCTGAAGGTGGAAGAAATACAGAATGGGTAATTACAAACAACAGCTAAGGCCACATGACCAATTACAAAAATGAGGACTCTAATTGCCATGAGTGTTTCTGTCCTACTTTGTTAAGAGTGTTTGTACATATGTACACCAGTATTAAGATGCTTTTGTTCTTCCTCTACTTCTTTATTAGGTAACTGATATTGATTAAGATTATATCACTAGTTAACTGTTGTTGAATTTAACTTATTATATTAGAAACCAAGCATTCCTCAAGGGAACCTGCTTTGTGTTGGGGGGGGGGGGGGAGACTGTGCATTTACAGTTGTACATGGGATAGTTATATCATGCTAGAGAGAATTATGACCTTGTTACTCTCTCCATTTGGAAATTGACATGAAGAGATACAGTTTAGTGTCAAGTTGACAAGGGTGGACTTGTGATGGTTAAGTTTTGTAATCTGTTTGGGAATCCACAGACATTTCTCTTGGGTGGGTCTCTGAGGTTGCTTCCAGGAAGGATTAACTGAAGGAGGAAGTGCTTTCCCCAGAGTAAGCCCTTCCTCCAGAGTGGGTAGGGCCCCTCTCAGAGGGAGGCTTTATCTGATGAAGCTCTGGGAGAAAAGAATCTCTTCCTCCCACCTGGCTGCTGGTACTGGGTGCTGCTTGCTACCTTCCAGAATGGACTGAAGACCAGTTTGGACTGAAGACCAGCTTGGACTGAAGACCAGCAGCTCTCCAGGAAGCCTTCAGGCCTTCAGTGCTAGATTGTGGCTGCAGAGGCATCCAGCTTCCTGGACTGAACAGCTGCGGGGTTCCTTGACTCTTGAACCTGCAAACTACTATTGTTGCAATGCTGTAAGCTAATCCAATAAATTCCCTTTTAATACAATTCATTCTATTGGTTCTGTTCCTCTAGAGAACCCTGACTAGTATAGTCCACAAGACTTCTTATATCTGAAGATGATTATTCTGTGGCTTGAGAGAGTATACAGAATCTAGTTTTTCTACAATACTACCCACCACTTGTGTTTGTGCTTTAATTAGTCTTTAAGGTGAACATTTCTAAATTATTTTTTCTTAAATATTCTACTTAGTTAACATAAACAGAGGGAGGTGGAACATAAATTTAAATTCATTGCAACTAAGGCAAATAATTTAGTTCAGTATGATTATAGATTATTGCAAATCATAAGACTATTCAGTTATTTTATTACTTTTACTGTAATGTTTCAAATTCTATCCCTCCCTCTCTGAGGCACTAATTTCCTATATAATTTCTGATAAGTCACTTATCATCCCATCTTCATTTTTTCCATAAAATTGAGTTAAGTAAATTATTAGAAAAGGTCCTTAGCATTTCTAAAATTGTATATTTCTTTGAAACCTTCCAATTAACTGAAAAGAATGTTTGGAGTTATGCATGGTGATCAGATATCTAACATACATTCTTGGCTTTCGAGTTCATGTTATAAACCAAAGACAAATTAAGGAATATGGCCAAGGAGATGAGGATGGAAAAGTAAACTATATTAAGGAAAATATAGGAAAAAAAAAAACTCCTGGGAATGGAAGCTTTTCACTTCAGAAGGTGAGAGAGAGTTGCTGGAGCAGGAGTTTGGAGCTGAGAATTAAAGCCCCCAAATGGCAGGGAAAACATGCTTAGGATTCCAGCAGGCACCCAAAGAAGAGAATGAAAAGCAAAAATAAAGAAAAAGTTAGGGCTGGAGAGATGGCTTAGCGGTTAAGCACTTGCCTGTGAAGCCTAAGGACCCCGGTTCGAGGCTCAATTCCCCAGGACCCACGTTAGCCAGATGCACAAGGGGGCACAGGCATCTGGAGTTCATTTACAGAGGCTGGAAGCTCTCGCGTGCCCATTCTCTCTCTCTCTCTCTCTCTCCCTCTTTCTCTCTGTCGCTGTCAAATAAATAAATAAACGAACAAGCCCAAAGACATTCTGGCTTTTTATCGCCGGGCGTGGTGGCGCACGCCTTTAATTCCAGCACTCGGGAGGCAGAGGTAGGAGGATCGCCCTGAGTTCGAGGCCACCCTGAGACTCCATAGTGAATTCCAGGTCAGCCTGAGCTAGAGTGAGACCCTACCTCGAAAAACCAAAAAAAAAAAAAAGAAAGAAAGAAAGAAAAAGTTATACCTTTTTCTCTACAGACTCCTGATATGGGGTCTGTGGGGAGTTTAGGAACCCCAAACCCTGAGTTCATGTGGGCAAACCACACTAAGAATAATTATTAATTATATTTATTTAGGGAAGTATAAAACCAAGGAAAGAAAAACTGATTCCCCCACGTGATCTGAGAGCCCATGTAGTGGGCCTGAAAGAAACATGAAAGAGATTTAGAGAGCAAAGAAGAGAAAGTACAGAAAGCTCCTGCCACGTGGAGGGTATGAGGGGGTAGAGAGGGGCCAAGGGGGTTCTCCTAGACTTACCAAAACCTGGAGGTTCAAGAGTGATGAATGTTCCTCCAGGAGAGCTTGCCCTCAGACAGCATTTAACACTGTAGACCAGGTAGGCTTGGAATTCACACGTTCATGACTCAGCCTCCCAATTGATGGAACTACAAGTGTGAGTCACTATGCTGCACCGCAGTTACAATCAAATTTACAGAGACAGAGAATTCTTCCTCACCTAAAATATACCAAATTCTGAAACTTAGTTTCCATAGCTTCCGCAGCAATCCTGTTATCAGAATGTACTCTGAATGCTAACTTAACCAATTCCTCAGCGAGAGTATCTAATTTTGAAAGCGGTTTACTTTAATCTAAAAGGCTCTCCAAGTGGCCAAGTTCATTTGATGATAGGCCATACAGGGGCTCTGGTTTTAATCTCAAAGTTTTAGTATGAGAGTGTCGGTCTTCATCCCAATAACCCAAAGCTCCCCTTTCTGCCCAGCAAAACTGAGTGAATGCAATGAGTTGGAAGAAAAGTTTTTTCGCAATTCAGATTACAAAAGGGAGAACACAGTGGCTGGAAAAGGTAATGCAAATTTTTTAGTTTGAGGTGTTTAAACGTGGGTCAACCCCGCCACCTTCTGGTAAGAGATGGGACCAAGCCGCAAAGCAGACGTCCCAATTTACTTTCTCTTTAAAAGTACCAGCTGTGCAGCTCCTGGGCAAACGCATAACACCCGCCCTTTCCGTAGATTCTGACCACTCTGGGCACCCTGAGCGACGTGATTGACAGAGAGCTCTTCACTCCGGAAACAGTGACGAGCCTTCCGGCGTGCGCGCTCCCAGCATCCTTTGCACCCGGGCCGTGGCGCATCGCCGCGGGCGGTCTCGGTTTGCGCGCCGGTTTTGATCCGGAGTCCAGCGCTTGGCTTTCGCGGCCCTGCGGTTTCCAGGCGCGGGCGGGTGGACCGGGCGGCGGGGACAGGATGGCGCAGCTGGAGGGATACTATTTCTCAGCCGCCTTGAGCTGCACGTTTTTAGTGTCTTGCCTGCTTTTCTCCGCCTTCAGCCGGGCGCTGCGAGAGCCCTACATGGACGAGATCTTCCACCTGCCTCAGGCGCAGCGCTACTGCGAGGGCCACTTCTCCCTGTCGCAGGTGGGGTCCCCAGCCTCGGGACAGAACGGTCAGCGCCCCAACACTCACTGCTACCTGTCTTTATCTTTAACGTTTCCTCTTCTACTCTTCCAGACGCGAAACGTGAAAAAAAAAAGTGCCAATTTTGCTCCTGAGATCTATCAAATATTTCTTTAGTGGATCAATAAATAGCAGGTCTGTCTCCTAGGAAGTAATATAATTGGTTGTCCTTCCTCCTGACAACTGGTCAATTTTTTGTTCCCAGTCCCAGGACTAGAACAGTGATGTACTTCTTTTCAAATGTAGAGAAAACACTTCAGCGTGCAATCACACCATATTGTGGAAGTGGGATATTTAAGCCACCCGAAGGTGACAATTTATACTAGTTTCACCTCTGGGTAATTTTAGGAATTTTCTTTTATCTGGATAAATTGGCAGCAGCCAGTTCGTTTCCATCATTTTTGAATATATGTTAGACTACACAAATACATAGCTGTCGTTCAGGAATACCATTCCCCTTCTGGTGACTCATTATGGCCCAGAATACTGGTTAGAAATCTGAAGTCTGTTAGAGAAACATTTGCTTTTAATTTTTTGTGCTGTTATTTACTAGTTCCATTACTTTGGAAATTTTAAAGATCAGTCCACTCACCTGATACAAGACTGAACAGTTAGCATAATTCCTGGATTACTAGGTATTCTGTCATGAATTCTGAACCCATCAGAATTCCAATTATTTGCATGTTTTGTACAATTGGAGCCTGTGCAATTTAGCCACAAAATACAGGTTTTTCTAAAGAGCAGAAAATAAAAACAAATTTTAACTTAGTGCCCTATGGTTAGTTATTGATATCTTAACACCTACAGGCAGGAGAGGGTGGGGAGACATCTAACGTGCCAGATTTATCTATGTCATAGAATACCTTCTTAAAATTCTTCATTATTGTTACAGATAAAACTTGAATTTGACATAATGGTGTTCGTGTCACCTCTTGCTTCTGCTTCATTGTTGGTCTTTCCTTTTTAAGTGGGATCCTATGATTACTACCTTACCTGGCTTGTACCTGGTGTCAGTTGGAGTGATTAAACCTGCCAGCTGGATCCTCGGATGGTCTGAACATGTCGTCTGCTCCATTGGAATGCTCAGATTTGTTAATCTTCTCTTCAGTGTTGGCAACTTCTATTTACTATATTTGCTTTTCAGAAAGATACAACCCAGAAACAAGGTATTTTTCCAGATACTTATTACAAATGTATAGGCCTACAACTATGAAATTGAAAAATTGAGTTTCTTGAAAAATACCAAACACTTGGCATGTGTGTATATTTTTGTAATGATAAATGCAAGTCTTCCACTTTAGAAGAAATTTATATTTAAACATTAGAGTAACTGTTGGAGATTTAAAAATAGATATTGGTAGTGAGCCGGACATGGTGGCGCATGCCTTTAATCGCAGCACTCAGGGGAGGCAGAGGTAGGAGGATCGCCATGAGTTTGAGGCCACCCTGAGACTACATAGTAAATTCCAGGTCAGCCTGGGCTAGACTGAGACCCTACCTTGAAAAAAAAAAGTGGATATTTGGTAGTGAATGAAACCAGTTTAATAATCCCATGAGTTGGGCAGTAGGACCACAGATAAGAGAGGCAATCTTTCCTCCCTCCCCCGCCCCATAAAAGAACTTAGATCTTCTTAGGACAAACAAATTTTATCTGAGGAGTTCTGATGTGATCTAATGATGCAGACCCTAAGGGTGGATTGCCTGGGTTTCAATTCTATTCCTGCCAGTACTTGTGTTACCTTGTGACTTTATGTCTTCACCTATTAAA
Organism: Dipus sagitta; assembly: GCA_036346955.1. Classification (NCBI taxonomy): domain Eukaryota; kingdom Metazoa; phylum Chordata; class Mammalia; order Rodentia; family Dipodidae; genus Dipus; species Dipus sagitta. The sequence continues at coordinate 86,355,020 of CM070773.1, forward strand.
TAGGGATAATAATAGACAACCTCATTGAATTGTGAGAAATAAGGGGTGAGTTAGTAAGTGGGAGGCGCTTTAGACTAGTGCCTGCTGTAAGGCTTCAGTAAATATTAGCCATAGTAGTGACTTTTAATGCAAAGACATTGCAGTTATGATATGGAAGTGAACATAAGATGTTAGGAAGATGCAGAGAAAATTCTTGCAGCCTGACTGAAAGGAAGGGGAATGGTGGCTTTCACCAAAGATTCATAGAAACAATGGTATCCATGTTGAATCTTGATGAGGGGAGAAGGTTGAAGGATGGGGGATTAATCTTGACAGAACAAACATCACAAGCAAAGGAAATTTCTCCTTGGAATCACAAGATTATAAATTATACTGATATAAATTTGGAAGAGAATTGAAGTCAAAAATATCCTTAATGTGTCATGAGAGAAAGTGGCAGACACATGCATCTGGCTTTACTTATGTGGATACCAGAGATTCGAACCTGGGCCATCAGGCTTAGCAAGCACCTTTAACCACTGAGACATCTCTCCAGCCCCAAGAACTTAATTTTATTTTAAGAACTTAATTTTAATCAATAGAATAACATGCTCTGATTTTTGTGACTAAGGTTAAGTGATATAAACACTTCAAGGAGATTAAAAACACACAGATTCTGAAATTGTCAGAAAAGCCAAAAGATATAGACTAGACTTGTGTTTTCAAGGAAATCCCTGTAATTTAACCATGAAAAGAAGTACTTGGGGAAGGTAATAAAGATCCACCATTGTCTTAATTGAAGGTGCTAAGACCTAAGTTCACAGGTGTGGAGCTGCCTGCATCTACACTGTATTCTGTTCATCTCTGTATTCCTCATGCCATTTAGTCCAGAGTCTTGTACCTAAGAATTTGTTAACTATTTGTTGAGAGGTTGAAAAGACTTGAGCTGTAGTTTTCGCACATCATTGTTTTAGTGACTTCCAAACTAATTAATATAACTCGAAAGTACTTAGAAGCACAATGCCAGAAATAAGATTAATATTGAACAGTTTCCTCTAAGACTGGAGTGGGCATTTAAATTAGTCTTCATTTACTCAGAACTAGCATATTTGTTTTGTCCAGAAATTAATTTTAGCTGTTTTTTTCCCTCTTCAAGGCTGCCTCGAGTATTCAGAGAATCTTGTCAACTTTAACACTAGCAGTATTTCCGACACTCTATTTTTTTAACTTCCTTTATTATACTGAAGCAGGATCCGTGTTCTTTACTCTTTTTGCCTATTTGATGTGTCTTTATGGAAACCATAAAACATCAGCCTTGCTTGGATTCTGTGGCTTCATGTTTCGTCAGACAAATATCATCTGGGCTGCCTTCTGTGCAGGGCACGTCATTGCACAGAGGTTAGCTGAAGCTTGGAAAACGGAGCTGCAGAAGAAGAAGGAAGAAAGGCTTCTCCCTGTTAAAGGACCATTTTTAGAATTCAGAAAAGTTCTTCATTTCCTCTTGCTGTATTGCATGTCCTTTAAGAACCTGAGCACACTTTTCTTTTTGACTTGGCCCTACATTCTTCTGCTGTTTGGATTTTGTGCTTTTGTAGTTGTTAATGGTGGAATTGTTGTTGGTGACCGGAGTAGTCATGAAGCCTGTCTTCATTTTCCTCAATTATTCTACTTTTTCTCATTTACTCTCTTTTTTTCCTTCCCTCACTTACTATCTCCTACCAAAATTAAGGCTTTTCTTTGCTTAGTTTGGAAACGTAGAGTTCAATTTTCTATGATTACTTTAGTCTTAATATTTTTGGTTTGGAAATTCACTTATGTTCATAAGTACTTACTAGCAGACAATAGACATTACACATTCTATGTGTGGAAAAGAGTTTTTCAAAGATATGAAATTGTGAAATATTTGTTAGTTCCAGCCTACATGTTTTCTGGTTGGACTATAGCTGACTCTTTGAAATCAAAATCAATTTTTTGGAATTTAGTGTTTTTCATATGCTTGGTTGCATCTACAGTTCCTCAGAAACTACTAGAATTCCGTTATTTCATTTTACCTTATGTTATTTATAGGCTTAACATACCTCTGCCACCCATATCCAGACTTGTTTGTGAACTGAGTTGCTATACAGTTGTTAATATTCTAACTTTTTATATCTTTCTGAACAAAACTTTTCAGTGGCCAAATAGTCAGGACATTCAAAGATTTATGTGGTAGTGTCAAGCTATTTCCACAATGAGTAACTGAATAGGTAAAACTTACGGGATTTGTTTTAGGCAAATCCAAGAGAGTTAAATGTAATGAACTGAGAAAGTTTAGGACCTGCCTCAGAATCCTGAATAATGAGGAAATAAAATTTGGCACACAATTATCTCATGCTATCTCTGATAGTGCTAGCTACTTAGAAACCTTGGATTTTTTTTTTTATATTTGCAACTTTAGAGAGCCGAGTATGCATCTTAGCACTGGTACTGATTTCTCTAGAAAAGAAAAGTATTGAGAGCATATTTACAAGTGATCCAGCAGAATTTCTAAGTGGATAGTTGCTGGATGTTTTAGTAAATATAATTTCAATTTTGAATTAGAACAGATTTAGAGAGTGAATTACAAACCATGGGTTCAAAAAATGTTTTATCTAGGAATTAGGTTGTTTTTGTTTATTATAGGAATGGTAAAGCTGTTTCAACTAATTCCTTAGATAAATTATATAAAGGCCAAAGATAAATTGTGTTGAGTTTAATACCTTTTAGAGATTTTCTTTCGGAAATAAATTGCTATATTAATTATCTAGCAATGCTGAACTAACATTACTTCAAACTTGATGGCATTAAAAAAATGCTTACAACTTACAGAGAATAGAATCTGAAATTGAATTATTGCAGAATTGGTTCATTCCAAAGACTGAGAGGAAATCCATTCTCACATTTCTCCTCGCTTCTAGTGGCTCTCTAGTTTCCTTATTTTTGGACACATCACTTCGGTCTGCCTCTGCCTTCACAGGGCTTTCTATACTGACTCCACACAAAAGGACAGTCCTGTTGGATTTAGGACCCACTCTAATTCAGGGATGTTTTACCTGGAGACTCTTAATTATATCTACAAAGACCCCTTCTCCAAGTAAGGTCACATTCATAAGGGTCTAGATACACATCATTTTGTGGGACATAAAAACAATGGCTTCTGAGGTCATAAATGTAAATAAAATTGGCATTTGACTCTGTTACCAAAAAAAAAAAAGAAGGAAAAGGAGAAATTACTTGATCTGGGTTGTCAGGTTTTTAGGTCTCAGTTCTATGTTCATTATTTTCAGTGTATTCATTATTTTTATTCTATTTTATTTATTTTCGTTATGTTAACTTTGATATGTAAATTAAAATTATAAATAGAACTCTTTAGCCTGATTCTACCTTTCTGCATATTCTGCATTTACAAATATAAAACTATACACAAAAAATTCCAAGTGCAGTCAAGTTATGTTAAGATCATTCCTTTTTTTCAGTACTTAGGAGGTAGATGGATTTGAGCATAGCAGGAATTGAAGAGCAACTTTTTTTTTAGTTAAACGAGAAAACAAATTACACTTTCATCATAACTTTATTGTATTAAAGAAGTAAATCCAGTAAGTCAGAATTGGTGCAGGGGTGTGGGGAGAACCATGCAATTTAGGAAACAGTTGTCTGATGCTATATTGATGCAAGGCTTTTATATTTAGGCATACCTCTGAAAAGAGAATGTTTTCCACTCTAACTTCATCTGGCATTTCACTCCATGTAGTTGGAGAAGATTGCTTTTCAGAAATTCCTGTGGCAATTCACTTTTTTTTCTTTACATTTTATTTTATTTATATATTTGACAGGGAAAAATGGAGAGAGAAAAAGAGAGAGAGAATGGGTGCGCCAAGGCCTCCAGCTACTGCAAATGAACTCCAGACACGTGTGCCCCCTTGTACATCTGGCTAACGTGGATCCTGGGGAATCGAACCTGGGTCCTTTGGCTTTGCAGGCAAATACCTTAACTGCTAAGCCATCCCTCCAGCCTGCAATTCACTTTTAAGTGTTGAGTCACATCTGTCTTAGAGACTCTTAAGTCCACAATGAGAGAGAAACAGGTTAATCTACCCCATTTTCCATATATAAAGTATATGACATAGAGAACCTGCCATTTTTAGAAAGGAATACTATGAATTAAACGGTTCTGGTACTAGAGAGATGGCTCAGCAGTTAAAGATTCTTGTTTGCAAAGCCTGCCATCTTGGGTTCAGTTTCCCAGCACCCACACAAAGCCAGACTGTAAAAAGTAGCAGATGTATCAGGAAACTCTGGTGTATCCATACACACATATGCAATTTTAAAAAGGTGCTGTTTTAGCCGGGCATGGTGGCGCCCACCTTTAATCCCAGCGCTCAGGAGGCAGAGGTAGGAGAATCACGGTGAGTTCAAGGCGACATAGTGAATTCCAGGTCAGCTTGAGCTAGAGTAAGACTCTACCTCAAAAAAAAAAAAAAAAAGTGCTGTTTTCACTTCTTCGACTTTAAGATGGAAGCTTGTCAGTGGTTTTGAGTTGAAGGTAGATGTTTGGTTACATTTTCTTGGACAGTTAAAAGATAGTTTTTGTGGTGACTTTTCCAAGCTATGTAACTGGTTAAATGAATATGTCAGAGAGAAGCTCAGTAAAGCAGGTCATTTGTCTTTCATGACACTACTAAACTCATCCTTGTGAAATTATTTCACTTAAAAAGATTCTGTGTTCACAAACATTTTAAGTTATATTTATGTTTTAAACTTTTTTCAAGAATTATCAAGTAAATATTCTTTATTAGAATTTTTTTAAATGGTTAATTTTGAATGGGGTCATTTTAAAGAGTATCACAAAAAGACTCAGCTTAAGCTATTTCAGGCTCAGTAAACACTTAGCCAATTACACCTTGTATAAAAATCTGCATATGTAGAATATTCTGATAGCATGTGTCAGGTTTTAGTGTACTTTCATGTTTATGCTTTCTCTTCATGGGTATTTGGAGACCTTTTATAACTGTATCTGACAGTATCTAAAGAATTTAGAAATAGTGTTCTGCACTTGAAATAGGGTAAATTATCTTGGCAAAAGGAACTATTTTCATTCTCTAGCCTTGTTCTCAAGTCATTTCTGGAATATGCTTTTGCTGTCATAAAATATCTTATATAAAACTGTAATTTATTTCTAATAAATAGCTTAATATATAATGTATTTCTAGTTTGAACTTACTGCTTGTTATTCAAAAGTGTCTAAAGAGAGAGGAGAAGGGATCCACAATTTCATTTTATAACACCTAAATAATGCACTAATATTTTAGCCACATTGTACAAACATATTAGGGGCTGAGGTGATAGCTGAATCAGTTAAATGCTTGTCCTGTAATATATGGACCTGAGCTTGATCCCAGAACCCCGTGTAAAATAGCAAAGCATAGTAGTACTCACCACTATGGTAATCCCAACACTGAGGGGCCAGAGGTAGATCCCTGAGGCTCAGTGGCCAGCCAGTCGAGTGTAATTGGTAAACTCCAGGCAATGAGAGACCCTGTCTAAAATGGTGAATAGTGTGCTGGAAGAACTAAGGTTGTGCTTGGCCTCTATACCTGTGTGCACACATGTACATGTGGCACTTTATATACATATGCCTGCACACATGAACACATACACATTTATACCACACACATGAAAAAATAGAAATTCGTGGCTGGAGGGATAGCTTAGTGGTTAAGGCGCTTGCCTGCAAAACCAAAGGACCCAGGTTCGATTCCCCAGGACCCACATTAGCCAGATGCACAAGGTGGCCCATGCACCTGGAGTTCGTTTGCAGTGGGTGGAGGCCCTGGCGCACCCATTTTCTCTCCCCGCCCATTCTGTCAAATTAATTTTTAAAAAAATAGAAATTCAGATAAATTATGTTTATTAGAGATAATTTATCTTTGGAGCAATTAGAATTTCCTTAAATAGTTTAAAGATAAGTTTGAAAAAGGTTTCCTAATGGAAATTAAAATGGGCTTAGAGAACAACTACTTAACATGTGGGTTGGGATATCTATTTGATTTTGGCTCTAGAATACTACAAGTTCTGGGAGGCAAATTGGTCCTAATTTCAAATGAGAATATCTGTCCTAAGCCTAGAACATTTTTGGTATGGGTCAAGCCTTAGTTCAAAAGGGATTCATAAATATATCATCTATTAAATATGGGGTAAATGTATGTTGAGTGAAGATTTTGATATGGAGGTTATATGAAGTATCATAGTGGGAAAATATGTATAACCAAGCTAATTTTAGGAAATAAATCATGCTTCATAATATGAGGCATTCTGATCATTTTTCTGACTAACTTTGCACATGCTATTTGCTATGTGCTTACATATGTTATCTTTATAATAGAAAATGATATTAAGATGATTGCTATTTAAAATAGGAAAAGTAATTTTCAATCAATAAATTACAGTTGAATTTTTGATGGTTCATAAAAATTTAAAGACGTGAGTTTTCAAACACTTACGTTTTTTGTGTTAGTCTGTTGCTTTAGCATTTTAAGACTTAATTATCTTTTATTTAGGCTACTTTTTATATACTTATATTTAATGACATTTCCAATATGTATTGTTGAGAAAGAGTAATATGGATAAATTAAGGATATATTTTTATCACATATCCATGAGTTTAGCACTAAATTCTATAAGACTTGGAAATAATTTGTACAGTAATGTTTGTCATAAAGGAATAATCCAATAATATCTTATATATTGTATTTTTGAATGGGATTTTGAGTAATATTTTCAATGTACCTCAGACACCATCAAACCAAAATAGGTTAAATATTTTTCCAAGAAGAGCATATTGAACATTATATTGGTTTTATTCCCTGAGACTTGATCAGTTTGTTTCATTTGAGCTACTACATCTGTGTACCATTAACATATAGATGATGAGCACAAAAGAGGATGAAATAATTATTATTATTTATATATTTATATATATATATATTTATATATATTTATATATTATATATATTTATATATATATAAATAAATAATAAATAATGAAAATAATAATAGTCATCTTTTGAAGGGAGTGTGCCAACTGAGTTACAGATGCTGTCTCATTTTATCCTATTTACTTGCCTCAATGTAATTGTTGACTTCTCCCTGGCTACCAGAGAAGCTGAAGGCCATGAGTATCTGTTGACTTTCTTAAGTCCACTTTGTCTAACTAAATGTTCATTGGTTTGATGAGTGTCTGACTATGCTGCCCTACCTCATGATAAAAGTTCAAGAGAAAGAGAGTGTGGGGAAAGGTATAACCTATTTTAACTCTTGACTAGCCAGACCAATCATAGCATGTTACTTATGTTAAATATAGTCATTTCTAAAAATACCAGAAGCTTTTTATTTTTTTATTTTAGGGAGAGAGAGAATTGGTACACCAAACTACTGCACGGACAAAATGAGGAGTACTTGTTTGTGAGGTGTTTTACCAGGAAAAACACAGATTTTATAGCACAATAAGGTCTCATAGTTTTGAAGAATAATTCTATAGCACAATAAGGTCTCACAGTTTTGAAAAATAATTATTTTGAAAGGATTAGTCATTCTATATTTCTTTATATGTAAATAAGGGCCCAAAACCATATTTCAACTTGTGAAAAACATACATTTTCTAATTACTTGATAGCAGCAAGGGAATATAGCTTCCCAAAACTAGATTTTCTGTTGTTCACTGGATATAAAATTTCATGAGAGAAGATATAATAGATTGAAAGAAAATAAATATGGTATACTAATCTTTGTACAATGTCTTAACACCCTATATTTTAATTTCATGTTTGTTGCAGCTAATATTCTTTAAGCTTCTGGATAAACTAAGATTTTTATTTGTGTGTGTGTGTGTATGTGCGCACACATATCAGGGCCTCCCTCCGCTGCAAACTAATACCAAATGCTTTTGCCACTTTATGTGTCCTGCTTGCATAAGTGGGTGGGGAACTGAACCCAGGCCAGCAGGCTTTGCAGGCAGATACCTTTAACCATTGAGCCATCTTCCCAGCCCTTAAACAGGATTTTTTTTTTTAACTCTTGTTAGAAACTGTTTTAGCACCGGGCGTGGTGGCACACACCTTCAATCCCAGCACTCAGGAGGCAGAGGTAGGAGGATCGCTGAGAGTTTGAGGCCACCCTGACACTACATAGTGAATTCCAGGTCAGCCTGGGCTAGAGTGAAACCCTACCTTGAAAAACCAAAAAAGAAAAAGAAAAAACTGTTTTAGCAACAAATTTGAGGTACACAACTTAGCCAAAGGTATTATATTTCAATACACTGGCAATATTTATTTTACATATGTTTTAATCCTGCTTTTGTCAGTAGACAGAACCTGCTTCAATTTGAAAAGGATTTCCCCTAGTGATAAATAGGATAAGCACTGTCTTAAAAAAGAAATTTAAAGCAATTGTTCACTAGGTAGTAAGAATTGCTATATTTTCATGTGTTCTTGTAATTTAACTGTTAAATTAGCCTGAATTAAGCTTGTATAGTTTTGTATTCTTTTGAAAGACAAATATTTATAGCTACTCATGCCTGTTTATTATACTGTTGCTAAAAATGTTTCCTGTGTTGTATAAAGGTAAACATAACAGTCACTTGTTTTGCAGTTTAGATTATGTAACCTAGTGTACCATAACTATGATATAATGCTGTGTACTTAATGAGACATTTAGGATCATTTTCCACAAACAAGTGGTGATTATAATGAATTTGAAAACTTGAATAGCATTGAACAGTTTTCACTGTTTTAATAGCTTTATCTCTCCTAAATTCTTTTATTTTGGCAACACTCTACACATGAGGAAACTTAGCAGAGAGATTACTTTCCCAAGATTACAACATAACTGGTTGCACTAGGGATTTTGACTAAGCAGCCAGAATCTGTGTTCTTTGCAACCTTTGATTTGGGGTCAGAGGTGCACTAAGACAACCTTAAATTTGTGGCATTTTTGGAAAAAGAGATCATGCTGAATTTGATTATACTTCCTACTTTTCTGGATCAGAAAATGAGGCACACACTAATTGTGGCTTTTTCCAGTCAATAGTTTTCCATTTGCCATTGTATCTTCCACTCTTTTTTTAATCACAGTGCCTCAGTTTAATGTATATGTATATGTATGTGCACACGCACACACACACATACACATACAAGACACACCACAGATCAGGGCTAAAGTGTTCAGCCCTGTTAATTTATAAAGAAGCTGAGATCTTTGTTTGGAATTTGATTTTTCAAAAAAAAATGACTCCTATTTGTAAATAAAGTGTTAAACATGACAGTTTGTATGTTTCTTAATTTTGTCTGGAAGAACCTGACCTTTATTTTAAAAATGTATGAATGTGTTTCAGATGCTTTTTAAAACACTTGGTTTGATAGATGTTAAAACAGGCATATTTGTATTCCAAAATTATATTGTGATTTCATGTACTTAATTTTTCAGAGTAAACCTGTAAGAATAAAATATTTTATTTCTTTTTCAAGTTTGTTCATTTTTTTAATTTTATTGGTAATTAAATTCACATTTTATTTTATAATTCTTTTTGTCTACTCAACACAGTCTTTTAGTCTAAACTGAAAGACTAACAGTTTTTTCCACTCTACCACTAGCCATTTCTTCTTGTTTACCATTCACCCAATTTCATTATCTTGGTCTATAATAATAGAATTGAGTATAATAGTATATAATATATAATGTAGGTTTATAGTAATTGGATGGAGTATAATAGTGTATCATAACAGTATTGAGCACATTTACCTGTGAGAGTGCCCATCACTAGCCTGGGTATCTCTAATTTACTTATACTTTCACAGTAATAGAGGACAGTTAAGTTACTGACCATCCACCTTGAGAAGGGGCTTAGGTTTCTTGGTTAGTCTTTATCTATAGAAAGCCCAATGTATTACCAACATCTATAACTTGGAACATCTCACACTTTAGTCTTTGGCCTTTGTGAAGCAAAGGGAACTTTGCTCCTCATTGGGCATGGAGTTTCCCCTTACGCATCTAAGTGGACAGCCAAGGACTTACATAGTAGGATCTCTCCTCCATGACCTCCCTCTTTTCTGCCAGTCTGGCAGTTTAAATTCTTACCCTCTCTGAAAAGCAACTATGAGATGCCCTCATATAAATGAGTCCACCCAGTGAATATCGTGTGTGTGTGTGTGTGTGTGTGTGCTCAAATATATTTCTCTTTAAATAGCTAAACTACAGAAATAGTTAATTTGAGAAAGGTTCATCTGCTATTACCTGCCTAAGATCCTTGTCTTGATTATAATTGGCATGTATTATGTGTAGTCTGGATAGATTAGGGAGACAGGGGTTGTTACTTTGAAGATAGTTTAGGTGGAAACTTTCTGAAATAAGGATTTCTAGTATGTTCCCCCAATATAATGTATCCACCCACCTGAAGTTACATTGTTTAAGAAAGCATTAATGCAGGCATACTCTCCTATTGCTATTGTCCACCTGATGTTGGCCAGGGGTTGATATCTTCCCTCTGGTCATGCCATCGTTTTCCCCTGCCATCATGGAGCTTCCCCCTACAGCCTGTGTGGATTTGTTGGAGAAACTGGTCCAAGATGTATAATCCCTACTGTGATTAAAAGAGCTGGCATGCCCTAAGCCAGTCAAAGTTGTCCAATATAATATCAATACAGAAGAATTATATTCGTACCTAAAGGAATTCACCCACATACTGTATTTCAGTTTGTGAATCTCAGAGATTGCCGAGTTGTGGTTATTGAGTCAATATTATGTCCTTCCCACTTCAGAGAGACACTTACTTGTGTTCTTTTCAAATATTTTGAGGTCCCATCTGTCTTACTTGCTCCAAATCATCTAGTGGCCCTTCTGACGCTTGGAATTAACTCTGCCATGGTCCTGGATTGTGGATACAGGGAAAGCTTGGTGTTACCTATCTATGAAGGAATCCCAGTCCTGAATTGCTGGGGAGCACTCCCCCTGGGAGGAAAAGCTCTTCTCAAGGAGTTGAAAATGCAACTGTTGGAGGAGTGTACTGTTGACACCAGTGCTGCCAAAGAACAGAGCCTTCACTCAGTGATGGGATCAGTTCTCAAAGGTGTCTTAGAGGATATTAAAGTGTGTACTTGTTTTGTAAGTGAACTGAAGCATGAACTAAAAATGCAAGCCACAGAATTTAATATTAATGGCAATAATGAGCGCCCCACACCACACCCAAATGTTGATTATGCATTAAATGGAAGGATTTTACATGTCCTTGGGTCAGAGATTCAATAGTGGAAATTCTTTTTGAACAAGATAATGGAGAGAAATCAGTTGCCACCTTAACACTGGATTCACTTCTGCAGTGCCCGATAGACACCAGGAAGCAGATATCAGAGAATTTGGTCATCATAGGTGGCACATCTATGTTGCCAGGATTTCTTCTCCATAGATTACTTGCAGAAATAAGGTATTTGGTATAAAAACCAAAATATAAAACAACACGTGGCACCAAGACATTCTGAATTCATACTCCACCTGCAAAGGCTAATTGTATGGCCTGGCTGGGAGGGGCTATTTTTGGAGTATTGCAAGATATACTTGGGAGCCATTCAGTTTCAAAGGAATATTACAATCAGGCCGTACACCTGATGGGTGTTGTCTCAACAACCCACCTTTGGAAATGATATTTGATGTTGGGAAAGCTCAGCCACCCGTGATGAAAAGAGCATTTGCCATTGAGAAATAAAAGTTTGATTAAAATCCACCTTGCTTCATTTCAAATATTTAATCAATTAGAAGTAAACTGTAAGAATTTACTTTATTATATATAATAAACTGTAGATAACTTTAGGGTAACAAGTCATTTTTGTATTTACTCTGCATTAATGTTAATATATGACTTTGCCCCTCTGTAGTACTGTAAAATAGCTGATGTTCATGAGATATGCTGCATTTATATCGATAAAATACATTAAGCAATTTTTAAAAAAGTATTAATGCAAAAGTTCTCATTCTAGCCAATATCCTCACCTTTACTTGGACCTAATAAAAAGTATATTACTACTGAGGAGGAAGATAAGAGCTAGGGTACTTACATAGAACTGGAGGTCATTTGAGTGAAGGTACCAGGGAATGCTTATTGGGGAAATTGATCTTGTAGTAATACTTACAGAGATTTATAGAATGCTGTGGGAAAGCATTTCATACTTAAAGTGTTGACAGAAATTGCATAGTAATACTATACACTTGAGTAGTTGTGACAGTGGCCAACATTTATGAGACATTTTCTGTGTGCCAGGCACTAGACACTAGTCTATGTTCGACACACATTAATTTCAGCTGTATAAGTACCCCATGAGACAAATACTACCATGATCCTCATTTTAACAGTGACTTGCAAACTTGGAAAATGCAACTTCAGAAAATGTCCTCTTAACTGAGGTGCTCAACTGAGTCCAACTAAACCGGCATGACCTGATGTCTTATACTTGAAAGCACTTGAAGTGAAGTTTTCAAAGATCAGTGCTCTGCTACATGAAATGAGCAGATCACATAGAGATTCTGTGATAAGTGAACTATGGAGCTAACTGGCTACAATTTGAGAGCACAGCCAGGTGTCAATGAAAATGATATGAATGGAATGGCTCTGTGAGCCCTCCCTGTAGACCTCTTCTTAAATCCTGCTGCAGGTGGGGCAGGATCTAGAGAGAAGGGCACTCTTAGGACTTTCAACTGCTTAGAGGTTTCCCGACTTTGCTTATCCTGATATGTTTTGAAGCCAAGAGGAGAGATGACTGCTCAGGAGAAATAGTTTGTAAGAGAAAGAAGGTAAGCCAGGCGTGGTGGCACATGCCTTTAATCCCAGTACTCAGGAGGCAGAGGTAGGAGGATCACCATGAGTTCGAAGCTACCCTGAGACTATATAGTGAATTTCAGGTCATCCTGAGCTAGAGTGAGACCCTACCTTGAAAAATCAAAAAAAAAAAAAGAAAAGAAAAAAAAGGAAAAAGAAAGAAAGAAAGAAAGAAAGAAAAAGAAAATTTTAAAAGAGAAAGAAGGTATATCAGACTTCGTATATAACTTGTATAGTTTCTTTTACAACCCATCAACCTATAAAAACTTAATGAGATTATTAAATTCCGATGAACACATATAACCTGACTTGAAAATTTAATTCAAAGTGCTTCTTCTGTATCTATTGGATCTTATGATTAAATATAGTCCAAGGTGTCTAAGATGTAAGTAGGCTCTGAATGTGGGGAAATCACAGGAGTCTCAGTCAATAATTCTTAAATAGTTCTGCTTAGGAATTTATTTCTTGCTTTTTAAGATTCTGTATCTCCTTGTAATTCAGGGGAAAGTAAGCCATTAAAATTAATAAATCATAAGTATTTTAATACCAAATGAGAATATCTATGTATGTTCTCTGAAGCCTTACCTACAACATACACATTGGATGCCCACACATAAGCCTAAGTATTTTTGGAGATAAAGAGCATGAGAACTTTAGGAATATTACTAGGGAAAGAAGAAAGTATGATGACTGAAGACATAAACAGCAAACCAAAAGGGCAGCCTAGAGGTGCAACAGTTTTTCATACAGTGATAACTCAGAACCCCTTTCTCCATTAAAGTGGTTTCTCACTCTGGAATCAAATGTATACATCATACTACCATGGAAAGATATAAAACTGGGAAGAACCATATTCTCTTTGCGCGTACTACTTGTATGATAAAAATTTCAGAAGATGTCAATTCTTCAATGGGAATAACCAACCATTCCTATGTACTAATTTGATTTCCAGGATGCATTACTCTAAACCTCACACTAGGTGGCAGTATTGAAAATTTATTAATTTAGCAGGAACTTTATTATGTCCCAGATGCCAACGTTTTTCAGAAGTTGAATCAAGCAGTCATGGTTGCATTCCATTCCCTATAGTTAAGAATATAATGAAATATTTATAGTTCTCTTAAGCTTGTATGTAGCTCTAAGTCATGTGGAATTCCCCACTGTTTATTTAAGCCAGTGTACCATTTTTCAGCTCATTGAATGAAAAAACATTTTCGTAGTCACTTGTCACAGATGGTGGTATGAAACACTGAATCATGTATACCTTAAGATGTTATTAGCAAGTAGTTGATAGATAAATATAATACATATTACATGCATATATATGTTAAGTATGCCCTTGTGAGTCTTTGATTGAAATAATCTGTTTACTAAATATTTTAGAATCTCCTTCATGAAATTAACTTCTGAACTCACACATTGGATGACAAAGAAAGCTGATTATTGTAGGGTTCAGGAATGACCAAGACCACAGAGACCACTCTGAGGCAAAGATGGAAGCTTTTATTTGGGAAAAGCACAAGCTGCCAGGACTGACTCTCAAGAGCAGAGCACAATCAACTTGAAATTCCAGACAGTGGGCTTTATAGGGCTCTTCAGCTGGGGGAAGGCGAGGAAGGGAAAAGTTTTAAAAAAAGGTTTCTTCAGGGAGATCTAAGATATCCAGGGTGTGACACCAGAACAGTGACCACAAGGTAAGGGGGCAGGAAATCATGACCTGGGTGGGGGATGCTATTAGGCAAGGAAGGGATATTGGCTGGACAGTTTCTGGAGGACTGTGGATAACCTACTTCCCATATGATGACTCCATTTTGGGAACCTGTCCCAACCTAACAATTATTGCTAATTTTTTTTTTTTTGCTTGTTTTGTTTGTGGGGGGGATTGTTTTGTTTTCCTAGAACTATACACTGTCTTTCTTTTCTGTGGATCCTTCCTTTCCTGCCTCACTTTCTTGAACTCATACAATGCATCATACTGTCCCCACTTTTGTCAAAGGATACCCTCAGAAAAAGGCCTGGTAGAAATAGACTGATGCTGCACCGTAGCCCAGGAGCCTGGTAAGCCAAGAGTGAATTCATGACCTGGTTACTTGCTTTGCTCAGGTGTTATTAATTTGAACACATGTTGTAGTAAGACAACTTCTGGCTGTAAATAACAACAACAAAAAGCCACTTAAGATAAACAAAGCAAGAAATTTATTTGAAGGTCAAGGAAACAATTGTAAGAATCTAAGGCCATCCTGGGACCTCAAATAGAGAACTGGCTCCTAGAATGTTTTCATTCCCTTAGTCAGATCTTTTGATGTGCCCATTTTACTCTTACAGCAGTCAGATTTCCCTGTTCAGTTAGGAAGACTAGTCAGTAGGTACCCGGTGTTCATATCATCAACTTAGCAATCACTAAAATAAGAGAAATTAGGGCTGAAGTTTATTCTATCCATTACCTTTGATAATGATTGATTCAGAGCTCAAGAAGCTTATCATCATTAAATACAAATTATTGATGCTACTGCATGCCACCTCCTGTTCTCTGGTTTTTCATGATCCTGCAAATATTAGATATAGTGATAGAAAGTAGATATTACATATTGTGGACACTTTGCAGATGAAGAAATAGAACAGAAAAGCTGAGTACATCTTTCACAGTAGCAAAGCTGGTACTTGTTAGAGCCAAGATTCAATATTAGGAAGTCTGCCCTATTAATGACACTCAAGAGAACCTGCATGGTCTGGAGTTTGGGAGCAAGTCACAGTCAAGTCAAAATAATCCTATATTGGATCATTAGCCCTGTTTGAGATTTGTACTATTCTTTGTTCTTTATGTGACCAATAGTTATCAACTTGACAGAGAATATTTATTTTACTGTAAGTTTTTAAATACATGCAATAAATGGGCTGGACAGACGGTTCAGTGGTTAAGGTGCTTGCCAATAAAACCTAACCACCAGACTTTGATCCCCCAGTACCCACGTAAAGCCAGACCCACTCTGAGGGTGAATGTTTGGCTGAAGACATTCCCTATAACCTCCAGAAACTTATTCATCCAACTTGAAACAAAGTTAGTGGTTGGGAATGGAAGATTTATATGTGTGACCCTATGGTAAGTTCCTTGAGTTCCATGGGGTTTGGGGGGGGGGCAGCCAGGCGGGCATCTGCTTGAAAGAGAGACTCATTCTCTCCACCCTACCTATGCACCACATGGGGCTAGACACATATAAAATCCCCCTTAGGAAATCCTCTGCTTTGTCCCACCATGGGTTCAACACACTCCTGGTGTCAGCCCCTCTCCCCAAGGTTGGTCATACTTGCTAATTTCCAGTGGGGTTTTTCTGGTGACTATGGAATCAAGATAAAACCTTCTAAATTGAGGACCCTATGTGAAAATGACTGGCCCACGTTGCATGTCAGATAGCCATTGGACAGAACTTTGGACTTGGCCCTCATTAGCAGGGTCCAAAATATTTGCATGGGAATGCCAGGTCATCTGGACCATTTCCTGTACATTGACTTGGTATATGCTGGCCAGGGCCCCCCCCCACACTGCACCCCCACCCATGGCTTCGTTACCAGACCCCAGGCCCCTGGCCTCAAGCTATCTTGGCCACAAGAAGTGCTGAACCTGAGCCTATGAAACTGGAACCAGACCCACTCCCAGCCACAACAGAGAACACTGTGCTACCTCCCTACCAGCTACAGCTCCCAGAGACCTGTGCTGGATAACTTCATCCTGCTGAACAACCAGCTGAGGCCTCTCTTGTCTCCCTCCTTGATGACCTGGCACCAGCCTCAGTGGCATCAATCCTGGCTCTCTACCCAATGATCCCATCAGAATTGGCACCACTGGTAACTACGTGGGGCTGCTCCCCTGCCTCTGGCCAACTAAAATCCAGGGAAGACTCTGAGCCCTTCTGCCCACTGTGGGAGATGCCAGGCTCTCCCCTCCCGTGAGAGGATGGCACATACATCACTGGCCCAGAGACTCTCATCTATCTGTCCTTCACCACTACTGACCTCTTGAACTGGTGTCTGCACACACCACCCTACTCAGAGAAGCCTGAGGCCATGATAGATTTGTTGTCCTTCATTATGGAGACCCACAGGACAACCTGGGATGACTGCTGCCAGCTGCTTGCCATGCTGTATGACTCTCAAGAAAAATCCTCCAGGCAGCAAGAACATGACTGGCCACACAGGCTTCCAGCTGGGACAATGATCCAGAGGGCTCTTCAAACTATGTCCTGCCTAATGTCTGGCAGGACTGGAACCCAAGTACAAACATGGGGTCCAGTCTTTCAACTGGATAAGTCAAGCTGTTCTTGAAGGGCCCAGAGCAGGAGCACACAATGCCACTGACATGACACGAGTGAGCAAGTCACCCAGGGAGAACAAGAGCCCCGTAGCCAGTATTATGAAAGACTTTGTGATGCATACCACCCACAGGTATGCCCTGTTTGATCCAGAGGCCCCCAAAACCATTCAAGGGTGATTACAGCCTTTGTAACTCAATCAGCCTATCATATGAGATGCAAGTTGCAGCACCTGGAAGAGTCTTCAGAAAGAATATAAATGACAAAAGAACTGCTTGAAATCACTTCCAAGGTAGTCTCCAACAGAAAGGCTGCTTCCAGGAAGGAAAAAGACAGATGAGAAGAGAGAAGATCTCTGATGCTTGTGGTTGCCATGAAGGAAGCCATGGACCACCTCAGATCCAGAGCAGAAACAAGGGGGAAGAGGGTGATGCCCCCCTTAGACAAAGATTAATGCACTCACTGCAAGAAGAGAGGCCATCAGAAGAACAAATGCCCAGAATGGGAGGAAGGAGCAAGCATGCCCAGGAAAAGGCCCCAGGAGAGGGATGCATTTAACCTTGCAGTAGTTGCAGCTTCCAAGCAGGTGCAGGCCCTTAACACTGAGATCCCCAATTGGGACTCTAAATCTGACTGAGGACAACTGGGCTCACTTGCAACTGGCCCCCCGGAGCCCATGGTCAGAATTGATCTGGGGGAGCCAAACCATGAACTTCATTTTTCACAATGGCACAGCCATCTCCACTGGGACCACTCCTACTGGAAGACTCACCAAGACTCTGTCACCATCATAGGAGAAATGGGGACCACCAAGAAATACCAGGTCTGTGAACCACAAGAGTGCTCAGTAGGAGGCCACTGGGTCATCAATTCCTGAATGTCCCTGAGGCCCTGGGACCTCTAGTAGGGAGAGACTTACTATCTTTTTAAAAAAATATCTTATTTTTATTTATTTGTTTGACAGAGAAATTGAAAGAGAGAGAGAGAGAATCAATGGATGTGCCAGGGCCTCCAGCCACTGCAAACAAACTCCATATGGATGTGACCCCTTGTACATCTAGCTAATGTGAGTCCTGGGGAATAAAACCTGTGTCCTTGGGCTTTGCAGGCAAATGCCTTAACTGCTAAGCCATCCCTCCAGCCCAAGACTTACAATCTTAACTAGGCACTACTTGGGTCCCATGACCAGCCCTGGCCTCCTGCCTATACTTAGGCTGGAAGTCCACCCAGAAGAGGAATGGAGGCTTCACCAGGTGACAACAAGAGGAAAGACTCAGGACTCCACAACTATTATCGGGCACCTAGAGCAGTTTCTCCAGGTCTGAGACATAGAAGGAGGGATTGACCTTGCCAGGGGTCACCCACCAGTAATGGTAGCACTAAAACCAGGTGTCACAGTGCATGGTGAGGCAGAAACAATATCCAATTTCCTTGGAAGCCCAGCTTGGAATAGTACCCCCCCAACATCAAAAGACTCAAGGATGAGGGAGTTCTGCAAGAAATCCAATCTCCATGGAACACCCCCCCACTCCTGGTGAAGAAGCCAGAGACCAAATAATTATCAGCCAGTCAAGGACCTCCGCAGGGTCAACAATGCCTCTGAGACCCTGCATCCCATAGTCCCCAATCTATCTACCTTGCTGAGTCTAATAACCCCAACAGCTGCTTTCTTCATGTGCCTGGACTTGAAGAATGCTGAGGTTAGCAGAAATAAGCCAGCCCCCCATTCTCCTTTGAATGGGAAGACCCAGAGACTGCTACAGAGGAGAAATTGACATAGAATTGCCTGCCACAAAGGTTCAAAAACTCCCCTATCATTTTTGGGGAGGCACTGGCAAAGGACTTAGAAAACTGCGAACCTGCTGGGTGCACCATCTTGAAGTACATTGACAATCTGTTGCTAACAGCTCCCATGAGAGAAGACTATGAGAAAGGCACTGAAGAGCTGCTCTGTTTCCTACAAGAGGTAGGATATAAGGTGCCTAAGAAGAAGGCTTGAGTCTGTCAGGAGGAGGTCACCTACTTGGGGTATCACATCAGCCAGGGACAGAGGAGACTAGGAGAAGGACAAATACTAGTGATCATCTGGTACTCCCACCCCAAAACTGAGCAACGACTCAAAGAGTTTATTGGGGAAGCCAGGTTCTGATAGCTCTGGTTGCCACAATTCTCGGCCATGACTAAGTCTCTTCACAGAGCCCTCTGAGGGCCTGCTACAGACCCACTGAAGTGGGAAAAGGAGGAAAAATATGCCTTTGACCAACTCAAGAAGACTAAGTGAGGCTCCTGCATTGGCACTCCCAGAAGCCACTTGCCCCTTTGTCCTCTATATACATGAAAAAGGAGGAACTGGGTTGGGGGTCCTAACCCAGTGGCTAGGCCCATGGAACAGACCAGTGGCATACCTGTCCAAAAGACTGGACCCAGTGGCCTTGGGATGTCCCCCTTACCTATGGACACTGGCGGCCATGGTAGTACTGGTGTAAGAAGTACATAAACTAGCTTTGGAACAGAGCATCACTGACAAAGTACTCTACAAGATCACCTCTCAGCTATGGAACTCTTTACTGAGGGGAGCTGAAGTCTACAACAGGGGGAATACCACACTGGGTATGTTGTGACCACTACAGACCAGGTCATAGAAGAGGGTTGGCTGCCCAATCACAGGTCTGCCCCAAAAGCTGAGCTTCATGCACTAATGAGAGCACTCTCCCTCGTGGAAGAGAAAATGAGCCACCATTTACTGACTCTTGGTGTGCCTTTACCACCATGCACATTCTGGAGCAATATAGGGAGAAAGAGGATTGCTTACCTTAGGGAACAAAGAAATAAGAAACAGTGACCAAATCCTCCAACACTTGGAAGCTGTCTGCACCCCATAGGCCATAGCAGTGGTTCATAGCCACGCTCACACAAGGAACCAGGACTGAGTAAGTTGGGGGAACCAGCAGACAGGACAGCAAAACAAGCAGCCCTCCGTGAAGACATAGCCCTACAGTCCCATCTCACTACCTCTCAGAAGGTTTGTTTTGCATTCCCAGTGCTCCCAGAGCCACTCGTATACAATACAGAAAAAAGAAAAGAGGCAACAGACAAAGGAGTAACCAATAATCCTGAGGAATGGCTAATGACCTCAGATGGGAAAATAATGGTCCCAAGGGGAGCTGTACCCAGCCTGGTCCGGCAGGACCATGAAGTAACTTGCCTGGGAAAGGTGGTCTTACAAGATACCTGGATGCAGAGATACCTGGTGGTCCCAAGATTGGCAGTGTTAGACCAGCAGAGCATGTCTGTGATGTGCACAAAATAACCCCAAACAGGGGCTCTAGCCCCATTGTTGCCACAAAACAGGGACTCTATCTGTTTGAGCATCTAGAAATGGATTTCATGGACATACAGCCCAGTAAAGGGTATCAGTTCTTGTTAGTTATTGTCTCTCTCTTTAAGACTGGGTAGAGGCCTTCCCCACCCACACAGAAAAAGCCCAAGAGGTGTCCCATGTTCTGGCCAGAGAAATCATTCTGCCCTTTGGGGTGCCAATGAACATCAGGTCAGACAATAGCTCAGCTTTTGTCAGCAGGATTGTTCAGCAGGTGTCCAAAGTGTTGTTCCTAACTTGGAATCTACACATGTGGTATCAACCCCAATCCACAGGTTGAGTCAAGAGAATGAGCAGGACATTAAAGACTGCAATGGCCAAGCATTGTCAGGAAACAGGCTTTCCTTGGCCAGAAATTCTGCTGTTTATACTGTTCAGAGTGCACTGCACACCCCACAAACGTGGATTTTTCCCTTTTGAAATTTTGTTAGGGCACCATCCCCTGTTGCTCCTGAGAGACTCTGGGGACCTTCAGGAGTATGGATAAACTTACCTCCAGTGGTTCTTAAATGAATTAGTACTGCAAAGGACATTGCTGGACATTTAAATCTGTCCCCTCCCCTCTTGGCTCAGAACCCCCTACATTCCTGGAACCCAGGAGGCTGTGTCTGAATAAAGATCTCAGTCCAGCAAAGCCTAGACCCAAGGTGGGAGGGGCCATACCAAGTTATCCTCACTACTCTTCCAGCTCTTCAAGTTGGAGGTGTTAAGCCGTGGGTTCATCACACCCGTGTGAAGCAGCCACCCACCTAGAGCAGTTCCAAACAGCGATTGCAGGCTCCTAAGATCCCTTGTGGATAAAGCTCTCTAAGAAGAGGAAAGATGAGGACCCTGCCCACACCCTAGATGCTGATGGTGACATACCTGATGACAACGCACATTGCAAGTAACGTACCTCTGACCTTGGAGGCCATGCTTACCCATGTCTCTGGGTCTTGCAGCTGATGTGCCCCAGACCTTGGGCCTGTTGCCTGTAATTTCCAGTGCTTTCTCAGAGAATGGCCCTTGTACTATCTCCTTCAGGTGGTGTATGGGTCATAACACCCCCCATAGCTAAAGGAGTCAATCAGAATTGTAGTAGAGAAGACAATTGTTAGAAAGAATTAAGGCTAGGAGCAAAAAGGAAGGTACATAATGGGAAGCTGTTTGGATGATGTGGGGACCTTGGCTTGCACCCCTAGTGGGGCCCCTAACCATGATCTTATTAAGTCTGCTGTTTGGGACCTGCATTCTTAACCTTGTATCTAGGTTTGTCAAGAACCAGATAGAGGCAGTAAAATTGCAGGTGTTATGCCAAGAATGGGTTCCCACAAGATAAGGTAAAAGACATAAAGATTGTATATAGGTTAAGAGGAGGGAATGTGGTGGAACAGTGGAAAATTACAGAATTACTAGGGAAGAAGACCTGAAGCTGTTATAGCAACTCCCTTCCTGCCCAAGGACATGAGGCTGAACAGTCCTGCTTAGTAAAGGCAAGAACTGCACATACTCAGTTTTGGAATTTCTCCCTTGTACACCCCCTCCCCACTTCCTTGTGCAAACTACAGCTGCTAACCACCACATATCTGCTTCTGAGATGCCTACTTGCTTGGTTGCTTCCACTTTTACTGAAACTATAAATTGAAAGTACAGGTGGGGTTCGGGCCCTGAGACTTTTAGGAGCTATCTTGACTCCAGACTGTGCATGAATAAATCTCCTCTTTTCCACCCAGTTTGGTGTTGGTGTTGGGTCAATTTCAGGAGGGGTGTTTCCAGTATTAACTACAAAAATTGGTACCAGAGGAATGGGGTCATTACTTCTACAAACCGGACTATATGACTTTGGACCTTTTGGAACTGATTTGTGGGAGGAATGTGAAAAGTTTTGAAACCTTGGATGAAGAGATACCTTGCAGTGCTGTAAGCTGAGTTTGTTGGACTGTTCTGGCCAGTGTTGAGAGATCTAAATACAGAAAGAACTGTGGACTGTGTAGGCTTAGCTTATGAGGGAAAGAAAGTGCTTTGTACAGACTGGACTAAGGATAGTTTATGTGAGAGGCTAGCTGTGTTCTGCCTGTGTCATGAGAACTTGAGCCGGGTTGAATTTAGAAAAATGTGGGCTGGTATGAGCAGAAGCTTATGGTACAGAAAGAAATGGAAGTTAGGCAAGGGACAGCAGCCTGTTTCCACTGCAACTGTTTGAGATTGGGATTGGGACAGAAGGAAGTATGCTGACACTTGAATATAGAGGGCCTGAATGCTGAAGGCATTTTCTTGTTCTTCAAAGTTAGCTTTATTCCCTCCTGATTTAACAATTTGGTAGCCTACCTGATACTATGGGAATATAACAAATGCAGAAAAAAAGTCATTGGATTTGCAATGTGCTTTGTTGTTGTTGTTGTTTTTTAAATGCCCACTGGGCATTGTGAGACAGAGTTATTAGACATTCTTGTTTGGAGACCTGATGGAGCCATGAGGATGAACCATGGGTTGTAGTGGACATCCCAGGATTTTCGACATGCCAGAAATATGGGGTGGCTGCCAAGGAGAGCTGCTGGCCCAGGATGGACTTTTTCCTGGGCTGAGGGCAGTCCAGCTGGAGAGGCAGAATTGGAATCCCAGAGACCTCATCACTGTTGCATATGTCAGACTTGGAGCTACAGGATTTGATGTTTTCCCTGTTTGTTCTGGATCTTGCATTGATTCCATCTTTCCTTGCTATGTCCAATGCAATATTTTGCAGTATGAATGTTTACTCTGTGCCATTATGTAATTTTGGTTTTATAGGATCACAGTTAAAAGATCCTGAATTATGGGGGTGTTTGAACAGTGTTGGGATTGATAAAAACGATGGGGAATTTAAAAATTGGGCTAAATGCATTGAATTTTGCATCATGAATTTTACAGTTATCAGTTTATGGGGACCAGGGAAGAAATGTCATAGTTTAAAATTAGATATTTCCCATAAACTCTTGTATTGAATGCTTAATCCCCAGCTGGTGGCAATTTGGGAGAAGGAATTTGCTGGAGGAGGTGTGTTGCTGGGGGCATGTATAGGGGTGTTATAGCCAGCTCCCCCTTGATAGAGTTTGGCTCAGTATCCTGTTGCTGCTTTCTATCTGCTGCAGCAGAAGTGGTGTCCAGCCTCTGCTCATGCCATGCTTGCCCCTGCCATCATGAAGCTTCCCCTTGAGACTGTAAACCAAAATTTAAAAAAAAAAAAAAAACTTTCCTCCCATCAGCTGCATTTGGTTGGGTGCTTTATCCCAGCCATGAGCAGGAAACCACAATAGTTAGAGTGTGCGAGTATGGCCCATCATGTCAGAGAAGGCATGACAGCAGGAGCTTGAGAATCAGGAGCTGGTCACATCTATCCCATAGTGAGGAAGCAGAGAGTGATGAATCCTGATACCCAGCTAGCTCTCCTTTTAATTCAATTAGGACGCCCCCCCCAGCCCATGGCATGGTGCTACCCATGTTAGGGTGGGGCTTCTCACCTCAGTTAACCTAATCTTGAAAGTTCCTCACAGACAGTCTCAGAGAATTGTTTCCATGGTGAGTCTAAATCCTGTCAAATTGACAACCAGATTAACCATCATGCGTACTAACCAGAGAAAAATACTGATCATGTGTTTGTATGTATATATGTATGTATGTACGTATATGTGTATGTATGATGGCCTTTCCATACATATGTACACACAGTATAATAGGTAATACTATGTAAAGAGAGTTAATTTCCAGACAATATCCCTTGCCATTTTCACAGTATGTATGGAAATATATATGTATGTATGATGTCCTTTCCATACATAAGTACACAAAGTATAATAGATAATGCTATGTAGAAAGAGTAAATTTCTAGACAATATCACTTGCCATTTTCACAGTATGGTAAATCTAGATATTTCCATATTATCAGATTGTCTTCTCTAACGTGATTTTAATGACTTTATAATGGTACTGTCTCCTAATGACAGGACACAATTGGTTTATTAGTAATCTCCCATGCTTTGACAGTTAAATGATTAGCAGTTTGACAATTAGGATATATGTTGAAATGGACATTTTTGAATATAGATCATTTGTGTCCACTTGAGTCTTGTGGTAAGATACATTCCCCAAGTCAACTCTCTACTACATACACACTGAGCATTGCCTTGTGGGCCAGATATTGAGACAGATCAGCATTATTATAGAGAATGAAAGGATGTGGTTGGAGGGACAGTGTCTAGACAAATATAATCACAGTGATCAAATCTATGGGAAAAGCTGTCGTTGTCACCTGTAAGCCTGTGGCTGGCCTCCTCGCTGACATAAGCAGCTTCCCAAGGTGAAAGTGTTGAATCGCATATTTGCTGTATTGCTAGTGATACTGAACAGGCTCCTTGTTCCTGTTTGTTTTTGCCAGTCAGTTAATATTGAGGTTGAGGGTAATTCATTCTTTGGTTATATTCATTTTCTCCAATTTGTCTCTTCCTTTTAATGTCATTTTTGATGCTTCCTACGGTATATGGTGTATTTTTGCATGTGTATATGTTTGTGGTGTGTGTGCTTGTTTGTATAAGTGTAGGTACAAGTATGTGTGTGGAGGCCAGAGGTTGACAACTAATGTCTTCCTCAATCACTTGCCCACCTTATTTGTTTTTGTTTATTTTATGAGAGAGAGAGAATTGGTGCACCAGGGCCTCCAGCCACAGCAATCAAACTCCAGACATGTGTGCCACCTTGTGTACATGCATGACCTTGTGTGCATGTGTTGTCTTTTGCATCTGGCTTACATGGGTTCTGGGGAGTTGGACCTGGGTCCTTAAGCTTTGCAGGCAAATGCCTTAACCACTAATCCATCTCTCCAGCCCTGCCCACCTTATTTTTGAGACAGTCTCTTGCTGAACTTGGAGCTCACTGATTCACCTAACCTAGCTAGCCAACAAGCCCCAATGATCCACCTGTCTCTGCCTCCTCAACCCTCGGATTACCGATATATATAAGCACTCCTAATTCATATGGTGTTGAACCCAGGACCTATAAATGTGAGCTTCGTGTTTTCAAGCCAGCTACAGCTTTTGTTGTTGTTGTTGTTGTTTTATTTCACGGTAGGGTCTCACTCTCCAGCCCAGGCTGACCTGGAATTCACTATGTAGTCTCAGAATGGTCTCAGATTCACAGCAATCCACCTACCTCTGCCTCCCAAGTGCTGAGATTAAAGGTGTGTGCCACCACGCCCAGCTCAGCTACAGCTTTTTCTATGGAAACTAGAACTTAGTGCTGACACCCAGCCAGTGACAATGACACAGCCAACTCCCTCTTTTGCTGACAGGGAAGAGCCAGTGAACAAACAATGTAACCAGAGCCTTGGCTGACACCAGATAGTATGAGGTCAGTAGTGTCCCTCCTGCTATCACCACTACTTACCCCACACAGTGACAGAACGCTGATGCTAAGCCAGCACCCGACAGCCACACACAAGTTCCACAGAGAATTCTGAGCCCCTGTGGCTTTATGTGCACCCAGGCTCTATCCTGCCTGCTGGACTGGACAAATCATACAAGGGCACTCCTATCTGGATCAAAGATTCTCCCCAGGGCTCGGAGATTAGGCCCTGGCCCAAATGAACATCAGCTCATTCATGTAGGACATGTACCAGCCTTTTTACAGAGGAGGAAACAGGTTCAAGGTGGAAACCACAGGCTTTCCTAAATCCTTAATGCTAAGTGGCAATAAAGAGGCTCAGAGGGCAGGGTGACCTGAGCCCTTGGTCACCAGTTCCTCACAGTTGCCCTTTTAGAAACATTTCGAGAAAGAGGGAGGAAAAGAGGGAAGGAAGGAAAAAAAAAATCAAACTTGGGGCTGTGAAGGAAATCTAGGTTAGGTTGTAAGGAAAACGTCCGCCACTCCTCATCCGCACAATGGGAACGGGACAGGCGGGGCTATCAGCAAAGTGCACGGTAAGCAACCTTGCACCCCACCATCCACTTCCATAGCCTTTAGTATTAACAATGAAAATTTGTCCTAAAATTTGTCTAACCAGAAAAGTCAGTCTCAGTTGTTTGCTGGCTGCCCTCTCCTGACCAAAGTGAATAATAACTGCATTACAAAGCCAATTTTATCTGGCCGAAATAATATCAATTGCTCCCAAAACATTTATGATGTGCCTTCTAACTACTGTCCTAAAACACATAAGTAACCAGTACACATAGAGATACTTGTCAGTGTGAAACCTAATCCTATTACACCTGTAATATCTAACAGGAAGTCTGCTCTATGTACCAGATAGTAAGAACCAGCTTGCCAGCTGTCACTTACTCATCTCTCCAGTCAGTCTTATGAAGCAGGTCTGATTATTTCGGCATATGGCAGATGCAGATGACAGGGCACAGAAAGACAGGAACCAAAACCTCTCCAGCTTATCATGTGACACCTGGAAGTTGACCATGGCATGGAAGTTTCTTGTCTATTTGGAGCAAAAAGTGGCAAGAGGACTTCAAGTCATCTCCAAGGGAGAGCTGGCAGCTGCTACTTGGGAGGTGGGGAAACTGCACGTCTCCAGGAAGGACCACACTGAAGAGCTAGTGGCACCGGTGCAGGTAGGTTAATGCAAGTAGAATAAGGAACTCTTTAGAACGTTCCACAAGCCCCTGGTTCCTATTTGTTAACTTTAAAAATGTGTGCTCACCCTCATACAAAAATATTAACTTTATAAGGGGCAGAGAACATATTTTAAATATTCACTTTTAAAAGGGTACCTTTAAAATGTGTTGATTTTTAAGAGCAAACATTAAAACTGTTCTGTTAAGATGTATCTCAGAATTCCTCTGTTTGAGACAGTTGATTGAGCCGGCACATCACGGCAGTCCTGTGACATCAGTGTTTTTGTTCATATACTCACAGGTTAGGTAGTTGAGAGGGAGGTCAACTCATTTGGTCAGAGTCACACAGCTGTCCTCAGAACTATCCTTGACGTCCTTACCATCACCTTATCCCTGTGTTCTAAAATGAAGGAAACATACGCCAAGAAATCACCACCAGAATTAAGAACAGCAGAGCTGCTGGGCGTGGGGTCGCACGCCTTTAATCCTAGCACTTGGGAGGTAGAGGTAGGAGGATCGCCATGAGTTCGAGGCCACCCTGAGACTACATACTGAATTCCAGGTCAGGTCAGCCTGAGCTAGAGTGAAACCCTACCTCAAGAAAACCAAAACAAAACAAAACAACAACAACAACAAAAACCCAGCAGAGCTAGCTGAGCAAGGTAGTGCATGCCTTGAATCCCAGCACTCAGAAGGCAGAGGTAGGCCACCCTGAGACTGCATAGTGAGCCCCAGGTCAACCTGGGCTCAAGTGAAACTATACCTCGAAAAAAAAAAAAAAAAAAAAAGAACAGCAGATCTGAGCATGGTGTGCTGGCACATATCTGTAATTTCTGCACTCAGGAGGCTGACGCAGGAGAATTATGAATTCTAACCCAGCCTGGGCCACATAGCAAGAAAACCGAGAGCTGGAGGTATATAGCTTGTCAGGTTCCTCATGTGATCAAGTTGACAGAATTTAACCATTACACCTGGATAGTGGGGACAGCAAGCTCCTTCTTACCATTATCCAAGGCCAGTTCCAGCCACAATGTGTAAGGCAGTGCTCCCCTGCCCGCCCCCCCCCCCACCCGACAGGCCTACAGGATCTCAGCTAACTCAACCATGTCAGCCTGGTCACTCCGCCTCTACTCTGGTTGCAGTTTCTGGCCCTGTGGCACAAACAGGGTTGAATTTGATAAATAACAAGTTTCTTCTCAGCTTCCCTCTCATTATACACACTTTAATACACATTATACACATTTTAAATGAGAATTGCTTCTGAGCAATTCAATCATACATCACTCAGTAGGAAAAACTGCTGGGAAAAGCTGTGTTTTCTCTGAGCAAACATGCTTTCATCTGTTTGTTTGGTGAATGCTTTGTTAAGTGATCACAAGTAGCTACTATATACTGTTCTTAATACTGTATGTACACTGACTTATCTAATCCTTGAAAGAATTTGTCTTTTGTTATTGAAATAGGACAATTCTTTATATAGTATCCATACAAGTCTCTTATCAGTATGATTTTCATAATTCCATTCCTTTAAAATATTTTTCTATTTATTTCCATGTGTGTATGAGGAGCACATTTTGGAGGTCAGAGGATGTGTCTGTGCTCCACCTTCTTTGAAACAGGCCCTCTTCTCACTGCAAATGAGACTAGGCCATGAGTGGCTTTACATAGGTCCTAGGGAATTGGAGCCAGACCAGCAGCTTTGCAAATAAGTGCCTTTAAATGCTGAGCCATCTCTGTAAGCCCCATATTCTCCTGTTCTTTGGGATGTATCTTCATTTTCTAAATGGTGCCTCCTTCCTTCCTTTTCCTCTTCTATTTTTTTTTCTTTCTCTTTTTACAAGGTCTATGTAGTACAGACTAACCTTGAACTTAAAATCTTCCTGTCTCAACTTCTACAGTACTGAGGTTACAGTTATGTGTACCATATTCAGTCAAATTTTTTTTCATTTTGATTAAGTTTAAATTATCTATTCTTCATTTTCTTTCTCATGCTTTTAATGTCATAGTTAAGAATCCTTTGTGAAATCCAAAGTCATAAGACTTAATTCTGTTTTTTTTCTTAGAATTTTCAGTGTTAGCTCTTAAAAATTACTTCTCATCTACACCAATTTTTTTGTGTGTATAATGAGAGGTAAATATTTAACTTATTCTTGTACATCTTGGTGTATCCTCACCATTTTTCTTGCATATGGTGGTGGGGGGGTGTGTATACATAGAGGCCAGATATCAAAGTCAGGTGTCATGGTTTCATTCAGGCGTCTCCAATAAACGTAGGTGTTCTGAATGCTAGGTTCCCAGCTGATGGAGATTTGGGAATTAATGCCTCCTAGAGTCAGCATATTGTTGGGGGTTGGCTTATGAGTGTTATAGCCACTTTCCCCATGCCAGTGTTTGGCACACTCTCCTATCACTGTTGTCAACCTGATGTTGGCAAGGGGGTGATGTTCACCCTCTGCTCATGCCATCATTTTCCCCTGCCATCATGGAGCTTCCCCTCGAGTCTGTAAGCCAAAATAACCCTTTTTTCTCACAAAAGCTGCTCTTGGTCAGGAGATTTCTGCCAGCAATGTGAACCTGACTGCAACATCAGGTGTGTTACGCCATATCTTTTAAGGCATAGTTTTACACTGAATCTAGAGCTCCCCATTTGGCTAGACTAACTAGCAGCAAGCCCTGGCGATCCTTCTGTCTCTGCCTCCCTCGTGCTGCTATTACAGATGTGGGCTGCCATACCCTGCTTTTACCTGGGTTCTGGGGACCCAAACTCAGGTTCTCATGTTAACACAGAAAGCACTTTACCCACTGAGCCATCTCTTCAGCCCCAGTATTTTTTATTGTTGATAAAAATAACATTAAAAACAAATGGGGCTGGGGAGATGGCTCAACAGTTAAATGTGATTACTTGCAAACCTCTAGCCTGAGTTTGAATTCCCAGCACCCACATAAAACTGGATGCAAAGTGGTGCATTTGCCTGTAATCCCAATGTGTCTGCAGAATGGGAAGTGAGGTCACGAGAATCTGGAGCTGCGAGCCAGCTAAACTGATTCATGCAGCAGGAAAACAAGAGACCTATGTCAACAAAAGAAGGAAAGAACAAACACTAGAGATTGTCCTCAGACCTCCACATGCCCATCATGGCACACATGTGCACGCATGTGCACACACACACACATTAATATTTTCAAGTATTTTTTATCCCTCTGATGGATCTTGGTACTCTTATTGAAATTCAGATGACCACAGATTATTCTCTCAATTCTAGTCCACTGATGTCTATGTGTATTTCTTTTTTGATGTTGGGTTACTTTGTGCATTTGTGTCAATAAATGAGATCTCAGTGGTGGTTATGGACTTGCCTGACCTCGGCACTGTGCACAGCAAGAGGCCTGGAAAGTGACACCTAGGTTCCAGTAACGGGCAGGGGAAGGCCAAGGCCAAGAGAAAACACCTGAGCTAGGAGAGTTATCAAAGCTGAGGATGGAAGGGGTATGAGTGTACTGCAGGACAAACCCCCATATGTTTGCATTCTTCCTCCCTTAGTGACCCAAGCTTCTTGGAAAAGTGCTGGATGTCATTGAAGCTGAAAGTCTAAAGGCTGAAGAGATAGTTGGTTTGAGGTAAGAGTCTCAAGCCATCTTTGTCAGAAAACCTAGATCACACAAAAGGAGTGGGGACTGAGGACATGACTATTAGTTTTGTTTCACTTTCCACTAGAGGTGTGAATGACAAATATCTCTCCTAACACATTTTGAAGGCAGGTACAGGTAAGCAGGAGGGGAAGACCTCATGTCTCATAGGCAAGCACTAGACTTAAGGCTATATAACTTTTTATGTGGACGAACTGTAAGCCAGGATTCACACACACATCTGGTTTGCAACAGTGCCTGGAATCTGACTGAGACTCTAGCAGTGAAAGCTATGACTGTGGAAAACCCAATTTAAATGTCTGGGACTCAGGTTGAGGGTGCAGGAGGCCAAGATAACTGGATCCCCGTACACAACAGGTTTGGCAGTTAGAGGAAAAGGAAGAGACGGGGACCAAAATCCCAGATCCCTGGCAATGGGGGAAACTAAGGAGAATTGAGGGCCGGGATAACCCAGAAGCTTGGGTTGTGGAACAGCAGGAAGTCAGAATTCCAGGGTCTCTCCTCACCCTCCCCGTTCTCTTCTCCATCAAATAGAAGAGAGGGAAGGTGGGTGCTGAAGAAGGCATCAGACCATGAATGGAGTCCCCACATAGCCAGACAGCTACATTCAGGGCCAGGCAGACACAGGGATGGCAGAGGAGATTTAGTGCTGCATTGGTCCTGGAGGGGGCTGGGAGAGGTGGCTGGGATTGGCCCCAGAGTTGCTCGACACAGTCCTTTGTGGTGGCCCTGTACACAATGTGTATAACCATAGCCTTCCTCCTCTTCAACACTCTTGGTAGAGCCTTCACCAAACACTGGAGATTTCTCATAAATTCAGTAGCATTTTGATGAGCAGCACCCCATGTATTCATTGTCCACAGTGCCACCTGTCCATTCCATCTTTCTCTTTGGCTTCTGCTTCTGAAGTTTACTGGTTAGGCTCTGGTTCTCGGGCTCTGTTGTCATGGTAACCATTGTCTCAGTGACAGTCTCACTGAGCCCAGCTCCTGCCTGGACCATCGCGAAGGCTGAGAATAGGAAGGAAATGGGATGAAACACCCTTCCCTTTTTTGTCATCTTTGAGTTCTAAGAAGACCAGTTTCTGGCTCAGAGTAGCAGCGAGGATCTTTTGCCTTCTTTTTCTCCCCCTCCTCCAGGGCCTCCACTTCACCACCTGTGGGGATAACTCTGTCTATTTTCTTACTATTCTGAGTATTATTGTTTTGTAGTGTTTTAAAATCATAATGTTAACTGGGATTGATGGCACATGCCTTAAATCCCAGTACTTGCCATGAGTTTGAGGCCACCCTAAAACTACATAGTGAATTCCAGGTCAGCCTGGGCTAGAACAAGATCCTACCTCAGAAAAAAAAAAAAATGTTAATTTTCCTTTGTCATTTTTTTGAGATTGTTTAGCTAATCTGGATTCCTTGCAATTTTGTATCTTTGGATGTGAAGTGATTTCCTTGGTCAGAAGCAATGCTGTGATATACCATGGTAGTGGATAAGGCATAGTGTAAGCCCATGGAAGATAGTTTTGGCAGAAGCATTATGTGCAGGAAAAGAAAATCCATATGCAGATACAGAAGTATCTGTTCCTATAAGGATAAAACACTGCCCTTTCCATGATGAAAGCAGTCCAATATAGTCAACCTGACACCAGGTTGCTGGCTAATCACCCTATGGAATAGTGCTATATTTGGGCTCAGCATTGACCTCTGCTTCTGGCATATCTAGCACTAAGCAGGAAGTCTATGTTATGGGGACTATGCATAACTTCCATCCCTGCCACCATAACCACTTTGTACATCAGCCCGCTGGGCAATGGCTGGGGAAGAGGTTGTCTGGTATTCAAAGAATGGGTTATTGTATCTACTTGATTATTAAAGTCATCCTCTGCTGAGATCACCTTTTGATGAGAGTTTACATGGAACACAAGTATCTTTTATCCCACTTAGTGAGATCCATCTATATGCACCTTCCCAGAATGTTTTTCTCATCCAGTTTTCCAATTACACTCCTACCATGTTCCTGAACATTGGGCACAGCCCATGAATCAGTTTATAACCACACCTCTGGCCATTATTCCTTCCAAGCAAACTGCTCAACCATGTGTAGTGCCTGAAGTTCTGCCCATCATGAAGATTTCTCTTCACCACTGTCCTTTAGGTTGTCTCAAAAGAGGACTTAATTCTGTGTCTGCCCACTTCTGGGAGGTGCCTGCATAACATGCTGAATCATCTGTAAACCAGGCCCTCATCTTCTTCTCTTCAGTCAAATCATCCTAGGGCACACATCATCATGCCATAGTTTTGTGCTTGGAAACAGAAGGTCTTATAACAGCAGTAGAAGGCATACACATTTGGCCAACTTCTTCCTGTCACTTACTTGTGACTTCAGGACCTGATTAAGTCTAATCACATATATATCCCTTCTATTTGATGATAGAATACTTCTGTGCATGTCCAACTTTAAGAATTACTAGCCGGGCGTGGTGGCTCATGCCTTTAATCCCAGCACTCGGGAGGCAGAGGTGGGAGGATCGCCGTGAGTTCGAGGCCACTCTGAGACTCCATAGTGAATTCCAGGACAGCCTGAGCTGGAGTGAGACCCTACCTCGGAAAACCAAAAAAAAAAAAAAAAAAAAAAAAAGAATTACTGAGTCATGGGCTGTAGAGATGGATTAATGGTTAAGGCACTTGCCTGCAAAGCCACAGAACCCAGGTTCGATTCCCCAGGACACATGTAAGCCAGATGAACAAGATGGTGCAGGCATCTGGAGTTCATTTGCAGTGGCTAGAGGCCCTGGAGTACCCATTCTCTATCTCTGATAATCAACTATCCTTCATGATCTGTCTTTTGAACAAGCTAAATAGGAGAATAAAAGGGAGATACCACCCTTGCATCTTTCAAGTTTTTTTTTTTTTTTTTATGAGTGAAACTGATCTCGGCAATCCCTTCAGATATGTGACACTGTTTTGGTTCACTATTTTCTCTGGTAACAGGAGCTCTAATGGCTTCCATTTGGCCTTTCCAACTGTAATAGCCCTCACTCCACAGGTCAGGGAACCAATGTAAGAATTCTTCCAACTTCTAAGTGCATCTATTCCCAATTATCCACTCTGGGACTGGAAAATAACCAGAGGATGAATTCCAAGAACTACTGGACTCACTGTGAACCAGACAGGGCTAAAACTCCCTTGATCACCTGCATAAATGATCTAAAGATTTCTAAGTGTGCCCTGGAGGAGACTTCTCTCCAGCAGCCACAGGGGCTCAAGTTGCAGAAAACCAACCGAAGCCTCATCATGTGATTGGCTGACTTCCAATGCAAGTTCAAAGGCTGCACAACCTGAGGCAACATGAAGGAAACCAGTCCCTGATGGACTGGAATATATGAGCCATTAGAAATCTGAGGTTGGGACCCTCATGTAAGGAGGGACCTAATTGGCTGGTGGACCCAACAGGAATATTGACTCAGGAAGGGCCCACCCACAGGGTCTATGCTCAGGAAACTGAGGAAGAAACATAAAGCTATTGCTGAGGATGGGTTAGGAGGTTGTTGCTTGCAGCCATCTTGGTTGAGACTAGATTAGAGGGGAGTTCTAGTCCTGCCAGGGAAGGTGTCATCCATGTTTCTGTGGACCAGACTGTATTATGCTGGGCTAGAGAGGCTGTGTTCAGCAGAGTTAAGAAAGATGCTTCAGGTGTAGTGATGCATTCCTTTAATCTTGCACTTGGGATGCCAAGGTACAAGGATAACTATATATATTGAAGCCCACCTGGACTCTAGAGTGAGATCCAGGTCAGTCTGGGCTAGAGTGAGACCCTGTTTCAAAAACGAAAAGGAAAGGAAAACAGATAAGACAAGAAAAGAAAGAAGTCAATTGAGCAGGGACCTTACTTGGGACTGGCGTGGGGCTTTAGCAGCTAAGATGTACCTCTTGGTGGGATGTGATGTTTATGATGCAGGAGTAGCCCCCTTTGGCAGTGTATTCAAACATCTACTGTTAATAAAGTTTCTTGCTGCTTAACTACTTCACTGTACATTTCTTCAATTCTCTGAGTAAATCTCCAAGAATCTGGAAACACTCAGACTGCCTAAAATAGGTAAAGGCTCACACCATCCACATTCTCCAGAAGAACAAACTGAGTTATTTTAAAAATCATTTATTTATTTATTTATTTATTAGATACAGAGGGATGGGGGAGAGAGAGAGGAGAGAGAGAAGGGGAGAGAATGAGAACGCCAGGGCTTCTAGCCACTGCAAACGAACTCCAGATGCATGAGCCACGATGTGCATCTGGCTAATGTGGGACCTGGAGAGTAGAACCTGGGTCCTTAGGCTTTGCAGGCAAGTGCCTTAACTGCTCAGCCATCTCTCCAGCCCCTGAGTTTCTTTTTGAAAATATTTCATATTTACAAGGAGAAAGAGAGAGAGAGAGAGGGAGAAAGAGAGGGAGGGAGGGAGGAAGGGCAAAAGAACCAGGGCCTCTTGCCACTGTAATGAATGCCAGATGCATGTGCCACTTCGTGCATCTGGCTTTATGTGGGTACTGGAGAATCAAACATGGACCATCAGGTTTTACAAGCAAGTACCTTTACCCACTGAGCCATCTCTCCACCCCAAACCAAGTTTTAAGAGAGGAGATTGGGTACTCTGAGATCCCATAGGGATAAATTTTTGGTGGTGGGACACAGTGCCCTGCATATGCCAGGCAAAGACTCTATCAGTGAACTGTACCCATTCTTTCATTGTTGTTTTTGAGACATAGTCTCACTAAATTACCCAGATTCACCTTGTCTATAGCCCAGGCCTGCCTAGTGTATTAGATCCTCCCTCCTGCTTCACTAGCCTTACATTATATGTATACTTGGTTTGCACGTCGTATTTGAACCCAGGTCTAGACCCTTTCCCCTGTTTAACTTTAATAGGGCATTGGAGGAAAAATCTAGACAGGAAATAAGGTGGTAAGGGAAGAGGCATCTGCACACTGCTGCTCCTGCAATCATATGTCCTGAGTTGACCAGACACGTAGTGAAAGAAGGCAACTGAAGTCTTCACAACCACTTTAAGAATGACAGCAAGACACCTTCTGAGGACACACAGAGACAGGAGTCAAAAAACACTGGGTTTTGGGCTGAAGAGATGGCTTAGCAGTTAAGTGCTTGCCTGTCAAGCCTAAGGACCCCGGTTAAAGGCTCGATTCTCCAGGACCCACGTTAGCCAGATGCACAAGGGGGTGCACGCATCTGGAGTTTGTTTACAGTGGCTGGAGGCCCTGGCGTGCCTATTCTCTCTCTCTCTCTCTCTTTCTCTCTCTCATTCTGCCTCTTTCTCTGTCTGTCACTCTTAAATAAATAAATAAAAACAAACAAAACAATTCAAAAAAGAAATATGTTTAAAAAAATCACTGGGTTTTGTAGGCATGAGCCATAATTTATGGTTCATGCCTGTAAATCCCAATAAAGAAGAGGCTAAGATTAAAGAAGAGGTTAAGGCCAGCTAAAATTCAAACAACACAACAAACAGGGTGGGAAATTAAGGGCCTAGGGATGGAGGGACAGAGTTGCAGAGACACAGGGAGAGAGAAAAATCTGTCTCTGTTGTACTCATAAAAGTTTTGGGGTACAGTCCCCATTTTCCTAACCCCCACACCTGCAAAGTCTGTATCCTGTTACTCAATGACCAGAGCTTAACCCCAAGTGGGCCCCACCTCAAGGTGGAGATAGGAGTACATCTGTACCCCCATCCTTCCCAGCTACTGAGCATCTGCTTCATGTCCTCAAACCCCTGGCTTGTTATCCTCCCCAAGGCAGTAAAGGAAGTAGGGGAGCAGGAGTCAACCCACCCCTCTCTTGAGGGCCCCAACTGTGGTGTGCTCATATATCTGTTGCTATCTGTGTCTACCTCTGTGCCTCACAATCTCTGAACCTCTGACTCCAGTCTCTTTGGCTCTGTGTATCTGGGATGTCCTGGACACCACCTTGTCATTTAAGAACTCTGGCTAGAAGCAGGGATAGTGCAAGAAGACACACACATTCAACACTTCTGCAGAAGCCCTGTCTCCAAACCAGCCACTAGAGACCTTGTCAAGAGGCTGAAGAGAAGCCAGGGAGGCAGAGGATAGCTGCTGTCTTTACAAGGACAGGTAGCTGACCCTGAAGATGTAGGTCTATAATCCCAGATAATTGGAAAGGCAAGGCAACAGCATCATAAATTTAAGGCTGGCCTGGGTTAGAGTGAGACTATTCCTCCAAACAAAAAGTTAACTAATACAGTGGAGGTGTGGCTAAGTATCAGATAATTTACCTAGCATGCAGGCATCTTTAGGTTCAATCTCTACTACTAGATACACACACACACACACACACACACACACACACACACACACACACAAATGGTGGAAGGGGAATTGTCTAGTCAAGGTCATCTAGCCAGAAAGTGGTAATCTCAGGTCCAGCCCAGATGATAACAACTCCTTTACCTGAACAAGTGGTGAGAGATTCAGAAGCAGGAAAGAAAGATGGGCAGTGAATGCAGAGACAAAGGTGGGTGGCACTCACCCCTGTAGACCTGAACAGTAAAAAAGACAGTCACAGAGACCACAGACACTCAGATACAGGCAGCCAGGAAGACAAGCACAGAGGCACACACAGAGCTGCACAGGTGGGTGTGGCTAGTTCCACTCCCAGGGCTGGGGCCAGGAAAGCCTGGGTCAGATGGGAAGGGAGCCTCATCACAAAGGTTGACAAGAGACCCAACAATTCACCTAGTATAAGACACCGAATGAAACCACACTCTCTACACCCCACTGTGTGAAGAGTTTCAATCTGTGTTACATACTCTCAGGGACCAGAAATACAGGTCCTTTTACCTGAGGGCCTGGCCCAACCATGACATGGGAGGCCATGAAGTCTCCCTGGATGTCTGCTTAGTAGCTGAAACATGCAGTCAGTCCTTTGGCTCCAGGACTGGCCAGGCCAGGGTGAGTAGCCTCCTGAGGGTCAGAGGCAGATTGAGGACACCTAAAATCACCAGAGCCCACAGTCAGAGTTAGTGTTATTTAGTGGTCAAAACACAGACACCAAAACAAGTCATTTTGAATTCAAGACAGTGTTTTAATGCCAGGAGAGACTGGTCAGATCCAAAGCCAGAAAGAGAGAGATAGAGAAAGGAATTGGATCTGGGGAAAGAGAGATTGAAGGGAGAGGGACTGTGCACCAGGGAAAGAGCAAGGGGGCCTAAAAGAGCTAGAGAGGGCCAGAGATGATTTGGTGGGAAGAAGAGGCACACTGGGTGATATGCTGAGGTAGGCTGGAGAGAGGTGGTATTCCCTCTTCCTAGCCCATTGGTATCCTCAGTTGCCACAAAAGGAGGTGGTTCCAAAATCTCAGGCCTAGTCTAGGCATGGACAGGTAGCTGGACAGATCTCCAGGGCTTTTGCATTGCAGATATTTTGTTTACATAAGAAATAATAGAGAGGGGCTGGAGAGATGGTTTAGTGGTTAAGGTGCTTGCCTGAAAAGCCAAAGGACCCAGGTTCGACTCCTCAGGACCCACATAAGCCAGATGCAGAAGGGGGCATATGCATCTGGAGTTCATTTGCAGTGGCTGGAAGCCCTGGAGCACCCATTCTCCCCCCCCCCCCCCGTCTCTGTCTCTCCTTGCCTATTTCTGTATCTCTCTCTCTCTCTCTCTCTCTCAAATAAATAAATAAAAACAAAATATTTTTTTTAAAAAGAAAGAACAGAGAAAAAAACTATAGGCAAAGGGAATGGAGGGAAGCCTCAAGGGCTGATGGACAATACAATCATATCTCTAACTGCTTAGTAATATTATGATGTTGTAGGGTCATGTGGCTACCCATAGCAAGGTATTTGAGGCAGAAGCCCATGTCTGTATTCTTGCATAAGGTGGATGAGAAAGTCCACATGGCATGCTGGCAAGGGAGAGAAGATGATCTGGATGTATCAAGTTAGCAGAGTCCTACAGATGATCATATGAATATAAGACTAGAAATAGTTACTGGGGAGTAAGTGGTAGTGTGAATGTGAATTATGTCTCCCATAGCCTGAGGTATTTTTTATTAAGCTTGCAACTTGAGTCTCCAAGCAGCCTGCTGGAGGAGGTATGAATAGAAGTGGATCTTGTAGTCCAGCCCTAAGGTGTGTTCAGAGCAATTTGAGCGCTGGCTGTTTGTGCTTGCTGGCTGTTTGGTGGTGTCTCCCTGCTATTCTCTACGGAAGTAAGCCAGCTTTTGCAGCCACTGATGGTGTTTTCCCTGGATTCTGTAACCCTGAAGTAAACCCTTTACTCCCATAAGGTGTTTCTGGCTGGTGTTTGTTCTGCAAAGCAAAGGTAACTGCAACAGTAGCAATGAACTTTTGAAACCACTTGGAAATGGATCTCCTAAAATCAGTTACATAAGTTAACTAGGAAAAGGGAAGTGTCCATACTCACCACACTGGAAAACAGAAAAATATCAGTAAATGTGAAACCTGGACTACAAAAGAATTATTTTACTTCAGAGGAAAGAAGCAAGATCTCATGTATAGGTCTAGTTTAAAAAATGAATATGTCGCCTAGCATGGTGGTGCATGCCTTTAATCCCAGCACTCGAGAGGCCGAAGTAGAATGATTGCTGTGAGTTCTAGGCGAGTCTGAGGCTACATAGTGAATTTCAAATCAGCCTGGGCTAAAAATAAAAAATAAAAAAATAAAAATAAAAAAAAAACCCTACCTCAAAAAAAGGAATATACCCTGGAGAATTATCACCTAGAACAGGGGCTGTCTCAGCTGTCCACAGAGATGACAAGTGACACACAGAGAAAGATGAGTTAACTATTTTTTCTAATTTAAATTTTTACTTGAGAGAGAGAAAATGGGCATACCAGGGCCTATAATTGCTGCAGATAAACTACAGATGCATGTGCCACTTTGTGCATCTGGCCTACATGGGTCCTGGGGAATTGAACCTGGGTCCTTTGGCTTTGCAGGCAAGTACCTTAGCCCTTAGCTATTCCTCCAGCCCCTGAATTAGCTATTTTTAAATGCAAATACAGCCCAAGATAATTTTGGCTCTGGATTGGTAATATTTAACTCTCTATAATTGCTTACTGCATGTTCTAACAAGTAAGTATAATTTTCAGTGTGAGAAGCTATTAGAGCTCAGGTTCCTGTCCATAGAGTGGCTCAATAAAAATGAGGGATGAAGCAAGGAATTGAATAAAAGACCAGAGTGCCATAGGGAGGGTCTCCATAGTTAACAGATATGGACAAAGTGTGGTCATGACTCCCTGGTCAGCCAAAGAATAAGGTGCATTGAGACTAATGGGGCACCAGGACTACAGCTGTTGAGCAGACCCAAAGAGAGATGATGTGTGGCTTCCACAAGATTGGCATATATCTGTCTGTCATCCAGCTACCACATGTTCTTCTTGAAGGAGCTTTTTCTTACCCCAGCAGGACAGCAACACAGGGAAAAGACAGACCAACTTCAACCCCAGGGACAATTAAATATGTAATCATTCTGGAACCCTATCCCTTAGGGATAAGTAGTTAGGGCTAAGTGTGAACTCTGGGAAATTTAGTTTGAACTCAGTTTCCAGTTCCATAACTGACCAGAGTTGTGATTTTAGTGAGGTGTATCACTACCTTGTTTTCTGAAGAGCCCATTGTTACAAATTTAGTGTGTTGGTCCCACCCCTTTTTCTGCTTAACTTTATAATCCATATGTACTACTGATGTTTATTACTGTTTTTATTCAAATTGATATACATACAAATTTAGGAAGCTGTCCTATGATTGTTATTGTGTTTGGGCAAGAGGCAGTATGAGGAAAGTGAGCTCCAGAGATCATGGAAGTCATTCCACGCACAATATTGAGTCCTAAGGTTGCATTTCCACTAGGGCATGAAAGTTGCAAAATAATTCTGGTCTGCTTTCCTGAAGCAATTGCAAGATACATTGTTGTGTGACATAATATTCTAAGAAAAATACCTGTTGCTATCTTTATCAGGGAGAAGCTGTGGCAACTAATAAGATCCTCAAGATTGGGTCTATTGACCTTATCCCATAGAAGGACGGGGTGCCGAGGGTCACCAGATCCTCATCTGCGCTCGCAGCCCCCTTCTATGTCAGCTGCATGTGATGATGCATGAAGGTCTCATACCTTCAGGGAGATAGGATATAGAGGGTGAACCATCAAGGGTCAGGAAGTTCCATTCATGCAGCCCTGGGGTGTGATGGTTTGTATTGATTGTCAACTGGACAGGATCTTAGAATCATCTCTGAAGAATTATCTTGATTAGGTTTACTGAGGTGGGAAGACCCACCTTAACCATGAGTGGGGTCCTGAACTATGTAAAATGGAAAGTACATGCCAAGTAGCAGCATTCATTGCTCTGTGTTTCCTCACTATGGACTGAACACAGCCAGATCCCACATGATGGACTGGAACATGGAACTATAAGTAAAAACAAACCCTTAATCTCTTAAACTTATTTCTGTCAGGCTTTGTTTGTCCCAGCAGCAAGAAGATAACTAACACAGTAGGGTTAACTTCCATGCTGGGATGAGATTTTCAGTGCTATGGCTGCTTTGGGGTCTCCATACTCCTGCAAGTAACTCCTCATCCATACTCTAAGGAAGCCGTTAAACTCATTGGTACACCAGGTTGAACTTCAGTGGACTAGGCATTTAATCTGTTAGGGTGCCCTACCTTTGGGGAGAAAGTCCTTGTAGGCTTCTTCCCAGAAAAGAGTTCATATTACCTATGGATAAAAATCACTGTTTTCAGATTTAAATAAACACTGAAATATTATGAAACTAGGCCCAAAAATGTGCCAACTATCTGAAGGTCATATAGACTTCAAAGACATTTGAAATTAGTGATGACCCTCTGAGCTACAAGCTTCATCAGGAATAAAACACA
Source organism: Dipus sagitta (assembly GCA_036346955.1). Lineage (NCBI taxonomy): Eukaryota > Metazoa > Chordata > Mammalia > Rodentia > Dipodidae > Dipus > Dipus sagitta. Next base: position 86,396,699 of record CM070773.1, read on the forward strand.
CTGCAGAGCTTATCACTATTACTTTAAATGCCTAGCATACTATTTTAATATGATGAGACAACAGAGACAGTAGAAATAGCCATATGGTTTGTATGATTGTGTCCCCTCCACATGTTATGTTTCAAAATAATTACCAATTTGCCAGTACAGTTTTATTGTGAACTTTAATACTTGCACATGCCACAATTTGATGATATTCCCATAACATTACCCTCTTTTGGATCCTCCACCCATATTCCACTGAGGACCATACTCTTTCTAAGTAGTCCTTCCTCTATTTTGATATCTCATTTCTTTTCTCCTCCTCTGTTATTCATGTACAAATGCTGATGGGCTCAGAACAGTGCAATTCTCCAATATTAATAGGCGAGGCATTTAAAAGTTGATTATTCCACAAAGGTAACACAATCTTGAATGTGCAATTAGTGCCTTATGAGGTCTGGAGATGTTGGGTACTTTTGTCATTTGGCCTTCTGCTATGTGAAGATATAACAGAGAAAGCTAGATCTCATCAGAGACTGGATATCTGAGCACCATAGTCATGGACTTCCCAACCTTCATAAACCTATAACATAAATTTTGCTCGACCATAAATTTCTCTGTTATAAGGATTTGTTATAGAATACATGTGAGTTAAAGACCTTTGTAGTTTGGCAGTTCTTTTCAGCAGCAAGACACACTGTCTCAAAGAAAGTAAACATAGATACCTTGAAGTTGTCCTCTGATGCCCAGACTATGGAATGGCACTATGGCATGCTCCCCCCCAGAATAACTTAATTTAAAAGAAAAGAATATTAGCCATGCATGGTGGCACACACCTTTTATCCTGGCACTCAGGAGGCAGAGGTAGGAGGATCCCATGGGTTTGAGATCAGCCTGAGAATACATAGTGAATTTCAGGTCATCCTGAGTTAGAGCAAGACCCTACCTCAAAAAAAAAAAAAGTTAAAATAATCGGTCTGGAGAGATGGATTAATGGTTAGGTGCTTGCCTGTGAAGCCAAAGGACCACATTAAATTTCCTAGGACCCACATAAGCCAGATGCACAAGGTGGCACATGCATCTGTAGTTCCTTTGCAGTGGCTGGAAGCCCTGGCATGCCCATTCTCTCTCTCTCTCTCTCTCTCTCTCTCGCTCGCTCGCTCTCTCGCTCTGCCTCTTTCTCTCTCTCAAATAAATAAAAATAAAAAATATTTTAAAAATATATCTTTAAAAAATGTTAAAATCAAATAAACTATGTTTAAGGCCTGAAAATATATAATTTTGTTCAAGTGTGATTTTACTACTTTCCCAGATGTTAACCTGTAGTTTTCTGAGACTCTCACACACAAGAGTATAAATTTCTTACTAGGAAGTTGCTGATATATTATTTCAACACTTTACTTATTGCTGTGACAAAATACCTGACAAGAAACAACTTAAGAAAGGAAGGGTTCATTTTGGCTCACATTTAACAGGTACAGATCAGCTATGGCAGGGAAGTTATGATGACAGTGCGCTATTGCCAGTATGTGAAATACTTTTTCCCAATGAAATGAGTCCTGCTATTGAAAACACAAGATAATTGCAGGTGATGAATATTATCATGTGTTGTCTTGAGGATTGTGATGATAATCATAGCTACAGTGTGCTCTTTCATTAACACAGGATAATCACTGATGATAACTATTATTAAGCATTATATGAAGTATTACAATAATAATAGTAATAGCTACACTGCTTCAGGCTCTTTCATTTTTCCTTTTCCTTTTTTGAGATGTTGTACATATTTAGGTTTGAGTCAGCAAGAAAGCCAATCACCACTCAAAGAAGATTGGAGAACTCAGTAATTCATTACTTTACTGTTATTATTATTACTATTATGCCAGTGGGCTGAAGGGAAGCTTTGTTACAAAAGTACCTCTAGCACCCTGGGTCTGGGCCACCTGCGTTTCATATACAGGTATTATTTTAATTTTTTTCATTTTTATTTATTTGCAAGTAGAAAGAAAGAGAAGGAGAGAGAATGGACACTCCAGGGCTTCTGGCCACTGCAAACAAACTCTGAATGCATGTGCCACTTCCTGCATCTGACTCTACGTGGGTACTAGGGAATCAAACCCAGGCTGTTAGGCTTTGCAGGCAAGTGCGTAACCATTGAACCATCTCTCCAGCCCATATAGACAGTTTTATAGAACTGTGGGCAACAAACAAGCTTGTGAAAGTGGGGAGGAATTTGTGTGGCTTTAGATAACGTGGTGTAAACAGGATACAATTTTATGTGGAGGAAGCTCCAGAGTTGTTATCTCTAGTATGGACTGGCATAATAGCCCACTGATACAAGTCAGGAAGTGTGTCCTTTAGTTTCCTATCTTACCACCGTCAGAGCTGGTCCCAGCAGTTCCAGTGACAGAAGGAGCAGCTGCAGCAGCAACAACTCTTGGATCTAGCTTAGCTCACAGCTTAGTTAAAAATAGGAAGGGGATCAGAGTCAGGTCTCTAACTCAAAATGTACACTTAATTTTTTAGTTTTTCATCAGAGATCAGATCTTATGTAGCACAGGCTGACCTCAAACTCAATATGTAGTAGAGAATGATGACTTTGAACTCCTTTTCCTTCTCTACCTCCAGAGTGCCAGTGTTCCAGAAAAATATCACCAGACATACCTCCAAGCTCCTTCTATACATCAGGCCCTAGATGAAACAAGCATGTTTCTGAAGCCAAGCTTGTGGTTCATACATATAATAGACAGGAAGATCAAGATGTGTTCAAGTTGAGGTACATAACAAAACACTGTCTCAAGAAAAAAAGAAAAAGAAAAAAAAGAAAGGAGGAAGAAGGAGTAGCAAAAACAACAGAAAAAGAAGTAAAAAAAAAATTTATTCATTTGCCAGCATGTGATCTTTGAGTTGACCCATTTTACAGGTAACATAGTTAAGGTTCTATGAGATTAACTAGTCATAAAGGTAATGAGCAGCTGACAAGATTTGCAAGCGGGCCTTAGTTTGTGGCAAAGTGGTTGTACAAAGCCTGGGATGAGCCATACTCCCCTCTCCTCTAGAAGGGAAACTGAGTCCCAGAGGAAAGAAAAGTCTTCCTTATGTCCTTACCCTTCCAACTGGACTTCATTTACCATATTGAGCAGAACATCTTGGCCCTTTTTCAACCCTTCCTGGGAGAAATTGGAGAAGCAACACAGGCAAGAGGAATGAAAGATCTTCCAGCTCCCTACATGGCAGGAGCTCCTCGAACTTTATTTTCTCTTTTTTATTTTCACGGTTTTGCCAGGCCTCCACATGGGATCTCTAGCCACATGGGTGCCTTTCCTTGGCTCTGTACTTCCCTCAATAAATATAATTGAATAATTTAAAAAAGATATGAACAATTATAGCAGATAGCGTGTATGAGGGGAAGTGAGGGGACTTGTAGGCCAGCCTTAAGTTTCAAGTATTTATTGCCTTCACCAGTGGGAGGGGACCTGGAAAGTTCCAGTTCCCAAAGAGGGAAAGACATGGTCCCTTATGCTTGGGTTACAGGCATCCAGGGCTAAAGGGGGTGGTGCTCATCCTGGATTTGCATCCTCCATTCCTGACACTGAAGAAGGCTGTGTGGGGGCTGGATATTTCCTGAGCAACAGAATAGTCTTAAAAATCAACAGCTGTGGGCTACAGAGATGGCTTAGCAGTAAAGGCCTATGAAGCCTACAGACCCAGGTTTGGCTCCCTAGAACTCAGGTAAGCCAGATGCACAAGGTGATGCATATGCACAAGGTAGTGCATATACACAAGATGGCACACACATGTGGAGTTTGATTTCAGTGGCTGGAGGCCCTAGCACACCAATTCTCATTCTCTGTCTCTCTCTCTCTCTCATAAATAAAATAAATTTTAAAAAAATCAGCAGCTGCAGGGCAGGTTGATTCCTGTCCTTCATTCCCTTCCCTGCCCTGTCCTGTCCTCCACCAGGTGCTGCTGGATGTCCAGGTACCTCTCTTTTCACCTTTGCCCAACTGGGTCCTCAAGCACTGTTGCTGATGTCAGGTTCACCTCTGGGAAAGGCATAAGGCTGTCCTCAAAGGACCTATACACTTAGGCCTTAAGCATGGACTATTGCAATTTTAATATTTTCTTTGACATATTTCCATCTAAAATGAATACTCTCCAATGTAGTCAACATTTATAACAAATTTTCTAATATTTTTAGACTATTTTTCTAAACTGGTGAGAAACTTCAACAAGATTCCAAAGTGAGGACCCCCTTTCCCTTTCATGTCCCTAATTTTTCTGTCTTTCTCTCTTGCTTCATTTCTTCCTGAAGCCAGGCCTCCATCCTCAGAAGTCAGACCTTCTACCTCAAGCCTCTTCCTCCCTCAAAACTGGCTTTCACCCTCAGACCCCCTTTAGATCTTCTCTTCCCTCAGAATCAGAATCCTGTTCTCCCAACTATGTCCTCCCTCAGCTGTACTCCCAACTTAGCGCTCAGGTAGCTACAGACTTCATGCCCTCTGTCAGATCCTCATGCCCCTCTCAGATACTGCTCACTTGAAATGCTCACCTCCTCTCTCAAATTGTCACCTCAACCCTTAGACCCCCTCCAAATGTCCTCTTCCCTTAACTCTCTCCTGCATTGCCACCGCCTCTCCCTACTTACTCCCCAGACTTTTGTACCCCATGGTCACTCCTGAGAACCCTCATGTCCTGCTTTAGACCTTCACCTCTTCATCAAGAACCTCAAGTCCTCTCTCTCCTATCCTCATCCTTCAGACATTACCTCCTTCCCTACAGTTTGTCTTTTTACCTTACACCACTTTATCCTGTCTTTTGCCCACAGGTTCCCCTCCCCTCAAATACTTCAGTTCTGCCTTCCCTGTTAGAGACTTGGGAAAATCAGCACCATGTCTCCCATCCTTTTGAGGCTCCATCTGGACCTAACACATGTAGATGCAGGCTTCTCCAGGACTATGAGGGCCAAGCCACTGCCTTGTCTGGCCCTGAGTGGCAGGCAATGGTAGAATTGCTCTAAGTTCTCTCCTTTCCTCTAGGATTAACTGTTTGTAAGATTCTCAGAGCTCCACATCACACCCCTTTAATGGGCTTGAGGTTCCCAGTGGTGAAAGCGCTACAGCAGCTCAGACCTTTCCAAGCCAGTTTTTTATTCTTGCTTTATTCTGTGGTCCTACCACACTGGCAGGCAGAAGGTTATATCATCCGATATCCTGGAAGAACAAAGGGAGTTTCAGGCAACAATATTGACTTCTCTGAGGTCTCCCAAGTGGTGATTGAGAATGGAACCTGGGGCTCTGTGTGTACCAGGCAAGCATTCCACCACTGAACTGTACCCCCTTTTTATTGTTCTGTGTGTTCCTTTTCTATTTTTTGTTTTTGAGACAGGGTCTTAGTTGCACAGTTTAGTCTAGAATCGACTTTGTAACCCAAGTGGGTCTCAGACTTTTGATATTTCCTCCTGCCTCACCTTCCTCTGTGGCCAGTGTAATCTAAACCCAGATTTAGGCACCATTCCTGGCTTACCTTAACAGGGTAATGAAGAGGATATACAGAGAGAAAGGAGGAGGAGGGAAAGGGGTGAGGCCACAGCACACAAATGATTCTGAAATCCTGAATCATGGGTTAACAACACACAGGCCTGGAGAAGGGACAAAGTTCTTTTTCAGGGCATGGCTTCCTACCCACTTGCAAGTGTCAAAGAGACACAACTGAGGACACAACGACAGAGATGGGAAGAAAAACAAGGGACAGATATCTGACATGGGTGGCTCACAGCTATAAATCCCGGTATTCAGAAAACTATAATTCTGGAGGTTGCCATAAGCTTGAGGCCAGCAGTTGCCCTGTCTGAAAATTCAAACAGCAGTAAAACAAACAAATGGGGTGTGGGGGAGGGGAAAGAAGCAAGGAATGGAGGGACAAATTCGTAGACACAGAAACAGCCAAAAAGAACAAAGGGACTCTGTAGTGTGGCAGGCTTGGGACACAATCTCCATCTCCTTACCTCCTGATTTTCCAAAGCTTCCATCTCTGCCCACTAAGACAAAATTATCATAACTCAACACCAGAAGCCTGAAATCTCTTGTCAGTTTAGAGGGAAGGGCTTTGAAGCCTAACATCAGGGTTAAACAGGAGACCAACTCTACCCTGCCTCCTTAACAAAACATGACATCCTGGATCCTACCACTTACCATGATGCCTGTGGTCCTGATGTCTTCCTCCCCGTGCCTGGCAGCTGAAATATGCTTGTAGTCCTCAAGGACATGACAGCCTGGTCTATGACATCAGAGCCCAGAGAAAGAGCTCAGGACACAAACAGATGGCGTAACTGGTGGCTGGGAGACAGAATAGAAACTGACATCCAAAGGACAGACATGACATCCTCTAGATACCAGATTGCAATACCTTGGAAACCAAATATGAAGGTCTGAGGAGTCGGCAGTCAGAGGACAGTGGTGGAGAGAACCCAAGAGTCAAGTGACACAGACAATGGGAAGCTAGCAGACCATGAGCAGTAGTAGAGTTATGAGGATCACAGCTTCCTTCCCCTGGCTCAAGAGGCTACCTCACAAACTCATCATTTTCAGCTTATGGGACATAAGTTGTCCTCCCTTGGATTTACCTTCAGCAACATGTCACAGAGTATCCCAGAACATTTCAAGTTTACATCTGGAAAAGGAGTAGGGCCATATTTGAATGTCATAAACAAATAGGTCTTTTATTTTCTTTTGAGACAGAGCCTCACTGTAGCCCAAGGTGACCTGGAACTCAGTCCATAGCCCAGACTGGCCTCAAACTCACAGCAACCCTCTGACCTCAGCATCTGGAATTTTGGGATCAAAGGTGTGAGCCACCACACCTGGCTACTAATAATTCTCAAGCATGATTTACTACTATTTTTAAATTCTTATTTGAATAAATATTATATAGAAGGAATAGTCTTTGTATGTCAGCAACCTTCGCAGCAAATGTTGCTAATTGTGCTGGAATCCTTCCCGCTAAACTGACACTAATCAGAGTGAGGTGCTCTTTTCTCTACGCAAGTCCCCCTCATTTGTCACCTTTTTATCTTGCCTCACTCTTTCCTTAGGTCATACCTTCACCCTTCAAACTTCCAAAAATCTCACTCCTCCCCCTGAACTGAACTTTGCAGTCAAATCTTCTCCAGTTTTCCCCTTAACTCAGATTCCCTTCCCTCAACTCTCTCCTCTCTCGGAACATCTTCTTTTCACTTAGTGCTCAGACTGCTACAGACTGAGATGTCTCTCTCAGACCCTCACCTCCACATAATAAGCAGGTCTGTAATCCAAACTATTTGGGAGGCCTAGGCAAGAGAATCTCAAGCTCAAGACCTGCATGGGCTATGAAAAGTCTTCTGGGGAAAAACTGTACAAAGAAGAAAATGAATTTGGAGGTCCTGGATCATGGTAGATGGCTTCCCTAGTGTGCACCTGGGTCCCATTCCCAGTGTTATCCACTCTGCACACCAACACAACACAGACAGGTGTGGCTCAGAGAGTGGAAGTGCCTAATCAACACCATCCCAAAGGGAGGTGTTAATCACGACTGTAACCCATAACCTGGGGTCCACAGTGATGCATGGAAATCCCTCCTTGGGAAGAAATGGTGAGCGACTCAGAGACACTATGTTGCAGGAATTTCCTGAATGAGACTCAGAGCCTTATTCCCGCTAGCAGACTGACACCAAGAGTGCTGTGTGATGGCGTCAGCCCAGACCTTAGGCAAGGGGGCTTCGTGTATCTTTCTTCCTACAAGCAAGCAAGGTTACAGAAAGGTACATGGTGTGAGCTGGCAGCTACATAGTTTAAATTGCTTGTAACTTTTGTTCTTAGCACAAAACTATCAGTAACTCCCAGCGCAGGCAGGGAACTTACCTTTATGATCTTCGGTTTCCCCTGTGAAGGCTTATGGAAGGAAGCTTATCTCTCTGTTCTTGTCTCTCCCTGCAGATGGTTTAAGGGCCACCATGCTCTTACCTCTGCTCTTTGTGGGTAACTTCTGGACTGTTGGGGGGCTCTGTAACTCAGCACACTTTTTTCTTTTATTGCTATTTTCTGCTAGAGCTACAGAAAGAAGGGCGGGTGACAGCAGGGACAAAGGGGCATGGTGCTCACTAAGTTAGATTCAGACAGTCAAAGAGGTTCAGAGGCATAGCAAAAGACAAGGAGAGACCAAAACCAAAAGACAAGAATTGCCAGAGCTGTGGCAGCAAGATACACTATCAATCTTGGCTCGGGGTTCTAGAAAACCACTGGGGAGATGGGTGAGCCACAAGGGGACAGCGGAGGGGGACAGCCATCACTCCAGCTGAGATAAGTACCGGCAGTCTGCGGGCACCTGGCAAAACCACCTTTTCAAACTATGACATGCCTAAATTTGGAACTTTGGGGTGCCCAAGAGCTTGCGGAGTCAGGGGCAGCGCCCAGCTTTGCAAAGACGGGCATTACAGCTTCATTCTTCCGATTCTGAACTCCCTCCACACACCGGGACAGAGCCCTTCACTTGGGGTAGCAATCTGGGCTGAGGTCCCGTGCAGGGACTACACGCGACACCCTGAGTTCCCAGAGCCAGTCCAGCCCCCACCGTGTAGCTGCAGGGGTTGGGGTGTACAGTGACCGAGGCGGGACTCTCGGGCCTGGGGACCCTGGAGCGGAAGACGGAGAGCCGCCGCCTCCAGGGCCAGGTCCGCCGTTTACAGCTTCCCTCCCCTGACTCCGGACGCCACCACTCGCCACTTCTGGCGTCCAGCGTCCTCCCAAAAGTTCGGACTCCAGGCTTGGTCCCTCAGGTTGGGCTGGAAGCTGTGATTGATAATTCACAACCCCACAATTGCCGCCAGCGGTGGCCCGGGCGGAGGGGGCGGGCCCCGAGGTCCCGCGCGGCGGGGCGCAGACCGTCCAATCAGGCGCGGGCTGCGTGCAGGGGGCGGGCTCCAATCAGGCTGTCCAATCAGGCGCGGGCTGCGTGCAGGGGGCGGGCTCCACGCCCGGCCGGACGCGCCCTTCCCGCGGCCCGCACGCGGCTCGCCCACCGTCTCGCGAGCTGTGACTGCCTTGCCTTTCTTCTCAGGGGTCAGCGGAGAATGCGGCCTGACCTGTGTGGCCGAGCGCCACGGTGGTGCCGGGAGATCCAAGGAAAGACGCTACGTGGTGGGGAAGCCAGAACTGGTGAGTGTGCGGCGGGTTTCTGTCAGCCGCGGAGCTGGCGGCTCCCCACCAGGGTCCCCGGCCGAGCCCGCCGTTCGGGTCGCTGTGCGCCCCGACCCCTCCGGCTGTGGGGTCGGGGCTGGGCCGGGCCGGGTCACAAACCTGATATAGCCCGGCTGCAGCCCCCTCTGCGTAGCTGTGCCCAAGAGTGTAAGGTCAGAGTCCAGAGCCAGGCCAAGGAAGCTGCTGAACCCCATGTTCATACCAGTGGACTCTTGTCTCCTCTGTCCCGGTTTACTGTGGCGCTTGCTCTTGTATTCTGTCCCCTGCGTTCCTTGATGTGGATCCAGTTGCATGGGGCTGTCATATCTGGTCGTAGGTGACCTCGTATCCTTGCCTGGGTTATCACGTTACAATCTGTCTCCAAGCCAACCGGAACTCCTCTTTTTTGGGTCCTGAGCTCTTATCTCCAGCCTCAGATGACAGGTGGCCAACCTTTGACCCTGACCCTTGAGAGCCCATTCACTTTGACCTGGTCAGGCTGTCATGGGTCCCGAAGACCCACCTTGTTCTAGCCAACAGACAGGGCTCCTGGAAAACATCAAGGCCCTCAGCGCCCTGGGGCGGGGGAGAGGGCATTGGTTTTGGGGCAATTCTCATGCTTTGCGGTGTGCTAGGTTGGCCTTGGAAACTGTGGTGCTGGGTTACAGGTACAAAAGCCCTTTGTCTATTGCTCCTGGAGTCTGGAACACGGGTTCAGGAGGTGGAGACTGGCCATGGCTGGTTACAGCGTGGCTCTGGTCAAAAAAGTGATTTCCCAAGGGTGCTTTGCTGCAAGTTATACTGAAGGGACTTTTGTCAGCCTGTGTGATGGCACTTATCATCCATTCCACGGGTTCCCTGGACCCAAGCCCAGGGAGGCAAAGCCAGGTATTATAGTCTCAGCCCCGCCCCCGCTCACCTAAGTGTCTCAGGCTCAGACTATATCTCTGTGATCTGTGTCTGAGTTTGTGAATATCTTCCTGATAGTCTGAATGTAGGTGTATGTGTGCCACTCACCTATGCCTTCACTGGTCCTGGCTGTGTCTAGTACTAGAGATCTGTGCTTGATAGGCATGCCACTGAGCCAAATCCTGTGTTTCTTTTTTAATATATATTTGTTTATTTGTTAGAGGGATAGAAAGAGGCAAAGAGAAAGAGAGGGAGAGAGGTACTGAGAGAATGGTTGCATCAGGGCCTCTAGCTACTGCAAATGAACTCCAGATGCATGTACCAACTTGTGCATCTGGCTTATGTGGGTACCAGCAAATTGAACCTGAGTCCTTAGGTTTCACAGGCAAATGCCTTAACTGCTGAGCCATCTCTCTGGCTGGCTTCTTTCTATTTTTTTTTTTTTACTTAAAAAGTGTGTGTGTGTTTTGTGGTCACACCAGGGCCTTTTTGTTGCTGCAAAAGAACACCAGATACCTGCATCACTTTTCCACTCTGGTTTACATGTGGTTTCGGTATTGAACTCTGGGCCAGCAGGCTTTGCAGGCAAGTGCCCTTAACCCCCGAGCCATCTTCCCAGCCCTAACTTTTGTTTTGAAGTATAGTCTCATTCTGTAGCCCAAGACCTTTAGATGGTGATTGAAGTCAGGGTTACAGGCCTGAGCCCACAGGGCTGGTTCTGTGTCCTCTTTTATGGCAGAAAAGACGGTTTCCCAGGACAGTGACTGGCTCATGGCAGGAGCCCAGGTACTAGGCACCCTTCTCCCTCCCTGGCTCCACCTTGGCCTTCTGCACATCCTCCCAAAGGCAGGTCTAGAGTGGGGATTACACCAAAGGGCTGCATGTGTCTGTCTTACCTTGCAGGGTTCCTGCACCCAGCTGGAGCCCTTGCACAGACTGAGCCCAGGGAACCACCAAAAAGATTGTGGGACCAAAGTGCAGTGAGAGGAAGAGGGACACAGATAGCAAGATACACAGAAAATCAGAAGGCCACAGTTAGGTCCCAAGACCCCAAGCCTTCAAGGGTAGGTGTAGGATGAGGTGAGGATGAGGGTGTTGAGGATGTGAAGCAGATGCTAGGGAGTTGGGAAAGCAGGCCAGAGTCCTCATCCTCCTGTCTCCCCCATGATGTGGAGCCCCACAGCCATCAGTTTTCAGGATTTAATAGGGGTTGAGTCCTGGTAACTGAGTCACAGTGACAGACGGGGTAGCTTTGGAGACTTGGAGGCAGGAAAATGGGGGCTTAACCCCAAACTTGCCAAAGGACGTGCTGATTCTGGCTTTCCCCATATGTCTGCAAATATATTCCTCCATCCTGTCCCAGCTCTTCATTCTGTAAGTTTTGTTATTTGAATATTCAGACATGGTGTCAGTCTGTAACCTACACTCTTCTCAATCTTAACAGTCCTCCTGCTCCAGCCTCCCAAGCACTGAGATTTATGGGTGTGAGCTACAGTCCTTCCATAGGTCCTGTTCTGTCTCACCTTCTCTGTCTCTGTGATCTTAGTGGTATGTCACTGACACCTCAAAAGTAGGTGTGAGTCCTGGTCTGGGAAGGACTTTGGCTGGCTCATAGTTTTTGTGTATCACTAACTCTGGATAAGGTATTCTAGGAGCAGCTGTGTGCAGAGGCCTCACCCCTTCCTGCCTTCTTCCTTCTGTCTGGATTTCTTCCTTCATGCCCAGCTGAGGTGAAACAGGCAATGGGGACTATACCTGGGTTCAGATGTCACCTCTAAGGCAATTATAGTGGCTTAGTTCAGTATACCTGGCTACTTAGGAGAGTGAGGAGACAGGATCAAATATTCAAGACAAGCCGGCACTACATAGTGGGTTCAAGGCCCATCTAGGTGATGTAGTGAGACCTTGTCTTTAAAACAAATAAACAAGCCAGGCATCTTGGTACACTCCTTTAATCCTAGAACTTGGGAGGCAGATGTAGGAAGATCGCCATGAGTTTGAGGCCACCCTGAGGCTACATAGTGAATTCCAGGTCAGCCAGGGTTAGAGTGAGACCCTACCTCAAAAAACCAAAGCAGGACTGGCGAGATGGCTTAGTGGTTAAGGCACTTGTCAGCCAAAGCTAAAGGACCCATGTGTGATTCTCCAGGAACCACATAAGACAGATGCACAAGGGGGCACATGCATCTGGAGTTCATTTGCAGTGACTCGAGGCCCTGGTGTGCCCTTTCTTTCTCTCTCTCTCTCTGCCTCTTTCACTGTCTTTCAAATAAATAAATAAAAATGTTTTAAAAACTAACTGAACAAATAAACAAACAATAAAATAAGAGGGGAGAGTTCAGTGGTAGTGTGCTTGCCTGGCATGCTAGGGTCCTAGACCCCACTTCTAATTATATTCTTCCAGATGGGCCTTCAGAGAAGGCAAGACCCACATTAGGTCTCAGTTTGTTCTTATGGTAAGTGGGGCAGTGTCGCCCCCTGCCTAACAGTGTGGTGGGGCTCCTGCAAGGCAAGGATAAAGAATTGCCTTGCAAAGGCTGGAGGCTTCTTTAGAGCCCACCTGTCCTCTCCTCTTAGACCTGGAAACAAGATGAAGGATGGGGTGTGGAGCTCTGCCTTCTGTACAGAAAGAGAAGCTAATTCCAAGACTGGTTTAGAGTGGTGTTTCCCCACGGCCTGCCACCTTGGGGAAGGTGGCACAGTGGCCTTTCACTAAGCTCACAGGAGCATGTAAAGGGTTGGGAGAGATTTTGATAAGGGTCCACAGTTTCTGTGGATGGATGAAATACTAAAATGTTTGAGGAGGAAATCTGTGAGAGGAACACTGGCCTGAAAGGTGTAAGGTAAAAAGACAAGGTGAAGAAAGTGACCAGGGCTGGAAGATGGCCCTAGAGAGGAGTTGTGAGCCAGAGGGGATGAATGTCTGAAGGAGGAGGTGATTATCTGTGGAAAAAGGTGAGGATGTGAGGGAGGAAGAACAGTCTAGAAGTGTGAGGACTAAGTGGGGTGGAGCAGTTTGAAGGAGGAGAGGTTGTGAAAAGAGATTTGGAGGAAATCTGCAAGCGGAGGTTTCAGTTTGAAAGAGGGAGTGATTGGTCCAGGTCAGAAGTGGATAACTGAGGAAGCAAGCAAGAAGAGGATGAGGGAGGAGATACCGTCCACAGTAAAATGAAGGGACAAGTGGTTGTGAAGCAGTAGATAATTTGGACAAAATGTTTTCAGAGATGAAACTTTTGCTAGAATCTGAGAAGAGAGGCCAGTTGTAAGGGGGAAGAAGACTCAAGGTCTGAGGGTGAAAGTGTGGCCTAAGGTAGGAATGATGGAAAGACTGGGAAATAAAAAAGGCATGAGATAGGAAAGGAGTTGTCTTTGCTCTGGGATCTTGTTGACAGTCCTGAGTTCCAAAACAATTGGCCAGCTGGGCTGTGAAACTTGCCTACAAAGAGTCAGTATTCCTTTTGTATAGAGACATTTCGAATAAGAATGTTAATAGCAGGGAGCGATGCTTAAGGCATAAGTATATGACTTTTAAGTGTGGCTCTTACTCCTTTCCCAGATGTGAGCCTGATGGGAGGAGCATTGTCTGAGTGCTCAGTTGGGCTGAGGTAAAGGAAAGGTCCAGGGAGGGAAGGGATGCCAGGATCAGCCTGCCTTGCAGCTGCCTGATTTCTCAGAATGTTCGACTGCTCAGGGAAGTCCCAGCTCCCACACCACCTCCCCTCCAGTGTCATGGGTGGAGGATGCAGAAACAGAATCAGCATCCCATACCTTTTTAGGATTTTTGACCCAGGGCCTCTGCCTGTTCCCCATCAAACTTAGGCAATTCCTTTTGCCTCAGCCTCCAAACACCTTGGATTGCATGTGAGTGCCATGCCATCATGCTGTCTGTTTCTTTTTGAGACACCTCAGGCTAACCTGCCATTCACTATGTAGTCCAGGCTAGCTTCCTCCTCATGGTAGTCCTGCTGTCTCACTGTCTCAGCCTCCCAAGCGCTGGGGTTAAATACATGTGCTACAGTTTCTGGCTACATTGCTTGTCTTACTTCTTGTCCCTTTTCAAAACACAAAAGAGACAAGATGAGTCCATTCATACTGGGCCAAACTCCTCCTAGCAGTTATAATCACATCCACATGTTCTGAGAATTCCATCTACACTTCACATTTGAACTTGCTGCCCTGGCCGTGAAGTCAGAGACAACAGATTTGAAGTCTGGTCTCTGTGGGTCCAGCATGTTGTTTCTAACCAACTGACTTGGGTAGCTATAGACCAGCTCTAATTCTTAAATCCTGCTCCCTGGTACACAATAGTTTGGATGGGGAAACTGAGGCATGCAGGGAGTGAATTCATAGTTTCAGGTCATTGACAGCACAACTATCACTCTGTAACATGGCTCTACTGCCTTCAAATGCAGGAATGAGAGAGACTTGTGGCCACAAGGAATGGGATTAGATTTAACTTCTACATAGAACTGCTACATAGAGCTGCCTGAAGAGCCAGTGGGTTCTACCAACTGAAGAAATGGATGTGGAGCCCAGATGGGGAGGGACTGGCCCAAGATCGGGCAGTCCCTGTCTTTGTCCATGGCTAGATAGCTTCCTTGGGGTCAGCACAGGTTCTGTTTCCCTGATGATGGCCTGACCTCCAGGGATGAATGCAGGCCTGCTTCCTGGAATGAAGTCCGAAACTCTTAGGTCCTCTAACCCTGGCATCTTGGCAGCTTGCCTGTGTCCCTGGCACAGAGCAGAATCTGCCCACCTGGGTCTCAGCCATGACTTAATCTTTCCGCTTTATCTTGGGTTGTGTCTGCATACAGGAGCTGAGTCATAGCATTGTGACTTTGGGCTGGCTACCTTGGCCCCTGGGAAACTGACACTGCATGCCCCTTCCCCAACTGTGTTGGTCAGACAGTATGAACCAGGCAGATGTGTGAATTTTTGCTCCTGTCATTGGTGGGTCTCAGAACATTGTATGTAGGACAGAAGGACCCAAGGCTTTCAGTGAGAGGCTAAAGTACAAGGGCCCCGTCCATGGTTCCAGCAGAAAATCAATCAGGGTATGGAACATCCAGAGATGGAGACTGGAACCTAGCCTGGTGCAACCCGGAATGTGGTTTTGCCAGGTACCTTGCCACCAGCTGAACTGGGTAATGATGTCTGACTGCCCAACTGGTACCACCTGTCTGCCCCTGAGTTTTCTGGTGCCATGCAGCCCTTCCATGTTCTCTGGAAGGCTAAACAAGGGCACATGGTTCCCCCACACCCAGTCACACCCAGCTTATGCTGCCCTGTGTGTGCCCCTGGGTTTGTATCTCTAGTGGTCTTATCTGTGAATCTCTGTGATGACTATCTCTGAATGTCTGTGATTATCTCTCTGGCTGTCCAAATCTAGTTGTGTGAGCACCAACCCCCTGCTTTCATGGACCTACCTTTCCCTAATATCTCTGGGTCTCTCTCTACCTTCAGGTCATGGTGTCCCTAGGCTTCCAAATTCCTGTTTGGGCGACCTTAATTAATCACTTCACTCTTGAGCCATCCCCCCACTGATCCTATAGGATCATACCTGCCCATGCATTCTTAGTTAACAATGGATTGAATGCCCACTTCTATGAGCATGAGAAGTGTGCTTTTGGTTGAATCTCATTCTCTTAGGTCCTGAGCACAGAAACACTGAATTAGTGGCTTTGGCTGTGGGCTATGAGGGAGGTGTCATATCTTCTCTCTTGGAGCTTCTAGGACCAAGACAGGATAAGGTCACTGTGATCTCCACACAGCACAGATTGATCTCCTTAACTGCCTATCACCTTTCTGTCTCTCCCTCAATAGGTGTGAGCCAACAACTCTGACTCCTTGTCCCTTTTTGTCTCCCTGTTGCTGTTTCTTCATTCAAACATGAATGTTAAAATAGCAATGAACTGTGCTTAAGGAATAAGCATATTTGGCCTTTGAGGATGGTCTAGAGGTTACTAGATGCAAACCTGACATTTGGAGAATTTTCAGTCCTTAGGCTGAGGTGAAGGGAGAGGTGCCTGGTCATCCAGCAGGCACCTACAGGAGGATACGACAGAGAGGGAAGGGAGGCCAGGATTCAGCCTGCCAGCAGCTGTCTGATTTTCCAGAATGTTCTGCTGCTCAGGGAAGGCCCACCTCCCAAACAGTCTCCTTTTCAGTGTTAGGAATGGAGGATGTAGGTGCAGGATCATCCCCTTTCATGCCTTTTATGGATTTTGATACAAGGTCTCAGTCTGTATTTCAGGTTGGCATTGAATTTATGGTAAGCTTCCCTCCTCCGCTTTCAAATAGGTTTGATTACAGGCCCATGCCATCCCATCAGGCTTTTTGTGTCTTTGACAGAGTTTCGCTATGAAGTTCAGGCTAGCTTAAAACACATTGCCTCTTCCTATCATGCTCATGAATACTGAGAATACGAACATGCTGTGCTGTGATGATTCATCTCTGCTTGTCAACTGGGAAGGATTTAGAGTCGCCAGACACACTAATTGTTGGACATGTCTATGAGGGACTTATTTGTGATTATGTTTGTTGAGGTTGGAAGATCCACTGTAGCAATTAGCTTCTCGTTGCTGGCACAAAGCATCTGCCCAGAAGTAGCTTATGAGAAGAAAGGCTTTATTTCAGGCTTACAGTTTTGTGACAAAGCTTCATCATGGCAGAGGAAGCTGGCATACCACATCACATATCCACAGCAGAGAGAACAGCAAGCGTATGCTGGCTCTGAACACACAATAGGCTGGACTCCTCAACCCCTAAGGCCCACCCCTAGTAATATGCCTTCTACAGCAAGGCTCCACCTCCCGAAGACTCCACCAGCTGGATACTACGTAGAAAACTTAACCACAAAGACCTGAGACTATGAGGGACATTTACTTTCAAACCACCACACTCTGACCCCTATCTGTGGGCAGAACCATCCCATGCACTGAGTTCTTGGATTTTATAAAATGGAAAAGGCTAGCTGAGAATTCAACACTTATTGCTATCTGCTTCCTTAATCTGGGCTGAGTGTCACTCTGCTTCAAGCTTCTGTTGTCATGCCTTCCCCTCCATAAACTGGAACTGTAAGCTGAAATAAAAACTTCCTCTTTTAAACTCATTTTTGTCCAGTATTTTGTCCTAGCAATGAGAAGTGACTAATAAAATTGTTACCAAGACCTGAGGCCATTGCTGTGATAAACTTGACCATGTGATTGTTAGTATTTTGGAACTAGTTTGTGGGAGGAATGTGAAAGGATTTGGAGCTTTGGACGAAAGAAGCCTTAAAATGCTCTAAGCAGAGCTTGATGGGCCATGCTGGTACCACCTTGTGGTGGATCTGGCTGTCAAGAAAGGTTAAGGGCAGCACAGCTGGAGGGGTGGAGCTACTCAAGCATTTTGGAGCCCAGAGGATTTTTCTCATGTGTCCCAGACACCAGTCATAGTGCTACTGGATTAATGCCTTCCCTACTGGGTTTAGGTCCAGTCCTTCCATGCTATGCCTCCATTCCTTACCTTTGGAATTGGAATGTTTATTCCATGTCATTGTATTTTGGAAGTATGTAACTTCTGCTTTGATATTACAGAACTCACTGTTATGAAATCACTTTGAATCTCATGGGAAGTAGGTCTGAAGTGTAAATGAAGAAGTCAGGGCATATAGAGCAATGAATACCTGAGGAAGGCTATGGCCTGAGGGAGGAGCTGCCTCTGAGAAAGAGGATATGAGGGTCTGGAGAATGAAGTGAAGTTTTGTTGTCTGAGGCAGGAGGTGATGTTCAGAGGAAGGGGCATAGTTTGTAGCAGTCTGAGGACAAAGTGAAGCAAAGGGGCTTTCAGGGCAAAGAAATGAGGAAAAGGGATCTGAGGGAAGAGGACATTTGGAAAGAGTCCTAATATAGAGGCCAGTTCTAAAGAGAAACAAGGAGGGATGTGTGAAGAGCTCTGAAGTGAAGACATGTCTTATGTCAGGAGTGAGACAAGATAGAAAGAATACAATAAAGTGATATGTAAAGGGACTGGAGCCACTCACTGTGGATGGACTGTGGTTAAAGTTTCTCACCAGCTGAGAGTCAAGAATTCCAACACAGTTAGCAACATTTGTACATTTGTTATAAATATTAACATACAAAATATTCCTTAATTTTCACAATATTTCAAATAAGAATATTAAAATAGTAATGAACCATGCTTAAGACCTAAGTGCATATGATCTTCAAATAGTTCTTACTGATTTTTCAGGTGCAAACTTGAAATTTACTGGAGTTTCCTGTAAAACACCATTGTAGGGAAATCAAGAGAAGATACCTTATGCCATAGAAGCCAGAAATGGTGAGTTTGTGGGCTGGCTTACTGTGAGCCAGGGGAGAGGTGCTCTAACTCTCATATCTGTACCACTGGTCACTGTTCCCTGACTCTGCATTGTCTATGCTACTTGGCTCTCAGGTTATGTTCTCTGATCCCTCAATTCCTGGAACTCTCTTTATCTTATTTCCATGGTCTTACAACCTGGTAACTGTGAAAACAGACACCTAGATGATCTTCTGTATGTACCAGGGATATCATGTTCTCTTATATTTCCCAGCCACACAGAACACCATCTGTTTGTGTCCTGAACTTTATCTCTGGGCTCTGGTGACCTCATGGCTCTGACCCTCAGGAAACTACTCACCCTGATCTGGCCATGCTGTCATAGGGTCCAAGACATGTTTTAGCAACCAGGCAGAATTCTAGGAGGTTTGGGGGCCTCTATACATGGGCTCTGGGGAGAAGGCATGCAGGGGTGCTTACAGAGCAGCAGCATAGTGTAGGAAGCTACTGGATCTGGTCACAGAATGACAGCAAGAATTCAGTTGTGACAGCTAGGAAGATGATATGAGTCAGCAATAAAGCCTCTGCCACAGCTCCCTAATAGAGTAGAGCCACCATCTTCATCCTCCCACATAAAAGTCCAAGGTTTGAGCACCAGATTGAGCTGGGTCTTGTTCCTGCTTTATTAGGTTATGGCAATGTGGTTTCCACAATCCCCTCTCCTTCCTCTAAGTTTATCTGGGGTTACTTCTTCCTGAGTGTGGTACACTGAATTAGGGCATGATAAACCCCCAAGGAGTCCAGCACATTCCCCTACTGGTATACTCAGTAGTAAGCTAATGGGGTGATGGGTAAACAAGAAACAACTCATTGGGCACATCTGGTTCCCCCAGAACCTTGGGGTTTGGATGAACCTCCTGACTAAGCCTGCCAATGTCACCATGCCCTATACTGACCCTTCAATTTTTATTTGGGGAGTTAAAATTGTGTCTTGCCATGTTGGCCTGGTACTTTCTTTTTTTAATATTTATTTTCTTTCTTCCTTCCTTTCCTTCCTCCCTCCCTCCTTTCTTTCTTTCTTTCAATGAATGGGCATGCTGGAGCCTCTAGCCACTGCAAACAAACTCCAGATGCCATGCGCCATTTTGTGCATCTGGCTTTATGTAGGTACTAGGGAATCGGACCCAGGTCCTAAGGATTTTCAGGCAAGTGCCTTAAATGTTGAACCATCTCTCCAGCTCGGGCCTGGTACTTTCTATGTTGCCCATGCTTTCATCATACTCACAAAAATCCTCCTTCCTTAGCATCCTGAGTGCTGGGATGACAGGAGTGTGCCACCATGCCCAGTCAAAACCATCAGTTTTTCCCCCATTTCCTCCTATATGGAGCAGAGAAAGGGACTTCCCCTGTTCACCTTCCTGATACATCATAGAAGCAGTGACGTTCTATGGGAGCACATCAGGTTCCCCGGCCTGGGACTTCATTTGTATGTGCTACACGTCATCCAAACCCCAAATCTGAGACTTCATTGACCTGTTCTACATGTGAGACTTCCATGAGATAGACAGACTCACAGAAAGAGAGAGAGAGAGAGATTTTGACTAATTGAGGTTAATGGTTCTCAAATGTCATCCCAGCACATGGGAGGATGAGGCAGGAGGATTGCTGTGAGTACGAGGGCAGCCATCTGGACTAGATTCTGTCTCAAGAAAAGGAGTAGGCTGTGCAGATGGCTCAGTTGATGAAGTGTTGGCCATGCAAGCATAAGGACTGGAATTCTAGTCCCCAGCACCCATGTTGCCAAGACAAGAATGTGCTACATGGTATGACTTTCTTAATAAAATAAAAATGGATGAGTGAATGAATAAGTAAAATGTAGGAAATCTTAACTCTTATTCTCTTACGTTAGATTTGAAGGAATGATTAATATCCTAACATAAGTAACCCCTAAATCTCGCACTTGTTTGAACTAGGTGAGTGGCATGGTTTACTTTTTTTGAGGTTATGTCTCTCCTTGTTGAAATGCTTACACTACAACAATGCTTAGTAGGGTTAGGACACTTTGGTCAGTTTCTGACACATTATAGGATACTTTCAGGAGAAAAATAAATCATAGAAGTTGAGTTGAGCCATTAATACTAATTAAGTATTATTGACAAGACTGAAAGTCCACACTGCAGCAGCAATTTTTTTCATATGAAATTTAACTTGTCACTTGTAAATAGTTCACAAAAGACATTGTTTAAAAGTAATGGTTTGGGGGCTGGAGAGATGGCTTAGTGGTTAAGGCACTTGCAGAGCCTAAAGACCCTGGTTAAGTTCCCAAATACCCACGTAAGTCTAGATGCACAAGGTGGGGCATGTGTCTGGAGTCCATTTGTAGTGGCTGGCGGCCCTGGCATACCCAGTCCCCCTCTCTGTCTTTCCCTCTCTCTCTCTCTGTCTCTGCTTGCAAATAAATAAAATGTTTTTTAATATTTTATTTATTTATTTATTCATGAGAGAGAAAGAGACAGATAGAAAGAAAGAGAATGGGCACTCCAAGGACTCTAGCCACTGCATATGAACTCCAGACATATGTACCCCCTTGTACATCTGGCTTACGTGGGTCCTGTGAATCAAACCCGGATCCTTAGGCTTCGTAGGCAAATGCCATAACCGCTAAGCCATTTCACCAGTCCCAATAAAATATTTTTTAAAAGAATAGGACCTGCTAGGTATGATGGCGCATGTCTTTAATCCCAGCACTCTGGGGGCAGAGGTAGAAGGATTGCTGTGAGTTCGAGGCCACCCTGAGACAACATAGTGAATCCCAGGTCAGCCTGAGCTAGAGTAAGACCCTACCTCAAAAAAAATGAGAAAAAAAGAAGGAGAAAGAAAGAAAGGAAGGAAGGAAGGAAGGAAGGAAGGAAGGAAGGAAGGAAGGAAGGAAGGAAGGAGAAAGAAAGAAAAGGGTTTATTCTACTAGAGTTGGAAATTGAACTCAAAGCCTTATATCTTCTGGACATTGAGTATACCGTACCGTATTGCTAATCAGTCAGCCTAAACATGTGTCATTTCATTCTGTTACAATTCCATAGAAAACTCTAACCATATCTTTTGAATCATTTCATTAAGACACAGGTAAGATATTTATGTGGATTCCTATAATCCATGATAAAATCTACAAAGAAACTGTTAACCCTACCAAAATATACATACACTATTCCCTCTCTTGTGGTCTTGGGTTGGGTTTATAGGAGTTGATGTCATTTGAAGACATAGCTGTGGACTTCACCTGGCAAGAGTGGCAGCACCTGGATGCTGCTCAGAGAGCCCTCTACCGGGATGTGATGTTGGAAAACTACAACAGCCTGGTGTTCTTGGGTGAGTTGGAACACTCATATAACTCTGAGGAGCACCTAATTTCCTCTTTGTTTGTAGGTAGTAATATCACTGCTAACTTTTAATACTAATATGATATTGCATTTTTAATTAATTATGAGGCACATTTATGTAGAACAAGGTGGCTTTGCAATATATATAATAACTAAAGATCAGATGAAATTAGTTGATAAGTCTGTCAATTCAGACATTGCTTGTATCAGGAACACTTAAAAACTTTCTGGTAGCTCTTTCGAAATAACTAATGTAATTCTTGGATGCATATTTATTACTGTGCTACAGAACATAGATTATTCTTTCCAAATGCACACAGTTAGTTCTAACCATCCTCTCTCCATCCTATTTCTCCTGTTTCTTTTCTATATTGTTATAACCTCTGTTTTATTCTCTACTTGTATTAAGACAAATTTGGGTTATAAGTATAATGAGAATATACAGTATTTTTATTTTTGTGCCTATAACATTTCACTGATATCCCAGCAATGAGCAATGAAGAGATAACTAGTATAATAGATAAATAATATTCAGTCATTAATATACTACACATGTCCTCTGTGGTTTACTACCTATATTAATTATGTATCTTGGCTTTAGTGTACAGTGCTTTTATAAGCACTGGAATATAAATTTCTCTGCAAAGTACTGATGTCATCTCCTTTGAATATATATATATAGCCAAGGATGGTATAATAGTATTGTGTTCTAGTTTTATATGCAGTTTCTTTCACTTTTTGTTTATTTGCTTGATTCAGGATTTTAGGTAGTCTGGAGTGGCCACAAACTTTCTATGTAGTGGAAGCTGACTTTGAACTGTTGTTCTTCCAGAGACCACTTCCTAAGTGTTAACATTTCAGTTGTGCACCCTGTCTCTGCCTGACTTATATCTATTTTTTTGAAGAAGTATGCTGTCATGTTACCTTAACTAATTGATAATTTTTATATTTCATGTTTATATTCATCAGTTTATCAGATTTTTCAGCATTATTATATTTTATCTTGATGATATATATTCTAATTTCAGTGGAATGATAATACAAAGTAATCTCTTGTTGGATAAAGTTTGCTATCATTTTTTCATTTTAGGTATTGATTCTTCAATCCATTGTAATCCTGGTTGTTTGTTTATTTTTCTTTTTTTGCTTTTACTGACTGTACTTTTGGCATACATCAAGGCACTTTGTCTATATATTGTCCTTATGTTTTTCCCATGTATTCTAGGAGTTTTATACTTTTAGATCTTACATTTAAATCTTTTATCCACTATCTGTTGATTTCTGTGGAAAATAGTTGTCTTGTTACTTTTCCTAATTCTGTAGCTATGTCTCTGAGCACAGTTGTACATTACAACTTCCATTTTGCATATAAGGTTTTAAAGCTTGTGTTGAAAGTTATTTGACTACCTTAGTCAGCTTTCCATCTCCCTGAAACAACTGAGATAAACACCTTAGAAAGATGAAAAGACTATTTTCCTGGCATTTTTCAAGGATTTCAATCAATGTTTACTTGACCATTTTACTTTGCTCCTGCGGTGAGGAGGAACATCATGGCAGAGAGCATAATAGTTGCACACCACCCTGGATGACTTGCATCTAGTTTTTTGAGGAAACATACTGTATTTCAAGGTACCTTGACTAAATTATTCCCTCACTCGACTATCAGTTTTGGTAGAAAAAAGCTGCTCACTTTATGTCACCCAGGAAGAAGTGAGGAGGAGGGCACTGCAGATATTCCGACAACCCTTATGGCATGTCCTCTTTCATTCTTTTCTGGGAAAGCTATGTTCTTTCAACGTTTTTCATAATTTTTGTTTGTTTGTTTGTTTGTCTTTCAAGGTAGGGTCTGGCAGTAGCTCTGCCTGACCTGGAATTCACTGTGTGGTCTCAGGCTGGCCTTGAACTCACAACAATCCACCTATCTCAGCCTCCTGAGTTCTAGGGTTGAAGGTATATGCTACTGTGCCTGGTGTTGTTCAGTATTTTTGAATTTTCAATATATTTCAACATTTTTAGTACAGTTCAATATTTTCATACATTATGTATTTTTTCTCTTTCATTCCTTGATTAATAAACTAGTTTCTTAGACTGGACTGGAGATGTAACTCCATAGTAGAAGACTTACCTTGAATGGTAAGGGTCAAGATAAAAACTCTAGCCTCATAGTAAATATAAAAATAAATTAACTACCATAAAAGGTCTTGAAAATGATTTAGTAGCTATTTTGAATGATTTTATTCTGATAGACTTTCTCATCAAATTTTAAAGAGTTTCATGTAGCCCCAGCTGACCTCAAACTTGCTATGTAGTCAGGTTTACCTTCAACTTCTAGTCCTACTGCCTACACACTGAGTGCTGGGATTTCAGGAAGATGCCACCATACATGGTTTTATATGGTACTGTGAATTGACACAAGGAATTTGTGCATGCCAGTCCTGTACTCCTACCAACTGAGCTACATCCTCAGCCTAGAAATTTTGTTTTTCATAGATAAACAGTCTACAATTTTTCATATATTAATTTTGTATTTTTAATATTTTTATTTATTTTTTTGAGAGAGTGAGACAGCGAGAGAGAGAGAAACAAACAGATAGAGAGAGAATAGGCATGCTAGGTCCTTTAGCCACTGCAAACAAACTCCAGATACATGTGCTACCTTGTGCATCTGGCTTACATGGGTACTGGGGAATCAAGCCTGGGTCCTTAGGTTTTTCAGTCAAGCACCTTAACCACTAAGCCACCACTCCAGCCCCAACTTTGTATTTTGTAACCTGTGTCATTTCATTCATTTTTCTTAAAAAATAATAAAGACATGTTTTTGAGACAGGATCTCACTCTAGGTTATCCTGGAACTCACTTCTTGCCCAGCCTGACCTCAAACTGAACATTGATTCTCATACATCAGATTTCTAAGTGCTGTGATTAATAGGAGTAGGCCACCATACCTGGCTGTATTTTTCCTTTTTGAGAGTCTTTTTTTTTTCTCTATATAAAGTCATTTGGCCTACATATGAGGACACATTTACAGTCCCATGTGTTATTTTGATTTACTTTGCTATTGCCCTTATATTTTTTATTTGAGGGAGAAAAAGAAGAGAGTGAATATGGATATACTTGGACCTCTTATTGCTGCAAATGAACTACAGATGTATGTGCTGCTTTGTGCAGCTAGTTTTTATGTAGGATCTGGTGAATTGTACCTGAACTAGCAGACTTTGCAAGCAAGTGCCTTTAACCACAGAGCCATCTACCCAGTCCACCCTTATTTTAATATCTAAGGATAAGACTTCATTCTTTTCTTTTTTAGTGCTTTCTTAGAGCTGAATGAATACTAGAAAAGTGCTGTGCCACTCAACTCTTTCCTCAGCCCTAAGACATCTGATAGTGTAGTGAAACAGGCTGGTGAAAGGGTACTAAAGAGTTCCAAAACTTAGAGGAAATAATTTCAGCCTTTCCCCATTTGTTAAGATGTAGGCTCTATGTTTATTACATATATACTTTTTTATGTGGTGGAATAGTCCTGTGTCAATTTATTGAGGATTTTTCTTTGTGTGTGTGTGTATGCACATGCCACTGTGCATATGTGGAGGTAAGACAACTATCTCAAGGTGTCTCGGGTTTTTTCTACCTTCTTCACTGAAGCAAATGAATGCCTCACAATTTGGATTCTTCTAGCACTACTTCACATTATTATAGGCCCATTAGGATTAGAGATATATGTTCCACTTTACATAGATGCTAGGAAGATCAGATTCATGTCTGCAGGGTTTGCAAGCCAGTGCCTTTAACTCTGGGCCCATTTACTGAGTTTTCTGAAAGTGAGACACTGAATTTTATAAAATGCCTTATGTACTTTCATGTACTTATTGTAGTATTTATATGGATTTTCAGTTTTATCCTGTAGATTCAGTGTTTACACATGTGAATTTCCATATAGTGAATGTTGTATCCCTGAAATGAATCATACATGATCATAGTTTGTAATATTTTTATATGTTCTCCTTCTTCATTTTCTATTTTATTCAGAAACTTGTACCTAGATACATTAAAGATACTGAGCCTATAGTTTGGTGGTAGTATCTTTTTAATTTTCAGATCACTATAATCATATTTTTTTGAGTTTACAGCTAAGAAATTGGCAGTTCCTATAATAGGTATTCTTTATATACTGACTTTGGGTTCTCCTCTTGAAATTATTAGAATTTTTTTTTTAGAATTTTGCTAGTATGGGCTGGAGAGATGATTTAGTGGTTAATGTGCTTGCTTGTGAAGTCAAAGGACCCAGGTTCAATTCCCCAGGACCCACATAAGCCAGATGCACAAGGTGGTACATGCGTCTGGAGTTCATTTGCAGTGGCTGTAGGCCCTGGCTCACCCATTACTCTCTATCTGCCTTTTTCTCTCTCGCTTTCAAATAAAACAAAATAAAAAGCTTAAAAAAAAGAAAAACCTTTTGCTACTTTGAATATAGTGTTACAGAATAATTTGTTGGTCAAATCTGTTAGGATACCTATGTGCCAATTGGACGTGTATATGAATATATGAATTCATTTTTTCCTATGAGAAAATTTCTTTATGGAAACTTTTTATTTCATTTGTTTTACTCTGGAACACATTTCATATAAATGTTTGCTTTCTTAATGGAAATGTTTGTAAATCAAAGATCCATTATCCCTTATATTCTTTTTAATCTGTAATTTGCCTAAGTTAGTTTAAAATAATCACTTATTGTACATCCATTTTTTCTACATTATTAACTTTGCTGTGGAGTCTTATTGTCTTACTTTTTTCTTTTTATTAATTTTTTTCTTTTCTTTCTTTTTTTTTTTTTTTTTTTTTTGGCTTTTCGAGGTAGGGTGTCACTCTAGCCCAAGCTGGTCTGAAATTCCCTATGTAGTCTCAAAGAGGCCTCAAACTCACAGCAATCCCCCTATCTCTGCCTCACGAGTGCTGGGATTAAAGGCATGCACCACCACACCAGGCTTTAGGTTTTTTTCTTCATTTTATTACCTGTGGTGTTTACCTGCAATCCCTCTTGCTGGTTCTTTTTTTATGACCACTCTCACTTTGTGTCTCTAGTGATAAATGTCATTAGCTATTTTTTTTTCCGATTTTATTATGTTCCCACTTCATTATCTTCTGTTTGTTTAACTAGTTTTTTTTAATCATTGTGTTATGTATTATGCACTTTAATGTCACATGAGGATAATATTCTGATCAGTGAACACCAAGAATATAAATGTTCTATAAAATATAGATCACCTAGTAGAGAACAGTTCCTGACATGGTGCTGTCATCTTTGATTAGTAGACCTGATTTGACATATTGGCACAGTGGTTTATACATTATTTCCCATTTACAGGGCATTGCATACCCAAACCAGAGTTGATCTTCAAGTTGGAGCATGGATTTCCACCAGTCAGTGTAATAGAAGCGTCAATTCAGAGCCTTTCAGGTAAGTGAATACGTACTGTGGTACAGAGGCCAGCAGGACCACTCATCAGGTATTAAGCATAGTAAACTCTTTTTGCCAACATTTACCCAGTCTAGGTCCTAAATACAGCTATTGTCTATGGCCATACTACCCTGTACATGCTCAATCTCATCTAAATACAGCTGTTGCTATGAATCAAATACCTGTTTTATAGTTTATAAAGAAGTTTCTTCATGTCAACCCAAATCTCTGTTTCTACCATTAGAAATTATGTTTGATGTCCATCTTTCATCTTTTTAAAAATGTGATTGTAAGACAGGTGTGGTGGCACGCACCTTTAATCTCAGCACTCTGGAGGCAGAGGTAGGAGAATTGCTGTGAGTTTGAGGCCACCCTGAGACTCCATAGTGAATTCCATGTCAGCCTGGACTAGAGAAAGACCCTACCTCAAAAAACAAAACAAAGCAACAACAACAAAAAAAAAAATGCGATTGTGCTATTAGTTACTTTCATTGCTGTGATAAAATACCTGACAAGAAATAGTTTAAGGAAGTATTTATTTATACATGCAGTTCACTGATGGTGATCATGCTTATAATATTGATACAGAGTTGAAAATCAGTACACTAAAGATAGTATTTACATATAGTTGCAGTCTCCTGTGGGATTTATTGGAAAATAAGAAAAGAGAACATCAGAGATTCAAGGATAAGATAAGAGTTTAAAAGTTTTCTGTATGCCACAATTTCTGTGAGAAGAATTAAGGTGACAAAGGAAATAAAATGTTTGAAAGAGAAATGTGCCATGCCAGTAATCAAAAGAATGTATTGGGATGTGTAGCACGTAGAAAACCCAAATGACAGTGCAGAAAAAAAGCAGGAAATGTTCTGTTTTCACCTCCCTGGTAAAAAGAATGCAAATCTAGAAGTACAAGGTAAGATTGAACAGTACAGAGAACTCTTATGCCAACAGAATAGTATCCTTGGATTCAGGAAAATCTGTGTTAAATCCAGTGGAGTGATTCTGTTTGACTGTGACTTATTCTGTAACAGAAGACTTACATTGCAGAAGTAGATTCTGTTTATCTTAATATTTTTTGATGTGCTGTATGGAGATGCCCTCTGCTCTTGGAACCTGATACCAAGGAGCAACCACAGTTCATAGAGGCTGTGGATACATTGATTATTTCTGGGTGGCAGATGGCCACAGAAGGCAGTAGTAGAATCTGAGAGGGACAGATGTACAATCCTGAAGGAATGCTAGCATTAGGGAGTCCAACTTGTGGAGGCTTTGATAGTCTCATGCTTTATAATGAAAAGTTAACCACATTGCTTGTGGATTATTGCAAAGAAAGAGAATGTTAAGCCAGTCTTGAGCATATTGCTTGGCTCTCCAATCTTCTTACAGTTTCATGTTGTTAGGTGTAACATGAAAATGAAAATTTTGAGCCAAAATCTATTAGATGGCTGAATGCTTCTCCTTGCCAAATGTGGTTGACTCTTGGTTTGGTCCTGAAATGAGCAGATAGAGTCTTGGTTTCCTCTGAATTATCAGTCTGGTGCACTAAAGGGATACTTCACTGGTTTGTTTGCCTGTGTCTAAACAATTTGGGGCCTTCATAGTGATTAGGATTCTCCCTGGTCCATTAGCTGAAACAGTCATTGAAGTTACCAATGGCTCCTTGTATACAAAGACATTTATTAATATAATGCATTTCTAATTGAATGCAGGTGAGAAGCCATATGAATGTAATGAATGTGGTAAAGCTTTCCGCACCAAGTCCAATCTCACACTGCATCAGCAAACTCATTCTGGTGAGAAACCCTATGAATGTAATGAATGTGGGAAAGCTTTTCTCACCAAATCAAATCTCATATTGCATCAGCGAACTCATTCTGGTGAGAAGCCCTATGAATGTAATGAATGTGGGAAAGCTTTTCTCACCAAATCAAATCTCATACTGCATCAGCGAACTCATTCTGGTGAGAAGCCCTATGAATGTGATGAATGTGGGAAAGCTTTTCTCACCAAATCAAATTTCACTGTCCACCAGAGAACTCATACAGGTGAGAAGCCATACAAATGTAATGGATGTGTGAAAGCTTTCTCTCAGAAGTCACATCTCACAGTGCATCAAAGAACTCATACTGGTGAGAAGGCATGTGAATGTAACGAATGTGGGAAGGCTTTCCGCACCAAGTCACACCTCACTGTGCATCAGCGAACACATACAGGTGAGATGTCATATGAATGTAACGAATGTATGAGAGCTTTCCACACCAAGTCACAACTCATTGTGCATCAAAGAACTCATACAGGTGAGAAGGCATGTGAATATAATGAATATGGGAAGGCTTTCCTCACCAAGTCACAACTCATTGAGCATCAAATAACTCACATAGTTGAGAAGCCATATGTATGTAATGAATGTGGGAAAGTTTTCCTTGCCAAGACAAAACTCATTTTGCACCTGAGAACTCATACTGGGGAGAAGACTTATGAATGTCTTGAATGTGGAAAGGCTTTCCTCACCAAGTCCCATCTCACTGAGCATCAAATAACTCATACAAATGAAAAGCCATATCAATGTAATAAATGCAGGAAAACATTCCGCACCAAGTCACAACTCACAATGCATCAGCGAATTCATACTGGTGAGAAGCCCTATGAGTGTATTGAATGTGGAAAGGCATTCCTCACCAAGTCACACCTCACTGAGCATCAAACAACTCATACAGGAGAGAAACCTTATGAATGTAATGAATGTAGGAAAGCATTTCGCACCAAGTCAAATCTCACACTGCATCAGCGAACTCATTCAGGTAAGAAGCCATATGAATGTAATGAATGTGGGAAAGCTTTCCTTGCCAAGTCAAATCTTGCAGTCCATCAAAGAACTCACACAGGTGTGAAACCATATGAATGTAATGAATGTGGGAAAGCTTTCTGCCAGAAGTCACAACTTACTTTGCACCAAAGGACTCATACAGGTGAAAAGACATATGAATGTAATGAATGTGGAAAGACTTTCCTCACCAGGTCACACCTCACTGCACATCAGAGAACACATACAGGTGAGAAGCCATATGAATGTAACAAATGTGGGAAAGCTTTCTGCCAAAAATCACAACTCACTGTGCATCAAAAAATCCATACAAAGGAGAAGGGCTTTGAATGTAATAAGTGTGAAAATGTTTTCCTCACAAACTCACACAAAGCTGAGCATCAAATAACTCATAAAAATGAGAAGCCATACGAATGTAATGAATGTGGGAAAGCTTTCCGCACCAAGTCCAATCTCACATTGCATCAACGAACTCATTCAGGTGAAAAGCCATATGAATGTAATGAATGTGGGAGAGCTTTTCTCACCAAGTCAAACCTCAGGGTCCACCAGAGAACTCATACAGGTGAGAAGCCATATGAATGTAACAAATGCGGAAAATCTTTCTGCCAGAAGTCACATCTCACAGTCCATCACAAAATCCATACAGGGGAGAAGGCATGGGAATGTTATGAATGCAGAAAGGCTTTCCTCACCAAGTCACACCTCACTGAACATTGGAGGATTCATACAGGTGAGAAGCCATTTGAATGTCATGAATGTGGGAAAGCTTTCTGCCGTAAGTCAGATCTCAGTGCACATCAGAGAACTCATACTAGTGAGAAGCCATACAGATGTATAGACTGTGGGAGATCTTTCTTTGCCAAATCAAAACTCACTCACTATCAGAGAACAAATATGGGTGAAAAGTCATTTAGATGTACAGAATGCAAAAAATAAAATAAAATAAAATAAACCTTTGCATTAAAGAGAACTCTTGACTTTCAGAAGCCATATGAATGTAAATAGTTAGGAAAATTTTCACTGCACATCTTACATCATTATACATCAGATAGGCTCATACTATGAGTAGTCTTAAGAATAAAGAACTCTGGGGCTGGGGAAATGGCTTAGCAGTTAAGGCACTTTCCTGCAAAGCCAATGGACCCAGGTTTGATTCCCCAGGACCCACATAAGGCAGGTGCACCAATTCTCTCTCAGCCCACCTCTCTCTCTCTGTCTCTCTCTCTCTTTGTCCCTCTTTCAAATAAATGAGTTCTTAAAAATATTTTTCTTTTAGTTTTTAAAAGGAACCCTGAAAAGTTTTGTGTTTTTTGTTTTAATTTGAATTACACCTCACTCAACATTTTGGGCAATAAAAGTTGTAAAGCCTATGAGTAAAGTAGCCTGACATCAATGAACAGCAGCAGGTAAGACTAATGAATATGAAAAATGCACACTTAAGGTTTTGTAAGTAAAGCCTTAGGAAAAATTCAGAAAATATGTATAGAATCTAGTAAAAAAAAAAAAAATACTGCATTTCAAAAATACATTTTAAAAATAATGAATTATTACAAGTCTCTTCTATATATCCAGTTCTTCCATATTAAAAGTCTTATAAATTTGAGGTATGCCAGTAACTCTTAACAACATATGAATATATTCTGGTAACAGAATATATATGTAGGTGAGAAATTCTGTGAAGGTGAAGAACAAAAGAAAGTTTGTTAGTATAAAAGAGTCACCTATTACCTGAAAACTTATACAGGTAAGGTACCCTATTTAAATAAATATGGTTAATCTCTAGTGGTCAATTGACAAGATTTAGAATCAGTAGGGGAACAAATATCTGCTCATACATGTTAAGGATTTTTTAGATAAAATTAGTAGAAGTATGTGGAAGTTTGAATGTAAAGTGACTAGTCCTTTTGTGACTTTATAGTGGCTGTCACTACATATAAAAGATCTACACATTATTGGGCTCATCAACATTCTGTTCAGGATGACGGGGGTGGAGACATTAAAATCAAAGAGGGATAAGTTGAGCAGAAATGGAGGTTCATTTGGAGAGACATCAAAAGGGGACATAAAATGAAGGTAATAGATGGGGATGATGATCCAAAAACATTATACACATGTATGGTTGTTTGAATGTAAAATGTCCCTTATAATTTTGTGTTTAATATTAAATCTCATACTTAAATTCCACCTTCCAGATTGCCACCAGCTGAGGGCCAGATATATGAAACATGAGTTTAGGGGCATCATCTGATCCAAACCACCAGCAATGCTAATTCTCAAGTGGAGGTGTTAAACATGCTATTGACTATTAAAATATTAAATTATATGGCAATAAACTACCTTGATATTCCTAATCAGGCTACATCAGTCAATATCTTGGACATTTTTTGTAATAATTGTAAAGGGTAATTGATACTGACTCTAGTGAACAAAGGCCAGCTATCTGCCAAACATGCAAGAATGTACTGACATGTGAATTGTAATGTTGTTATAAGGGAATACAGCATAACTGTACATAGAATATCTAACAAATATAATGAATAAAGTTGGGACTGTGTGTCAGAAATTATAGTTTCAGCCTTTCATGGAAGCAGTACTGATTGCAAGCCCCAGCATAAACAAATCACTGATCAATGCAGATAGGTATGTGGGTAGATAGTGGCATTTGTTTTAGTGATCTTTATATATAACTAACGAAATATGTGACATAAACAACATAAAGGTGGAAATACTTGCTTTGTATCATGGTTTCAGAAGTCATAGTTGATGGCTGTTTGGCGATGTCAATGGCAAGGGCACCATAGTGGCACGCATGTGTTACAGTGACACAGAGGTAGTCAAGAACAAACCTGAGAGTGGATACCAGATTTAATCTTCCAGAGCATCTCCCTTGTGGTGCACATACAAATAGACAACATCTCCAAAAGGTTACTGCATTTCCACTATAGTGCAAGACTGTTGAACAAATATTTAAAATATCAGCTGTGAAGAACAGTATTTCATACTCGAACCAAAGTGCACCATCATTTTCAACATTATGTGTAATTTTACCCCTCATATCTTTGTAACTACTATATTTTACATATCCTAGAATTTTCATTCTTTCATGTAAAAACACCAATGCACTTTATTATGAAAAAGACTGATAATTTATTTAATGTATATGCAAACTGTCATTATGACAGCTCTATTTGTTTTTGGGACATCAAGACCTTTCAGAGAAATCACCTTATATGTAGATGCTCCAAGAAATCTGTCTTTCAGTCATAGATATCTGGTGGTAACTCCACAGAAACTATTGTGACTTCTGTAGCTGTCGATTGCCAATGATCCAGGTGTGGCTTTGCCTTTGGAGACTTTTATTTGGATGCTTATGTTCCATGTGACACCTTGGAGACTGCTTTAGCCATGACAGCTGAAAATGTTTTCTAGATGTCACCACTTTCAGCCACTTTAAATGAACTTGAATATCTTTGGTCTAGAAGTCCTCTATCTGTGAGAAAGTATTGGCTGTGTAACCCTTACCAGCCAATATTATAGTCAGCTTCACTGCTGCTGGGATGAACTTCCAAACCAGGAGGAAGGGATTTATTGAAGCTTCCAGATCCAGGGGAAGTTTCATAATACCAGAAGAAGCTGGCCCCCTTTCACAGTTCTACACAGAGAAACACCACCACCAGCATCATAAGCAAGCACACTCCAGGAAACTCGGGCAAAGCTCTGGCTGTTCTGCATACCTTAGGTTAGAATTCAGATCCACCCCCAAACACACCTTAGGGCTGGATCCACCCACAGTAACATCACCTCCAGACAGACATGAAGATCTAAATTACGAACTTTCCTGAATCTATATTGGGGGATATTCATTAAAACTATCACATTGTGCCCCTAGCTTCCAATAGATCCATAATCATCTCATACTGTAAATTGTGTTTATTCCAACTTCAAAGCCCCCAAAGTCTTTACCAACTTAAGATAGTTCAAAAGTGACATGTCTCGTCTAAGATTCAATATGTTATATACTTCCAACATATAATAGCACAGATTAAACATTTCCAACTGTTACTTACAAGGCATAACAAAGGAGACACAGTGGACCAGTACAAACTCAGTAACTGTCAAGCAAACATCAAAATCTGCAGTTCAAGTTATGTATCATAACCAATAACACCGTTTTCAGAATTCCCAATTCTGCCTCTCCTGCTGGGCTGAATAGCCAGGGAAAGCTTCCATCCTGAACCAATAGCACTCCATGTTAATCCTTGCACAGTCCTTGTGTATCCAAAACATCTTCTTGTCTCCAGACAAAGTATAGTCTATCTTCTAATGGCTCCACTGGCCAATCAGGGTCATCATGCCCTGCCTCATGCCACAGCTCAGCAGTGGATTCTGGAAACGTGCACTTCATTACCCATTCCACACATTTTTCATGCTTCTGAAACCACTACCAGGGCTGGAGCAACGGCTTAGTGGCTAAGTCACTTGCCAGCCAAGAGCCTAAGAACTCATGTTCAAATCTCCAGGTCCCATGTAAGCCAGATGCACAGTGACACAAGAATGCAGTGTCACACATGTGCCTAGAGTTCATTTGTGGCACGTGAAGGCTTGGGCAAGCCCATTCTCTCTCTCTCTCTCTCCCTCTCCCTCTCCCTCTCTCTTCCTCTCAAAATAAATAAAAGAAAAAATACCAGGTGTGCATGACATAGCCATATTCTTAATTCAGGGACAAAATAAGTCATGACTTGAAGAGCAGATTTCTTCCTTTCAATCAACTCTTTTCAAGAGTTTACATTTCTACCATGCAGTCTTTCCTCGGGTATCCTTTCCATTGTTTCAATATGATATAGTTGGGCCATCTTCCTTCCACATGCTAACGTATTTGACAATAGTAGCTTCAGCAACCAGTCTCAGGGCCCATAATTTTTAACTTGGTTGAGTTTTCCAAATTTAAATCGTAAATTTCTCGGTTCCATACATTTATCCAAGCACATCAGTCCACTATAAATTTGACCCTGATCAAACTCTGGGCATGGGCAGCAGAATGCAGCCAGCCCTTATGCCAGTAGCCCAGTTCCAACAAAGTTCTCTGCAGTCTTTCCTTCCCCTTAGAAAGTTTATAAGCAAGGCCTTCAAATACTATTCTCTGTGCACTTAGCATTGTCAAACTCACCAAAATAGCCCATAACACTTGGCTTACTACTCTGGAAGGTACCTTCAGTTGCAAGTACCAACTCCATGCCCATTCAAAGTTCCAAAAGACCCAAATCTACATTGTTATATTTATCATGCAAGAACAACCCACTCTCTAGAACTAATTATGTAGTAGTCATATTCAATGCTGCTGGGATGAACTTCTAAACTCAACAAGGTTTATGGAAGGAAAGGATTTATTTCAGGTTTACAGATCCAGGAGCAGTTCCATAATGGCTGAAGAAGCTGACCCCCTTTAATAGGTCCACACAGAGAGATACCACTAGAAGCATTCCATACTCCAACAATCCAAAGCAGAGCACTGACTGCTCATCATACCTTGGGATGGAATTCAGATCCACCCCCAAACACACCTTAGAGCTTGACCCTAGGATCGGCCCACAGTGACACCTCCTCCAGATAGGTAGCTGGAAATCTAAATCACAAGCTTGAATAAACTGAATCTGTTGGGGGACATCCATTCAAATTACCACAGCCAGTGAGATGTGTCTAGGTCTATAAACAGGACATCTCACTTGCCATCAGTCACTTCTGGAGACAGGCCTCCTGTGACCTTACTTTCATTTTCCTTCAGCACTTAGACCCAGTGAATCCTTATCCAAATGGCTTTATTGTATACTGTTTGTGGTTATCACAGGTGCAGATGGCTGAGCTGGTTGCAAAAACTGCAGACAGCTCACAGCTAAAATGTAGCATCCAAGGTCCAGAGTGGCCAAAAGTAAATGCTTCAAGTCCTTGAATATTGTGAACATACTCAGAAAGACTGTTACTAACCCAAATTGTAAGGCAAAACACTGTATTACTGAGATTATAGCATAGATGTAAGCTGTAGTTCCTTAAAGAGTTTTAAAGATGCATCAAGAATTATCAACTGTAGCCAATGAGGAGCTATCTAGAATGGTCAAGAGTACTGTTGCAGTTAGTTTTGTGTTGCTGGCAGAAAATACCTGACCAAGAGCAGTTTGTGGGAGGAAAGGGTTTATTTTGGCTTACATATAGGCTCAAGGGTGAAACTCCATGATGGTAGGGGAAAATAATGGCATGAACAGAGGGTGGACATCACCTACTGGCCAACACAAGGTAGACAATAGCAACAGTGGAATATGCCAAACACCAGCAAGAGGAAGCTGACTATAATACCCATAAGCCTGCTCCTAACAATACACTGCCTCCAGGAGGCTCTAATTCCCAAACTGCCACCAGGTGGGGACCTAGCATTCAGAACACATAAGTTTACGGGGGACACCTGAATCAAACTGCCACAGGTACCAGCTCTCAAAAGCTCTAGAATCGTGACAATTCTGTGTATAGGTGGATGGCACTAAAAACCCAGAACTGTAAGTACCTGGCTTTGAAAGCCTTCAACTGTAATGCTATGTGCTCATACTCTGCATCACAAAGCTGCAAAGCTAACAGGTACAAACTGAAAGGAGCTACAACTTGTCTATAATATCTGTCTGAATAGAGCAAATGAACCATCAGTCAGTAGCATACTTTATAATTTTAGGATATGATCTGTGCTACTAAACAATTCTGTGCCCTTCTGGTGGGTTCATACAGATGTAAACTTCTTACATGTGTATTGTATGTTTGCATTTTATGCATGTTACCTCTTTAGACATAAAAAAATCCAGTATCCTAGTGTCCATGAGACACCCAGATCCCCCAGTGAATTACGATGGCCTGAGGAACCAAGGGATACTGGAAGTAAATAGATGGAGTCTCTGTAGAATCCTAAGTCTGAATTCTTTATGATGGATTCACCTAACTGTAAAATAAATTATTGGCAAAATGATTTGGGCAGTTTCTGTCATCTGGGTTCCTAAATGTAACAAATTCTTACAAACCTCCCCCATTCTTTGGCCCTCAAAAGAAAAACTCCTCAAAATGTCCACTCCAGTGACAGAAACTGTTGAGCCAGGGATATGGTCATAATAGTAATGTTGAAGACATGACATGGGGCGAGTTTGTATGGGAGAAAAACAGGTGAAGTTCATTGGATTCTTGCATACATGTATTTGTTTTCATACAGATTTAGATAATAGATACCATGTCATAAGTCAATAGAAATACATCATCAGTTGAGGAACTTGATGGATATGGTCATAGAAAAACGTCAACAAAATCCAAAACAAAGATAAATTATTAAATCTGTACAGAAAAAATGTTAACTGACAAGGTATAAATATCAAAATAACACCAAAACTTATAAAAGTAACCATAAAATTTAAGAAAACATAGAATATTGTATTTGAACCTGTGAAAGTAAATGGAAACCAAATTTGTTTTAATCGGCAAATTTACCTATTAAAATTGGTGGACATATAAACATTTCAGTACAAAAACAATCTAAGTCAATTTATGCCAATGAAGCCATCACTGCAATACATACTTGAAATAATGCTATACTTAGAGGTATAAGAAAGACATTCTGAACCATAAGAGTATGTGAAAAATATTTTTCATGAGAAGAAAGAGTGAACGTAGAAGGGCCAGGAAAGGATCCATCATTTCTAGCATAGTAAGTGAGCAAGGCCCAAATATTAACAGGAAGAAATGCCCTAACCAACCAGAGTAACAACTAGCAGAGGCACAGGAAATAGCAATCCATTCTCCATAAAAAACTTTAAATGCAGGCCGGCCATGGTAATGCACGCCTTTAATCCCAGTACTTGGGAGGCAGAGGTAGGATCGCTGTGAGTTCAAGGCTACTCTAAGGCTACGTTGTGAATTCCAGGTCAGCCTGGGCCAGAATGAGACCCTACCTTGAAAAACCAAACCAAACAAAACAAACAAAAAACCTTAAATTCAAATAGTTTCAAATCAACAAAAGACTCAGACTAACCAAAACAACAACAACAACAACAACAAAAAATGTAACTACCTGCTTTCACACACACAAAAAAAAAAACAAAAAAAAAAACTGAAATCTAAATATCACAATCCACAAGAATAGAAGTCAAACAACTTGGCCTAACTATTCTCATGTTTAATAAAGCAGATTTCAATCTAAAACCTGTGAGAAGATATGAAGAAGGTTCTGTATAAGAATAAGGGAATGAGTGAAGAAATTATAAGTATTATGAATATGTGCTGAATATTTGGATTTCAACTTTAAAATGAACTTAACTAATAAACAAATGCAAGATCATATAGGTCCTAACACAATAGTGGGAACCTTCACTGTACACATTAATCAGCAAAGAAATTCCAAAAATAAATCATACAATAGATAACTGGGCTTAATAAATAGCTACATAATATTTTCCCCAACAGATGAAAAAAATAGAAAGTCCTCTCGTTTGTCCATGAAACCTTCTATAAAATCAATCATAAGCAATAAAGCCTTAAATAAAAATTAAAATAATTCCTTATACATTCTCTGAATATTGTGGATTAAAGCTAGAAATCAACAAGAGAAACAAAACCACACATAGTGTGAAGGTGAAAACTACATTTTTAAAATATTATTTATCTTCAGGTGGTGTGTGTGTGTTTCCAAGGTCTCTTGCCATTGAAAATGAATGCCATGGACTGAAGAGATTGCTTAGTGGTTAAGGCACTTGCCTGTGAAGGACACAGGTTTGATTCTCCAGGTCCCACATAAGCCAGATGCACAAGGTGGTGCATGTGTCTGGAGTTCATTTGCAGTGGTAGAGGCCCTGACATGCTCGCGCTCTCTCTCTCTCTCTCTCTCTCTCTCTCTCTCTCCCTCCCCCCTCCCCTGTCTCAAAATTAAAAGAAGTAAATGCCAGGTGCTTGTTACAGTTTTTGTTTCTGGCTTATATGGGTGTGCTTAGGAATTGAACCTGGCTGGCAGATTTTGTAATTGTCATAGTCAGCTCCATGCTGCTGGGATGAACTTCCAAACCAGATGGTGTATAGGAGGAGTGGGGTATATTTTAGGCTTATAGATCATGGGGAAGTTCCATAATAATGGAATAAGCTGGCCTTCTTTCATAGATCTATGCAAAGAGAAAAACCACCAGCAGCACAACAAGCAAGAGCTAAAACTGGCAAAAAAAACAGCAAGGAACCCAGGCAGAGCTGAAGTACTCTGCATATCCTAGGCTAGAACTCAGATCCACCACCAGTGATGCCCTAGGGCTACATCCCAGAATCTGCCCCCAATGACACTTCCTCCAGCCAGGTAGCTGGAGACAAGCTTTTTTAATAGAAACACCTGAGACAATTGAGGGGGGGGCACATATATTCAAACTATCAAACACTTTTAACCACTGAGCAATCTTCCCAGCCACAGGATAAATAATACACTTTTTATTGAATAATGTGTCATGGAAAAAAAACACAAGAGGTCACTTCCTACAATCAAATGAAAATTTACAACAATCCTACTAGAAGTTCAGTGATATCACTATGTCGATTCTAAGAAATATGTTTATCACTCTAAAAGGTTACATTAAAAATCAGAGCTCAGGCATCCCCAATGAGGAGGGCCCCTTTGGAAAAGGAGCAGGGATGAGGGAAAGGATGATACCAATATGTGTTGTTTACATACTAAGTATGCCCATAACTAATAAAAATAAATTTAAAAAAATTAAGAATAATTTCCCAAATAAAATATCTATATATCCAAAAGAAATATGCTAAAGAGGTGACTTATGCATATTTTAACTTTACTAAATTAATATTCTCAGCTGTGTTTAATGGATAAATTTTTATGGAAATACTAGTTGCATATATTACCATTCCTCTGACATGTGTTTACTGTGAATATATGTCCATTTTAATGCTGGAACAGATGCTTTTCTGACACCTCTTATGGAAAATGTTAGAGCAATAAATCATACATAACAAAAAATTCAGAGTTCGGTGCTGAAGAGATGGCTTAGCAGTTAAGCTACTTGTTTGTGAAGCCTAAGGGCCCAAATTTTATTCCCCAGTACCCATAAAAGCCATATGCACAAGGTGGCCCATGCATATGGTATTCATTTGTAGTGGCTAGAGGCCCTGGCATGTCCTCTCTCTCTCTCTCTCTCTCTCTCTCTCTGTCTGTCTGTCTCTCTCTCAAAATAAATAAATAAAACAAAATAATTTTTAAAAATCAGAGCTCAACTCATGCAATAATGAGAGGTATGAATTGAAAAACAGTAAGTCAATTGCAAATGCAGTAGACAAGAAGAAGCAATACAGATTAGAGCAGAAATTACTGAAACAGGCTAAAATAATAATCCCTAGTAGCTATGGAGATGGCTTAGTGGGTCATAAACTGGTTCCAAAAGAATGCAGACCTGAATTTGGATCCCCAGATATCATGGAGAGCTGGACATGTATGTACTTGTAATTCTACTATTTATCTAGCTCTATAGGAGGCAAATTCAAGAAAGTCACCAGAAGATCCTGAGCCAATTAGTATGGTGTATATAGTGCTGAACAACAAGGGACATGCCTCAAAAAAAGTTGGAAATTGAGGATTGACACCTGACATTGTACATAGAAAACACACATGACCACACTCACACAAAGACACATGCACACACATAAAAGAAAATAACAGGGCTGGAGCAATGGCATAACGGTTAAGGTGTTTACCTGCAAAGTCTAAGAACTCATGACTGAATCTCCAGGTCAAATGTAGCCAGACACACAATGATGCAAGCACATAATGTTGCACATGTGCCACAAGGGGACACATGTTTCTGGAGTTCATTTGCAGTGGTTGAAGGCCCTGGTGTGCCCATTCTCTAAATAAATAAATAAAAAGAAAAAAAAGAGGAAAAAAATAAATCAATACCACATATACAGGCCACAGCCATATTATTAATTCAGAGACAAAATAAACTGTGACATTGAAGAACAGGTTCCTTCCTTTTGATCAACTCCTTTCAAAAGAGTTTGCATTTCTACCATTCAGTCTTTCCTCAGGCATCCTTTTCATTGTTTCAGTGTAAAGTAGTTCAGCCTTCTTCCTTCCAAATTCTAATGTATTTGACAATAGCAACTTCAGCAACCAGTCTCAGTGCCCATAATTTTACATTTACTTGAGTTTCCCAACACTAAATTTTAAATTTCTCAGTTCCATCTCCCCCCCCCCCGCCCGCCATCTCTCTCTATCAAAATAAATAAAAAGAAAAGAACAATAAGTAGAATCAAGCAATGAGTTCTTTGACAAGAACCACTGGTGAAATTAACTAAAGATTGAAAGAAGATCCACATTAATTAAATTACAAGTGATAAGGCATGGTAACAGCTAAACTCCACTGGAATACAGAAGATCATATGGGAATATTTTGAAAACTTATATTCCAAAAACCTGGGAAATCCAGAAGTTAACAATTTTTTAAATACAAATACTAAAATCAAGATTGGGATATAGCAAGCAATCAAATTGAAGCAGTGGTTAAAACTCTCCATGAAGAAAAGTTGAGGACCAGATATATTCATATTGAACTATGTTAAGTTTTAAGGAAGGCCTAGTACTAAAACTTTTCCACATATTAAAAGAGAAACTACCAAGCATCTTATATGAAGCAACTATTATTTTATAACCAAAATTAGATAAAGACATAAGAATAAAACAGACAATTTTCCCAGATGAACATTCATGCAAAAGTTATCAACACAATACTTGCCAATCAAATTCAAGAACTTAGTAAAAGAATGATACACCACGACTAAGGTGGGTTCTTTTCAAAGATATAAGGTTGTCTCAATAAATGGTGATCAATAATTCAGAGTACAAAGTAAACATTGATAGTCATGATCTTTTCCACATATCAC
The DNA here is from genome assembly GCA_036346955.1 of Dipus sagitta. Taxonomy (NCBI): domain Eukaryota; kingdom Metazoa; phylum Chordata; class Mammalia; order Rodentia; family Dipodidae; genus Dipus; species Dipus sagitta. Next base: position 86,438,711 of record CM070773.1, read on the forward strand.
CAATGAAATTGCCAAGTACGAAATTATTAAAAATGTGCCATTCACAATAGCTTTAAAAAATACAATGGCCAGGCACGGTGGCACATGCCTTTAATCCCAGCACTTGGGAGACAGAGGCAGGAGGATCACCAAGAGTTTGAGGCCAGCCTGAGACTACATAGTGAATTCCAGGTCAGCCTGAGCTAGAGTGAGACCCTACCTCAAAAGAAAAAAAATACAATGGACAAAATTGAACTAAGTAAGTGAAAAATACCTGCTATTAAAATTAAGGTACTTAAGAACAAAACTGAAGTATAAGAATGAAAACAGTCTACTTACCTTTGTATTGCTGGGACAAATCACAACCAAAAGCAACTAATGGGAGGAAAGTATTTATTTTGTCTCACAGGCTTAAGGGGAAGCTTCATGATGGCAGGGAAAAGATGGTAGAGCAGAGACTGGACATCATCTCTGCCACAGTTGGTGGAAAACAGCAGCAAAAGAGTGAGCTGGCTATAACACCTCTAAGTCTTCCTCCAGACACACATCTACTCCAGCAAATTTCCACCTCTCAATCTGCCATCAGCTGGGAACCACACATTCACATGAGTTTATGAGGGACATCTGATTTAAATTACCAAGGTGGCCTACAGAATCCATGAAGTCCCCAGCAAAATTGCTATGAGATTCTTCTCATAGGGAAAAAACAAATTTAAACTATGTATAGAAATACCAAATATTCTGAAGAGTTAATGCCATTCTAAGGAGAAAGATTAGTGCTACTGGAGTCATAATACCTGACTTCAAATTACGCTGCAGAGGCATAGTGACCATGACTTCATGGTATTATCACAAAAAGAAAAAAAGCTTACAACTGAAATAGAATACAGCATCTAGAAATAGATTTACACAACCATAACACACTAATATGAGACAAAGATATTAACCTATGCTCTGGAAAATGTACAGCCTTTTCAAAGAATGACACTGGAGAATATATATATATATATAATCTTTGCATTGTATTCATACCTCTCATCCTGAACAAAAAATGAACCAAAATGGATTGAAAACCTTCATATAAATAAGAAAATTGCAATGGAAACCATAAGTAAAACACTTCAACGTAGAGGTATAGGTGATATCTTTCTGAAAACTATACCAATTACACAGGAAATAACCCCAAGAGAAGAACAGAAGGTTACATGAAACTAAAAGGCTTTTATACAGCAAAGGAAACTATCATCAGAGTGAACATATAGTTTATAAAAAGGCAGAAACTTTTCACCATCTATATGTCAGCCAGTATCTTAATATCTACAGTATAAAAAGAACTGGAAAAAAAAAAAAAGCTAGGTACTGGCACATGCCTTTAATCTGAAAAATAAATAAATACATAAATACCAACTGTGTATGTGGGTACATACTCTTAAAGGTCAGTTTGTTTGTTTGTTTGTTTGTTTGTTTAACAGAGAGAGAGAGAGAGAGAATGGGCATTCCAGGGCCTCTAGCCACTGCAAATGAACTCCAGACGCTTGCACCCCCTTGTGCATCTGGGTAATGTGGATCCTGGGGAATTGAACCTAGGTCCTTTGGCTTTGCAGGCAAACACCTTAATCACTAAGCCATCCCTCCAGCCCCTTTTTCTTCTTTTTTTAAGGTCAGTTTATTTATTTATTTGTGGGTACATACTTTTAATCATAGCATGCAAGAGGCAGAAGATCAATACAAGTTCAAGGTTAGCCCTGGGCTAAAGTGACACGCTCATTCAAAACAATAAAATAATAATAACTCACAGGCTAGAGAGATGGCTCTGTGGTAAGAGCACGTCCTGTGCAAGCATGAGGTCCTGAAGATGCCTGAGAGACAACTGTAGTTCATTATCCATGGCCCACATAAACGTGCAAACATATAGCTATGCAAAACTGTAACCTTCATCCTATGAGAAGATGAGACCAGAGGACTGCAAGAGATCCTGGAAAAATGGTAAGTTTTAGAATCAAAACAGGATGCTAGCTCAAGTAAGAGTGGGCACAATATCCAATGTTCCCCTCTACTCACTGCAGGTGAGCTCATTCATCACTGTGTTAACACATATATATGTACACACCACACACATACACATACATTACATGATACATACACAAAATAACACCAACAAAATGCTCTCATCCACAACTGGGATAAACTATAAATAAATAAAAACTGTATAAATAAGTAATACTGTATAAATAAAAAGGAAGTACAAATGGACAAAAATATTTTTAAAAGAGTTCAACATCATTGGGTATGGTGGTACCCACCATTAATCCCAGCACTTGGGAGGCACAGGGAGGAGGATTGTTGTGATTCGAGGATAACCTGGAACTATAGAGTGAGTTTCAGGTCATCCTGGGCTAGAGGGAAAACCTACCTAAAAAAAAAAAATAAAATAAAAATAAAAATAAAAATAAAAACCACTAAAAATAAAGTGTTCCACATTCTTAGCCATGAAGAAAATATAAATTGCAGCTACCTTGATGTTTGATTTACCCACCCCCCAGTCAAAAGAGATAATAACAAGAAAAGTAATGACAAAGCTGGAAGAGGTGGAGTGAGAAGAACCCTTATTCATTAGTGGTGGAAGTATAAACTGGTACAATTGCTGTGGAAATAAATAATTTTATCTAAAACAATACAAAATCAAACAACCCATGTTCTCTCTCATATGTTGATCCTAGCTACAAACATTTAGATTTGTATGTGTGTTGCAGTAAAAATCAGTAGCAGAGGCCAGTAAGGTAGAAAAGGCCAATAAGGGAGGAAGGAGAGAGAAGGATTTAAGATGTAGTGTATATATGTAAGTAGATGAATGGATTACTAGGGGTGCAATGGCCTAAGTGAGGTCATGGGATGAGATTGAGTAAAAGAAGGGTGGAGGTTAAAAAGAAGGGGATAGGGTTAATCAAAATTCAACATGTTGTGAAGAAGCCATGCAAAACCTACTCTTCTGGATAATGGACACCCAGAAGCAATAGACTGTTACTTGAAAAATTTCAGTGTCAGGGATGGAATACCTTCCAGTGATGCCCCCAAAACATTACAGGCCATTGCCAAAGCTCTTGGTTTCCCACCAGAAATAGATGGTAAGACCCTGTTGCTGAAGATTACACATGCCTAGGCTCCAAGATCACTGAGAAATCAAGCTGGAGCTGAGCTAAAAACCTCCTCCCTGTAGATCAGCTGTCAGAAATCTGGAAAAAGCTGAACTGTTTACAGCCCTTTGGGAGACAGAAGTCATCAGTGGTGCAAACAAGGCACATTGCAAGCCTTAAGTTTGGCCAGCCAGGCAAAATGACTGAATGGGTGTAATAATTGCATGTCTATTATGGGAGAAACCAACTGCTCTCTAATTGGTCTGGAGGCCCACTCAATGGGAGGGAATACATGCCTGGTACTGAAAACATGATTCAAAGCCTATGATAGGGGAGGTCATGAGCCCTAAGAGTGCAACACCTGCTCTTGTCTGGCTAAATGCATATATTATGCTCACCAAACTGTCTTGTAAGCACTTTGTTTAACATTCATACCCATATATTAATCCTACTCTCACCTTTAGTTAGAGAAGCTTCTCTTTTCAGATGGCAGTGACCATGGGGTGACCTACAAAGCACCATAGTACTGAGAAGTTATAGAGGAGTATATTCAGCACTGAAATATCTCTGTCATATCTTCCAAGGCTCAGGGTCGATAGTGGAAGAGGTGGCAGAAAGAATGTAAGAGCCAAAGGAAGGGTAGGACTGCTTTTACAATGCAATAGTTCAGACAGAAGTTGACCTCACAGTGCCTGGCACTACCTTCACAAGACCCTCATAATAGGAAAAGATGATTACATCAAAATAGAAGAGAGTCTAATGGAGAGAGTGAGGGGATATGATGGAGAGTGGATTTGTGAAGGGGAAAGTGAGGGAGGGGGAATTATTATGGTTTATTTTCTGTAATTATGGAAGTTGTCAATAAAAAATTTTAAAAACAGAACTACCATATGACACAGCTCTAATGGTCCTATGTATCAAGTTAAAGGGCATTTAAAATCTTATGACAGAGATATTTATAATCCATGTTTATTTTGGTACTTCATGAGCTAGGAAGTGGAACTAGCCATGTTTATGGACAGATGAATAGATAAAGTGTGGTACATATATGCATTGGAATTTTGTGCAGCTGTGAAACAAAGAGAAATCATTCCAGAAAACAGATGGGACTCTAAATCATATTAATTAGTCCTGACTAAGAAAGGCAAATTCCACATTTCCTCTTATAGGTGGATCACAGATTTTAATATATATTATTAATAAGTATATAATTGTGTTGCAGTTACCATCTCATTCCAGGGACAAATACCTGACCAGATGTAGTATATAGAAGGAAATGGATTATTTCAGGCTTACAGAATCCAGAGGAAGATTCTTCATGGTGGAAGAAGCTGGCTCACATTATCATACATCCACAGCAAAAAGAGAATAGACAGTACCAGCCAACATGAGCTGACCCTGGATACATACCTTAGGGCTGGTCTCAAGATGTGCCCCCAGTGATACCTCATCCACCAGGGCTCCATCCAATGGAGACTAAGTAGCAAGCTTACTCACAAATACCTTAAGGCTATGGGGGACATTTACATTCAAACCACTACATGTTGATACATTAATTTTTTTTTGGGGGGGGGGTTCGAGGTAGAGTCTCACTCTGGTCCAGGATTACCTGGAATTAACTCTGTAGTCTCAGGGTGGCCTTGAACTCATGGTGATCCTCCTACCTCTGCCTCCCGAGTGCTGGGATTAAAGGCATGCGCCACCACACCCAGCATGATATATTAATTTTGTGTATATGCCATGGCACTATAAAGGAGAACATAACAGAGGTAAATAGATATTAAGATGGAAAAGAAAAGAGAAAATAAACTGGGTAATGAAATACATGTGGCAAGAAAACAGTGGTGGTTACTAGGAAGTAAGGGGACCAAAAGAAGGGCATGGAGCCAATGGAGGTGAATGGGGTGAAGAATATTTAAAAAGTGTGAAATTTCATATTCAGACCCAATATTTTTTATGATAATATAAATATAATAAATAATTTTTTTTAAAAAATAATACAATATTAGTTTTGAAGATCTTAGTGAGATCTCAGAAACAGGAAAGGTTAAACTGAGGGTTGGCTATTTGTACCATAAATAAGTGCATTCACTTTGTGAAAACTCAGTTTTGCATAAATGCTTTGGTTTTATATGTGAAAGTTATAGATATATGTCATTACAATACTATTTGCATACCTCAATGATTAACAATAGAATTGTTATAATTGAATGTATGCAATGTTCACTCTTGTCCTCATCAAATTGGTTTTAGTGCTTTCAACTGAGTATTCATGTACCCTTCCTTTGGTGACGCAAAGAACAATAAATTTTTGCTTGAATTAGTTGTGTGCCATATTTGTTTATTTTCTGGTCTGGAACTTATGTAGATCAGGTTCACTTGGAACTCACAGCAATCCTACCTCAGTGTTGCAGTTACCTTCTCATTGATGGGACAAAGCACCTGACCAAAAGCAGATAATGAGAAGAATGTTGTTATTTTGTCTTATAATCTCAAGGGGAAGAAGAATCATGATGACAGAAGAAAGTATGGCATGGACATCACCTCTGCCACAGCAGGTGGAAAACAGCAGCAAGAGAGTGAGCTAATGTCTGCCAAGGGGAAGCTAGTTAAAACATGCCTAAGCCTGCCCAAAAAAAACACCTCCAGCAAAGTTCTACTTCCCAAATTGCTATCAGCTTGGGACCAAACATTCAGAATACATTCTTCACTTGTCACCCATAAACTGATGACCTTTCATAATGCTAACTACAGTGTATTCAAACTTTAAAGTCCCTCTTTTTTTAATCAATTCCAACACTGTTCAAATATCCCCCAAATCCATAGTCTTTTAAGTGTGATCTTGTAAAGCCAAAAGCACATATGTACAGAGTAAACATTATTAATCCAAAATGTGGCATTGCAAGGAAAGATTGAACCAACGTCAAATCTAAAACAAACTGGACAAACATCAAATCCTGTAACCCCATGTCCAACATGTATAATTAGTGACACATTCTCTTGGGTTCCAATTCTGACTCTGTAGCTGGGCTTCCCACAGCCCAGGGAAAAAATGCCATACTGAGCTATCAGCTTTCCTTGGCAGCCATCCCATAGTCCTTGTATCTCTAAATATTCTGGAGTCTTCAACTTAAATCCATGGTGCATTCTCATGGCTCCACTGGTCTTCCATGCAGGGACATTAACAACCCTACCTCACATTGTCCTAGTGACCAATAAAAAAAAAAAAACTCCTTGCAAATCCAATGGTCCCCAACTTTCCTGAATTTGTTATACTCCCATACTAGCAGGGAGGCCACTAAATTTATTAATCCAAGGAGGATATAGCTGACTTTGAAGTTTAAAAATCTTCAGCATTCTGGCATCCTCCTTTCAAAAGAGTCAGCACTCTTTCTGCTGTCCCAGTGCAGAGCAGCTGGATTAATCTAAATAGTAGTAATCTCTCAATCAATTGCATCTGAAATGAGCTGCTGTCTGTTGCCCAAATTTCATTTCTTTAACTGTGCTATATTCATCAGCTCAAACTTGTTCATTTCTTTTAAATTCAACCACATTCAAGTTTTCTGGACACAGGTAAAATAGCACATCTCTCACAAACTGCCATTAGTCCACTTCTAACAAACATTTTCCTCTTATAAGCCAAACCTCACAGTTCACAGTTCTTATTACATTCAGTTCTTTCAACTCTCCATTCAGAATATTCCACCAATCTCTGCTTAAAGCACTGCAAAATGTCTCTTAAATCAAGGTTTCAAATCCCTCCATATTCCTTCCTCAAATCTACAACAAAAGGCCAAAACCCACACAGTCAGGTATCTAGCAGCAACAACTCCATTTCCTCTGGTACCAACTTTCTCTTGTACTTAACCTTCTCATTGCTGGGACAAAGCACCTGACCAAAAGCAGATGATGAGGAAAGTTTTTGTTTTGGCTTATAGTCTTAAGGGGAAGCTTCATGATGGCAGGGAAAGCATGGCATGAACAGACTCTGGATAGCACCTCTGCCCAAGTGGAAAACATAAAGAAATTGAGTTATCTCTCAAAAAAGGGAAAGCTGGCTATAACACCCCTAAACCTTCCCTAAAGGCACACTTCCTCAAGCAAACCTCCACCTCCCAAATAGCCACCAGCTGGGTAGCAAGTATCCAGAACACATGAGCTATCTGATTCAAACCACACGAGTCAGCCTACCAATTTCTGGGCTTATAGGCATAAGCAACCACACCCATCTATGGATTTAATTTCTGTAGGAGAAGCATAGCTAGGGTGGCCCTTGGACGAGGCCCTGAGATTACAACACATGCCAGACTGCTACTTCCCCTCTGAGCCAACCTAAACCCTGCCTAAACACCCAAACACCGCTGATGTAAGAAATGAGCCAATGAAAAAGGGACAACACAATGCCAAACAAGGAAAGGACCAATGGTAAGCAGGGAAGGGGTATACAAAAGGACCAAGGGGAAGTTGGGAAGGGGTATATAGAGATGTCTGTTTTCCTCAATTAACTTCTGCCTTTAGCTTCTCACCTGACTCCTAGTGTCTGTGTCCTTGACTCTGTGCCTTCTTATCTCCACCCCCAAGGGCTGTTCAGGGGATCCAGCAACAGCTGGCGCCCAACATAGTGCTCCTCTTTACCCGTGTAGGCATGGGTTCTGACCTCATGTCTTGGGTCCTGATTTTTACTCCCTTTCCCCCATTTCTCCCCCTGGCACCCTCGCAGAAGCCCTCCCTCTCTCGCAGTGCAATGCAGTGCCCCCACTCCGTGTTTTCTCAGTAAGTTGGCCCCTTTTGTGTTCCATGTTCTTTGCCCCTCCAAGGTGAGTGAGACGGCCTCTCTTTGTTTTTCTCTCCATGTTTATCCATCTGAACGTTAGGGAGGTACATTCTTCATGCTCGGTTCACCCGCGGCTCCACATAGGGGCTGACCCCCCCCCCCAGGAGACAGAACCCCAGAGTGGTCACCCGACTGGCACTCCTTGACTGGAGACACCGTGTGGGCATACGGCTGTGGCCTAACAAACCACAGAAGTCCCCCACTAAGTACAAGACACTTCTTGTCTCTTCTGCTTTCGCTTTGCCTATGAGATGGGCAACCTGCCATCAAACTGCACTCAAATCCCTTCTTGTAACTTGGGGACTTAAGGTTAAGTCTGCAGAATTGGAGGATTTTTGGAATGAGGCTGCAATACTGGCACCCTGGATCTCTCCTGAGAACATGTAGGACCCAGACTTATGGATGAGGGTTCTCTTCCTTACCAGGAAGCATGAAGTTGGTTCAGGGATTGTTCCGCCTGCCTCTTTTGTCCCTATTCTCCTTGCCATCACAGAAAGTTTGATGTCTTCTTGTACTGAAGAAGTCACAGCTGCCACAGCTCCAGCATCAAGAAGTGGCAAAAAAAAAAAAAAAAAAAAAAAAGGTCACATTTAACTATGTGGTGGTGAACTGAAGTTTTACATAAACAATGCCATACTTTTGTTACATGATATCATAAATATAATTACTGAGTTTATGTTCTAGGTCAACTTCAACTTACATAGAGGATTATTAAAAATAACAGAATTCTCTCTGAAGTGGTAATTTATAATTTGTCAGGTATTTTTAAAAAAAAAAAGATTATAATGTCCTGTTACTTAAAAGGAGGAGCCAACTGACCTGACTTCTAAGCCAGCCTGCCTCAAGATAGCAGCAAAATTTGCCTTAGTTACTTCTAACAAAGTCATTTCCAAGTGTGTTATTGGTATTAATAACATAAAATTGTCTTTAGACTACTTGCTTGTTAGTGAGTAATAGGATTAATCAATTTGGTGTAGTTTTTCTTAATAGCCTTATAAGAAAGATGTTTAATAGTGGGGTGAGATGGGTTGATTGAAGGATCTGGGAAGGAATTTTTCAATGTTGGGGCATAGAATGTTCATTAAAAATGCTTTTTGAGTAGTACATAGATCAAAATGTTAAAGTATGTGTATAAAGATGTGCATGTGTAAGAAAGAATTTTCAGGCTAAACCTAAATACCATGCCTCAAGTTAGAGATTTTTCAACTGTTTACAAAATCTTAAACTGAAAACTAATTTTCAGGCTAAAATATGTTGTGATAGCTTGCTTAAGCTTATCAAATTTAAGTCATGGGTAAAACATAAAATCGTTTTATGTTAATAAATTTCTATGGTACATAAAATCAATAGCTATCAAGATTAAGCCAAAATCACTGGTTGTCAAATGGTGTCTTTTCTTTCAGAAAAAGATTTATCAAGGGTTATATTAAAATTTATCTAGCTGTTTTGGCTCAGAAAAGACCAGATTCTGCTCTATTGTATATAAAGTAACTGTCTCATTTATGACATTTTAAGTCCAGTGCTTATAATAACAAAATTAACTCTTAACACATATTCCCTACTTTAGGGTACAGCCTCAAACAATGGTCCTCATCTGAGAACAATAATATTCAAGCTCTGTGGTTCTGTTTCCAATATCCTCTGGGTAATTGGTACCTACACAGGTATCTGAACTAATCAAAGATATTTTCAAACACAGGTGCTAAGACTTTATACTGTCTTACCTGTCCTTTTCTGACAATTTCTAGGTTAAATTAGTTAGTTTGTAAATCAATTAGTACTATTTTCTTTCTTTCTTTTTCTTTTTTTGGTTTTTTGGTTTTTTTTTTTTTTTTTTTTTTTTTTTTGAGGTAGGGTCTCGCTCTAGCCCAGGTTGACCTGGAATTCACTATGTAGTCTCAGGGTGGCCTTGAACTCATGAGGATCCTCCTACCTCTGCCTCCCAGGTGCTGGGATTAAAGGAGTGCGCCACCACGCCCGGATAGTACTATTTTCAAGACTGATAACAGGTTCTGCCTATATTTATAAATGTTAGATATTTAAGGTGTGAGATGTGCCTACTTTCTATACCTCATATATATGGCTTATGCTGCCACAGTACAACAAAAATTTTAAAGATTGGAAAAAATGATTTTAGAAGCCCTTGTGCCATTCTTTAACTAAATCTATTTCAGTAATCAAATGTGCTCTAAAAGACAATTTGACCTCACCTGGATCATTACATATGCTATTATGAGTAGAGTTATTTTGTTTCTAATTATTCTCCTTAAGTGTCTCCTACAGCATGTGTTATGCCAACGCACCATCAATAAGTTTACACTCCAGGTACTCATGGCTCTTGAACATTCTAATCATGGTCCACCTCATGATGTCGTTTGGGCCAGGCTCACAGAAATCCATGAAGCCTCTATATAAATTGGCCTCTCAAACACCCTGGCATGTCTCCCAGAATGGTCATCCTTCCAGGGCTGGTAGTCAAAGACAGGTAATTTCCTCTTGGGCTGGGTAAACCTAAGACAGGACATGAATTAAAAATTCATGTGCCAATGATGGGTAAGGCTTAACCTTGAAGAGGACAATCTAAGACAGACATGGTCCATTATGCTGGGTGTCCTCTGAGGCACGAGTAATAAAACCAGAGCATTAGGCTCAAAATCCCGCTGGAATACCAAAAGAAATTTTTAAAAAGGGTGGATATGTAGGAGAAGTATAGCCAGTGGGCAATGGGACAAGGCCCTGAGATTACAGCACATGCGCAACTGCTACTTCCCCTGTGAGCCAACCTAAACCTTGCCTAAATACCCGGACATCACTGGCGAAGGAAACGAGCCAGTGAAAAGGGGACAACACAATGCCAAACAATGAAAGGACCAATGGGAACTGGGGAAGGGGTATATAGAGATGTCTGTTTTCCTCAATAAATGAATCTGCTTTCAGCTTCTCACCTGACTCCCAGAGTCTGTGTCATTGACTCTGTGCCTTCTTACCCCCACTTGCAAGGGCTTTTTTGGGGATCCAACAATGAATTTCTATGATAGATATTCTTTTATTCTCCCCACAAGAATTCTCTCCAATGTTAGGACCTAGATCACTGGTCTGCAAATAACAATGAACATGTGGAATAAGATTCAATCAGGAATAAATTGAGGACTAGAGATTGATCTGAGCACTTCATTATTATTGGGTAACAAAGGTGAGACTTAAAGACTACAACTCAGAAGTAAACTTATAAAGCCACCTAGAGTAGTGAAAACAAAGATGATGGTTAATATCAGTGGTTTTGGTGCTTAGCCTCATTCTGTATTCTTCTGGTGATGTTTAAGCAGTATCAATGCCAGTGTCATAGTACATATATTCTTAGTACTTTTATTCTGTTACAACTTCAGTTTAGAACTCCTTTGAGGATACTGTTAGGTCCAGGCAGGTATTGGAATCAAGAGCTTAGGGTTTGACTACATTAGGTGTATGATTTCCTTGTGTGCTGTGTGACTTTTCCTTATTGCAGCATTTCAGTGTCAAGTCTTACAAAATGGATTTGGCTAGCCAAATTAAAATAATGAATTCAAGGCAAATTCAGTTATGTGGAGATATTTCATGCACAGTGATTTGATTTTATTTGTGTTGGAAACTATAAATTAACAGAAAGCACTGAAAGTGATGGACATGACTTTATATGTTCTTACATGCATTATACATGTCTTAAATGTCTTCTATGTTGAGAAGTTAAAAATATTTTGTTGCTGGTTCATTTCCTAAATGTGTTTCTCAGCCTTTTACCAAATTATTTTAGATCTTTCCTAACTGCTTCAGATCACTCTGTCAGTGGATCATTTGCATTATTCAAGAGTACATAATAGATATGAATTTTTCTTATTTTAATAAATTTCAGTCTCTAAGTCCTGAGAGGGCTTTTGGGATTATTTTTGTGTATACATATGTGTATTCAGTACCATCTTTTGAGTGACAAAGATTCATTCCTTTTTCAAATTCTTCTCTGTTCTAGGTGTCAGTATTGAGATATGAACACAATAGTAATATAGTTAATGATAGCTCAAATATCTATCATTCAGGAAAGAACCTAGAACCCAGAAAAATACACCTGAGCAAACCATTCCTGGTTTCTTGAAACAGGAACTTGCTATGCACCACTTCCAGATCTGAAGCTCATGGTATAAACAAGGCCTGCGACACACATTTGCTCATTTTGTCAAGCACTGGGATAATGTAATGTGCCCCCAAACCTTGCTTTATTGTATCACTGAAATATGCTTATGAAAAAAAAATGCTTAGGGGCTGGAGAGATGACTTAGTGGTTAAAGCACTTGCCTGCACAGCCAAAGGACCGAGGTTTGATTCCCCAGGACCCACGTAAGCCAGATGCACAAGGGAGCGCACATGTCTGGAATTGGTTTGCAGTGGCTGGAGGCCCTGACATGCTCATTCTCTCACTCTCTCTCCCTCTTTCTCTGTCAAATAAATGATTAAATGTTAAAATACTTTTTAAAAAAGAAAGAAAGAAATTATTTGGACTGGAGCGATGGCTTAGCTGTCAAAAGGTGCTTGCCTACAAAGCCAAAAGGCCCAGGTTTGATTCCCCAGGACACACATAAGCCAGATGCACAAGGTGACACATGTGTCTGGAGTTCATTTGCAGCAGCTGGAGGCCCTGGTATACCCATTCTCAATATCTCTCTCTCTCTCTCTCTCTCTCTCTCTCTCTCTCTCTCTCTCTCTCTCTCTGTAAAATAAGTAAATAAAAATATTTTTAAAAGAAATGCTTATATGTAAGTGTGTAAGGCTACATAGTTCTACCCCACAGACTAAGTCCTGAAAATTTCAAAGCAAACCAACATCATAGCCAACATATTTACAGTAATTAAAAATAGACTCAACAAGAAAACAAAGGGCAACTGTAAATGTAGGTATGAAAGTAAGAAAATTGGTTGAAATAAAAATGTTTGTCCCTTAATTGATCTAAAGATCAAGAATATAAAATTGGAGACTTCTGGGTAAGATGGTGGCAGAGTAGCCATGCCAAAGCAGCCAGAATAAGAGAAAAATAGCAAAATACACTCTTCTACTGAAAAATGAAAACAGATAAGTAATTATTGACCACAGCAGAGAAGCAGGAGAGACCCAGAGCTTCTAGCAAGAAGGAAACCATCCAGAATTGGCTCTCACAGCAGCAGTCCCAGTCTGTACACCCGCCTGGTCTGGCACAGAGCTACAGGAACAGAAGCCAGGTGAAGGGATTTTCCACTCACTCCAGCCTCATTGCAAAGTCAAGAAATCTAAAGAGGAAGATAGCAGGGACCAGCTGAGCAGCTGCTGAAGGAGAATATCAGCTCTGGTACAACTCTAGGCACCAGCACTCCCTCCCTTCCCCCAACCACCAGTGCCACAAACCACCAGGGAACTCATCCACCCATGCCCCCCAGCCACACAGCATCCAGCACAGCCAATCAGAATACCAGATCCAGCAACACAAGCAGTCTAACTGAGCCTATAGCAAAAGAGAGAGTGACTGAAGTGGGTACTCGGCATAGGTGAGATTGGATACCATCCTAAAAGGTAATAGGACCTACTCACACAAAGCCAGGTACAGAGGGCTGCACTGGAATTGCTAATCTCACCTTCCATATAAGGACAGGTTATGTGTTAGATTTGATTGATGTATTTTTGGTCAGTTTTGCCATTCTTAAATAAGCTGTATTTTGGTGTCGACTTTTGTTGCCTTTGATGTTTCCTAATTTATAAGACCTTTGTCTTTTTCTTCTGTCATTATTGGTGGTAGGATCTCACTTGGCCCCAGGTTTACCTGGGACCCATTTCAGACCTGAAATCTCAGCCTCTCAGTTGACAGGATTAAGGGTGCGAGACAACAGACACCCTTAGGGACTTTGACTTTATGAGATTATTTGTTTGTATTAATCCCTGAACTTGCATAAACACTCTTCTGGATTTGATTATGTACAGAGATCAGTTAAATTTTAGAATTTTTCAGTAATTTGCTCCACCAAGCCTACTAGAATACTTGCATAGCAGGCAAACCCAGGGTCACTTCTGCTATTATGCTGAGAGTAATATAACAGCCACAGCTGGCACCTTAAACTCCTACCCTGAAGATATATTAAGGCAGATTTACATGACTAAGAATACTGCAGATAATTAGAAAACCAAAGCATCAAATTCACTAACTCAAGACAAAAAAATCTCTGCATTATAATACAAGAAATGCCAAAAACTCAAGACAATTCCACCAAAAATTATAACTCTTATCTGAAGTGACCTCCAATGGGACTGATTTAGATTAAATGCCTGAAAAAGAATTTTAAAAAAGATTATATCTATTTTAAAAGAAATCAAAGAAGAAAACAAACTCCTTAAGGAGTACCAAGAGATCACAGGAAACCAACTTAGTGAAATAAGGAGGTCACCATGATATGTGAGTAAGGAAATAGAAATAATGAAAAAGTACCAATCAGAAATACTAGAAATGCAAAACAAAGTAAGTCAACTAGAAAACTCTAGAAAGAAGCTGGGCTTGGTGGCACATGCCTTTAATCCTAGCTCTCAGGAGGCAGAAGTAGGAGGATTGCCGAGAGTTCGAGGCCACCATAAGTATACAGAGTGAATTTCAGGTCAGCCTGGGCGAGTGTGAGACTCTACCTCAAAAAAGCAAAACAAACAAAACAGAGAAAACTCTAGAAAGTCTCACCAGCAGAATGAATCAAGGAGAGGACAGATTATCTAAACTAGAAGACAGGACAACAGACTAATACAGTCAAAAAAAGAAAAAGACAAACTAATATACAGGCAGGAATGGGAATTTCAAGATTCTCAGGACATTGTGAAGAGATCAAACATAAGAATTCAGAGTGTAGTAGAAGGAAAATAATTTTACTCCAAAGGCATCATAAGTATTCTCAATAAAATCATGGAAGAGAATTTCTCAAAATATGGAAAGAGATGCCAATACAAATACAGGAAGCTTTTAGAACACCAAACATACTAAATCAGGAAAGAACCTCTCACTGACATATTATAATTAAACTACTAAACATGCAAACCAAAGAAAATATATTGAAAGCAGTTAGAGAGAAAAAGCAAGTCACATATAAAGGCAAGTCCATCAGTATGACAGCAGATTACTCAACACAAACTATAAAGTCAGAAGGGCTTTGAATGATGTATTCGAAGTTCTGAAAAATAACAACTGTCAACCAAGATTATTTTATCCAGCAAAGCTATCCATCCAAATTGATGGAAAAATAAGAACATTCCACAATAAAAACAGACTAAAGAAATATATGACCACTAAAGCAGCTCTACAGAAAATACATGAAGGGATCCTTCATGCTGAAGAAAAAGAAAAGCACACACATAAGGAAATGAGAAAAAAAATAAACCATACTCAAATAATGGTTAATACAATAGAGTAAAGGAAAACCCAAAAGAACTACAAAACAAGAAGAATGGCAAGAAAAAATATATACCTTTCAATAATAACTTCAATATCAATCTGCAAGACTGGATTAAAAGGCAGGATCCTGGGCTGGAGAGATGGCTTAGCAGTTAAGGCATTTGCCTGCAAAGCCAAAGGACCCTGATTCAATTCCCCAGGACCCATGTTAGCTAAATGCACAAGGGGGTGCATGCATCTGGAGTTCGTTTGCAGTGGCTGGAGGCCCTGGTGTACCCATTCTCTCCCTCTCTCTCTCTCTCTCTCTCTCTCTCTCACTCTTTCTCTGTCAAATAAATAAATAAATAAATTATTTTTTTTAAAGGCAGGATCTTAATGTGTGTTGCCTCCAAGAGACTCACCTTTCCATAAAATAATGGGCCTAGGAAATAGGCATATATTGCTATCCTAATAATTGATAGGATAGACTTCAAAGCCAATCTTAGTGAGGAAAGATAAAGGAGGTCACTTTATATTGACTAGAGGAATGATCTAACAGGAGGACATTACAATTCTAAACAGAACACCTAACATGGGGCTCCCAATTTCATCAAACAAACACTATTAGACATAAGGCCATAGATAACATCTAACACAATTATAGTGGGTAACTTCACCACCCAACTCTCATCAATTGTCAGGTCATCCTGGCAAAAAAATAAATAAACTGAAGGCTGGAGAGATGGTTTAGTGGTTAAGGCACTTGCCTATAAAGCCAAAGGATCCAGGTTCAATTCTCCAGGACCCATGTAATCACAAGGTGGTGCATGCATCTGGAGTTCATTTGCAGTGGCTGGAGGCCCTGATGCACCCATTATCTCCTTGTGTCTTTCTCTATATGTATCTGTGTCTTTTTCTCTCTGTCTTCACTTAATAAAAAATTTTAAAAAATAGAAGATAAACAGAGAATCATCTGGATTAAATGAGCTCATATAACAAATGGACCTAACAGGCATAATCAGAATATTCCTTCCAAATTCTGCAGAATACACATTCTTCTCAGAAGCACATGGAACATTCCCTAAAATAGACCACATAGTAGAACACAAAGCAAATCTTAACAAATACAGGAAAATTAAAATAATTCCTTGCACTCTATCACAATGGGAATAAACTACAAATCAACAACAAGAAAAGCTATGGGAGTTTCCCACCAGGAACAGATGGTAAGACCCTATTGCTGAAGACTCCACAGGCTTGGGCTGCAAGATCACTGAGATATCAAGCTGGAAGTGAGCTGAAAACTTCCTCCCTGTAGACCAGCTGACAGAAAGCTGGATAAAGCAGTGCCACATGCAGTTCTATGGAAGAGAGAAGTCATCAATGGAGATAAACAACAGTGGACACTGCAAGCCTTAAGTTTGGCCAGCCAGGCCATTGAGCCAATGGGTACAATAGTTGCATGTCTGTTATGTGGGACACCAACTGCTCTCTAATTGGACTGGAGGGAACTGATCCATGGGAGGGAGTATATGTCTGTTATTGAAAACCTATGGTGGGGGAGGTCATGAGCCCCTAGGGTGTCTGACTAAATGCATATATTATGCTCACCAAACTGCCTGGTAAGCACTTCTCTTATTGTTCATACCTATATATTAATGCTACTCTCACTTTTGATTAGAGAAGCTTCTCATTTTAGATGGCAGTGACCTCTGGGATGACTCAAAATATACCATAGTGCTGAGAAGAAGTGACCGAGGAATGCTCAGCACTGAAACATCTCTCTCACACCTTCCAAAGCTCAGGGTCCATTGCAGAAGAGGTGGCAGATAAAACGTAAGGGCCAAAGGAAGGGTAGGACTCCTTACACTGCAATTTTCCAAACACAAAATGGCCTGGATATCCGTGACCTCACAATCCCTGGTACTACCTACACAAGACCCTCATAATAGGAGGAAAATGTACTCACATCAAAATAAAAGAAGATAATTGAGGGGGGGAGGGAACATGATGGAGAGTGTATTTGTCAAGGGAAAAGTGGGGGAGGGGTATGTTTTCTAGAATTACAGAAGTTGTTGATTAAAAAATGGAAAAAGAATATAAAAATGTATAGATGTGGCTGAAGAGAAGGCTCAGCATTTAAAGGCTATTGCTTGCAAATCCTATTGGCCTGTATTTAATTTTCAAGTACCCACGCAAACTCAGATGTACAAAGTGGCACATGTGTTTATAGTTTGTTTACAGCAGCAAAAGGCACTTGTTTTCCCATTGTCCTGGTCTTTTTCTGTGTGTCTCTAACTCTTAAATAAATAAATGAAACTGTATAGAAGTTCCATGTAGTGATACACACTTGTAATCTCAGAACTCATGGGGGCAGGAGGGAAGGGGTAGGAGGATCATGAGTTAGAGGTCATCCCAGACCTTATACTGAGTTCCATATAATCCTGGGCTACTTTGCATAACCTTTCCTCAATAGAGAAATAAGTCTCAATAAAGAACAATATATGCAAAGCTGCAATGGATTTTTAAAGGACTTCAAACAAAATTAACATATCATATAATAAGCCATATATGATCTTTCACTTTGACATACAAATTCTCAATGTGCATTTACTTTTAATCGTCTACACTCATTTCATCAAACAGGCATGAAATAAATTGTATTATATAATTATTATTTGGTGTTAAATGCTTGTGCATTACATATATGAATAATGTCCAAAAAAGGAATATCAAGAAATGATTAGAGACTTCCAGGTAAGATGGTGGCATAGGAGCCATGCCAAATCAACCTAGGGAGGGATTTAAGCAAAACTGCAGAAAAACACACTCTTCTTCTGAAAAGTGAAGGAGAATAGGATATTCGTAGACACAGTGGAGAAGCAAGAGAGACCAAGATCCACCAGAAAGGGGAAAATGGCCAGAATTCCACTGAGGCACTTGTGGCCCACTGATCTGCATGATTTATGTTCCTGCCTGGCACCAGCCCACCAGGCATGCCAAGCAACAGCAGCAGAGACCAAACAAGGGGATTTATCAACCTCAAAAGCCTCCTTGCAAAGTCAAGAAATCTGAAGGAAAGACAGCTGAGATCAACTAAGGAGTTACTGAAAGGGATACAGGGGAACTCTGTGAGCAACTCCAGGTTTCTGCACTCTCACATCCCCCAACCATCAGAACTGCGAATCTCTGGCATTGAACCCCTGGTGGCAGCACATCCAGCACATCTTATCAGAACTCCAGCTCCACAGCAAAACATAGAGGGATCAAGGTGGGCACTCAGCATTGGTGAGATTGGAAGCTACCCCAAAGGTAACGAGGCCAATTGACAAAAAAAATAAAAATAAAAAGAAAGAAATACAGGTACATAGGCCTGCATTGGAGGAGCTAATCTGTCTTTCTATGTCAGGGAAGGTTATGGGTTACATATTCTTAGTTGGCTTTACCATTTTCAAATAAGCTCTATTTGGGGGTTGAATATTGTTGCCTTGATGCTTTCAGATTTATAGGATCTTTGTCTTTTGCTTCTGTCATTGTTGGGGGCAGGGTCTCATTCAGATCCAGGCTGACCTGGAACCCAATTCAAAACAGAAATCTCTACCTCTCAGCTGACAAGATTAAGGGTATAGAACAGCACACACTTAGGAATTTTGGCTTTATAAGACTATCTGTTTGTTTTAATCCCCACACCTGCATACTCTGTGCTGGTTTTTATTGAATGTGTATATTGTTCAGTTGAAGTTTAGAATTTGCCAGTAAATTGTTCCACCCAGTCCACTAGAATACTTGCTTAGCAAGAAAACTCAATACATAGGATTACTTCTGCAGTTGGATTGGGGTACAAGAGCTACACTTGGCACCTTAAACTTATGACCTGAAAGTATATTAAAGTGGATCACTACATATAAGAATACTGCAGATATGTAGAAAACCTCAGCATCAAATAAATTCAGCATGCAAAAGTCACTATATTATAATACAAGAAACACAAAGAATCAAGGCAATACAATCCCATCAAAAATTATAAATCCATCAGAAATGATCACCAGTGAGAAGACTGTTTCAGATGAAAAGCTTATCAAAGCTTTCAAAATAATAATTATATCTATACTCAAAACAATCAAAGAAGAAATCAAAAGAATCAAAGAAGAAATGAAAGGAATCAAAGAAGAAAACAAACTCCTAAAAGAGAGCACAGCTTAATGAAATAAAGAGGTCATTACAAAACTTGTGTAAGAAAATAGAAAAACTGAAAAAAAAAAAAAAAACCAGACTGAAATCCTAGCTCCGAAGAACACAGTCTGTCAAATAAAAAACTCTGTGGAATGTCTCACCAGTAGAATGGACAAAGAAAGGAGAGAACAGAATATCTAAACTAGAGGACCAGGTGGCAGACCTAATACAGTCCAACAAAGAGAAAGACTAGCTAATAGGAAGGTATAAATGGGAATTTCAAGATATCTGGGACATTATGAAAATATCCAACATAAGAATTCAGGGTATAGTAGAAGGAAAAGAATTCCAATCCAGATGCTTAGTAGGCATTTTCAACAAAATCATAAAAGAAAACTTTCCCCAGATTGGGAAAGAAATAACAATGCAGACACAAGAAGTTTTTAGAACACCAAACAGACAAAACCTGGAAAGAACCTCTCCTCACCATGTTATAATTAAACTACTAAACACACAAACAAAATAAAATATATTGAAAGCAGTTAGAGAGAAAGCAAGTCACCTACAAAGGCAAGCCCATCAGAATAACAGCAGATTACTCAACACAAATTTAAAAAACCCAGAATGGCTTACAATGATGTATTCCAAGTTCTGAAAGATAAAAACTATCAGTCAAGACTACTTTATCCTACAAAACTATCTATACAAATTGGTGGAGAAATAGGGACATTCCACAACAAAAGCAGGCTGAAGGAATTTATGACAACTAAAGCAGCTCCACAGAAAATACTTGAAGGAATCCTTCATGATGAAGAGAAGGCAGAACACACACAGGAGGAAATAGGAAAAAAATAAACCATATTCAAATAACAGTTAAAACAAATGAGTAAAGGGAAAACTGAAGGCACTACAAAATAAGAAGAATGGCGAGAATAAATACATACCTTTCAATAATAATTCTTTTTTTAAATTTTTTTTGTTTATTTTTATTTATTTATTTGAAGAGTGACAGACAGAGAGAGAAAGAGGCAGATAGAGAGAGGGAGAATGGGTGCACCAGGGCTTCCAGCCACTGCAAACGAACTCCAGATGTGTGCACCCCGTTGTGCATCTGTCTAATGTGGGTCCTGGGGAATCAAGCCTCAAACCAGGGTCCTTAGGCTTCACAGGCAAGTGCTTAACCACTATGCCATCTCTCCAGCCCAATAATAATTCTTAATAGCAATGGAGCCAATGTCCCAACCAAAAGACACAGGCTTGGTGACTGCATGAAAAGGCAAGATCCTGCCATTTGTTGCCTCAAGGAAACTCATCTCTCAATAAAAGATAGACTGTGTCTTAGGGTGAAAGGATGGAAAATGGTATTTCAAGCAAATGGGCCAAGGAAACAAGCAAGATTTGCTAACCCAATATTTGGCAGGATAGACGTCAAACCAACATTAGTGAGGAAAGATAAAGAAGGTCATTTTATACTGATTAAAGGAACACTCCAACAGGAGGACATTAAAATCCTAAACATATATGCACCTAACATGGGGGCTCCCAATTTCATCAAACAAACACTATTAGACTTCAGGTCACAGATAACACCAAGCACAATTGCAGTGGGTGACTTCAATACTCCATTCTCATCAATTGACAGGTCATCCCAGAAAAACAAAACAAAACAAACAAACAAACAAAACCAGAGAGACGTCTGTATTAAATTATGTCATAGCACAAGTGGATCTAACAGATATCTACAGAACATTCCATACAAATGCTGCAGAATTTACATTTTTCTCAGTGGCACATGGAACATTCTCTAAAATATATTAGGACACAAAGCTAATCTCAACAAATACAGAAAATTGAAATAATCCCTTTTACTCTACCTGACAACAATGAGATTAAACTGCAAATCAGCAACAAGAAAAACTAGAGCATACATAAATTCTTGGAGACTAAATAGTACACTATTGAATGATTAATGTGTCATTGAAGAAATCAAAAAAGAAATCAAGAAATTCATAGAATCAAATTATGATGAGACTACAACATAGCAAAACCCTTGGAACACAATGAAGGCAGTCCTAAGAGGGAAATTTATAGTTCTAAATGCCTGTATTAAAAAATTAGAGAGTTCACAAGTATACAATTTAATGTTTCACCTTAAGGCCTTGGAAAAAGAAGAAAAAGTCAAACCAAAATTCAGTAGGTAGGAAGAAATAATAAACATTAGGGCAGAAATTAATGAAATAGAAACCAAAAAAAGAAATCTAAAGAATCAATGAAACAAAGAGTTGGGTCTTTGAAAGGATAAACAAGATTGATAAACCCTTAGCAAATCTGACCAGAGAAAAGAGAGAAGAGACAATAATTAATAAAATTTGAGATAAAAAGGGATCATTATAACAGATACAAAAGTAATTCAGAAAATCATAAGGACATACTTTAAGAATATATATTCCTCTAAGTTTGAAAGTCTTAAAGAAAAGTCTCCCAACTAGAAAACATCCAGGCCCAGATGGATTCACTGGTGAATTTTACCTGACCTTCAAAGAAGAACTAACACCACTGCTTTTCAAACTTTTCCATAAAACAGAAAAGGAAGGAATTCTACCGAACTCCTTCCATGAAGCCAGCATCACCCTCATACAAAAACCAGATAGAGACAGAACAAAAAAAGAAAATTACAGACCAATCTCCCTTATCAACATAGATGCAAAAATTATCAACAAAATATTGGCAAACAGAATACAAGAATATATCACAAAGATTATTCACCCCAACCAAGTAGACTTTTTCCCAGAGATGCAGGGATGGTTCAACATATGCAAACTGACAAATGTAATACACTATATAAATGGACTGAAGGACAAAAATCACATGATCATCTCATTAGATGCAGAAAAGGCATTCAACAAAATACAACATCCCTTCATGGTAAAAGTCCTATAGAAACTGTGAATAGAAGGAACTTATCTCAACATAATAAAAGCTGTTCATGACAAACCTTCAGCCAACACAATACTAAATGGGGAAAAACTTTAAGCTTTTCCACTAAATTCAAAACATGACAAGGGTACCCACTGTCCTCACTTTTATCTAATATAGTACTGGAAGTCTTAGCTATAGCAATAAGATAAGAGACACTCATAAAAGGGATACAAATTGGAAAGGAAGAGATGAAATTATCATTATTTGCAGATATTATTCTATACATAAAAGACCATTAAGACTCTACCAGAAAACTGTTAGAGCTGATAAACATTTTTAACGATGTACCAGGATACAAAATAAATACACAGAAACCAGCAGCTTTCCTACATACTAACAACAAACAAGAGGAGGATGAAATCAGGGAATTTCTCCCATTCACAATTACCTCAAAAATAAATAAATAAATAAATAAATAAAAAACCATGAAAAAACTTAACCAAGGAATAGAAGGATCTTTACAATGATAACTTTAAAGCACTCAAGTGAGAAATTGCGGAAGACACTAGGAAATGCAAAGATATCCCATGTTCTTGGATTGGAAAAATTAATATTGTGAAAATGTCGATCTTACCAAAAGCAATCTACAGATTTAATGCAATCCCATTTAAAAGTCATGGCATCCTTCACAGAAACAGAAAAAACAATCCTAAAATAAATTTGGAAGCACAACAAACCTCAAATAGCCAAAACAATTTTGAGGCATAAAAATAAGGCTGGTGCTATCACCACACCCAATTTTAAGCTATATTTCAAAGCCATAGTAACAAAAACAACATGGTGCTGGCACAAAGAGAGATATATATATCAACAGAACAGACTAGAGGACCTACACATTAATCCAGGCAGCTACAACCATTTGACTTTTGGAAAAAATGCAAAAAATTTTCATTGGAGAGAAGACAGCCTCTTCAACAAGTGGTGCTGGGAAAACTGGATATCTATACGTAGAAAGATGAAAATAGTTCCTTGTCTTTCTCCATACACAAGAATCAAGTCCAAATGGATCAGGGTCCTTAACATCAGACCTGAAACTCTGAAATTGCTATAGGAAAAGGTAGAGTAAACCCTTCAACATATTAGCATAAGAAATGACTTTCTTTTTTTTATTCATTAGTTTTCTATTCAGCAAATACAGTCAGTTTGGTACCATTGTTAGGCTCATCCGTGACCTACCCCCTCCCCTTAGCCCCTCCTTGTTGAGGTATATGGGTCATGCATTGTGGAGTTAGCCCACAGTTATGGGTAAGATAAATGTCTCTGCATATCATGACCCAACATGTGGCTCTGACATTCTTTCCACCCCCTCTTCCACAAAATTTCCCTAAGCCATGTTGGGTTCATTTTTGGTCAGCTTCAGTGATGAGGTGTTGGAGGCCTCTGAGGCTCTGGCTCTCTGATTTGGTAGGAGTTGATTTTTCTCTGTGTTGATCTCCTTCCCCCTTATGCTGGTATCCGGTTCATCAGGAAAACAGCACCCTTGCTTGTTTCGCCAATTTTTCTTAGTTTCAGCCGGGGCCCATGGGAGGTATGGTGGGATGGCTCTCTCCTTAGGATCTACATCTATCTGAAAAAGAGAAGCAGATTCTCCAAGAGAGAGTAAGTTAGCACCAGGACAAATGAGATAACCCTAACTGTTTTTATGCAGAATTTAATAGGTGTGGGCCCTCTTATAGCCCATGATTGATGGTAGCTTGATATTGGAGAGTGGGCTTATGTTTGGATATGGTTCTGACGTGTTTCCCCGCTCCAGCTATGGGAAACCACTGAGGAGATCAGTTAGCCAAATTAAGAGCAGTTGGTTCCCCACCATGGCTGTGTACCTACTATTGCACTTGTGTGGGCATCACAACAGGTTATTTGCTGCTAAGTAGGTGAGACCATGAGTTGCTTGGACAGATATTGGTCATTTTCCCCCAGTCGCCCATGTAGCACCTTCTGGCACTATACACGCTGACTGTCTGCGGACTGACTCTCTTCCAACTTCCAGCCATGCCATTCCATTTTACATGTCAACCACATAAGGTGTCTTCAGCAGTAGGGTCTTACCACTAACCATTGGTGGGTCATCAAGTACTCTGACAGAAATCTGTCAGTCTTTTAGGAAAACTTGTAGGTCTCTCTGATCAAAAGCTCATTGTGGATGATAGCCCCATGCTGGTACTGGGAGTTACAGGTCAGTGCCCACTAAGAAAATGAGGAAAAAGATAACTAATATACAAGAGTTAGAGAGAAGAGAGAAGAGAGAGAGGGAGAGGTAAGAGAGAGGGAGGGAGGGAAGATGTAGAAGATTAAGGTTACTCTTGATCCTACCCTCTCCAGTGTCTTGTGGTTCAGGTGTTCCCTGTAAGGGCCTGGTGAAGGATCAGCCATTTGGTCTGCCTTTTAGGAAGTAGAATTTTATAGTACCATTGCCATTTGGGTCTAGATTTGTGCTTCCCAACCCTTCGATGTCCTCCCCTCCCTCCCCATCCATCCTAGTGTCTAGTCCACGAAATGCTTGCTGGGTATGTAAGGTATCTTGGGCAGATTCAGGTTAGGTGCTGTAGATGAGTGAGACTATGTGGCGATTTGTTTTCTGTGATTGGGTAAGTTCACTGAGAATGATCTGTTCCAGGTTCAACCATTTTTCCTCAAATTTCATTGTGTCTTTTTTTCTTACTGCTGTATAGAATTCCATTGTGCAGATATACCACATCTTAGTTATCCATTCTTCTAGTGATGGACATCTGGGTTGATTCCAGCTCTTAGCTATTAAGAATTGAGCCGCTACAAACATGGTTGTGCAAATCTCTCTGGCCTGTGGTTTGAATGTTATAGGGTAGATACCCAGTAAGGGAATAACTGGGTCTGTTGGTATCTCTATACTCAGCTTTTTCAGGAGTCTCCATATTGCTTTCCAAAGTGGTTGTACCATCTTACATTCCCACCAACAGTGGATGAGTGTTCATACTTCTCCACATCCTTGCCAGCATCTATTTTCATTTGATTTTTTGATGTTTGCTATCCTTATTGCGGTAAGGTGCAATCTCATAGTTATTCTAATTTGCATTTCTCTGATAATTAGGGATGATGAACATTTTCTTAAGTTTGTGTTTGTCATTTGTATTTCTTCCTCTGTGAACTGCCTGTGCAGCTCTTTGCCCCATTTTGTGAGTGGGGTGTTTGACTTCTTACTGTTTAGATTTTTGAGTTCTTTCTAGATTCTAGAGATTAGGCCTCTGTCAGTTGGATAACCAGCAAATATTTTCTCCCATTCTGTGGGTAATCTATTGGCTTTGCTTATTGTATGCTTGTCTGTAAAGAAACTCTTCAGCTTCATGTGATCCCATTGGTTGAGTAACTGTTTAAGAGCATGAGCTACTGGGGTTTTGTTCAGGAAGTCTTTTTCCATTCCTATATCATGGAAAGTACTTCCTAAATTTTCTTCCAGTAGTATTCGAGTTTCTGGTCTTATATTGAGGTCTTTGATCCATTTGGACTTGAGTGTAGTGCATGGTGAAATGTGTGGATCAAGTTTCAGTTTCCTGCATATGGTTATCCAATTTGTCCAGCACCATTTGTTGAAGATGCTGTCTTTTTTCCAGCCTATATTGTTTGGGCCTTTGTCTAATACCAAGTAGCTATAGTTGCCTGACCCAAAGTCCGGGTGCTCAACTCTATTCCATTGGTCTATACTCCTGTTTTTATGCCAGTACCATGCTGTTTTTATTACTATGGCTTTGTACTGATGATTCTCCCAATTTCACTTATGTCTGTTGTGATCTCTCCTTTTTCATTTTTAATTCTGTTACTTTGAATTTTCTCCTTTTTTTGTTTGATCAAATTGGCCAGGGGTTTGTCAGTCTTGTTTAATTTTTCAAATAACCATCTCTTTGTTTTGTCAATTGTCTTAATTGTTTCCTTCGGTTCTAATTCATTAATTTCTGCTCTGATTTTAATTATTTATTTCCTTCTGGAGCTCTTTGGCTTGGATTTTTCTTGTTTTCCAGTGCCTTTAGGTGGATGGTTAGGTTATTGATTTGGGATCTTTCTGTCTTTTTTATGAAGGCATTGAGTGCTATGAATTTTCCCCTGAGGACCGCCTTCATTGTGTCCATAAGTTTTGGTATGATGTGTTCTCATTGTCATTCAATTCCAGAAATTTTGCAATTTCATTTTTTATTTCATCCACTATCCATTTATTGTTTAAACATGTGCTGTTCAGTTCCCAGGTGCCGTTGGGATTCTTGGTGGGTCTTTTGTTGTTGATTTCTAGCAATAGAGCATTGTGATCTGATATCATGCAGGGAATTATGTCAATCTTCCTAAATAGGTGGAGGCAGTCTTTGTGACCCAGTATATGATCTATTTTAGAGAATGTTCCATGGGCTGCTGAGAAGGATATGTAGTCTGTGGGTTTGGGATGGAAAGTTCTGTAGATATCCATTAGGTCTAAGTGATCTATGGTTTTCTTGAGCTCTCTTACTTCCCTGTTGAGTTTCTGTTTGAATGGTCTGTCTATTACTGATAATGGTGTATTGACGTCCCCAGCTATGATGGTGTTGGTGGTTATTTCTGTTTTATTGTCAAGTAGGTTTTGTTTTATGAACTGTGGTGCCCCTGTGTTTGGTGCATACAGATTTATGATTGCAATATCCTCTTGATGGATCGTTACCTTGATAAACAGGAAGCGGCCTTCTTTGTCTTTTTTGATTATTTTTGGTTTGAAGTCTATTGTATCTGATATTAATATAGCTATGCCTGCTTGTTTCTTATTCCCATTTGCTTGGAATATTGTTTTCCACCCTTTCACCCTGAGGAGGTGTCTGTCTTTAGTGGTGAGGTGGCAACAGATTGAGGGGTCTAATTTTTTGATCCATCCTGTTAGCTTGTGTCTCTTGATGGGTGAATTAAGGCCATTAATATTTAGGGTAATGACTGTGAGATTTGATTTGGTCCCTGATGTATTGTGATGGTAGATGTGGGTTGATGTTTTCATGGACTTTGAAAATTTTGTGCCTACTCTGAGTTTGGTTATTGTGATCTGCTTCTTGTAGGCAATTGAGGTTGATTATTTGTTTCTTCTCTGTGGAGAATTTCCTGAAATACTCTCTGTAGGTTTGGTTTTGTGTTCATATAATTGTAAAGCTGAGTTTTGTCGTGAAATGTTTTTCTTTCACCATCTATTATGAGGGATCCTTTTGCTGGGTAGAGTAGTTTGGGTTGGAAGCCATAGGTTCTTAGACTTTGCAGTGTTTCATTCCAGGCCCTTCTAGCTTTCAGGGTTTCCATTGAGAAGTCTGAAGTAATTCTGATGGGATTACCTTTGAAAGTGGTGTGCTATTTTTCCCTAGCTGCTTTTAGGATTTTCTCTTTGGTGTCAATATTTAGAGTCTTAATGACAATATGTCTTGGAGAGTTTATCCTTTGGTCCAGTCTGTTTGGAGTTCTGTTGGTTTCTTGTATCTTGATGGGCCTTTCTTTTAAGAGACTTGGGAAGTTTTCTTCAATTATTCTGTTAAATAAGTTGTCCATGCCTTTGGTGTGAATTTCTTCTCCTTCTGGTATTCCAATGATCCTGATATTAGGACGTTTAGTGTATCCCATATTTCCCTTGTGTTCTTTTCACAGGAAATTTTGAACTTACTGAAATTTTTGAAGTCTCGAACTGTTTCTTCCATCTTGTATTCCAGATCATAGTTTCTATCCTCCACTTGGCTGACTCTATTCTTGAGAGCTTCTAGAGAGTTTTGTACTCGTTCAATTAAGTTTGTATTTTCTACTACTTTTCTATGTATAATTTCCATCCATCTGTCGAGCTCCCTTTTCACATCATTTTCTGATTTTCTTGATGATTCTTGGAATTCATCCTTGCATTTCTTTATGTCTTCATTTAGCATGGCCAGCTGATTTTGAAGGTCTTATCTTTTCTCACTCTCCCTCAAATCTCTTAACTCTCTTTGAACTCCTTCCAATTTCTTATCTATTAGTTCTAGTTTAGTGATGGCAGCATCCACATGATTATTGGTCCTTTGTTGCTTTCCTGTAAATTCTACCAGTAGGTTGGTCAGGGTTGCATTGCTCATAGCTTCAATTTGATGTTCTGATCCTAATGACTCTTCTATGTTTTGGTTAGATGTATTCATTGTAGGACTAGGTGATCTAACTGGATTTTCTTGCATTTGATTTTTCATGTTATTTCTTTTGCACTGTGGTCTGCCCATGACAGTGTATGGGCAGGTAGGTGGGTGGATCAGCCTGGGCTCAAGCACAATGGGAATCTGAGGCAGCCTGGGGCAGTTGCAAGCAGCCTGTGCTTTGGCTCTCCCTTGCCAAAGCCACCTATCTACTGCCTGGCAGGGGCGCCAAAGTTGCCTGAATTCTCAAGCGGTAATGCGCCAAAGCTGCCTGCATTCAAGCTAGGAGGGACACTGAGGCACCAAGCACTGAAGCAGCCCAAATTCTGGCTGGGAGCACTGGGATCCAGGAGAAGTCTGTGCTCCCCCACCACAAGACAATGGCAGACAGCTGGCGTCGCCAACAGGTAGGGGATGGCACCTGAGCTGGCGCAAGCGAGAGACACAGTCTGAGCTTGTGTGGCAGTTGCTGTGGGACTGGGATCACTGAACGTGCAGCAGCAGGAGCAGTAAGTGAGCGAGTGGGTGGAGCAGTCTAAGCTTCCACACACAGGGATCGATCTGTGTGCAGCTGCGCTGTGGATATGGGGAGGGGTGGGCTACCCACTCCTGAGGGAATCAGGGACTCCCTGTTATTGCCAGGACTCACTGAACATGCGGTGGCCAGAGCAGTAAGTAGGCAAGTGTGCAGAGCTGTCTAAGCTTCCACACGCAGGGATCGGTCGGCATGCGGGGGTGCTATGGACACGGCAGCTATTTGGTGGGAGGGGTGGGCTACCTGCCCACGAGGGGATCCGCGATTCCCTGTCCCCCCCCCCCCGTGCCCTCCCACTGACAATCTATTGGAGATTTATCTCCCTTAAAAGACCCAGTGAACCCTTAATGTCTTGCCTTTCTTTCTCCGGGATTTGCAGTGCAGCTAGGTGGTTGCCATCTTGGCCGGAAGTCCCAGGAATGACTTTCTTAATATAACCCCAATTTCTGAGGAAATCAAACCAATAATCAACCACTGGGATTTCATGAAATTACAAGCTTTTGTACAGCAAATGACACTGTGAATAGAGCAAAGAGGCAACCTACATAATGGGAGAAAATCTTTGCCTGCTACACATTTGACAGAGGATTAATATCCAGAATACAGAAAGGACTCAAAAAATCAAACAATAAGAAATCAAACACCCCAACTAAAAAATGGGCTATGGAACTAAATAGACAGTTCTCAACAGAAGAAATACAGATGGCATATAAACATCTAAAAAAGTGTTCAACATTCTTAGCCATCAGGGAAATGCAAATTAAAACTACTTTGAGATTCCATTTCACTCCTGTTAGAATGGCTACCATCAAGAAAACAAATGTTGACGAGGATGTAGAAAAAGTGGAACCCTTCTACACTGTTGGTGGGAATGTTATCTGTTATAGCCATTGTGAAAAT
Source organism: Dipus sagitta (assembly GCA_036346955.1). Classification (NCBI taxonomy): domain Eukaryota; kingdom Metazoa; phylum Chordata; class Mammalia; order Rodentia; family Dipodidae; genus Dipus; species Dipus sagitta. Next base: position 86,468,766 of record CM070773.1, read on the forward strand.
CAGTGTGGAGGTTCTTGAGACAGCTAAAAATAGATTTACCATATGATCTAGCTATAGCACTGCTAGGCATATATTGCAATGACTCTTCTCAGTACCTTGGAGATACTTGCACAACCATGTTTATTGCTGCTGTAGTCACAATGGCTAGGAAATGGATCCAGTCTAGATGTCCCTCAACAGATGAATGGTTAATAAGGATGTGGTACATTTACACAATGGAGTTCTATTTAGTGGTAAAGAAAAATGAAATTATGAAATTAGCAGGGAAATGGATGGATCTGGAAAGGATTATGCTAAATGAGGTAACCCAGGCTCAGAAAGCCAAATGCCACATATTCTCTCTCATATGTGTATCCTAGCTACAAATTTATAGAATTGTGTGTGAACTGGAACCAAAAATCAGTAGCAGAGGACAGTAAGCTAGAAAAAGGTTATAAGGGAGGGAACGAGAGGGAAGGACTTAAGGGAATGGTCTTGTATATATGTAAGTAGAAGAACAGATTACAGGGAAGGGAAAGGCCTAATCAAGGCCAGAGGAAGAGATTGTGTAAAAGAAGGGTAGGGGGTAAGGTCAATCAAAATTCAAGATACTCTGAATAAGACATATGAAAACCTACTTTTTTGGATAATGGCACATCCAGAAGCCATAGATTATTACTAGAAAATATTCAGCACCAGGGATGAGATACCTTCCAGTGAGTTGTTGCCCAGGGAGGTCCCTGTTTCCTCCAAAACATTACAGGTTATTGTCAAGACCCTTGATTTCCCTTGAGAAAGAGATGGTAAGACCCTATTGCTGAAGATTTCACATGCCTGTGCGGCAAGGTTACTGAGAAATCAAGCTGGTGCTGAGCTGAAAACCTTCTCCCTGTAGACCAGCCAACTGAAAGCTGGAAAAAGCTTCACTGCATGCATCACTATGGGAGACAGAAGTCATCAACACTGGAAACAGTGGACACTGGAAGCCTTCAGTTTGACCTGACAGGCCAAATGACCTATCAAGTGCAATAGTCACATGTCTGCTCTGAAGGAAACCAACTGCTCTCTAATTGGACTGGAAGCCTGCTCTATGGTAGCGAATACATGCATGGTACTGAAAACCTAATCAAAAGCCTATGGCAGGAGAGACATAGGAGTATAAATCCTGCTTTTGTCTGGATATATATATATATATCAGCAAACTACCCTGAAAGCACTACACTTAATGTTTATATTCATATATTAATGCTACTCTCACTTTTGATTAGAGAAACTTCTCTTTTTGGATGTCGATGAGCACTGGCATGACCCAAAAGGCAGCATAGTGCTGAGAAGAGATGGAGGAGTGTCTAGCACTGAAACATCTCTATCATATCCTCTGAGGCTCAGGATCCATTGCAGAAAGGTGGTGGAAAGAATGTAAGAGCCTTAGGAAGGGTACCACTCCTTACAATGCAACTTTCCAGACAAAAATTGGCCTTGATATCAATGACCTCACAGTGCCTAGCAATACCTTCACAAGACCCACATAATAGGAGAAAAAGATGATGACATCAAAATAAAAGAGAGACTAATGGAGAAAGAGAGGGTATATAATGGAGAGCAGAATTGTGAAGGGGAAAGTGAGGGAGGAGAAAGAAGTATCATGGTTTATTGTCTGTAAGTATAGAAGTTCTCAATAAAAAATTTAAATATATAAAAAAGATTTTTTAAAAAGGTTACAAGTAGTTGTGCTCTAAGAGCTCGGGTGAGGGTTAAGATAAGCAGTGTCACCAAGCATGGTAGTGCATATCCACAATCCCAGCACTCAAGGGATTGAGGTAGTGCTGGTGACATAGCTCGATAGTAGAGTGTTTGCCAAGCAAGTACAAGGCACCAGGGTCAATTGCTTGTACTGTTAAAAAAAAAAAAAAAAAAAACCTCACCAAAAACAAAAAAGAAGAGGCTGAGGCAATAGATTGATCTGAGTTTGAGGCCAGCCAGAATTACACATGGATTTTAGGCTACCCTAACATACATAATTAGAGCTTTCCTCCAAAAAGAGAGAGAGAAAGAGAGAAAAAAGGTGAAGAAGTAAGAAAGAACAAAAGAAAGAAAAAAAGAGAGAAAAACTAAAAAAGCTTAGTGTGGTGGCACATACTTGTAATCCCAGCTTTTGGAGGCTGAAGTGGGAATAATTTTTTGAGTATTTTATTTATTTATTATTTACCATTTGAGAGAGAATGAGAACCACAGAATGAATGAGAATGGGCATGCCAGGACCTACTAACACTGCAAATGAACTTCAGACATATATGTTACTTTGTGCATCTGGCATTATGTGGGCATCATGGAATTGAACCTGGGCCATCAGGCTTTATAACTGCTGTGCCCTTTTCAGCCCAGAAAAAAATTCTTTTTGTAAAAGACAGTGTAGGTCTGGAGAGACAGCTCAGCAGTTAAAGCACTTGCCTTCAGGGCTTAAGGACGTAAGTTTGATTCCCTAGTGCCCATGGAGAGGCAGATGCACAAAGTGGCACATTCATCTGTAGTCTGTTTGCAGTGGCTGGAGGCCCTGGTGCACTCATTGTCTCTCCACCTCCTTTCTTTCTCTCCTTTTTCCTTTCTTTCTTTCTCTCTCTCTCTCTCTCTCTCATTCTTTCTTTCTTTCTCTTTCTCTCTCTCTGAAAATAATAACTAAATAAAGCATACAAATTGTTATAAAAAGTGTTTAAAAAAGACAGTAAAGACATACTAATAGACATCATTCATGCATTAATTCCACACACTGATATTATTCTGCTCAGCAATTCTATAAAGCAAACTTGTCATGCTTGGCTTCTGAAATCACAGTGAAGCTACAGAGAGGAAAAGCCACTGCCCAAGGTCAAAGAGCAGAACATGGCTGAAACAGTGCTCTATTGCCAGTATGTGAAATGCTTTTTCCCAATTAAGTGAGTCCTGCCATTGAAAGCATAAGATAATTGCATATGACAAATGTTATCAGGTATTGTATTGAGGACTGTGATGATAATCATGGCTACAGTGTGCCAAGCTCTTTCATTAACACAGGATGATCACTGTTGATAACTATTATTATGCATTATATGAAGTATTACAATGATAATAATAGTAATAGCTACATTGCTTCAAGCTCTTTCATTTTTCCTTTTCCTTTTTTTTTTTTTTTTTGGTTTTATGAGGTAGGGTCTCACTTTAGTTCAGGCTGACCTGGAATTCACTATGTAGTCTCAGGGTGGCCTCGAACTCAGGTGATCCTCCTACCTCTGCCTCCCAAGTGCTGGGATTAAAGGCGTGCGCCACCACGCCCGGCTTTCCTTTTCCTTTTTTGAGATGTTGTACATATTTGGGTTTGAGTCAGCAAGAAAGCCAAGTGCCACTCAAAGAGGATGGGAGAACTCAATAATTCATTACTTCACTGTTATTATTATTGCTATACTACAATTAATCCACTAATTATAAAGAATAAAGAAAGTATATTGAATGAAACATGAGGGTTGGTGAGATGTCTCAGTGGTGAAAGGCACTTGAAAACAATAAGAGAGAAACACTAAGTCATGGATAAAGAACCATTAGAAAAATAGATTTCCCAGGAGAAACTTTAAAAGCTTGGTGGAATGGGAATGATGTATACTAACCTCTTCCAATGCAGACTACTATACTCAGAAAAGGTATCCATCATAATTGAGGTAAAAAGGAAAATATATAATGATAAAAACAGGGTTATAACCTGGGTGTGATGTTACACACCTTTAATCCCAGCACTTCAGAGGCAGAGGTAGGAGGATCACCATGAGTTCAAGGCCAGCCTGAGACTACATAGTGAATTCCAGGTCAGCCAGGGCTAGAGAGAGACCCTATCTTAAAAAAAAAACCGAAAAGGGAAAAAACGTTCATTTAAGTCATGATCATTAAACTAGCTCTACAGAAGATACATGACAAGATTCTCTTGGCTGAAGAGAAAGATGAGTAAATCCTTGAAGCCTCAGGGAAGAATAAGTCATGATTAAATAATAGTTAGGTCAGAGAGGAATATGTAAATACTACAAAACCAAGAAAAATAATAGGAACCTTTCAATAATAATTCTGAATGTTAATTATCTCAATTCCCTATCAAAATACACAGACCAGCATCTTGGATTAAACAGAGAATCAATCTATTTGTTGTCTCCAACTATGGTAGTTTGAATGAGTGTCCCCATAGACTCAGTTGTCTTATTAAAGCTTGTCACTTGGATCTCCTACTACCTGATTGGAAGAGTTGTCACTGGAGGCACATCCTGGGGTCCAGCCAAAAGGTGTGTTTGGGGGCGGATCTAAATTCCAGCCCAAAGATATGGAAAGAGATCTAAGCTCGGGAAGTCTGGGTTGTTGCCAGTTTATGCTTAATGCTTTTTGGCATTTGCTGGCTGCTGGTGGTTTTTCTGTTGGCTTGGCTTTATGAATGGAGGCCAGCTTCTCCCACCATTGATGGAGCTTCCACTTACATCTCTAAGCTTGAAATAAATCTCCTCCTCCCATAAAACTGTAGTTGGATGTTCATCCTAGCAATGTAAAGCTGTCTACTGCACCAACAAGCTCACCTCAGAAACAAACTTTGAGTGAAAGAATGAAATATTTTCCAAGAAAATATAACTAAGAAACAAGGCAGCTATTCTAATATCTGAAAAAAAATCAAATTTAACCCAAAACTTGTTAGTAGATGTCAAAAAAAAAGGTCACTCTGTTTAAGGGAGCAGTCTATAAAGAAGACATTATAATTATAAACATGTACACACCAAACACTGATTGTGCATGAATTTTCCTTTTTAATTTAACATTTTTTTTTTTGTTTTTTTTTTTTGGTTTTTCGAGGTAGGGTCTCACTCTAGCTCAGGCTGACCTGGAATTCACTCTGTAGTCTCAGGGTGGCCTCGAACTCTCAGCGATCCTCCTACCTCTGCCTCCCGAGTGCTGGGATTAAAGGCGTGCGCCACCACGCCCGGCTCTAATTTAACATTTTAAAATATTTTTATTTTTATTTATTTATTTGAGAGAGAGAGAGAGAGTGAAAAGGCTAGGTAGAGAGAAAGAGAGGGAATGGGCATGCCAGGGCCTAGAGAGAGAGAGCGAAAAGGCTAGGTAGAGAGAAAGAGAGGGAATGGGCATGCCAGGGCCTCTAGCCACTGCAAATTAACTCCAGACACATGTGCCATCTTATGCATCTGGCTTATGTGGGTCCTGGGTAACGTATCATGGGTCCTTTACTTTGCAGGCAAGTGCCTTAAGTGCTAAGCCATCTCTCTAGCCCTGTACATGCATTGCCATAAAACAAATCAATCAAAACTCAAACCTAACACAATAGTTGGTGAATTCAATGTTCTAGTCTTTCAAATTGACAGATGATGCAGGCATAAATTTAAAAAAAAATATGAAGTCCACATGTGTGGTGGTTTGACTCAGGTATCCCCCATGAACTTATGTGTTCTGGATGCTAGGTTCCCCAGCTGATGGCATTTGGAAATTAAAGCCTCCTGGAGGGGGGCAGGCTTATGGGTATCATAGTCAGTTTCCCTATGCCAGTGTTTGGCACACTTTCCTGTTGCTATTGTCCACCTTATGTTGGCCAGGGGGGTGATGTCCACCCTCTGCTCATGTCATCATTTTTCCTGCCATTATGGAGCTTCCCCCCTTGAGCATGTAAGCAAAAATAAACCTTTTATCCCAAAATCTGTTCTTGGTTATGTGATTTCTGCTAGCAATGCCAACCTGACTGCAACAGTAAAGTGGTACTGAGAGTGGGGTTGCTGCTAGACACCTGACTGTGTGGCTTTGGCCTTTTGGAGCTGATTATCAAGAGGAATGTGGAAGGATTTGAAACCTTGACCTAAGAGATGCCTTTCAGTGCTGTAAGTACAGCTTGATGGACTATTCTGGTCAGAGTTGTAAGACCTGAATGCAATAAGAACTATGAACTGTGAACTTTGGCTTATGAGGGTGAGAAGGAGCTTTGCTTGGACTGGGCTAGAGGCAGTTTGTGTGAAAAGCTTGCAGTTATGTCCATGTCCTGAGAAGTTGTGCAGGGTTGCTTTGCGTAGAAATGAACTGGTGTGAGCAGAGGGATATGGCACAGCAAGAAAAATCTTTGGGTGAACTGTTGCCTGTTCAGCTGCAATTGAGAGATTACAACCTTTGAGACTGGGCTAGCTGACCTGCCCTGGGGCAACAGGAAGAATGTCGATTCTTTTGAAGGGGACAGCATGCTCAAGGAGTGTCCTGTTCTTCAAAGTCTGCTTTATTCCCCCCTGGATTAACAAATTGGCACCCTACCTGGTATTGTGGAGTATAAGAAATGCAGGAAAGAGAGGGTCATTGAGTTTGCAACATGGTCTTGTGTTTTGGAAATGGCCATGGGCCGTGTGAATCAGGTTTGCTGGTTGCCTGCATGGAGACCCCATGGGCCATGAGAATGAGCTGTGGATTGCAGTGGAGAACCAGTGGAGATGCTGGGACCATAAGATGGCTGCCAAGGAAAGCTGCTGGCCTCGATGAAGTTTTTCAGGACTGTGAGTAGCCTAGCTGATGAGGTGGAATTAGAATGCCAGAGACTTGTTGCTTGTTAGAATTATCAGACTTGGATATTTGTCACTGACTAGAATTGTTGGACTCTAAGCTACAGAATTTGATGTTTTCCCTGGTTGTTTTAAATCTTGTATTGATTGAATATTTCTTTGCTATGCCCAAGGCCATCTTTTGCAGTGTGAATGTTTATCCTGTGCCATTATGGATTTTTTGAGGTTATTTTTTGGTATTATGGCTCAGTTAAAAGACCTTAGATTATGGGGTTGTTTGAACACCATTTGGGATTGATAAAAACTATGGGGACTCTTAAAGTTGGACTGAATGCATTGTATTTTATGTCATGCATGGATATCAGTTTATGGGGGCCAGGGGCAGAATGTGGTGGTTTGATTCAGGTGTCCTCCATAAACTTAGGTATTCTGAATGCTAGGTTCCCCAGCTGATGGCATTTGGAAATTAAAGCCTCCTGGAGGGAGTATATTGTTGGGGGCAGGCTTATGGGTGTTATAGCCAGTTTCCCCATTCCAGTGTATGGCACACTCTCCTGTTGCTATGGTCCACCCTATGTTGGCCAGGGGGTGATGTCCACCCTCTGCTCATGTCATCATTTTCCCTGCCATCATGCAGCTTCCCCCTTGAGCCTGTAAGCCAAAATAAACCTTTTTTGCCCAAAAGCTGCTCTTGGTCAGGTGATTGCTGAAAGCAATGCAAACGTGACTGCAACAACAGGTCAAATGTACTTAAAGATATCTACAGAATATGCCATCCAACCACTGCAGAATACACATTCTTATCAACAGTGCATGGAACTTTCTCTAAAATGGGCTATAAAACACATATTGGTGAATATAGAAAACTTGAATTGATTACTTGTATTCTATCTTATCATGATAGAATAAAACTACAAATGAACAGCAAGAGAAACTGTAGGACAGATAAAAATCATGGACATTAGGGGACTTCCAGCCAAGTTGGTGACTGCCTAACTACGCCACACATCCCTGGGAAAAATAGGCAAGGCATTAAGGGTTCATGGGTCTTTTAGGGGATAGTAATCTCTAATAGATTGCCAATGGGAGGGCACAGAGGGGAACAAACAGGGAATCACTGAGTCCTTCACTCATGGGTAGCCCACAAGTTCCCCAATGCCCCCAAGCAGCCACTGTACCCACAGTCCCAGCTTCAGGATACCCCTGCACTTACTGTAGGAAAGGGGACCCGGGCCAGCATAGTTCCACTTGCCTCACTGCACAGGGGCGATAACCCTGCTACCCCCACCCACAGGTGACCTTGGGCAGGCTCCGCCCACTGGCCCACTGGAACTCAGGCTCCTTTGGTCCATTTGCCAGCCACAGGCGCGCTGCTGACCCCTGCTTGTGCAAGCTTAGCCTGCTCGGCCTATTTGCTCACTTACTGCTCTGGCTGCCGCCCATTCACATGTGAGACCAGGCCCATTCCACCTGCCCACGCAAGCTCAGGATCACTCTGCCTGTCCACCTGCACCAGCTCAGGTGCAAGCCCATCCCTGTCTGCCATGCTGGCTGACCACCATTGTCCTGCTGCAGGTGAACTCAGCCTGCTTCTGGGTCCCAGTGTCTCACCACGTGCGAGATTAGGCTGCTACGGTGCTTGGTGCTTCAGCTTCCTTCCAAGTGCCAGTGCAGGCAGCTTTGGTGCATCAACGCATGAGAGCTCAGGCAACTTTGGCACCACTGCCATGCAGGAGCTCAGGCTGCTTTGGCATTCTGCTAAGTGAGAGCTCATAGTGCTTGGCATCCACCTCAGGCTGCTCTAGCTTCCCACTGTGCTTCAGCTCCAGCTGATCCACCCATCTACATGTTAACTCAAGACCACTCAGCCCATCTTCTTGTGAGACACAAATCTATACCCAAATGGCAATGGTACCATAAAATTCTACATCCTAGAAGGCAGACCAACTGGTTGAACCTTCACCAGGCCCTTAGAGGGAACACCTGAGCCACAAGACACTGGAGAGGGTAGGATCAAGACTAACCTTAACCTTCTACAACTTCCCTCTCTCCCTCTCCCTCTCTCTCTCTTCTCTCTAGCTCTTGTATATTAGTTATCTTTTTCTTCCTTTTCTTAGGGGGCACTGACCAGTAACTCCAAGTACCAGCATGTGGCTATCATCCACAATGAGCTTTTGATCAGAGAGACCTACAAGGTTTCCTAAAAGACAGATTTCTGTCAGAGTACTTGATTACCCACCAAAGGTCAGTGGTAAGACCCTACTGCTGAAGACACCTTACGTGGTTGACATGTAAAATGGAATGACATGGCTGGAAGCTGGAAGAGAGTCAGTCCCCAAATAGTCAGCACGTCTAATGCCAGAAGGTGCTACATGGGCGACTGGGGGAAAATGACCAATATCTGTCCAAGCAACTCATGGTCTAACCTACTTAGCAGCAAATAACCTGTTGTGATGCCCACACAAGTGCAATAGTGGTGCACAGCCATGGTGGGAAACCAACTGCTCCAGACTTGGCTAACTGATCTGCTTGGGGGAATGGGACCCATAGCTGGAGCTGGGAAACAAGTCAGAACCATATCCAAACATGAGCCCACTCTCCAGTATCAAGCTACCATCAATCATGGGCTACAAGAGGGCCTACACCTATTAAATTCTCTATTAAAAAAAAATAAGGATTATCCCATCTGTCTAGTGCTAACTTTACCCTCTGTTGGAGAATCTGCTTCTCTTTTTCAGATACACGCATATCCTAAGGAAAGAACCACCCCATCGTACTTCAAAAGGTCCACAGCTGAAACTAATAACAATTGGCAAAATAAGCAAGGGTGCTGCTTTCTTGGTGAACCAGGTACCAGCACAAGGGTGAAGGAGATTGACACAAAGAACAATCAACTCCTACCATATCAGTTATCCAGAGACCCAGAGGCCCCCAACACCTCATCACTGAAGCAGACCAAAAATGAACCCAACATGGCTCAGGGAAATTTTGCGGAAGAGGGGCAAGAAAGAATGTCAGAGCCACACATTGGGTCATGATATGCAGAGACATTTCTCCTACCCATAACTGTAAGCTAACTCCAGAATGCATGACCTATATACCTCAACAAGGAGGGGCCAGGGGAGGGGGTAGGATATGGATGAACCTAACAATGGTACCAACTTGACTGTATTCACTGAGTATAAAATAATAAAAAAATGAATAAATTTTTAAAAAATCATTGATATTAAATGATGCACATTGAACAATTGATGGACCATTGAATACATGAATAAAGAAATCAAAAAATTCATAGAAACAAATGACTACAAATAAACAACACCTATGGGATACCATGAGCATAAACTTAAGACAGAAGTTTACAGGTCTAAACCCCTACATTAATAAATCATATATCACAAACATAAATTTTAATGATGCATCTTAAGACCTTGAGAAAAAGAAGAACAATCCAAATTAAAAATCCATTTGTGGAAAGATGTTATTAAGATGAGGGAAGAAATGAATGAAATGGAAATAAAAAGTTAACACAAAGAATCCTTGAAACAAAGAGAAAGATGACCCAAATTAGTAAAATTAAGAATGAAAGGGGGTCATCATAATAGATACTGATTAAATTTGGAAAATATTAATAATGTATTGTCATACTCTAAAAACACATATTCCACCACACTGGGAAATCTTTAAAAAAATGTCTGAGTTCATAGTATACCTAACATCCAGAAATTAAATTGAAATTAATAATTTAGAAAGATATATAACATTCAGTGAGAGTCTGAGACCAAACTCCCTGATAAGCCTAAACACAAAATTACTAAACTAAATATTTGCAAACTCATGCAAGAATTAATCGAAAAGATTATCACAGTCAAGTTGGCCATATTCCGGAGTTGCAAGTATGGTTCAACATACACAATGCAATGAATCTAATATAACACAAATAAACTAAATCAAAATGTCATGATATCTTAATTGATCCAAAAAAAAGCTTTTGACAAAACCTATCATCATAAAAATCCTGAAGAAACTGGTATATAATGAACACATTTCAACTTAGTATATGACAAACCTATAGATAACATTTTACGTAGTAGGGAAAATTCAAAGCATTTCCACTAAAATCAAGAACAAGACAAGATTAAACTCTCTCCACTCCTATTGATTATAGTGTTGGAAGCCAGCTAGAACAGTAACTCAAAAGAAGTAGATAAAAGAGGTACAAGCCGGGCGTGATGGTGCACCTTTAATCCCAGCACTTGGGAGACAGAGGTAAGAGGATCACCATGAGTTCAAGGCCACACTGAGACTACATAGTGAATTCCAGGTCAGCCTGGGCTAGAGTGAGACCCTACTTTGAAAAAGCAAAAATAAATAAATAAATAAATAAATAAGAGGTATAAATAGGAAAGAAAAAGTCAAAGTATCTTTATTACAGATGATATCATTTTATACATAGGCAACCTTAAAGACTACATGAGTACATTAATCAGGGTCCTCTAGAGCAACAAAATTGATAGAATGAATATGTATTATGAATGCAATTTATTTGATTAGGTTACAGGATATGGGATAGACAGTACAATAGCTTTCTCCATGCTGGAGTGTCAGAGAACCTGTTATCTTCCCAGTCCACAAGACTGGATTCCGAAACAGTCACAGTTTGACCTTGAAAACTTGAAGGCTTCTTGGAGAGTAACTGATCTTCAGTCCACATTGGAAGACTAACAAGGCTGGGTTCCAACATCCATGAAAGATAGCAACAACAGATAGTATTTGCACATCAGCAAGTATTGAGGGCAACCAGGCAAAAGACACTGTGTTCTCCTGAAAATTCTTTACATATAGTCAACCCCTAGAAAGGATGCCCTCCCTGTGGGAAGGTCTTTCTATGTCCATAAATCCTTCCTGGGAAGGCCCTTGGAGGCCCTATGAAGAGACATGTCTGTTACTTGATTCCTAATCTCATCCCATTGACAACAGATTTTACTGTCACAACCAGAAAACTCTTAGAACTTAGAAACACTTCCAGCAAATTGGAAGGATACAAATTTAACATATAAAATATAACATTGCTGAATACCAATAAGAAACAAGCTAAAGAAGTAGTCAGGAAAGGAAACATTCACAATTGTCTCAAAAAAAATACTTGTATCATTTACCTTCTAAAATGCCTGAGAAAAATCAGTTTAAAGGAGTAAGGGTTTACGTGGTGGTTTGAATATAAAATGCCCACATATCCTCAGGTGCTTGTGATGAAGTTTCCTATTTACTCCTCATCTTGGTGCATTTGGGAGGTATAATCCTGCTGGAAGAAGCATATTTCTAGGGGTGGACCTGGAGGTAGAGCCCAGTCCTGTGTGTTCAAAGTCAGATCATGCTTTCTGTTCTCTCTGCTATGGATGTATGATGAAGTGAACCAGCTACCTCCTCCATGATGGAGCTTCCCCTGGAAACTGTAGGCCTGAAATAAATTCTCTCCTCCAATAAGTTGCTTTTTCTGGGTGATGTTTTCCATCAATGATAAGATAACTGCAACAAATTATTTTACCTTAAAGTTCCAGAAGGTAGAATCCACCATGATGGGGAAAAGCCTGGCAGGATCAGGAAACCAGCATCACATCAGCAGGGAGGGCAGAGAGAGTGAAGGTTAAGGCTCAGCTTGTTTTTCCCTTTTATATAGTCCATACTTCTAGCTAATGAAACAGTACTTTTGCACATTAATCTCATCGCAAAATCTCTCATATAGACATGACCAGAGATTTCTTTCCATGATAATTCTAAGACCTGTCAATTTGCCAACTGTCAGACATAGAAATACACCTAACCAAAAACTCCTTCCCATCATTTGGATGCCACATTTTCCAAGCAACTCTTCTACAACATTCTGCAAGTTTGGAGGGCATGATAGAGTTTTCTTATTTAGGGCTGAGCACTCAACAGTCACTTCTCAGCACTTTAATGAGTTCGAATCTCCCCAGTAAATCAGTATCATTTACAAAAAGAAGCTTCTCTGTCAAAAAGTGAGAGCAGTACTAATCTGTGGGCATAAATATAAATATTTAGAGGGCTGTTTCATGGGTGCTACATGTCAATTTAGCCAAATGCCAGCAGTAACTATTCTCTAGGACCCATGACTTTCCTCACCACAGACTTTTGGGTACATTTTAAGTATCAAGCATGAATTCCATCCCATGGAGCAGGCCTAATATTCAATCAGAATGTAGTTCATTACCCTCATAACACACATGCCACTACTGTACCAGTGGACACATCCTTCCTGGATATCCAGTTGTGTAGCTCACAAGATCCATTGCTGGATAACATTGTTGTTAACTTTTATCCCCCATCAACCTACATAGCAATTTCTAACCCTATGACAGATAGCCAGCAGGGAAGAGGCTTCAAAGTTAGTTCCAGCTTGATGTTTTTGTGTTCTTCAACTGAAATATATGGTGTCTTTGGCAATAAGATCTTACCACCTAGTTCTGGTGGGCAACCAAGATCATGGCAATATTCTGTATTTGGGAGGAGGGGTCTTTCTGAGACAACTCTGTCTAACATCTCACTTGGAGGTATCCTATCCCTGATACTTGGATTTAAGTGTAACAACCTATGGGTTCTGAGCACAGAATCATTCATCCCTATAGGATACTCATGCCAAAATTCTGGTATGTAAAATTACATTTTTAATTTGTTAACAAATAATTAGGTTTCCCTATGCCTTATTTATAACATTTTTAGCTTTGATCAACTGTTCACCCATCACATCCTCTCCTCCATCCCCCTTCCCTGCCATGAATTACACCTTTTTCCAAGTATTCCCATGATATATATTATGTATTCTCCAATTAACTCTCCTCATGGTTTTATAGCCTTCTGACCTCTATTACTGAGTTTTACTCCAACTTATGTATAACTCTAAACATTCAAAGCTAGGATTCACATTGTTTTTCTTTCTTTTTATTTTGCAAACGAACTCCAGATACATGTACTACCTTATGCATATGGCTTATGTGGGTCCTTGGTAACTGAATCTGGGTCCTTTGGCTTTGCAAGCAAGTGCCTTAGCTGCTAAGCCATCTCTCCAGTCCCAGTGTTGATCTTTCTGAGCCCTGATGACCTCGCTAAGAATAATATTTTCTAGCTTCATTTTTTCCTGTGAATTTCATAATTTAATTGTATTCACAACTGCGTTTCATTTTTTTTGAGGTAGAATCTCATCCTAGCTCAAGCTGACCTGGAACTCACTCTGTCGTCCTAGTCTGGCCTCAAACTCACAGTGATCCTCCTACCTCTGCCCCCCCAAGTGTTGGGATTAAAGGTGTGCACCACCATACCCAGCTGCATTGCTTTTTGAACCATATCTTTATATCTGTTCATTAGTTGATGAGCAGTTGGGCTGCTTTAATTTCCTAACTATTGTGAATAGACTAGCAATAAGCATGGGTGAGCAAGTACATCTATACTAAAATAAAGCATCCTTACGGTACATACCTAGGGTGGTATAGCACATCTGGGCCCCTTGCTACTGCAAACAAACTCCACATGCATGTACCACCTTGTGCATCTGGCTTTAAATGGGTACTGTGGAATTGAACTCAGGTCACCAGGCTTTGCATGCAAGTACCTTTAACTGCTGAGCCATCTTACCAGCCCCCAGTTTCTTTAATGTAACAACATTATGCTAACAACAAACACACAGAGGATGAAATCAGAGAATCACTCCCATTCACAATTGCATCAGAGAAAATAAAGTGCCTTGGAATAAACCTAACCAAGGAAGTAAAGGATCTCTACAATGAAAACTTTAAAACACTCAAGCAAGAAAGTACAGAAGACACTAGGAAATGGAAAAACATCCCTTGTTCCTGGATTGGAAGAATCAATATTGTGAAAATGGCAATCTTACCAAAAGCAATCTACACATTTAATGCAATCCCCATCAAAATTCCAATGGCATTCTTCACAGAAAAAAAAAAAAAAGCAATCCAAAAATTCATTTGGAAGCACAAAAAAACCTTGTGTACCTAAAATAATATTGAGCAACAAAAATAAGGCTGGTGGTATCACTATACCTGATTTAACCTATACTACATAGCCATAGTAACAAAAATAGCATGGTACTGGCACAAAAGCAGACATGTAGATCAATGGAATAGAATAGAGGACCCAGATGTACATCCAGGTAGCTATAGCCACCTTATATTCGATAAATACGCCAAAAATACTCATTGGAGAAAAGACAGCCTCTTCAGCAAATGGTGTTGGGAAAACTGGATATGTATCTGTACACGGATGAAAATAGATTCTTCTCTCTCTCCATGCACAAGACTTAAGTCCAAATGGATTAAAGACCTTAACATCAGACCTGAAACTCTGGAACTGCTAGAGGAAAAAGTAGAGGAAATCCTTCAACATATTGGTCTTGGCAAAGACTTTCTGAATATAACCCAAATTACTCAGGCAATTAAACCACAGATTAACCACTGGGACCTCATGAAATTACAAAGATTTTGAACAGCAAAGGACACTGTGAATAAAGCAAAGAGGCAACCTACAGAATGGGAAAAAAATCTTTGCCAGCTATACATCTGATAGCGGATTAACATCTAGGATATACAAAGAACTCAAAAAGTTAAATAATAAGAAATCAAACAAGCCAATTAAAAAATGGGCTATGGAACTAGAGAGTTCTCAAAAGAAGAAATATGGATGGCGTATAAGCATCTAAAAAAATGTTCTTCATCCCTAGTCATTGGGGAAATGCAGATTAAAACTACATTGAGATTCCATCTCACTCCTGTCAGATTGGCTACCATCATGAAAACAAATGATCATAAATGCTGGTGAGGATGTGGAAAAAGAGGAACCCTTCTACACTGTTGGTGGGAATGCAATCTGGTCCAGCCATTGTGGAAATCAGTGTGGAGGTTCCAAAAACAGCTAAATATTGATTTACCATATGACCCAGCTATAGCACTCCTAGGCATATATCCTAAGGACTCATCTCATTTCCTTAGAAGTACATGCTCAGCCATGTTTATTGCTGCTCAATTCATAATAGCTAGGAAATGGAACCAGCCTAGATGTCCCTCAACTGAGGAGTGGATAATGAAGATATTGCACATTTATACAATGGAGTTTTACTCAGCGGTAAAGAAAAATGAAGTTATGAAATTTGCAGGAAAAATGGATGGATCTGGAAAGGATTATACTAAGTGAGGTGACCCAGGCCCAGAAAGCCAAGCGCTGCATGTTCTCTCTCATATGTGGATCCTAGCTACAGATGATTGGGCTTCTGTGTGAGAAGGAAAAAACTCAGTAGCAGAGGCCACTAAGCTAAACAAGAGATATAAAGTGAAGAGAAAGGAAGGGAGGAGGGTACTTAATAGGTTGGTATTGTATATATGTATGTAGAAGAATAGATTAACGGGGGTGAAATGGCCCAAAGTGAGGTCAGGGAAGAGATTGAGTAAAGGAAAGGTGGAGGGAGGCTAATCAAAATCTAAGAGGACATAAATAAGCCATATGGAGTCCTCCATTTTTGGACAATGAACACTCAGGAGCTGTAGATCGTTGCTAGAAAATTTTCAGTGCCAGGGATGGGATACCTTCCAGTGAGTTGTTGGCCAGGGAGGTCCCTAATGCCTCCAAAACATTATAGGCCATTGCCGAGGCCCTTGGTTTCCCACCAGGAATAGATGGTAAGACCCTATTGCTGAAGACTCTACATACTTGGGTGGCAAGGCCACTGAGAAATCCTGCCAGAACTGAGCTGATAACCTCCTCCATGTAGACAAGCTGACAGAAAGCTGGAAGAAGCCATTCTACATGTAGTTCAATGGGAGAAAGAGATACCGCCAGTGAAGATAATCAACAGTGGACACTGCAAGCGTTATAACTGGCCAGCCAGGCCAAATGAGCCAATGGGTGCAATAGTGGCACATCTGTCATGGTGGAAACCAACTGCCCTCCAATTGGACTAGAGGCCCACTCCATGGGAGGGAATACATCCCTGATACTGAAAACATAAAACAGGGGTAGTCATGAGCCCTAGGGATGTAACAACTGCTGATGTCTGGATAAATGTGCATACTATGCTTATCAAACTGCCCAGTAAGCACTTCTCTTAATATTCATACCCTTATATTAATGCTACTCTCACTTTGGGTAGAGAATCTTCTCTTTTCAGATGGCAGTGACCTTGGGACGATTCAGAAGGTATCATAGTGCTGGAAAGAAGTGGCTGGACTACTGAGTAACATCTCGATCACAGCTTCCAAGGCTCAGGGTCTAATGCAGACGAGGTGGCAGAAAGAAGGTAAGATCCAAAGGAAGGGTAGGACTCCTTACAACGTGCTCCCCCCAGACACAAAATGGCCTGGATATCCACCTCACAGTGCCTGACACTACATTACAAGACCATCATAAGAAGAGGAAAAGATCATGACATCAAAATAAAAGAGAGACTGATTGAGATGGGAAGGGGACATGATGGACAATGGAGTTTCAAAGAGGAAAGTGGGGGGGAGGCGAGGTAGGGTATTACCATGGGATATTTTTTATAATAATGGAAGTTGTTAATAAAAATTTGAAAAAAATTGTTTGTAGTGGCAACAGGCCCTGGCATGCCCATAATCTTTCTCCCTCTCTTTCTCTACTTGTAGGTAAATAAATAAATATTTTTTAAAAATCTAAAGGGCTTGAGAGATGGCTTGGCAGTAAAGGCACTTTCTTGCAAAGCCAAAGGATCCTGGTTTGATTCCCTGGGACCCACATAGCCAGATGCACAAGGTTTGGAGTTTATTTGCAGTGGCTGGAGGCCCTGGCATGCCCATTCTCTTTCTATCTGCCTCTCTGTCTATCTATCTATATATCTCTCTCTCACACTCTCTCTCATAAATCTATAAATAAATAAATAAATAAAATATTTTTAATATAAAAAATCTTCTAAAAAGATGTGGATTGAATATTAAAAACTGGAATATTGCTTGTTTAGGGAAAACCCAGTACCATTTCATGGCCTCATGTTCTTGACTCTGAGGATATTCTTACTAGAGGGAAGAAAGTTATTGCACTATTATCAATGACAGGTTTTCTAAAGTCAATGACTGCACATTTAAGTATATATTACTGTCTCCATTCATATTGTTAGAAAGCTGAGGATCACAGTGAGAATGGCAATCCATGATCTAGAAGATAAAATATGAGGTACTGATTCCTCTCCCCACCCCTGCCAATTTCATGTATTTAAAGAACCCCAGACATCACATTAATAGTTGCTAAAGAGCCTTGCAATCTAGATTCCTACAGAAGGTATAATTTGCATAATGAGGGAAATGGGCTGTGTGAAAATCTAGGCTGAGTTCTTTAGATCTAGAGAATCCAGCCTGTGAGGGCTAATAGGAGGATCTGAGAAAATACAGGAGTGTGAACAATGCAGGTTATATAATAAAGAGACTTCAGGTCCAGTTCTGTGCAAAAAGTGAAACCTTACACCCAATCCACACACAGAAACTCTACTCCCTTTTCACCCAACCTGTTTATAACATTCGAGCACACTTCCAATGTGATCACTCATTCATCTGGATGTTTTACTTCTTGAATGTTTGTGAAGTCCATTGTCATTGCAAAGTTCCATGCCAACTTTCTGGCTGAAATGAAGGAAGGAAAGGCAGTCAGGCTTCATTCATCTCTCATACATAAGTAATTAGAAGTTTCACTCATAGACTGAATCACTGACATAAACCAGACAATCTGTCTAAATCCTTGAGATCCTTGAAGTTTAGCTTTGAAAAGGTTTATGAAGTACACCTCACCTTTTGGTATGGTGTTTTATTCTATTATTTTCATACTGGCCACTTTCTGCCTATTATAATCCAATTACAATTCAGTTTAGGGAATTATAATTTGGGTAACAGTTACCACACTATATTCTTATTTACTTAACATGTCATAAGTAAAATGGAAGCCACTTTATCATACTTCTCAACATCTCAAAAAGTATTTGTGAGTGATGCAAGTAGGCAATATCGCACATTCACACAAGGGGGAGCAAGCACCTGGAGTTCAAGTGAATAGCTGGAGCTCTCTGGTTCACTTTCTCAGTCTCGCATTTAAAAAAAAAAAAAAAAAAAAAAGGAAATCTGTTGGGCTTGCCTCAAGAAAAAGTATTTGTGTGTGGTATAGCAGTAATACTGATATTAATGTGCTCAGGAAGTATCATCAAGCCAAAGGGAAGATGTATTCCTTGGGCTTTTATCAATAACCTGTTTGCCATGAATAGTATTTTCCTTACCCAGATTCTCTTTCAAAAATCTTATTACAAAGATGAAATAAATCACAAGACCAGGTAGAACATAAAAATCAGGACTTTTGTACCATAACATCTTCAGTAATAAACTAAATAACTGTTGACCCACTGTATCTTAAGAACGACATCTCCTAAACATGCCATATTCATGATCACTGGAAACAACCCAACTGTAGCTCATTCCACCACCTCAGTAAAACCTTTCCTCTTCCTCAGTGCAAGGGCCAATCTAAATTCTCTTTTAATTTGTGCTGCCTCAGTTCTGAAGGGGAATCCTCAATTAAAGCTTTGAACATGTGTTCATTCTCATTATGCTTAGGTTCATGTCTAACCTCCTCTTCCAGGAAGTTCACACCTCTAGGTATCAGTATGGAAATTTCAAACTAACTAAATTCACTTACTTATATAACTAAATGGTATACATTCACAAATTCTTGTTTTCACGGTGTGTGGTATTATTAAATCAAGATGGGGAAACAGCTGGGTGTGGTGGCACACACCTTTAATCCCAGCACTTGGGAGGCAGAGGTAGGAGGATCACTGTGAGTTCAAGGTCACCCTGTATTTACCCTATGTAGTGAATTCCAAGTCAGCCTAGGCCAGAGTGAGACCTACCTCAAAAAAAAAAAAAAAAAAAAAAAAAAAAGATTGAGGAACAATAATTGCTATCACTGTCACATGTTTAGAAACCATTTGTGATGCATCTGTAACTCATCTACTAGCAGCAAGACTGCTCTGTAAATAAAACGTCCTCTGCTGGGATCACTGGCAGACACTACAATAAACGCTTTCCAATTCCTTCTGTACAAGTTCATCTGTGCTCCCTCTAACATCTTTTATATGTAAATTTCTGTTACTGGCTCTCGAGGTATTTCACATGCTCAAGTTGGACTCTATATTCTCAGGTGTTGGTGCAAATGTTGAATAGGGGATCCCTGGATTTTCAAAGTGTCTGACTGTAAAAATATAACCACAGTTTTCACAGTTATACCAGTCCTGAGCATATAACCTAAAGACTACACACTTTACTGTATGACAGGTTTGTTGCTGCTTTATTCATAATAAGCAAGAAATGGTTTTAGCCCTTATTCACAGCAACTGATGAATGCATAATGAAGATCTGGTACATATACTCAATAGAATTCTATTCACTGATTAAGGAAAAATGAAATTATGAAATTTGCAGAAAAAATGATGAGCCTATAAAAATTCTACTAAGTGAGATTACCCAGGCAAAGAAAGACAATGCTTCATATTTTTTATATGAGGATCCTAACATGGAACAGTTTGATTTGTTTATAAGTTGTTTATAAGTTGTAGTAAGCATCTGGGCCTGGGTTACCTCACTAAGTATAATCTTTTCTACATCCACCCATTTTCCTGCAAATTTCAATTTTCTTTACTGTTGAGTAGAACTCCATTGTGTAAATGTGCCACATCTTCATTATTCACTCATCACTTAAGGGACATCTAGGCTGGTTCCATTTCCTAGCTATCGTGAATAGAGCAGCAATAAACATGGTTGAGCAAGTATCTCTAGGGCAGTGAGACAAGTCCTTAGATATATGCCTAGGAGTGGTATAGCTGGGTCATATGGTAAATCTATTTTTGGCTGACTCAGCAACATCCACAATAGCTGGACCAGATGGCATTCCCAACAACAGTGTAGAAGGGTTCCTCTTTTTCTGCATCCTTACCAGCATTTATGGTCATTTGTTTTCATGATAGTAGCCAGCCTGACAGGAGTGAGGTGGGATCTCAACGTGGTTTTAATCGGCATGTTCATGATGGCTAGGGATGTAGAACATTTTTTTAGATGTTTATATGCCATCTGTGGTGGTTTGATTCAGGTGTGCACCATAAACTTAGATATTCTGAATGCTAGGTTCCCAGATGATGGAAAATTTGGAATTAATGCCTCCTGGAGGCAGTGTATTGTTGGGGGCAGGCTTATGGGTGTTATAGCCAGTTTCCCCTTGCCAGTGTTTGGCACATGCTCCTGTTGCTATGGTCTACCTTATGTTGGCCAGGGGGTGATGTCCACCCTCTGCTCATGCCATCGTTTTCCTCTACCATCATGGAGCTTCCTCTCGAGTCATTAAGCCAAAACAAATCTCTTTTTTTCCCCAAAGCTGCTCTTGGTTGGGTGACTTCTGCCAGCAATGCAAACCTGACTACAACACCATCCTTATTTCTTCTTTTGAGAACTCCCTATTTAGTTCCATAGCCCATTTTTAATTGGATTGTTTGATTTCTTATTATTTAGTTTTCTGAGTTCTTTGTATATCCTAGATATTAATCCTCTGTTATAGTATATAGTTTTGCATCCTGGATTATTTAATGATTGGATTTTCTAGTTAGCTGGGTATTATTAGATGTATCAGTCAATATGATGTTATATAACTTCAGGGTAGGAGCTTAAGTCATTAGGTGTGGCTCTCAAGACTCTCAGAGTATCTACAAAAGTGACCCTAGGTGTTGGGTTTGCCTGCTATGGGAGTGTTCAAGTAGGCTGAATGGAACCAAATACAGATATATTCTGAAATTCAATTAAACAATGTACACTTTCAATGAAAAACAGCTCAGAATATTTATCCAAGAGTAGGTATTATGACAACCAGATCCTCTAACTTTCCCTTAGGGTGTGTGGTGTCCCACCCACAGCCTTAATCCTGACACCAAAGAGGTTAAGGGTTCTGATCTGTTGAGGGTTCCAAGTCAGCTTGTGACCAGGGGAGACACTTCCCTGGTGTAATCCCAGTTACCTCTGCTGCTGCTTGGGTCCCTCTGTGGGTTCAAGTTGGCATGTCCGGGTCCCTGGACCGCTGCTCTGTTCACTGGAGCTGGACACTGGCGGTGGGGGAGGGGAGGCTGCCTATGCTGCTCTAGTTTGCCCACTGTTCCACGTGTTCTTCTACCTTGTGATCTGCTCCTCCGTTGTTCACTGCCGTTATCCCTTCACGTTTCTTGAGTTTGCGGAGAGCTCCGGTGTGAGTGGAAAATCCCCTCACCTGGCTTTTCCTACAGCTCAAGCCAAGCCTGGTGGCTTTCTGGCCACCACCACCGCTGCCACCGCCTCAGTCCGCAGACCTGCCAGAGCTGCTCCTGCTGGTCTGTGTGGGCTCTGGATGCTCTGGATCTCTGCTACTTCTCCACTGCCATTTCAATTTGCTATTCACCTCACTTTTTAATAAAAGTGTGTATTTTGCTGCTTTTTTTTTTTTTTTTTTTTTTTTTTTTTTTTTTTTTTTTTGCTTTCCCCCCTAGGCTGCTTTGGCGTGGTACCTACGCCACCATCTTAACTCGTGACCTACCCCTCCCCTTGGCCCCTCCTTGTTGAGGTATACGGGTCATGCATTGTGGAGTTAGCCCACAGTTATGGGTAAGCTAAATGTCTCTGCATATCATGACCCAACATGTGACTCTGACATTCTTTCCGCCCCCTCTTCCGCAAAATTTCCCTGAGCCATGTTGGGTTCATTTTTGGTCGGCTTCAGTGATGAGGTGTTGAGGGCCTCTGAGGCCCTGGCTCTCTGATTTGGTAGGAGTTGATTTTTCTCTATGCTGATCTCCTTCCCCCTTGTGCTGGTGTCTGGTTCATCAGGAAAAAACAGCCCCCTTGCTTGTTTCTCGAAGTTTTCTTAGTTTCAGCCGGAGCCCTTTTGAGGTATGATGGGGTGGCTCTCTCCTTAGGGTCTACATCTATCTGAAAAAGAGAAGCAGATTCTCCAACGGAGAGTAAGTTAGCATCAGGACAAATGAGATAACCCTTACATTTTTTTTTTATAGAGAATTTAATATGTGTAGGCCCTCTTGTAGCCCACAATTGATAGTAGGTTGATACTGGAGAGTGGGCTTATGTTTGGATATGGTTCTGACTTGTTTCCCAGCTCCAGCTATGGGTCCCATACCAGTGAGGGGATCAGTTAGCCAAATTGAGAGCAGTTGGTTCCCCACGTTGGCTGTGTGCCACCACTGCACTTGTGTGGGCATCACAATAAGTTATTTGCTGCTAAGTAGGTTAGACCATGCGTTGCTTCGATAGATATTGGTCAATTTCCCCCAGTCGCCCATGTAGCACCTTCTGGCACTAGATGCGCTGACTGTCTGGGGACTGACTCTCATCCAACTTCCAGCCATGCCATTCTAATTTGCATGTCAATCACATAAGGTATCTTCAGCAGTAGGGTCTTACCACTAACCTTTGGTGGGTCATCAAGTACTCTGACAGAAATCTGTCTGTCTTTTAGGAAACCTTGTAGGTCTCTCTGATCAAAAGCTCATTGTGGATGATAGCCCCATGCTGGTTCTGGGAGTTACAGGTCAGTGCCCACTAAGAAAATGAGTGCTTCTGGCGTGGTACCTACGCCACCATCTTAACTGGAAGTCCCTCTTGTTGTATCTTAAGCTTGATTCAAACTCATTATGCAACTGAAGATGGCTTTAAGATACTAATCCTGTCATCTCCATATCCAAAGTACCGGGAGTACAGGTATGTACCATTACAGGCTGGAACAATGACTTGAAACTTATTTTTCATACTTGGAGAAGGGATCAGGGCCTCATGAATGGCAAACATGTGTTCTAGCACAGAGCTATTGCACACTGCTATCCAAAAAATAAAAATTACATTTTAGTGATTAGTTTTCTAGTAAGATAACACATATAAGGTTCCTGTCACTGGGCCTGTTATATTGTGCATTCAGTAAGGGTTATTAGTGCTGGGTTTGGTAGTGTACACATGCAATCCCTACACTGGGGAGGCTGAGGCTGAGGAATGGACTCTCATAACCAGGTCAGCCTAGGCTATGAGACTGTGTCTCAGGTCAAAAGAACATATGCCAAGTGTGGTGGCACACATCTGAAATCCCAGCAAGAGGAAGGTGAAGACAGACAATTATGATTTCAAGACCAACCTTAGGTACATAATAAGTTTGAGGCCCATTTGAGCTACATGGGCTCTGTTTCAAAAAATTAATTAACTGTTATTATTATTATTGATATTACTCCTATCACAAATTCAAAATGCATGTTCACAGTGTTTACAGAGCATGTGTATATCCATTTACATACTCATGAACTTGCAATGATTATCTCTTAAAATAAAACAATACCCACCCGTACTGCATTGGTCTATGTTGATCATTACTATTCTAGTCTATTTCACTATTTCATTTTTAGAATATTTTATTTATTTATTTATTTATTTGAGAGAGAAAAAAATAATCAGATAGAGGGAGAAGGGAGACACCAGGACCTCTAGCAACTGCAAACAAACTCCAGACACATGCTCTACCTTGTGCATCTGGCTTTACATGGGTGCTAAGGAATTGAACCTGGGTTGTAAGGTTTTGGAGGCAAGCACCTTAACTCCTAAACCATATCTCCAGCCCATCCTTCATTATTTCATTTTAAGAGATCACTTAATTAATATGACAGTCCTCTGAGATGACTGACCAACTCCTGGTTTTTCCACGAGTGATCTGCAAGCCTGAATTTAGCCCTCAGCCTAGCACATAATAAACACTCAGGACAACTGACCATCTTGAAAACTGTTATTCAATCTATTTAGAATTAAATCTAGGTTCCTCTTTTCTCTCCCCCTGTGCCTCTGAAAAATCAGATAGCATAAATATGTAAGATCCAGTAAGGAAGAGATGAGATGATTTGCTCTTAGGTTTGGTTTGGTTTTGTACTGTTGACAAAGGGACTCATGTTGCAAGGATAGTCTTGAACTCCATACACATCTGAGCATGACCATGAGATCCTGATCTGTCAGCCTCAACCACCCTAGTACTTGGATTACTGGATTTTGCCACTACTTTCACCTTCTTCCTTATTCACTCTTTGAGATAGAGTTTCATTCTATAAGCCAGGCTGTCCTTGAATTCACAGTCCCCTTGCCTCAGACTTCTGTATGCTGGGATGACAGGCAAGGGCCACCATGCCCAGCTGAGATGAGATGATTTTTATGCAAAATCACATGTGCTGAAGTTGGTTTGAGCATTGGAATCCATAGCTAAAGATGAACAGACCCATTTTCACAGACAAATGCCTCTGGTGACTTCATACTTCAGAGCCTCAGTTTCCCTGCTTGGAAACCAGGCCTCATAATAACACCTATCACAACTAGGGACTCAATGCAATAATTTGTACACATACATCAGGGCTGGGTGGACACTAAGTACTTAATACTTGAATATATATTGTTTGAATAGAGCTGCCCAGCGTCATTAGAAGCCATGGGGTGAGCCGAAGCAGGAGAAACTCCCAGAGATATACATACATAAAATCTAGTCACTTTCTGCCCTGGGCACTCTATTGCCAAATGGGAACCATGTTTAATTTGTGTCTGTCCCAAGGGTGAGCTATCTGTGGCATATCCATATCTCTTCCTCCCTCTCCCCAAAGCAAATGTATCTCTCATCTGCTCATTGAGGGAAACCACTTGTTGAAGTATTTCTTCAGATGTGTTTCTCTGCCTCCCATAAGTCAGCACACTGAAGTCACTTTCAGCCTTCTCCTCCTCCAGCCTTCTCTCTCTCTCTCTCTTTCTCTCTCTCTCTCCCTCTTTGGTTTTCCAAGGTAGGGTCTTGCTCTAGTCCAGGGTGACCTCTATGTAGTCTCAGGCTGGCCTCAAACTCATGGTGATACTCCTACATTTGTCTCCTGAGTGCTGGGATTAAAGGCATGTGCCACCATGCCTGGCTCACTCCTTTTAATATTAATCACTTCCATTGGGACAGAGACCAAGAATGGGTATATGGTGTACCCAAAGCCTGCTTTTTAATAAATCAAACTTTGCTCAAACTTCAGATGCCACAGATGTAAGTTTAAAATGTATGTATTCCTAAAGACATAAAAAACAACAATTTAATTGTGCTAATTTGGCACCCAAATGACCTATAATCATAAGTTATGAACATTCCTCTCACCTAACCCAAACAATATACTTTGATGAAAAAAAAAAAGAATCTTTAACTTTTAACCTTGTTACAAACTGTTTGGACAATGTTAGAGAGAAGAAGGGCTAATTTCGTAACAACCCTTAGAGATGTACCTTGAGAGTCTCCAAGCCTTATATGTAGCCATTACAAAGACATTTAAATATGAATTCCTTGAGAAACCTACACTTGTCCCTTTAGGTGCTCTATCTATCATCTATCTATCTATCTATCTATCTATCTATCTATCTATCTATGTTTGTATGAATGTTTGGCCCCATAGACTTAGATGTTTTATTAAAATTGAACTTGCAACTTGCACCCCTAGCAGACAGATCGCTGGTACAAGGGGCATGTCATTGGGTTGGATCTCGTAGTCCAGCCCTAAGGTGCAAGGAGAGCAGTTGGAGCTCTGGCTGTTCATGTTTGCTGGTGTTGGTGTTTGCTGGCTGTTTTGTGACTCTGGTATCTCTGCTTGGGTGTATGGAAATGACCAAGCTACTTCTGCCATTGATGGTATTCCCCCGGCATTTGTAAGCCTGAAATAAACCCTTGCTTCTGGTTAAGTGTCTATCTCAGCAATGAGAAGCTAACTGCAACAGTATGTATATAGTATATAGTCATATATATATGTATATATATATATGTATATATATTTATATACATATATATGTATATATGTATGTAGTCATTTTTCTGCTTTTTAAATAAATCTAACTTTGCTCAAAACCATGAATCTGAAAAGAGCACTCCTTAGGCTGCTGCAAGAGAGTCAGTGAGGAGCTGGAAGTGAAATGGTATCTCTGTTCTTATCACCACTGACAGTTTCATGACTTTAAAATAAAACTGAATAATTTCAACACAGCATATCAGAATATTAATCTAGGGGAAGGTCAGTAGTAGACCACTGCCTAGCATGAACATGTGCACATGTCCTTGTTTCAAAACCCAGCACTAGAAAACAAGCAATCAAGATAACCAGCCCAGCCCTGTGCAATTAAAGATGCACACATGCTGGTAAAATTACTTATGTCTGGGGCTCCAAAATTTCTGTTCCTAAAAGTGTATTAGAGTGCTATATTCCTGAGTCCCTCAAAGGGGCTCAAAGCGGTACACACTGCAGGAGGACAGAGTAAGAAATCCTCTTTTTGGTTGAGAGAATCCTTTGTGTAACTCAGGCTAGCCCTGAACTCACTATGTACCTGAGGCTGTCCTAGAATTTCTGATGTTATTACTTCCCTGTCTTGAGTGCTGGTATTATAATAGTCATCTAAGCCATGCTGGAAAATCTTTATTTAAAAAAAAAACAGTTACAAATCCCAGCACTCAGGAGGCAGAGGTAGGAGGAGTGCTGTGAGTTCGAGGCCACCCTGAGACTAAATAGTTAATTCCAGGTCAGCCTGAGCCAGAGTGAGACCCTACCTCAAGAAACAAACAAACAAACAAACAACAAAAAACAGTTATAGCAGCATGCTATTCAGATGAGACAAGAGTACGGAATAAGGAAACTGGGACCCAGCTGAAGGTTGAGCCCAGAGAAGTAGGGCTCCTGAGGAGTCCCCTGGCTGGAATATTTAGGGTTTCTTCCCTCATTCCAGAGAAGGTAAGGCTCTTTGGCATGGGCTCCTTCCTCCCTCTCCTCATTAGAGGGTTAAGATGTCCAAGCGCATTCACAAAAGGACATGCTTCCCTTCCTGGAAGCAGAAAGGCCTGCCTCCATGAAGACCTGTCTCTGGAAGTCTTAGGCTGGAGCATCCCTTGCTGTCCCATTCCCACCTCCCACACGCACACCTCTACCCCTTATGGCCCACCTCATGGGAAGTCAAGTCTGAACAATTTATTGAAGTTCTTGGCTCCCAATGTCTTCACTTAACCCTGACTACCTGTGGTGGTTTGATTCAGGTATCCCCCATAATTGTATGTGTTCTGAATGCGTGATCCCCAAATGATGAAAATTTAATGTTGTTGGAGGTCTGTTGTGTTGTTGGGTGTGGGCTTATGGGTATTATAGCCAGCTTCCCCTTGCCACTATATGACACACTGTCCTGCTGATGTTGTCCACCTGATGTTGGCCAGGAAGTAAGGCCCAGTATCTCCTCATGACAGTTTCTCTGGTCATAAGGGAGCTTCCCCTAGAGTCGATAAGCCACAATAAACCCTTTCCTCCCACAAGCTGCTTATTTTTGTGGCAGCAAGGAGAAGCCATCTGCAACGCACCCCATGTGTTCAGGCTGGGCATCTGGGGAGATAGAAGGAAGATGGGTGGGGTAATGGTCAGCCTCTCTCCACAATTTATTTCTCAATTTTGCTCCCATGGATCAGGTTCTAGAGTCAGAGACTCACCTCCATGATTTGTGCTGGCATGTGACACTATTGTGGACTCTACCTCACCAGGGAGAAAAGTAGGGCTCCGGTGATTTTGCCCTAGTACTCCACTAGGCAGTGCTGTTGTCCAAGCTATGCCTCTATCTGGATGAATCCCTGCAAACTCCCTGGAACCCAGGATTTTGGCACTCCCTCAGAATCCTGTGAGAAGTAGGTTTCTGGCTAGTAGGAGGCAGGTGAGAAAGTGAGTGTTCAAATAAGCTTCCTTTATTAATTTTGGGGATTTTTTAGTACTCTAGATGGAATCTAGCCCCTTGCACAAGGTAGACAATCTCTATTGTTGAGTCATAATACCAGACCCTTCCCTCTATAGAAGAATCTAGGCAACTGCTATACCATGGAGTCATGCTCCTACTCCTAAAATTTCTCTGGTCAATTCTAGGCAAGTATCCTGCCATCTACATGCATTAGAAACTGTTGCTTTGTTGTGCTTGTTTGTTTGAAGTAAGGTCTTGCTGTAGTACAGGCTGACCTGGAATTCACTATGTTGTTTAAAAGTGGCCTTGAACTTACGGCGATCCTCCTACCTCTGCCTTCCAAGTGCTGGTATTAAAAGGCATAAGCCACCACTTTACTGTGTATGCCAGGATAGCCTCAAACTTGTGTTCCTACTGCTGAGGCTCCTACAGGCCAGATTATAGGTGTGTGACTATGATATCTAAGAGTAAATATGTCTAAATAAAGGCCATGCAGCATATATATATGCAGTCAGTATGTGGCCCTCAGCTACCAATGTCTAATTCAGTTTGGAGTTTCTAGGAAGCAAGCATGGGGTTCAGTGTGGCATGCTCTGTGTAGTCAGAACAGGACCTCAGATGGCCCACAGGGAATGTTGAGGCTGGTTATGGCCTTCAAAGGTGGGGCTAGGCCAGATATTGTGGCACACACCTTTAATCCCAGCCCTTGGGAGGCAGAAGTAAAAGGATCACTGTGAGTGCAAGGTCAGCCTGAAGCTACCTAATGAATTCCAGGTCAGCCTGGGCTAGAACGAAACCCTACCTCAAAAAACAAAAAGATGGAGAGAGAGAGAGAGAGAGAGATGGGGCTAGGAAAGGGATCTATTCTACGCAGCAATGACTGCTTACTGGTTGTCATTTTATGGTAGGTGCCCACATTCTCAAGGGAAATTACCTTGAACAAGCAGCTCTCTTCAACAGAGGGTAAATCCATCCCAGGTGGCCTGAAATCCAAAGTCATCTCAGGAGCTGGGGAAAGGATCCTGCAGTCTGTTGGGGTTTCTGGAACATGCAACCCAGCTTCAGAACAATGACTTCATCCTACTTGGTCTTTTCCTCCTTTTAGGCAAAGCTTGTGCTCCACAGACAGCCTGTCAGTCTCCTTTTGAGGTTAAACTTGAAGTTTCCCTCCCTCATTTCACATATGAGAAAGCCACCACCCATGGAAGGGTGGGAATGTGGTTGCCAACATCCAGAATGTCTAGGATGATGACTGAAAAGGATTCCATTGTTTGGTGACAACACCTGTTCTGTGTCAGATGTGACCTGGGCACTGCACAGTGACTGAAGTCCTGCCCTCATGAAGTTGGCATTCTAGTAGAGAACTGAAATTCTACACTGTGCCACACAACAGCATAGAGAAAAATGAGACGGGGAGGGGATGCAGGATACATATCTGCCATAGCACTTTGGCAGAAGTGGTAGGAGGGGAGAAGGTATTCAGACATTTAGGGAAGACTGTTCAGTGCAAAGGGAAGAGACTGCAACAGCCCTGGGAAATGAATGCACTTGATTAGTGTCAGAATCACAGCATGGAGCTTAGTGTGGCCAGAGCAGAGTGAGGAGAGATCAAGGAGAGAGAAGGAAAGCAAGAAAACACAGACTTGGGATGCCGAGAGAGAAAGATCATGAGTTGTATGCGAACCTGAGAAATATAGTAAGACCTTGTGTCAAGTCAAGAAAATAAAATCCCACAGTGCTGCCTACGTTCAAGGTGAGGTCTTTGGAGGAGGAAGACCATTGTTTGAAAGCGTCTCTATGCTATATATGGGGGGGGGTACAAAAAGCTAGGGTTGAAGGAAGAAGCTGTATATGAGGGGACTATAATAATACAGGCAGCAGCCAATAATGGCTAACCTAGGACAGGGGGAGGCATGTGGGGAAAGTGCCTGCACTCTGGAGATGCTTCCAAAATGTCCCACAAGTATTAGAATTTGCACTTCCAACAGCATGGTTGTCGGGCCCATGAATAAAATTTGTTCCTAACAAAGCGCATAATTGAATGTTTACTTCGTATTTGAGGAATATTACGTATTACAAAAGTTAGAGATTTGATGGTGCTGACATGTTGCTCAAGTAGTAGAGTACTTGGCTTGCATACAAGAAGCCTTGGGTATGATGCTCATTACTACATAAACTGAGGTATGCCACCCGCAGCAGCAGTCCCAGCACTCTGAAGGGGGAAGCAGGAGGATCAGGAGTTTAAGTGCAGTTTGAGGCCAGCCTGGACTACATGAGACCCTGTTTGAAAAAGAAAAAACTATCAGGGATCAGGGGAGATGACTCAGAAGTTAAAAGGACATGCTTGCAAAGCCTGAGGGCTCAGGTTCAATTTTCTAGCACCCACATAATGATATAAACTAAGTGATGCATTTATACAGCATTTTCAGTAGCTATAGACCCTGCTGTGCGTGCATGTGTATGTGTGTGCATGCAAACACACTCTTGCATGAATATAAATACATAAATAAATATTTTAAAACCTGTTAGATATTTGCTCTTTCTCCTAGCTTTCTTTTTAATAACATAGTCTTTAAACTTCTAAAAGCTTATTTATTTATAAGAGAGCCAGAACAAGCATGGTGTGCCAGTACCTCACCCCACTGCAAATAGACCTCAGATGTATGTACCACTTTGTGCATATGGCTTTACATAAGTACTGGGGACTCAAACTCAAGCTGTCAGGCTTTGCAAGCAAGTGGCTTTAACATTGAGGCATCTCCCCAGATCCCTCTTTAAGCTTTAATGGGGAAGTGTAACCTAATAATCATAATACATATGTAAAAGAAATTGTTGTTGCTAACTTAAACATAAAACACAACAGATGTTTCCTATGTGTCGGCTTGTTCCTGTGTATGTGCATATGGAAGCACCTGTTTGCACATGTGTGAAAAGACAAGAGGTTAACTTTGAGAGTTTTCCTCTACTGCTCTCTACATTACTTTGATTGTGTGAGACAGGGCTCTCACTGAACCTGGAGCTCATGGATTTTGCTCAAGTTGCTAGCCAACAAGCCCTAGGAATACTCCTGATACCATCTCTAAGATTAAAGGCAGAGGCCTGCCTTAAAAACATAGGTTCTAGGGATCAAATTAATGTTCTCATGCTAACACAACTGAATCATCTTTCCATCCTACAAACACTTACTTTACTGACAAGAAAACCAAGCTGCATTTGCTGATCTACTTTTGGCTTATTAACGTTAAGCACATTTCTGTTTGACAAACAAATGTACTATGATCACACACAAATGGGTGGGTGCCACTCAGGCACCATGGTGACAATCAGGCCTAGTGCTCAGGAACTACTGGAAATCTACCAGGTTCCCACGGGCCACCAGACATCCTTTGCCTACTGCCTACAACAGAATTGTTGATATGTGGCCACCAGCTGAAGCCCAACAACAACCCTGAATGTGGACTTGAAAGAACACAGATCCAAAGCCTGTTCCAGGCTACCTAGAGGCTGGGGACAATGGGACATGCAGGAAGATCAGAAACTCAAAGCCAGCCATGGGGCTACATAGTGTGGTGAAGGCTAGCCTGGGATACTTGAGAGCCTGTCTGAAAAACAAAACAGAGGGCTGGAGAGATGGCTTAGCAGACAAGGCACTTGCCTGCAAATGCTTGGCAAGTTAATGGCTTGTCTGCAAAGCCAAAGGACCCAAGTTCAATTCCCTAGGACCCATGTCAGCCAGATGCACAGGTGGCACATGCATCTGGAGTTTGTTTGCAGTGGTGCACCCATTCTTTCTCTATCTCTCTGCCTCTTTCTCTCTCCCTCTCTCTCAAATAAATAAAAATAAAAAATTTTTCTGTTATTTTTAAGCTTTATTTTATCACTCTTATCCAACACACATCAGAAAGCATATCAACAGTGCATCTTATAGGAAGTCAGTTTACAACAAAACTGAACAAGGCAATTGTGTTTACAGAAAAAGTTTTCAGCAAAAAGTATGCAATACAGTCCATTGAAACACAGTGTTCATACATTTTAGGTACATAGGAAAGTGTGGTGGTTTGAATAGAATAGGTGGCCCCCAATATATTCAGTTGTTTGTTTGTAGTTTGCATCTGCAGCCACCTGGCTGGAGTCAGTGTCATTGTGTGGATATTAAGGTGTGGTGGTGGGTTTCAGATTTCAATCTAAAGATATGCAAAGTGTGTCTAGCTGGAGTTCCTGAAGTGTGCTGTGCTATGTGGCTTTTAGGCTGTACTTCTCTCTCTCTGCTTGGGCCTGTGAAGGCAGGCCAGTTTCTTCTGTTTTTATGGAACTTCCCCTGGATCTGTAAGCTTCAATAAATATCCCTTCCTCCATAACTGTGCCTGGTCTGGAAGTTCATCTCAGTGAACCTGAAGCTGTCTGATACAGATTTTGGTACCAGGAGTGGGCTGAGATGAGCTTGACTATGTGGATGTTGATCTTGTGGAACCTTTGTTGTGGAGGAATAGGCATGGACTTGGTGTTTGCAACTGAAGATGTCGTCTGGAGTGGTAAGCCAAGTTTTAGGTACTATTCTGATGAGAGTCTGAGAAGGCTAAGTGCAGACAGCATTGAACTTCGAGGCTTGGTTTATGAGCTTTCTAAGGGGAAGGAAAGACTGAAGAGGACTTTGTTGGAACTGGGCTACTGGCATAAGGGCTGGCTGCGTCCTGCTGCCCAGGTCTAGAGTGTTTGGTCAAGGTTAAATTTGTAATGGACTGATGTGCTTGGCTAAAGATATTGGACTGAGAGATTTAAGATTTTAAGCTGGAAAGCCTCAAGCAAGTTAAAATTACAGGCACTGAGACTGGTTTTAGGTTACTGAACCTGCTATTGTCAAACACATTAGCAATCTTAAGGAAGATGGCCCAACTGCTTTACATTAAAACAATGGAAAGGATGCCTGAGGAAAGACTATCATAGAAATGCAAACACTTTTGGAAAGAGTTGACTGGAGAAGGAACCTGCTTTTCAAGGCTATGATTTGTTTCGTCCCTGAATTAAGAATATGGCTGTGTCCTGCACAACTGGTATTGGTTTCAGAAGCATGAAAAGTGCATGGAGTGGCCGTGAATTGCACACGCTTCCAGGAGCAGCTGCTGAGATGCAACATGAGGTAGGGCCTGATGCCCTGATAGGCTGAAAGAGCCTTTGGAAAATGTGAAGAGTGGTCATGAATTGCACATGGTTCCAGGAACTGCTGCTGAGATGTGGCATGAGGCAGGGCATGATGCCCTGATAGGCTGAAAGAGCCTTTGGAAGATGGACCATGGTTTGCATGAAGACCTGAAGATGCTTTGAATATACCAGGACTATGCAAGGGCTACCATAGAGCACACTGTTGGCCTGGGATGGAAGTGTTCCCTGGGTACTCTGCCCAGCTGGAGGGGTGGAATTGGAAAGTCTGGAGACTGTTAGTCTCTGGGTATATTGAACTTGAACTACAGAAGTTTGATGTTTGTTTGATGGTGGTTGAGTTTGCATTGTTTTAGTCTCTCCTTGCTGTGCCTTATATCAGTTGAAAATGTTTACTTTGTGCCTTTATATGTTAGAAGTGTTTAACTTGTGTGATTTTACAGGTCTTCATATCTTAAATTGGTCGAGACTGTGGGGACCTTTGAAATTGAACTGAGTACAATTTATAATGTGTGATGGTTATAAATCTACTGGGGGCCAGGGGCGGAATGTGGTGGTTTGAATAGAATAGGTGGCCCCCAATATATTCAGTTGTTTGTTTGTAGTTTGCATCTGCAGCCACCTGGCTGGAGTCAGTGTCATTGTGTGGATATTAAGGTGTGGTGGTGGGTTTCAGATTTCAATCTAAAGATATGCAAAGTGTGCCTAGCAGGAGTTCCTGAAGTGTGCTGTGCTATGTGGCTTTTAGGCTGTACTTCTCTCTCTCTGCTTGGGCCTGTGAAGGCAGGCCAGTTTCTTCTGTTTTTATGGAACTTCCCCTGGATCTGTAAGCTTCAATAAATATCCCTTCCTCCATAACTGTGCCTGGTCTGGAAGTTCATCTCAGTGAACCTGAAGCTGTCTGATACAGAAAGTATAAAGTAAAAGTCTTTTGCTACTCAGCAAGAAAATGCAAGTTTGAAAGACTTAAATGAAAATCAGAAATTTATGTATCTGAGAAAAAAACCTCTTAGTACTTGTACACATCTATCTACATTTATAGTCCCACTTAGTTATTTAAAAAAAAAACAAAACCTCACAAGACATCACACACAAACACACCAAAAAAAAAAAAAAAAAAAAAAAAAAAAAAAACAGAGAACCATAGTGCCAAGAAATGCCAAGACCAATAGACTACTGACGCAACTGGTAGAAATGTTACAACTGCTAACTGTATACTGTATTCTTGTAGTTCTCAGGTGAAGGTAAATCACAGGAGAGAAAACTCCTTGAAACTGGCTTTGGTTTAAGTGATCTTTCACAATTTTAACCAGACCTTCTATTTCAAAAACAGCAATTCCATGCTTCCAAGGGAAAAGTTTTCATATTCTTAACAGCTACTCCAGTGCTGACAGTCTCAAGATACAAACAGTTAACTGAATTGATCAAAATTGTATTTCTAAGTCATGGGAAACAACAAAGATGGAGCCCTTTGTCGGAAAAGAAAAAAATGCCTTCTACCCCAGATTTGACACTATTTAGAATATTCTGAGGAATGTTAAATTATCTAATATTAAAAAAATTAAGAATGAATGAGTAAATCCTTCTGGAAAGAACTGTGACAGTGTTATACTCTGCTAGGCAATCTACACATTCTTTCTCTGTCTCTCTGCCTCTTTCTCTCTCCCCCTCTCTCAAATAAATAAAAACAAAATATTTTAAAAATTAAAAAACCAGAAAAATATAATTTCATTATAAAAATGTTAAATAGGGCTGGAGAGATGGCTTAGTGGTTAAGCACTTGCCTGTGACTCCTAAGAACCCCAGTTCAAAGCTTGATTCCCCAGGACCCATGTTAGCAAGGTGCACAAGGGGGCACACGCGACTGGAGTTCCTTTGCAGGAACTCCTCCTCCTTAGAGGCCCTGGCGCACCCATTCTCTCCCTCTCTCCCTCTCTCTTCCTCTCCCTCTTACTCTGTCACTTCAAATAAATAAATAAATAAATTAATTAATTAAATTAAATAAAATAAAAAAGTTAAATACCTGAAAAACTGTAGTGATTCCATTTGGACATTTGAGGCATTATTTATTTTCATTTATTTATTTAATTTAAAGAGAGCAAGAAAGAGGCAGAGAGGGGGAGAGACAGAATGGGTGCACCAAGGCATAGAGCCACTGCAAATGAATGCCAGATGCATGCACCACCTTGTGCAACTGGATAATGTAGATCCTGGGGATCAAACCTGGGTCGTTTGGCTTTTCAGATAAGCACCTCAACTGCTAAGCCATCTCTTCAGCCCCCATTTGAGGCATTGTGAGTGCACAGGCACAGAGAATAAATAAAGTTAGTCTACATAAAAAAAAACTACAGGATGAGACTTCCAGTTAAGATGGCAGCATAGGTACCACACCAAAGCAGCCTAGCGGGGAAAAAGCCAAAAACAAAAAACAAAAAACCCAGCAAAATACACACTTTTACTAAAAAGTGAGGTGTATAGGAAATTGAAACAGCAGTGGAGAAGTAAGAGAGATCTAGAGCATCCAGAGCCCGCTTGGGCTGGCAGAAGCTGCTCCGGCGGGGAGAGTGCCTTGGCGGCAGCATGCCAGCCAGCCACCAGGCTCTGTTTGAGCTGCAGGAAAAGCCAGGCGAGGGGATTTTCCACTCACACCGGAGCTCTCTGCAAACTCAAGAAACGTGAAGGGAGAACGGCAGTGAACAGCGGAGGAACAGATCACAAGGTAGAAGAACATGTGGAACAGCGGGCGAACTACAGCAGCATCAGCTCCCTCCCTCTCATCCACCACCAGTGCCCAGCCCTCTGGAACAGAGCAGCGGTCCAGGGACACGGCCACGCCTGCTTGAACTGATGAGCACCAAAGAGGGACCCAATTAAGAGCGCAGCTGAGACCAAAATCATCCCGAAAGGTAACTGGGATTACACCAGGTCAGTACCCGCCTAATAAGCCTGGTATATAGGCCTGAACCAGAAGTGCTAATTGCATCTTCCATATCAGGATAAATTATATGTTAAATTAGATGGATGGTCAAATTTGCCATTCTTAAAAAAGCTGTATTTTGGGCTTATTTGTTGCTTCTTGAATTATAGTGGCTTTGTTTACTCTTCTGTTATACATTAGGGAAGGGTCTCACCTGGTCACAAGATGACTTGGAACCCTCTACAGACCAGAAATCTTAACAACCTTGTTGTCAGGATTAAGGGAGTGGGTGAGGCACCACAAAGCCTAAGGGACAGACAGAGGATCTGGTTGTCATAATAACTATTCTTGGATAAATACTCTGTGCGGTTTTTCATTGAAAGGATACATTGTTTAGTTAAATTTTAGAAGCTGGCTGTATTTTGTTCCACTTAGCCTACTTGAATACTCTCATAGCAGGCACACCCAACACCTAGAGTCACTTTTGTAGATACTCTGAGAGTCTCAGAGCCACAAGAGCACCTTAAGCTCCTACCCTGAAGATATATAATATCAGATTGATTGATACATCTCTTAATACCCAGCTAACTGGAAAATCCAATCATTAAATAATCCAAGATGCAAAAATATATACATTATAACACAAGAAACACCAAAAATCAAGACAATATAAATCCACCAAAAAGTATTAATGCATCAGAAATGACCTCCAGTGAGAATGAGTTAGAGGAAATCCCTGAGGAGATTTCAAAAGACTGATTATAAATATGTTGAAAGAACACAAAGAAGAAATCAAAGGAAGCAAAGAAGACACAGGATTCCAATTTAATGAAATAAAGAGATCAATACTACACATAAATAAGGAAATAGAAATAATAAAGAAAAACCAGTCAGAATTACTAGCAATAAAGAACATAGTTAATGAAATAAAAAAAACTCTGTAGAAAATCTCACCAGTAGAATGGATGAAGGAGAAGACAGAATATCTAAGCTAGAAGACCAAGTGGCAGATCTAATACAGTCCAACAAAGAGAAAGATAAACTAATAGAAAACTATGAGTGGGAATTTCAAGATATTCAGGACACTATGAAAAGATCAAACATAAGAATTCAGGGCATAGTAGAAGGACAAGAATTTCACTCCAAATGCATAGTTGGCATCTTCAACAAAACCATAGAAGAAAACTTCCCCCAAATTGTGAAAGAGGTGCCAATGCAGATACAGGAAGCCTTTAGAACATCAGCCAGACAAAACATGGAAAGAACCTCTCCTGCCATATTATAATCAAACTACCAAACACACAAACCAAAGAAAAAATATTGAAAGCAGTCAGAGAGAAAAATCAAGTTATCTACAAAGGCAAGCCTATCAGGATTACAGCAGATTACTCAACACAAACTTTAACACCCAGAAGGGCATGGAGTGATGTATTCCAAGTCCTGAAAGATAACAACTGCCAACCAAGGTTTCTTTATCCTGCAAAGCTATCCATTCAAATAGATGGAGAAATAAGGATATTCCATGACAAAAGCAGACTAAAGGAGTATTTGAAGACAAAAAATGCTCTACAGAAAATACTTGAAAGAATCCTCCATGCTGAAGAGAAAAAAAAGCACTCATATAGGGAACCAGGACCAAACAAACAATACTCAAATACTAGTTAACACAAGAGGGCAAAGGTAAAACCGGAAGAACTACAAAAAATGACAAAAATGAATACACACCTTTCAATATTATCTCTTAATATCAACGGCCTCAATGCCCCAACCAAAAGGCATAGGTTTGCAGACTGGGTTAAAAAGCAGGATCCTTCAATTTGTTGCCTCCAAGAGACCCACATTCCTACAAAGGATGGACACTATCTTAGGGTGAAAGGTTGGAAAACAGTGTTTCAAGCAAATGGACCTAGAAAACAAGGAGTTGCTATCCTAATATCTGACTAGGTAGACTTCAGTCCAACATTAGTTAAGAAAGATAAGGAAGGCCACTTTATATTGATTAAAGGCACCCTCCAACAGGAGGACATTACAATCCCAAACATATATGCACCTAAGATAGGGGCCCCCAAATTCATCAAACAAACGCTATTAGAACTAAGGTCACAGATAACACCAAACACAGTGGTAGTGGGTGACTTCAACACTTCACTCTCATCAATTGACAGGTCATCCTGGGAAAAAATAGAGAGGCATCTGGACTAAATGAGGTCATAGAAGGAATGGACCTAACAGATACATACAGGACATTCCATCTAAATGCTGCAGAATATACATTCTTTTCAGCAGCACATGGAACATTCTCTAAAATAAACCATATATTAGGACACAAAGCAAATCTTAACAAATTCAGGAAAATTGAAATAATTTCTTGCATTCTATCTGATCACAATGGAATCAAACTACAAATCAATAGCAAGAAAGGCTATAGAGCATACAGAAAATCATGGAAATTAAACAACACATTACTAAATGATGAATGGGTCAATGAAGAAATCAAGAGGGAAATCAAAAAATTTATAGAGTCAAACGATAATGAGAACACAACATACCAAAATCTCTGGGACACAATGAAGGCAGTCCTAAGAGGTAAATTTATAGCTTTAAGTGCCTATATTAACAAATTACAAAGGTCACAAGTAAATAACCTAATGCTCCACCTTAAAGCCTTGGAAAAAGAAGAACAAGGCAAACCAAAAATCAGAAGATGGGAAGAAATAATAAAGATAGGGCAGAAATTAATGAAATAGAAACAAAAAAAAAAAAAAACAATCCAAAGAATCAATGAAACAAAAAGTTGGTTCTTTGAAAGGATAAACAAGATTGATAAACCCTTAGCAAACCTGACCAAAAGAAAGAGAGAAGAGACACAAATTAATAAAATTAAAGATGAAAAAGGTAACATCACAACAGATGCCAGATATATTCAAAAAATCATAGGGACATACTACAAAAGCATATACTCCACAAAGTATGAAAATCTGAAAGAAATGGACGATTTCCTTAATTTATATGACATACCTAAGTTAAATCAAGATGAGATTAATCACTTAAGTAGACCTATAAAAAGCATGGAGATCAGAACAGTTATCAAAAATCTCCCAACTTAAAAAAGCTCAGGCCCAGATGGATTCACTGCTGAATTTTACCAGACCATCAAGGAAGAGCTAACACCCTTGTTTCTTAAGCTTTTCCATAAAATAGAAAAAGAAAGAATCCTACCAAACTCCTTCTATGCAGCCAGCATCACCCTGATACCAAAACCAGGCAAAGATAGAACAAAAAACAGAAAATTACAGACCAATCTCCCTCATGAACATAGATGCAAAAGTTATCAACAAAATATTGGCAAACAGAATACAAGAACATATCAGAAAGATCATTCATACATACATTCTTTCTGCCACCTCTTCCACATTAGATTCTGAGCCTTGGAAGGTGTGATTGAGATGTTACTCAGTACTCCAATCACTTCTTTCCAGCACTATGATACCTTCTGAGTCATCCCAAGGTCACTGCCATCTGAAAAGAGAAGATTCTCTACCCAAAGTGAGAGTAGCATTAATATAAGGATATAAATATTAAGAGACGTGCTTACTGAGCAGTTTGATAAGCATAGTATATACATTTTTCCAGACATCAGCAGATGTTACACCCCTACGGCTCATGACTACTCCTGTTTTAAGTTTTCAGTATCAGGGATGTATTCTCCCCCATGGAGCGGGCCTCCAGTCCAATTGGAGGGTATTTGGTTTCCACCATGACAGACGTGCCACTATTGCACTCGTTGGCTCATTTGGCCTGGCTGACCAATTATAAGGCTTGCGGTTTCCACTGTTGAGTATCTTCACTGGTGGTATCTCTCTCTACCATTGAACTACATGTAGAACGGCTTCTTCCATCTTTCTCTCAGCTGGTCTACATGGAGGAGGTTATCAGCTCAGTTCCAGCAGGATTTCTCAGTGGCCTTGCAGCCCAAGTATGTGGAGTCTTCAGCAATAGGATCTTACCATCTATTCCTGGTGGGAAACCAAGGGCCTCGGCAATGGCCTACAATGTTTTGGAGGCATCAGGCACCTCCCTGGCCAACAACTCACTGGAGGTATCCCATCCCTGACACTGAAAATTTTCTAACAACGATCTATGGCTCCTGAGTGCTCCATTGTCCAAAACCGGAGGATTCCATATGATTTATTTGCATCCTCTTAGATTTTGATTAGCCCTCCCTCCACCTTTCCTTTACTCAATCTCTTCCCCTGACCTCACTTTGGGCCTTTTCACCCCCATTAATCTATTCTTCTACTTACATATATACAATACCAATACCAACCTATTAAGTACCCTCCTCCCTTCCTTTCTCTTTCCTTTACAACTTTTTTTTTTGTTGTAGTTTTTAAATTATCAATTTTTAGCTACTTGACAAGATTAAAAGCAAAATAATCATGCCATATTTAGTCCTGGATTTCAAGTCTAAATGTTTATGTGAAAAGAAAAAAATATTGTAGTGAACTTTTAAAATGGCAAAGCAACCTTAAGCTCTATTTTAGCCAAATGAAACATAATCTGAAATAATATTAGAACATCTCCCTTGTCTTCAAATTGTTTGGTGTAACAGAATATTGATATGCAGCTTGGTGGATTTCACCAGCTAATGCACATTCTTCTCCCCTCCTTTCCCCAGTTATGTGTATACTGAGAAATGTGCATTTGTCTGAGGAGTTATTTTGTTCCTACCACTTAGTGAACCTCAAAATTTTGAGTAAATGTACCTCAGTCTAATCAGACTTTTTATGACCTTTATAACTACATTTAAAACCCTTAATTCCTATTTCAGGGTGTTTGTGAGCCTGATTGCTATCATGAAGTAAAAATTTTATTATTCTAGGTATTCACTAGCTAAATAAACATAGTTCTTGTTTAGCGAGCATATACTGTTCCTCAACTCTCTTCTCCAGCTTTTGCAGTGTCCTGGCATCCTTAAAATACTTTGAAAATATGGCCTTGATCCATGAATTAAATCAGTATCTAAGTGAATGTGTTGATGCTTTATTGATCAGATCTGTATAAGTGGGAATACAGCATATATCTGGGTATTCTTACAGTTATATTTTTAACATCTTATTTTTTTATTAATTATATATCAACATTAATTTTGTATTTTGAAACAAATTGATTTTGTATAATTCAATGTGTCATGCATCTGTATTAACTGATTTGATGGCATAAGGTTATGAAAACAATGCCCTGCTCCTTATGTACTGTTCCAAAAGGAGAAAGCTATGTAGAATGATATGTTAAGGATGAAAATAGCAATACAGTAGATTTGAATACCTTGATATTTTGCATTACTGTTTATGTTTACATCATGTTTAGAAATCTTTTCATTTGCTATGGAGTTTGGTCATTTCAACTCGAAAACCTAGTGACAGATATTTCTTTGAGACTTTGGTTTATATAATTTTTTGTACAATATTTTCTTAAAATGTACAACACATACTGTGTTTTTTTTTATTAGAACACAGTATTTGTAGATAACCATAGCTCCTCCACAATTCTTTGGTAGTCCCAATGTAGTTATATCAATGTTTACTGAAGGGAACATCTAAATATTAATGGTATATTACAGAATAAAAACTTTCCTAAAGGAAAATTGCACCTATTTTACCTTTTTGAGACTAAGCCATGAAAACTTATATCTCTTAGCTATTTATAATGAAATTTGGCATTTGAGTATAGTCACCGTAGCTATGTTCTACATCCCTAAGATTGTATAGGCAGGACATTTCAGAGATTACTGTTGTCATTCTGGAGGTCCTACTGGAGACAACTGTAAAGGGTGACCTTGTCGGAAGGATCTGAGTCCTCCCCTGAGGTTCTCTTTTCTTGGTACTTTATTAGCAACTCTGGATATTTTTATAAAACCAGTTATATTATAAATGAATTCAAACTTGCTAAATTGACATTAGTTTTTATGTAAGAAATCTGGAAACCCCCATTAGCAGTAGGCTGACTGCAGCAGACTCAGATAGGTCCCATGTAGTTGAGAGTCTACTCATGGTGAGGAGTACATCCCAGTGCCTTTAACCTGGATTTCTAATCTTAAGGAAATGGGTGCAGCATTCCTTTAGAAGAAAAAGGCTTTTCACTTGGTAATGTGTGTTTTTCTCACTTAAGTTTTTTTCCAAAGTACCAACTTTCTCTTCCTTTTTGGTCAGGCAATGTATTGCGAGCTAGTATTCCTCTAAAATGAATTTATTACAGGTTGTCTCACGAGCAAAGCCAACCGAATGTTTAATTGTGAGGACCAAAGGGGAGTATTGGGCTTTACAAAAGAATATAGGTACATAATCAAATGTTTGAATAACCAGAAGTTAAGATATTGGCCCAGTAAATTTCTTTCTTAATGTTTTTCCAATTTCTCATTTGAATGATTATTATTAAAGTTATCTTATGTGGGTATTTTTATTTTGAAAGGTATTATACTTTTTATATTTATCAGTAAGGGGGAAAATGTAACCAAAATTAGTATTGTTTCACTATACATATTGGTACTAGAAAATTCCTTTTATTTATTTATTTGAGAGCGACAGAGAGAGAGAGAATGAGGCCGGTAGAGAGACAGAGAGAGAATGGGTGCGCCAGGGCCTCCAGCCACTGCAAACGAACTCCAGACGCGTGCACCCCCTTGTGCATCTGGCTAATGTGGGTCCTGGGGAATCGAGCCTCGAACCGGGGTCCTTAGGCTTCACAGGCAAGCGCTTAACCGCTAAGCCATCTCTCCAGCCCCAGAAAATTCCTTTTAAAAACTCACCCATTTTAGTAGTACTTAATTCCTAGTTTTAACATAAGTGATCTAATTCAGAAACTGTTATTTTTGAGTACCATGCATGAGGGGCTAAGCTGATGTTAAAAGTTTGCAATAATAAAATGAATCAGCTTAAGTCATTTAATCATATTAAATGCATTTTGCATCCTTTAAAAGTAAATTTGAGGGATTTAAGAGAAATGTGTTTTCATTAAGTTTTGCATATCTTTTGTGATGCCATGTAAATTCCCTTTTTCCTATGATTAAAGGAAGGTTATGATAAAATGATTAGTTCATTTACCTTCAGTTGTAGCAGTTACATGAGAATTTGAATTTTGTCATGTTTGGGTTTGTTCATTCCTGCGAATGATGGTACAGTTAGGTGAGATATTTTTTGTTGTTGTTGTTATGGTACCCAATCTCACCATTTGGTCCTCTTTAATCTTTGAGGGTTTCAATAAAAATTGTTCACTCAAAAAAAAAAAAAAAACAGACAAAATCCTCTCTGATTTTATATTAAGAACAAAAATGAACCTAGAAAGAAAAATTCCTGATCCAACTGCCAGGGGCCTCCTCCTCAAAAACATCGTTTGGGAGGGCATGACCTCAGAGTGTAGACTGGTCTGCCAAGTCCTCAAGGATGAACATTATGATAAATGGATAGTTGTTACCCAGGACATCAGGACTACCTCACATAAGGCTGCCTTCTTAGCATAGGCCTTTGCTGCAGCCTTGAGGACTAAAGGAAAATGTTTCAATTGTGGAAAGGAAGGCCATTGGAAAGGGAAAACCAAGAATATTATGGAGGATGCCAATATAAACACTGTGTCATTGAGAACAAGTGGCATACAAATAGATACTCTCTTCACCAACTCCCTGTATAGACAATGTGAACTCGCCAAACTAGACCCCTGGGATGAATGCTGGTGGGTGGGGTGACAGGAAAACTTTATGCTCATGGCCTCTCACTATCTCCCTCCAACAACCTTCATATCTCTAGACAGCTTATTCCTGCCCCCGACCTGGTTCTTACTCACCACCACATTCTTTTGCAGGAAAAATAAGTCATGGAAAAGATACAAGCCACCAAAACCTGGGCACAATACATCCAATATGTGGCCAACCTTCACCCATTTACTAACCACCACAATGCTTCTAACTGCTTCTTTTGTGCATCTACCACCTGGCCCCTGCTAACCACAGTCCCTACTAATGCCACCCTTGAATACCCACATCTATACTGAACTATCCCCAACCCTTGCCTTACTGATATTCCCCTCTTTGATGCCAGTAAAGGTGTCCAGTTCTAAGCCAACCAGAGCTGAATGTCTCCTCAATATTTCCATAACCAGGACCCTTGTGTCAAGACACCCACTCTCCTGTGGTGTGAAGGGCTAATCACCCCATGCATAAATGTTTCCCCTCCCACTTGTTGTTTCCCAGCCTTGATTGTTCCACAGGTATCTCTACAAGGAAGAAGAAGCTGGTGGCCCTCAGCATGATGCTGTCCCTGGGTGCCTCCAGTGCTGCAGGAGCTGCTCTTGTCCAAATCAACCACCTTGCAGGGGACTTCCACGACAAGCTTGACCAGGCCATCATATCCACCACCAACAGTCTCAAATCTCTTCAGAGACAATTAAACTCTCTCACGGGTGTGGTACTCCAA
Organism: Dipus sagitta; assembly: GCA_036346955.1. NCBI lineage: Eukaryota > Metazoa > Chordata > Mammalia > Rodentia > Dipodidae > Dipus > Dipus sagitta. The sequence continues at coordinate 86,513,677 of CM070773.1, forward strand.
AACCATAGAGCCTTAGACCTCATCACTTCTGAACATGGCGGGACATGTGTGGTTTGGGGGAGAAGAATGTTGTTTTTTTGTCAATAAATCAAATGTTGTTGAAGAAAATGTTAAAACCCTCAAAAAAACTCCACAAGGAACTACTTGACAGCTATAAATCTGATGACCCCAGCACCTGGTTCTCTAACCCCTTAGTCACTTGGATCCTCCCCTTCCTTGGCCCCATCCTGGCTGCATAACCCTGTATGGTTATGTGTTACCTGTGGACCCCTGCCATATCAAATTTCTCAGACAACAAATGACTAACATTGCTAAGGTTGCTGCCAATCAAGTTCTCGTGCACGACCTAGCTCTGCTGAACCTGTGATACACTACATGGACCTCACTCAATGTGATGATATTGCCCCATTATAAAAACAAAGGGGGAACTTTCTGGCACAATTATAGACTCCAGTCCACTGGAGGCTAAAGTAGGCCTGAGCTGTCAGGCACAGCTCAGGTCCCCACGGAACAGGAGGTTGCAGCAGACCTAGACCCCGATAATCTCACCTTGAATCTGGCAGGAGTGGGGCCACTCCCTCCCTTCACCTGGGGCACCTGGACATCCTGATAAAGGTCTTGGTTTCCCAGTGGCCATGTGACCTTTTCCCACTCACCCAGAAGGTCCCAATATGTTAATGAGGTATCAGCCAGCAGCCTTCACACAGCCAATCCCCCTGTGACATGTACCCCATACCTTTTCCCACCACTATATAAATGCTTATAACCCCATTCCCCCAACAAATAAATGAACTGTCCTCTGACACAGTCTCCCAGGTGTTGTTTTTTTTTCCCATTGCACTCACGGCCACTCAAGACCCTGCTCTGCAGTTGCCTGGACGCCTCTGGTAAACTGATGTGCAACAACTCCAGGGTGGCCAGGAACTGCACATTTCTTTTATGAAGTCATTTGAGAAGCATTGGTTTTAGTTCTTGTTTAAAGAGTTGTTAGAATTCTGATGTTGTATTAATCTATATCTGGACATTTTAGTTGGAAGACATTTTTTTCATTATTACCTCAGTCTTGTTGCTTGTTATAGATCTATTTAAGTTACTTGTCTCAGTTTAAGTTTAGTAGGTCACATCTGCCTAGAAATGCATCTGTTTTATGTTTTCCAATTCAATGGAATATAAGTTTCTATTTATTTATGTGTTTATATATGTGTGTGTATTAGTGTGCCAAGGCTTCTTGCCAATTAAAACACCAGACACTTGTACACTTTTTATGTCTGGCTTAGGAATTGAACCCAGTTTGGCAGGCTTTGAAAGCCAGTGCCTTTAACTACTGAATCATCTTCCCAGTCTGGAATATAGGTTTGTAAAGCCCTTATGATTTTTGTAAGATCATTGTAATGTCTCCCTTTTCATCTGTAATCATATTAATTTGGCTCTTTTCTCTTTTGAACTAGTTTGGCTGGAGATTTGTCAATATTATTTATCTTTTCATGGAACCAATTCTTCATTTCATCAATTCTTTTTTTTGTTTCTATTTCTTTGATTTCTGCTTTGACCTTAATTATTTCTTCTCATATACTTCTTTTATAATATTTCATTTATTTATTTATTTGAGAGAGAGAAAGAGAGGATGGGCATGCCAGGGCCTCCAGCCACTTCAAATGAACTCCAGACACATGTGCCCCCTTGTGCCTCTGGCTTACGTGGGGCTTGGGGAATTGAATCAGTGTCCTTAGGCTTTTCAGGCAAATGCCTTAACCACTAAGCCATTTCCCCAGCCCTTCATCTACTTCTTTTGGGTTTGATTTGTTCTTGTTTTTCCAAGGCCTTGAAGTACATTATTAAATTATTTATTTGAGATCTTCCTGATTCTGTAATGCAGGCACTTGGAGCTATAAACTTCCCTTTTAGAACTGCCACCATTGTACCCCATCAGTTTGATATGTTGTATTTTCATTTTAATTCAATTAAAGGAACTTTTTTATTTCCTTCTTGATTTATACAGTGGCCCACTCATTATTCAATAGTGTGCTGTCCTAGATTTATATATGATTTAGCCCAGTCCAGGCAAAGCTCCTTCTCACTGTCATCAACCATACCTCAGTCCATAGTTCTTACTGCATTCATGTCTTTCAACACTAATCATAATAGTCCACCAAGCTGTGAATACAGTGCTTCAAAGTGTCTCTTAGGCCAAGATTTCAAATTCTTCCACATTCCTCTTGAAAAGCAGTTCTAAAATGCCAAAAACCACAGTCATGACCCCACTTCTCAATACCAATCTTATTGTTGCAGTCAGGTTCACATTGCTGGCAGAAAACACCCAACCAAGAGCATCTTGTGGGGAAAAAAAAAAGGTTTATTTTGGCTTATAGGCTCTAGGGAAAGCTCCGTGCTGTCAGGGGGAAGTGGTGGCATAAGCAGAGGGTAAATACCAACTCCTGACCAACATTAGATGGACAACAGCCACAGGAGAGTATGCCAAATACTGGCAAGAGGAAGCTGGTTAAATTTCCATCAGCTGCCAAAAATTTGGCAAGTTCTATTAGGAACTCCATCAGAGCCCTTTTAAAGGGCTTTCATTAAATCTTTCCTGCCTCAGTAGGAAAAAAATGGTCCTTTACTCCAAGAGAATGTTTTGCCTGAGCAAGTATTTGATGCTGAAGGATTGGCTCTAACTGTCACTGTGGTTCAGCTCATTGGAAAATGCTAGTGGATGAAAAATGTAAACATGTGATTAGTGGCTTCATTCATATTTTGAGATCAGTTCTCAGTCTTTAAAGTCAGATCAGCTTGGTAAGTAAGGACAGTTTGCTTGCACGCTCTTCTGCAGCTCCACGTACAGCCCGTCAGTTTCTGGGTAGAAACAACCCTCACTCATATTCACTCCAGGAGATGAGTCTAAATTTCATTTTTAACTGGAAGATAATGAAATTACATTTTAACCAGAACATTTTCAGTGTTACAACTTACATATAAAACTACCCTTGGAGGTTCAAATATAGCATTTTCCTTTAATCTAAGTATATTATCCTTTTCATCTTGAAACCCATCATTCTTACTGAAATCCATTGAGAATTCCTCTAAAATTAAGTCATTTTTGTAAAGGTATGTACTAAATGTTTTTATTTTTAGTTCCTTAAACCTTAATGTGTCTGTGTGTGTGTGTGTGTGTGTGTACACATATATATGTAATCTATTGAAACTTAAAGATTGAGAATGGAATACTTGCTTTCAGCTCTTGTGTTAATGCACTACAAAAATGGTTACTTTTATTTTGTGCTCATTAGAAGAAAGAGTACAAGCTTCAGTGTTGGGGCAAAACCATTTTAAGTGGCACCACCTCTGCAGCCACAATCACTTGTTTTAGAAGGGAGGGAGTGGTCTGAAATAGGTTTCCATAGAGCTCAGGTTGAGCTCCAACCCATGATCCACCTGCCTCTGCCTTGCACTGCTGGGGTTGCCACAGTCATTCTGTTTCAGTATGATTTAACTGCCATTGTCTGTAGCATAGAGAGAAGTAGTTATTTTCCAACAGACAATACATAGTCTCAAAGCAAAGAAAATAAAATGTTTTTAATAAGTTTTTTTGATGTAGCAGCTTAGGTCAAATTATATGCAGAGTTGTTTCCAAGGGCACTCACTTAATCTTCATATAAAGCCATATATTATAAAACATAGTTTTTAGGCTTGCTCTAGATGAACAAGTTTTATTGGCATTTATCTGTGAAGACCAACATTATAAATCTAATTTTTTGTCCATGACTGGAACCTCACACAAACTTCAATTCTGAAAGATTTTTTACATTTTGTCAGGCTAAAATCACTTCAAGATGCAACATGGTATCTTGTATCTAGTAGAATGCAATGGTTATGTAAAGAAGCGGGTATGAATCTTAAATTGGCCAAGTGACATTTGTCCAGTTGACCTAAGACAGCTACTGTCCCTGGCCTTCCTGTTCTTCCCATACTGAGAGGGCTTCTGAAGGCAAACCAGAGCCCTGCAGCATTGCATAATTTTCACACTATGACTTATTTACGTGCTGCTACTAACATTTCTAAAAGTTTAAAATAACAGAGAATGCATACAGTATGAAATACAAAATTGTGTTGTCTATTACTGGTTCCCACTCCCATTATCATTTCACTTAGTCTGTGAATACTAATCAAGTAGAAAACCAGCACACCAATTAGTAACTGCTCATTCACTTAAACAGAACTAATAGCTAATGACAATACAAAAGTGCAAAGCCATATATCCATAAGAAGGTGGCATTGAACTCTGCTTACAGAGCACCTATGTGTGGAAATACTCTGTTCTCAAGAAATGACATTGTGTGTTCTCCCAGTGTTTCTAACTGAGTAGGAGTATTTGGTTCGTTCTGTTTCTTGCCTTTAGCCATTATTCCAAACACTGGCTTTCCAATCCTGAAGGGAAAGAGTGACCTGGATGGGATGTCCATAGTTTACACATGTCTGTGCAAATGTAAAAGTGGATTATATTTAAGGCTAGTTCTTTAGTTTGTCTCATTCTTTTGCATTTCATATTAGTGTCAGGACTAAAACTCCAAAGCCAGTTTCCTTAAAAAGTGTATTTTAGCCGGGCATGATGGTGCATGCCTTTAATCCCAACACTCGGGAGGCAGAGGTGGGAGGATCACTGTGAGTTCGAGGCCACGCTGAGAATACAGCGTGAATTCCAGGTCAGCCTGGGCTAGAGTGAGACCCTACCTCCAAAAACAAAAAACTAAAAGAAAGTGTATTTTAATAATTCTAGGTGATCAAGGATTATTAAATAGAGTTCAACAAAAATTGAAAAAGAAAAAGAAAAGGAAAAGTTCTGCTTCTCCACTTTAAATTTCAAGTAGGAAAGAAATGTATTCAACTGGTCCTGGAATTAGTTTTAAGTGTCTATGGTTTGATGTAAAATTTTCAGGGAAGTAAATCTGGAGGTTTAGAGACATACCCAGAAACAAACTCAGAACACTTGAAATTAGACAAGTTTATAAATAAATATAAATAGGAAGGATGGACAGAGGAATAGGAATTTTTCTCCTTCCTCTCATTTTAAGGCATTTAAAGCTAGCAAAGATATAAACATGAATGGAGAGCTAGATGGCCTGCATTATGTTTAATATGTAAAACCCCTGAAGACATACTAACTTCTTAAAATTTGTAGCTGTACTCATATAGAGGCATCTTTTACAGCTTTAAATCAGTAATCTACACTTCTCTGAAAATGACAAGCTAAAAAAATGTGCTGTGTATCATTTTGGGTGTGGAAAACACAAATTATACAAAAATGAAAATGTTTTGTTGCATAAACTTGTAAAATTTTCATTTCAAAATTTACCTTAAGCCGGGTGTCGTGGTGCACGCCATTAATCCCAGCACTTGGGAGGCAGAGGTAGGAGGATCACCATGAACTCAAGGCCACCCTGAGACTACATAGTGAATTCCAGGTCAGCTTGGGCCAGACTGAGACCCTACCTCGAAAAACCAAAAAAATAAAATAAATAAAAAATAAATAAAAACTTATTTTTCAGTTCACAAGATGCTTTGTTCAAGTTTGTGGGATGTTGTACCATACCATAAACTCCCCTTCACCCAAGCTGTGTATGAAATAGGCAAACTTCATCCTAAGGATAGTATTACTAGAGATTCTGTTTGATTGTTTATGGTGTACCACCGGCAGCTACCAGATTTACATATAGTTCTCATTGAAGCATTTGAATAGTCAACATTTAGTTAGTTAAATAGAATGAGGGTGAGGACAGCCCTTCAATTTCTCTGAATTTGCATGCTGTGAACACATTTCCATCAGCGCTGATAGGACAGCAAATGACCATCAGCTGTACATGATTTATTTTCATACGCTAACTGTTCATGAGAAACTAGTCATTTGAAACCCTTAGGAAATTCAGGGACCCTGAAGCCCCTGTGTTATTCTCTTGGAGTAAACTTTCAGTCTAGTTGTAAAAACTTTTTGTTTTTTGTTTTGGTTTTTGAAATTTAGATGCTACATCATTGACATTGCCAAACAGAATGGTTGCTGTGGCTGTTTCTTCAATTGTGGAACGGTTATAAACTTTACCAAGTTCATCTGTTCTGTAGAACATAAAGAAACAACAGCAAAAGTGAACAGCCGTTACCTGCACTCTTGCATTTATTCTAATCATTATAATAGTTATAGTCACACAGTGTCATCCACAAGTAAGTTTGTGCTTTAAAGCATTGAAGAGGCAGCAGCAGGCTCCAAGTCCAGAACACTTTCTCACTTAGATTGTAAAACTACTGTAACATGTGTATTCGTATTTGCATGCATTTCTTAAGATATAAATGTACATGTTATCTTTTACATTTCAGACTTTGTGCAAAAGCTCTGATGGCATTTTACTAATCAGCTTGGCCAATAGAGTATTATTATTAATAAGGTCAAAATTATGAATTCAGTCTCTGTGTGCCCTCTTGTATTGTACAGAGAAAAGAAAATATCTTTCAAGCTGCATCTGAACCCTAACAAAGCAACAGAAATGTGTGCCATCATCCAATATGTAAGCACTAACAAGGAAAATTTTAAAGTAAATGACTAAATGCATATTTTCGCATTACCACTTACTACTATAAATGGTTCCAAGCATATTGTTCTGGTGGTGAGGTTGTTTAAAAGACATGTTTTTAGAATTTTAAATCTTGTCTGTCATGAAATGCTTCTTTTCTTTTCTTTTTTTTCTTTTTTTTTCTTTTTTTTTTTCTGGTGCTGAGGACCGAACCGAGGGCCTTGCGCTTGCTAGGCAAGCGCTCATCCACTGAGCTAAATCCCCAACCCCGAAATGCTTCTTTTCTGTCTTAAGTTCAAGTTGCTTGTTCTCGTGGTTTTATTTATGCACTTAGGTTATAATGAGTTGTTCATATGCCGACTTACCCAAGGAGAAAGATGCAGTTTGTTCTGGAATGTTCATCTTTTAGACAGGCTTTGGCTCATTCGCAATCATGGTGCAATACAGGATAACATTCATTTGTTTTCAGTCCACAGTTTTATTTTGTCATAATAAATAATTACTTTGCCAATAAAAAAAATTTCCATCAGCTTTGGACCTAGCATTCAGAACACCTAACTTTGTGGGTGATATCTAAATCAAGCCACCACAGTTGGTACTTTTTAGAGCAGATATCTTGCTTTTGTTTTTCATGTTACTCATTTTGCATGGAGGCTTGCACATCTGGAGATAGTGCATTGCTCGAGTCTTTTTGGCAAATGTGTTGAGTATTTATTTGGATAGGTGCTTAGTACTCTTAGGTTAGATTGTTTTGGCTGGATTCAGTGCTATTTAAAGTTTAGTTGTGGAGACACTCAGGTAGGTAAGGTGACCTTAGTTTAGTGATAGAAGAGAGTTGCAGTTTGTGGAGTGGCTCCTGATCTTGAAGGCCAGGGTATGTGCAGTATTCTTAGGGTGAGGAGCCTGTATCCTCTAACATATTAGGTCTTGAAGGCTGGTGCTGTTGGCTGAATGGGGAGACTGGGGACTGGGCCAATGTTGGGTTGGGTAACTGCACCTGGACTCAAGTGCTTGGTCCTGACAGCAGTGGTTAGTGTGGACTAGAGAAGAGACATAGGGTCAGGGCAGATACCTAGACTCATGCTTGGAAGTCCGACAGCTAGTGATCATACCAAAGAAGGTTCTGGGGTTCTATCAGGCACTGAGCAGAGCAGCTACTCCTGAACTCAAGTGTGGAGTCCTGGAAGAAGTCACTGTGGGCAGAAAGACCAGTCTGTAGGCCTCCAGACTCATATGTGGTCATATGCACCAGAGGAAAGGTTTGGGGTCTAGGCAACTTTGTTTGGACTTGTGGGTCAGGTCCCACAGAGGCAGCAGTCCAGGTGTTGGGTCCTGGTGTAAATGGAATTTGGCAGAAGAGGGACTTGGGGTCTGGGCAGGTGCCTGGAGGTGTGGGGTCTCAAGTGTTGGTGGAAGAATCCTGGCAGCAGGCAGCCTGGGCCAAAAGAAGGTTCTGGGGTCTTTATATTTGTGCCTAAGCTAACGTATGGGTTCCAAATAGAGGGTGGCATGGGCAAGAGTAAGGAGTAAGGATTCAGACACCTAGACTCACATGTGGGGCTCCAGCAATGGAGGGTGGTTTGGACAGGCACCTGAACTCATTTATGGGATTTCTTTTTGTATTCAATTTAAAAAACATATTATTTATTTATTTATTTTAGAGAGAGAAACAAAGGGGAAGGAGAAAGAGAGAGAGAAAATGGGTACATCAGGGCCTCTAGCCACTGCAAATAAACTCCAGATGCATGTGCCATCTTGTGCATCTGGTTTACATGGGTACTGGGAATCAAACTTGGGTCCTCAGGCTTTCCATCTCTCCAGCCCAAATTTAAATTTTTTTTTTCATTGGCATATATTCATTGTATGTGATACTTTTGGGGAATGGATGAATAAAATATTGAGAGTGTATGTTACAATATTTTAAAATCTCAATTTGAGAGGAAATTTACTATCCTAGCACTTAAATGTGTTTAATGCTTAAAAGTTTCTGAACCCAATTTCTGTCTGACTCTCCACTGTCCTTGCTCTGATTCTGTTGAATTGCTGTTTCACCTCAAACAACAAGGCCAAGAAAACAGTGAAGGTGTGGCAGTGGTTAGTTGGTTTGATCATAAGTGCATTTGTATCATTTATGCCCTAAGTAAACTTGTGGGGTCCTTCAGTGTGAATGGTTGCTTAACATGCTTATAGGACCCCAGCATACCTGCTTCTAAATATTTTCTAATTTCATTTCATTTTTGACAATATTATTCATGCATATAATGTATTTTGACCATATTTATCACCATTACTTTCTTTGTCCTCCATCCCTTCCTGATGAACTACTTCTTATTCCCAACCATTCTCACCTCTAGTTTAATGTCATGTGTATGAGAGAGAGAGAGAGAGAGAGAGAGAGAGAGACAGAGACAGAGGCAAAGGGAGAAATTTCCTGGGTTTAATTAGGGCTGTGTTCATGAGCATGGATAAGGGGTTGTTTACCAGAGCATGGACAACTTACCAGTGGCAACACCATTGAAGAAAATCACTTCCCTCCCCTAGCAATCATTAATTGCAAATAGCGCCACATAAAAAAAAAGCTTGTGGGGGGAGATCTTGTGAAGTTAACCAGAGTCACTATGAAATCATGAGTGTAATGGTCTCACATATCTGGAGTACAGTGTCCACAGTACTCTTCCTAACCCTGTGCCTCTTAACATTTTATCCAATCCCTCTTCATCAGTATTCCCCAAGCCTTGGAAGGAGTAAGCTGCCCCATTTAGGGTTGAACATTCAGCAGTCACTTATTCTCAGCACTTCAGTGAGGTTTGAGTCTCCCCAGTAAATTTCCACCCTCTGCAAAAAAGAAGTTTTTCTGAACAAAACAGAGAACAGCACTAATCCATGGCCATAAACATAAACATTTAGAAGAAAATTTTCATTTTCTTTATGGTGACTAAGAGTCTTTTGTGTGTATATGGATCATATTATTTTTTTTTCACGGCAGGGTATCACTGTAGCCCAGGCTGCCCTAGAACTCATTCTGTAGTGCCATGTTGATCTCAACTCACAGCAGTCCTACTACCTGAGCCATCCAACTGCTGAGATTAAATACTTGTGCCAACATGCTCAGCTTATATACCACATTTTCTATATCTATTCATCTGGTGATAGACACTTACACTAACTCCATAACTTGGCTATTGTGAACTACAATAAACATACTGTGTAGCCATTGCCATTGTATGCAGACTTGAATTAATTTGAGTATATTTTCAGGAGTAGTTTAGTTGGTAAGTCTATTTTTGGTTGTTTGAGGAATATTCATATTGATTTCCAGAGTGGCTGGTCTAATCTGCATTGCTATCAGCAATGTATAATGATTATCATTTGCTTGAATCATAGCCAGCATTTGTTGTTAACTTTTTTTTAATGTTAGTCATTTTGACTGGGGTGGGATGGAATTTCATTGTAGTTTTGATTTGCATTTCCCTCATGACTAAAGGTGTTGAAAAGTTCTCACATATTTATCAGCCATTTGTATATCATCTTTTGAGTACTGTCTGTTCATTTCACTTGCTCACTTAGTGCTTTTCTTTTAGTATTTAAGGTTTTTAATTCTTTATGTATCCTAGATATTAACCCCCTTGTTAAGTGTATAGCTGGTAAAGATTTTCTCCTTCTCTATAGACTGTCTTTACTCTGGTAATTGTCTCCTTTGCTGTGTGGAGGTTTATAATACTATTCAGTCCCATTTGTCAATTTTTGCTACTGTTTCCTGAACTGTTGAAGTTCTTTTCTGAAAGTCTTTGCCCATGCATATATCTGAGAATACTTTTCCTAATTTTTCCTCTAGCAGTTTCAGACTTTCAGGTCTTACAGTAAGGTCATTTAACCATTTTGAACTGATTTTCATATAGGTAAGAGAGAGGGATTTAGTTTTGCTTTTCTATATGTGAATATAAAGTTTTCCCAGAACAATTTGCTAAAGAAGCTGCCTTTTCTCCAATGCCTGTATTTGGGTATTTTGTTGAAACTTTGGTGAAAATAGCTGTGTGATTTTTATCTCTGGGTCTCTGATTTTATTCCAGTGACATATGTGTCTGTTTCTGTGCCAGTATAAGCTGTTTTTGTTACTATAAATATGTAGTATAACTTAAAATCTAGCAGTATGAAAAATGGAAGTTTTAATCTAAATGGCAAATTTTATTTGATGAAAAGTATATTGTACAAGGCTAACAATATAAAACTATATAAAATATACTGGTATCCAGGCATGGTGGTGCATGCCTGCAATCCTTACACTTGAAAGGTGGAGTAGTTCAAACCTATGTCATAAGCTCTAGGCCAGCCTGGGCCACATGAAATCTGGTCTCAAAAATAAAGTGGTGGGGCAGATTTGGCCCCAGTTCTCCGGTGGCATGTATATGTGTGGTGGGTAAGCCTCATTTTCCCTGTGGCTTGTGTAGGGTCCCAATCTACCTTGTATATTTAATTGTGTAATTGTGTATTGGTACATATACATAATAGAATTCTACTCAGCAGTAAGGAAAACTGAAATAATTAATTTTTAGGAAAATGGAGAGACTAAGGTAAGCAAAAATAAAGGAATGAAGGAAGGAGGGATGGAAAGGCCGCAGGGGTAGAGTAAAGGGGGCTGGAGAAGGGGAGGAATACACAAAACTAATGGCAACATTAATCAATTCCATAGAAACCTTCTTCTGGATTCCATTCTACACATTATTACCCTCAGTAAGGAGGAGAGGGGACCTGAACTGAAGAGCCCCTTGAAAGGTAGAGGAAGTATAACGCTAAAACCACAGGCTCTGGCTGGAAACTCCCAGGGCCAGAATTAGATTCTTCCCCACAGTGATCTGTCAGTCAGGGAGATACAAGGTCCCCAAAATAATACAGGCTATTGCCAAAACACTTGTTTACCTGCAAGAGCTAAAAGATATTGCTAAAGACACCACAGCCTGTGGCCACAGGACATAATCAATTGACCATGCTGGAACTGAGATGGAATCCAGTTCCCTCCTGGCTGGCCCTCATATTGCTGGAAAGTTCTATGAAAGTTTCTGGAGAACAATGGCTGCCAACAGATTAAATAAGCGGGAAATCCTGCCAGAAGAAAAACTAACCAGCTGAGCAAGAAGCATACACATGTGCAATAGTGGTATACAGCCAATGCAGGTAATCAGCTGCTCATGGATTAGACATGACACCCACTCACTGGGGGGAACTCATATCTCCCTTTGGGAATCAAGCAATATTCCCTAAGACAGGAAACCAATAGGCTCCAGAGAGAACCTCCACTGCTCTTTAACTAAGAAGAGTGGGCATACACATCAATATAGCTCTCTAATAACTAGGCTTACCCCCCTTTAATTCAAACTGCTTTCACTTTTGGTTGAAGAATCTGTTCTATCTTACAGATGGTGGTGAATACTGGGGAGAACCAGGATACATTAATACATAGAGAAGAGATAGCTGACTATCATAAGATGGGTCACCTCCCCTCATCTGCCGGGTCCCAGAAGCCATTACAGAGGAAGTGGTGACATGAATTCTGCCCTCATGGCTAGCCTGCAAACCAGTTCCAGGGAAATGGTGACAGACACTGTGGTCACTCACACCTCATCAGAAGAGAGGTCCAGAGACCATAGAAAAGACAACACTAAATCAGAGCCCTATCTTGCCCACCAAGGCTCAGGGAACACTGTGGAAGAGGGAGCAGAAAGATTGTGAGCCTCAGAGTGGGTGGAAACAGCCTGAGGCACCAACCCCTCTCCGTGCAGAGACTGACTGATGCTGCTTGGTCCCCACAATGAATACCAATAATCCCACTGAAGACTTTCAGCAGAATGGGGGAAAGGGGAGGGGGCCTAAGAGCACAGCCTTGTCATTTAAAAACAATCCATAAATAATAATAAACAAAAAGCAACACAAAAACCCTAGGGGTTGGGGATTTAGCTCAGTGGATGAGCTCTTGCCTAGCAAGCGCAAGGCCCTGGGTTCGGTCCTCAGCACTGAAAAAAAAAAAAACCCTAAAAAATACATACTGGATGGGATTATTGTGCAGATAAGACACTGTGGAGGGGGGAGCAGCTAATAACTTTGAACACAGAGCAATAAAATCTATTCAAGTAGGGCTGCAGAGATGGCTAATAGTTAAGGCACTTGCCTGCGAAGCCTAAGGACCTAAATTTAATTCCCCAGTACCCATGTAAGCCAGATGCATAAGGTGGAGCATGTGTCTAGAGTTCACCTGCATTAGCTGGAGGCCCTGGTGTGCCCATTCTCTCTCTCTCTCTCTCTCTCTCTCTCTCTCTCTCTTTCTCTTTCTCTCTCTCTCTCCCTCCCTTTCTCTCTCTCAAATAATATATAAAATATTTTTTAATTAAATGGAGTAGACATGGGAGAAATAGTTACTTAAAAAAGAGCATATGAACAGGATATCCGTAACTTGCAGAACAAAATCAATTAGTTGAAAATATGTATCTAAAAATGTAAATAATGGAAGGACAAAAATGTTTTAAGAAATAATTTTTTAAGGTTCTATGCATGTGATATGAAAGTAGAGAAGAGGTGTTGTGGAGCAGCATGGCCTGAGGCTCTCCTCCCTCTCACCAGGGCCTTGTTGCTGCTGCTTCCCTAGCAGTGCATGGCACAGCCAGAGCTGCCCAGCTCAGGGCCTCAGAGATAATCTCATCCTCATCCTCATCCTCAACCTCATTGTGAGCTGCCATCACAGTCATCTGGCCAGAGCAGCCAGGCATAGCTACACCCTTTGCCCCAGCTCAAAGATGCCCCTTCAAATGAACTACAGAATTGTTATGCCAAAGGCTGCAGCAGTATTGTGTACTGTTTGATGTCATGGACTCTGTTTCAGACTTAAAGAGCAAAGAAATTAAAAGAGTAACAGTGAATTAACTGGTTAAGTATCTTTCAACTGATCTTGGTGTAACTGTTGAATCAGCATCTTCTGGTATAGTGGAAATGATCAGTGCTCACATATTTAGTGCTTTTCCTCCAAGTAACAATCTGGATTTTGTCCTAGAAGAGGATGAACAATGAATCCACACTTGGGCCTCTTGACCTCACATACAATTGGTGTACGAATTCTTCTTGAAAATTCTATTTCTGAAGACACCACTTGCTTCTGTTGTTAAGACACTGAGAAATCAAGCTGGAACTGAGGTGGAAACTTCCCTCCTGTGTGCCACCTGTCACAGTGCTAAAAGGTACTATGCAGGCTGCTGGGAGAGAAAAGTCAACAGTCTTACCCAGCAGTGGACCCTGTGAGCTACACAGCCAACAAGCCAGGCAACATGTGCTTACTGGTGCAATAGTGGCATGACTGTTATGGAGTAGCCAACTGCTTTCTGATTGGATTGGAAGCTCACTTCAGGGGAGGGAATTCATACCTAGTACTGAAAACCTAGTCAAAAGCCTATGGCTGGTGGGAGGAGGCGGATCATAGGCCCTAGAAGGGGAGCTGCCCAATTGAAGCACTGCCCTGGAGTTAAAGAAAGTGACTTGGATTCATTTCCTAAGAGGGCCAGCTGCTTCTGGAGCAGGGCCTTAAAGAAGGAAAACTGACTCTGAGTAATTTAAACCAAGGGTGATTCCACCGCTTCTACTGTCACCACTGCTGTGATGTTTCTGTGGCTGTAGCTTCTGCTGACAGACACTGATTAGTGTCTTTATTGAACACTAAAAAATAATAATGCATGAACAAGTTGAGTATTGCATGGGCAAAGGCAAGGAACTCATGAGTAAAGTGCAAGAAATTTTGACTTTGAATAATTCTTTAAACATTTGTTAAAGGAAGGGATTTAGGAGTATGACCTGTTGGACTCTGCTGATCCAAAACACACACACACACACAATTACACTAAGCCCACCTGTTGTTTCCAAAAGATCTGTGGCAGTTCTGTAGGCTATTTGTGCATTGTCTTCAACGTGGTAAGCATATTTCACTTGTGCACACATCGTTCTGGGTTAGGAGTGCAGCCACGTCACTGCAGAAGTAAGGCAAAGAACATAGTTTAAGATCAGTCAACATCTCTAAACATTCCTTGTCAACATTGCTCATCTGTGCTTAAGGCTAAATAAGACATCTCCATCATCTCCTTCAAGGCTCAGGGAACATTAGAGAAGAGGGGACAGAAAGAATGTAAGAGCCAGAATTTGGAGAGGAGTGCTGTAGGATGCTGTTCTTTCTTTGAACATGATATAGCTGTTTCAATCATGACCTCACATTATTATCTGACAAGACCTACACAGTATTGGCCCATTAACATTCTGTTGTGGAAAACGGAGGAGGGCATAAGGCCTCTCCCTCTTCTTCCTTATGGAGTTATTGGCAGTTAATGGTTGCTGGGTGAGTGGGAGATGCTTTCTGCAGTGGTATAGCCACTGGTAGGTTGCATGAACTCTGGAAATAATCCTTCACACATTCTCATTCAGGCAACCTTAATTAAAGTCAGTGGAGAAAACACACACACACACACACACACACACACAAGAAAAAAGACTTTGAAGTAGAAGAGAGGCTAGTTGAGAAGAAGGGGTTTAGTGGAAGGGGGACAAAAGAAGATACTAGAAGGGGATTATAACCTATGAGTGGTGGGGGTATAAAAATTTTAATGAAATTAAAAAATGTTCTAGGGCTGAAGAGATAGCTCAGCAGTTAAGGCACTTGCCTGAAAAGCCTAATGATCAGAGTTTGATTCCCCAGTACCTATGTAAAGCCAGATGCACAAAATGACACATGTATCCGGAGTCCATTTGCAGCAGCTGGGGTGCTGTTGTGCCCTCTCTCTCTCTCTCTCTCTCTCTCTCTCATCTCTGCTTGCAAATATATATTTTTTAATGTCCTAAAGCCACTTTCAGCAAGTTCAAGACTTTTCCTATTCAGTTTTGGGTTTATGATGTTGCCTCTGAGGTCACCATTGAATGGGATGGAGCTGGTCTACACAGCTGCTGTTGTATCTTCAGTGGGTCTGCAGTTGTCAGGCCCACTGCTAGGTGCTCTAGTTGGTGTGAATTTTGTCTCCTCTCTGAATAGACTGGACTCTCTTCAGGAACTTGTTCTACAGGACTGGTGCTGAGGTGAAAGTCAATATCATGATCTATAGACCTACGGGCCTATTAGGAGGTGCGCATCCAGGTAGGGCTTCTTCTGCGTCCTTGGAAAAGCTCCTAGTGGGTTGCTGGGTAGGTCTCTTGGTAAGAAGTACTGCCCTGGTCCAAGGCTGAGAGAAGATGAAACTAAGGCATAGACTATTTTAAAGTCCATAACTGAGGCCAGCCCCAGGGACTCAGCTTTTTCCCTCTGGCTTCCTGTGCTGCAGTCTGATTGACCTCTGACTACTTTTAGGAGGGCTAGAGCCATGTCTTACAGCCTCTTCGGGGCCTGATGTGGGATTAGGGTTGGCCAGCCTGCCATAGGGACTGCAGCAGGCATGTCTGGGTCTATGGAATACTATAGGGTTGGCAAAACTGATCTCTGGCCACAGCTAACAGGGGCTAATGTCACATTTCAGAACTACTTCTGTGAACTCTGCCAGGACCAGCATCAACAAGTTTACCACCCTAAGTAAGAATGGGTGTGACTCCATTCAAGTGTCTGGGTAGATGGCTCTAGAGCAGGATAGAGGCCAAACAGAGCTGGAGTTGTCTATAGGGAAGTCAGGTCATTTTGAGATGCGTAGCCAGGACCACAGTTTATAAGTCTACCACATGGGTGCAGTATTACACTCCTAAACCTTGGCTATACCAGGGTATCATGCCTTGTACCTGGATCCTGTGCTTGTGCTTTTCATTCATGGATGGTTGAAAAAATTGTTTTCTGTGTTGGTAGAAGGGATGAGAGAAAGATCTTCCACTCTGTTATTGTGCTGATAGCACTTTATCATTTTGTTTGTTTGAGACAAGATCTTATTTTGTAGCCCAGACTGGCCTGAAACTCACAGCAGTTCTCCTGTGTAGCTTCCTGAATGCTGGGATTACAGATGTGAGTATCTACATCCAGATATTCTACTGCTATTTTTTAATTTGGAAGTGCCAAATATAAATTAATGCCAAAATGATGACAGGTAGATTGTGGTCATTTCTGTTAACTTGGTTAAGCTAGAGTTGTGTGTCCTATAATCCTTTTCTCCATGTAGTTCCAGAATAAAATTGGTCCAAAGAGAAATTTGTAGATGAACTGAAAGGTAAAGCTTAAGCAGGAGCCATTATTCTGTGAATGGTATTCATCCTAACTATGGTAAAAGACTGAAGAAACATCACTGGCTTCCAACTTATTCTCACTCCTGTTTTCTAGGTCTAGTTCTTTCTCCCATTGCTGACCCTGCTATATAAGAAAAAAGCCCTGTGCCCACATCCAGATACTTGTAGTACATGCTCAGACAGTTGCTACCCAAAGTCATAGCTTACCACTGACTCACCATTTTCTCTCTCTCATTTTTTTGTTTTTAATGCTAGCTCAGGCTGACCTGGAATTCATGATGTAGTCTCAGGCTGGCCTCAAATTCACAATGATCCTCCAACCTTAGCCACCCAAGTGCTGAGATTTAAAGGCATGGGACCCAATTTCTCTTATTTATCTTTACTTCCCCAGATCCTTCTATAACTCTGAAAGATACAATTCCTGTACTTGCAGTGGCCCAAGCCTGTAGTCCTAGACTTGAGAGGTTGAGCAGAAAAATCACTAGGGTCAACATAGTGAGGCCTTCTCTTAAAATTAAAACAAATCAGTCTATCAAGGCTGGGGCTGGAGATATAGTTCAGTTTGCAGAGTGCCTCCTGTGTAGGGCACATTGCTGGGACAAAGCACCTGACCACAGCTGCTAGTGGGAGGAAAATTTTTATTTTGGCTTACAACCTTGGGGAGAAGCTTCATGATGGCAGGGGAAAGCATGGCATGCGCAGAGGCTGGACATTGGCCACAGCAGATGGAAAACCACAGCAAGAGTGTGAGCTACACTGTGACCAGGGGGAGTTGGGTATAACACCTCTAAGCCTGCTCCCAACAACACACCTCCAGTAAAGCTCCGCCTCTCAAACTGCCACTATCTGGTGACCCAGCATTCAATGGGGGGAAGGGAGAAATCTGATTCAAACCACCACACCACCTAGCATGCATAAAGCCTCAACACTACATAGATGAGATGGCATAACCCTATAATTCCAGCTTTTGGGAGGTTGAGGCAAGAGAATCAGAAGTTCAAGGTTATCTTCAGCTGCACAATGAGTTCAAGGCCAATCTGGGCTGCATGAAACTTTAGCTAAAAAAAAAAATCCTATTTTTTTAAAACTCTGTTATCCTAAAACTGATTAGTGAGTCTCCCTTCATTGAACCCTGACTGGTATAAACAGGAAAAGTTCTGATGGAATTTGAGCCTGATTCACTATTTTGACCTTGCGTTTCCTACAGTTAGTTGTTCAACCACTACTAGGATTTTGTTTATGAAACAAAAACTATTTTTGGTAAACTAGCTAGCTAATTTGTTTTTCAGGTATTTGTAATCAAAAGAGCTGTAACATCCTATGGAAACGGTTTTTTTGACTATTGATTATACATTATAATTATTAAACTGTATAACATACATGTTATGTTAATATATAATGTCTCTTTAATTTCCAGATGTTTATTAGTAGCAACATAGATTTCCCATGTTCCAAATTATCAAATTATCTATTCAAGCATATTTATTCATTTAGTAAATAACCTTGGAAAATTGTGATAGTGATTCCCTCTACTACTGTCAGTAATAAACTATTGGTTTTCTAAATATTTCCATTCCTGTAATACAACTGCCTGTTTGTGTCAACATTGTCTCGTCCTCTTCTCATCACCTTGTGGGAACTAGAGCTCAGGAAACAATGCAAAAATGGTGCTACTCTGGCTACAGTGTTAAAAAAAAAAGATGATGTACTGTACCTTGTATCTGACCCAAGAGAAAGGAAAGTTTTGTGGACTAATTTGTCAGCTTGGATAGGTGAAATTATAATTCTTGAAAATAAAATTGTTTTGACTAGTGTAGTTTAGACTGGTATAAATACTGTACACTGGGATTTCCAAAGAGAACAATGCATATGCCTCTGGGGATTTTTTTTTGACATAGTGTGTCTTGTAGCCCAGGCTGGCCTCAAACTCACTATGTAGCCAAGAATAACTTTGAACTTCTGGTCTCCCTGTCTCCACCTGCCAAGTACTGGGCTTGCAGGACTGTGTCACCAACCTGGCTACAGTTATATTTGATAAATAAAGTGTTAGGTTTTAAAGAGATTAGTTATTATAGCATGAGAGTATAACATATACTTTATATGAAAATATCATTCTCATTTTTAATATAGATAAGACTTGGATATGATGCTTGATTACAGTAACAGAAATAAAAACAAAACCCATGTTTATGCAAAAAGAGAATTTATTATAAAATTACAAAGGTATATTAAACAAGCCAAGAACAAATTTTATTCAAGCCTCAGGGCTAGTAATAGAAGTCAAATCTTGCTAGCTTAAGAATAAAAGGAAATTTATAATTAGGATACAAAGATACACTACCAAGGGGATAGAGGCCAGTGGTAGAGCACTTGCCTGATAGATGCAAAACTAAAAGATACATTGTGAAGGGCAGGGATTATGGCCATGGTTCATGAAGGGCTGAACAGCAGAATGGAGTACTGTTAGAAAGTCAGGAACAATCCCTCCTAATCTCTCATCTCTGCTTTTCAATCTGCAATCTATTTTTGCTTTCTCCTTAAGTTGTATGGTAAGACACAGCCAATCACAGTTCCCTGATTTATATTTCTATCACAGAGACTAGTCAGATAAAAGCTACCATCGCTTTTATACAACCCAAATTCTAGAGAAGTCTTACCAACTAGGTTAGGCAGTAAGACAAAAGTTTAAGGACAAGAAACAGAGACCAGTTGAAATTTTTGTCGTTACTGCTCCTTACATACCTGGAGCTGGCAAAATTTATTTAGACTTAAAGATAGACAGAGAAGAAAAGGCCAATAGAGGGGTGTTCTAACTCTTGCTAATATTTCCTGGGTCAGAGCTGGGTATAATGTCACATACCTGTAATCCCACCCCTTTGTAGGAAGAGACTGGAGGATCAGGAGTTTAAAGCCATTTTGGGCTACATAGAGAGTTTGAAGCCCACTCAGGCTGTGTATCAAGACACTGTCTCAAAATACAAAACAAACAATTATAAAACAAAACAAAAAGTTTTATGGGTTAGAAAAGATAGGCCTGGATAAGTCTATTATCCAATTTGAGGCAGGTTTCTTTGTATTTATTTTAATAGGTGTAATTTATCTCTTGGAAAGGTAAAAGTATAAATAGGTATGTGTTATTTAAACACAAAAGGAGATATACTTTGTTAATCATTATTCTCAAGAGAAAGAAAAGTGAGATTAATTATATTATGAGAGATTAGAAAAAAATGAAAATAATAGATGATTCCTATCATAAATTCCTCAGACCCCTAGATAAAAATTTGACTAGAGGAACTCTTAACCTGGCTTGGGTTAGGTGCTCACAAACTATTTAAACCATTGCAGAGGGAAGATTAGGGGGCATTGCAAAAATGTAGTTAAAAAATGGAAAAGAAAATTATTTTCTGGTTTCTTTACAGTGTTCCAGGCTGTCTTATAAGAACAAATCAATATTGTTTACCAAAAGCATGACATGAAAGGATCTGAATAGGCAATTTGTGTGTTTCAAATTCAGAAAAGCCTATAGAGGTATTCCACACAGCTCTACTCACATTGAAATAAAATTAAAAATTCACCAAATATAAGAAAGTGCTGTGGAAGTTTTATTCAAAAACATATTCATGATAAAAAATTCTTAAAGTATTTCTCCTGTATGTTGCAAACACATTCCCATTATTTATGTGATGATATACAAGGAGTTTAAGCTTAAAGTTCATGATGCCATTGTAAGTCTTCCCATAATTTTGATTTGCTAAAAATAGCCAGCAGGGGCTAAGGCCAGTCTATGGTAAAGAACAAGAAAAGCAGTATTAGCATAGACATGTAAGAAATGCAGAAGCTCATAATTCAGCAACTTTGCCTGATTTCAATGACTACCAGATTTCAAAAGAAAAAAAAGTCATCCTATATTATGTTGCAGGTTTTTTTTATCTCAACCTCTCTGTGTGTTTGTGAAAATATGTCCTTAATGCTGTCATCTTTGTGATCATCATAAAATATCATATTCATTACACTTTTCAGGACAGTCTTCCAATGAAATGGTTGACAAGTATGAGAACACTTTTTCGGTTAAAGGTTCTTTAAGAAAAGGCTTTGGAGAACCCTTTCTTGCTTCAGAATCATCATAAAACCAGTCATCAGCTGCTTCTACACTTTGGCTGCAATAAGAATCAGATGGTGATGTTGATAAGCTTAATGTAGCACTGCTGCCATTGTCAGCCGAGCTAGTCTCTGAGGGGTCACAGGTGATGTTTTGTTTTGCAAGGCAGCATTCATCTTCAGAATGATCTTCACTTTCTGTAAAACAAATTAGCCTACTATGAATACTGCATATGAATTCAGACTCTAGAGGTATAATGAACAGGATAATTCTGTAAGGGAAAAATCCCAAGTTGCTATCATCCATACTAATGCTAAATATATAATTGAAACTAGCAATATTTTCATGATAACAAAGACTTTAAAGCCCATTCTAATATAACCAACACATTTTAAAGGAAAATATTTTCATTAGGTTGAAAACCTTCATTCTAGAATGTTAAAAAGGTTCTTGATGAAATAGTTAAGTAGTGCCCTATTTAAAAAATTAATGAGCAGGAAGATTACAAAAGGTTTGGTCCATAGCAACAAGGGCTAATGGATTGTCCTATACCAATTACAGTAAGAGACTACTTTCTAAGGACTTACAATTTACAAAGCTTCTTTTTCAATGAGAATAATCTTTATTTGAAGCAGTTTGTTTTAGTTGGGGTTTTTCCGTTTTGTTTTCTAAGATGGGGTCTCTGTGTGTGTGTGTATGTATCCAGGTTTACATGTGTGTTGTCACATGTATGGATGGATGCATGTGTACATGCACACACATGTGTGTGGAGACTAGAGGAAAATGTTATTTTCCTCTGAGATTATCCACTGTATTTTTATTTATTCATGCCTTTTTCCCAGTGCTGAAAACTGAACACAGGGGCTTATGCTTGCTAGGCAAGTGCTCGTCCACTAAACTAAATCCTCAATCCCTGTTTGAGATATGATCTAACTATGTAGCTCAGGATGGCCTCAAACTTGCAGAAATCCTCCTGCCTCCACCTTCCAAGTGCTGGGACACCACACCTGGATCCACATTATGTTTTTGAGACAAGATATCACATTGAACCTAGAGTTTACCTTTTTGGCTTGACTAGCTAGTCAGCAAGCCCTGGGGATGGATGTGAGTGCACTTAATGTAAGATATAAATTATTTTTTTTACTTTTTTAAAAAATAGTTTTATTTTTATATACTTATTTATTTGCAAGAAAGAGGCAGAGAGAGAGAGAGAGAGAGAGAGAGGAGAAAGAGAGAATGGGGGAGCCAGGGCCTCCAGCTACTGCAAACGAACTCCAGACGCATGCACCCCCTTGTGCATCTGGCTTACATGGGTGCTGGGGAATCGAACTGAGGTCCTTTGGCTTTGCAGGCAAACACCTTAATTGCTAAGCCTACTCTCCAGTTAAAGGTGAGGAATCAGCTTTCAAGGAATATCTGTGGAGTACCTCAGCATACCCAGCACTGAGAATACAGAAAGTCTTGCCTGCTAGATGTTTTCAATCTTGTGAAAGAGATAGAAGCAAACAGGTGGATGTGATGGACAGGATTTACTGGGTGTAGGGCATGGTGGGAGGTATATTTGGGGCCAGGAGAGGTTTCCCAGCAAAGACTTACTGAGTCTATGAAGAGGGCAGGAAGAGATATAAAATAGCATGGCTGATAAATGCTGGCCTGGAATGCTGATCTAGACCTTCCGGTTTCCTGGAAGATATACCCTCTTTGCACCTAAAATTTCCATTTGGGAGTAAAGTAACAAGTTCATACAAAAATCAGTGTCTTGCTGGGAATGGGCACATGCCTTCAATCCCTAGCACCTGGGGGACAGAGATAGGTAGATAAGGAGTTCAAGGTCATTCTTAACTATATAACAAGTCAGTTAAAAGGTAAGCTAGGTACAAGATGAGTATCCAAAAAAATCAGTGTCCTTATCTAGGTATATTTCTGTTTTGTCACATGTCACCCAGAAAAGGAGCTATTGTTTGTAATATCAGACAAACCTGTGGTGTAATTTATTTTTATCTTTTTTTATTTTTAATCATTTAAAAAATACTTTATTTATTTGTTTATTTATGAGAGAGAATGGGCACATCAGGGCCTCTAACCATTACAAATGAATTCCAGATGCATGTACCACTTTGTGCATCTGGCTTTATGTGGGTACTGGGGAATCAAACCTGAGTCCTTTGGCTTTGCACAAGCACCTTAACTGCTAAACAATCTCTTCAGCCATTTAAAAAAAAATTATCAAAAATCTCCATACTTATATACAATGAAACCTGATTACAAGACATTTTGACATATGGTCAGATCTCATTTGTCATCTCAATATAGCTATTATTGGCACCACTTCACAAAAGAGGAAATGGAGGCTTAGAGAAGCAGCCCATCACAAATCAGACACAAGACACATGTCAAGCTAGATATTTATTAAACATTATGCCTTTTCCAGAGTATTTTCTAGGCTACACATTGGAATTTTAAAAACTTTGTTTTAGGCCAGGTATGTTAATGCATGCCTATACTCTCTCTCCTGCCCTCCCCCTCTCTCTGTTGAAAAATAAATCAATAAAAATATTAAAAGAAAATAAATAAATAAAAGTTAAATTTTAGAAAGTTTCATTTCTTAACACACATTACATCATACTTTACATGTTAACTTTGTGATATTTTACACATAATATTTTTGTGTAAAATACTTTATCAGCCAGGTGTGGTGGCACATTCCTTTAATCCTAGCACTTAGGAGGAAGAGGTAGAAGGATTACTGTGAGTTCAAGGCCAACCTGAGACTACAGAGTCAGTTCTAGGTCAACCTGGGCTAGCGTGAGACACCTGGAAAACACACAAAAAAGAAAACTTTATCATATTTTATTTGTACTTTTCATTTCTAAAATTATGTAGGACATAATTTTTAGGTACTAAAATATGACTTGAAATATCTAAATGGTTATTTAAAATCTTATTTTGTTTTTTACATTTTTGTCTCTCTCCTTTCCCACAAGCTCATTTTAGCCTGGAGCATTACTATATGACTTTCAGTCTGTCACTTTTGGGTTCAAATAGGAGATAAAAATTTTAATTTCAAAGAGGTGAAATTGCAAACTTTGTTTTGTTAAAAAATTATATGCCTAGTCATATATTAATAATTAACAATTCTATTGAATTTTCATGGCATTGAAAATAACATTTTATATAGCCTCTGGATTCCTGTAGATATGGAAAACACATTTACTATACACTAAGACTTTGAAGAAACTGTTGAGAAAACATACCTTTTATCCATGCTGCTTCTTTTTTTCTTTGCTCCTCCTACATAAAAGTTATTTATATTTAAAAATAATTTTATATAGTTTCTATATTTTATCTGTGGATGTATATGTGTAACAAATGTTACCATTACAAGCTTTTAATTAAAATATTTTTGTACAATATAAATTTCTTTTACCAAAATGTATTGACAGGAAAGAAATATCAATTATCATTTGAAAATAATTTGAATTGACTCATGAAAGAAATAAAATTGTGAAAAATGGTTTAAACTAGGTTGTTTTATTGTCACTAGCTTAGAGTCACTTGGCTGTAACTAGAACTAATAACATAGAGCTCCTAGTTCTACTTTCCTAATTAGTTGATTATAACAACAAAAGTTAATTTTGACTGAATGCCTTTCTGAAAATGGGAATATCCTTTTAAGGCAAATAAAACATTGCTAAAACAGTATAATTCACATGTGGTATGAGAAGTATAGTATAAGATTCTCAAACATCAGAGTATCTGAATTGCCTGGTGTGCTTGTTAAAGGGATGGTCCATTGACATATTGTCAGATACTAATGAAGTAGATGTCCTGGGAGTAGAACTTGGAAATATTCACTATAATACACTTGGCTAGTGATTACAATTCAAAATTTCTTTAGATCACTAACTAAACAACAGATAGAACATTTGGGATACAGTAAGTGAAAACAGGCTAAAGGGATAATAACATGTTTTTTTAAGAATGAAAGTATGACATTCTCAGGAAAATGGATGGAACTGGAGATCATTATGTTAAATAAAATAACGCAGACTCACAAAGACAAATATTGCATAATTTTAGTAAACAGAATATACATTTAAGTGTGTCTGTGTGTGTGAGAGAGACAGAGAGAGATGAAAGTAGAAAGGGAACTATGAGAGGAGGAGATGAGGTTCAAGGGGAGTGGAGGACAAGAGAGGGTGATGGAATATGTATGTCATGACAGCAGAAGTGGGGAGAATTTGGGGAGGAAAGGATACAAGCAAGAGGAGGAAAGAGGGGAGAGGGTAGATAAGAACAAACTAATATATATATGAAATGCTATAGTGAAACCCATTTCTTTCTATATTAACCCCAATTTTTTTAAAGAATGCTTTCTTTGGGGCTGGAGAGATGGCTTAGTGGTTAAGCGCTTGCTTGTGAAGCCTAAGGATCCCATTTCGAGGCTCCCCAGGACCCACGTTAGCCAGATGCACAAGGGGTGCACGCGTCTGGAGTTTCTTTGCAGCAGCTGTAGGCCCTGGCATGCCTATTCTCTCCCCCCCCCCCTTTCTGCCTGTTGCTCTCAAATAAATAAAAATAAGCAAAAATATTTTAAGAAAAAGAATGCTTTCTTTTGTAATAACACTCTCTTCAGATAGCTAATCAATTCCCATGAAACTTGATCCACTCTATTCATATCCACTCTAGTCCATTCATACAGGTGAAACTCCCATAACTTGATTACCTTCTAAGGGCCAACTCTTGCCATGAAATGATACATTTCAAGCATTGAAGTATATAACTTCCAATCAAGATTGCTATATCCAGCAAAGCTATCTTTCAAAATGTATAGAGAAATTAAGGCTGCTCATGACCACCCAGCCAGCACTGAAGAAAGTACTTAAAGTACTACTTTACTCAGGGAAGGATGGAAGTTTCAATTTTGAGAAGAAAGAGTAAATTTCATGAGAGGAATAGATGAACAAAGGAGAGTGAGGAAGGAATGAATCCATCTTTTCCAACACAGTAAATCAAAAAAATATCTAATATTAAAAGAGGAGGAAAGATCTGGGCATGGTGGTGCATGCCTTTAATCCCTGCACTTGGGAGGCAGAGGTAGGAGGATCACCATGAGTTCAAGGTCACCCTGAGACTACATAGTGAATTCCAGGTCAGCCTGGGATAGAGTGAGACCCTATTTTGAAAACCCAACCCCTCCCCGCAAAAAAGAGGATAAAAGGACTGGAGAGATGGCTTAGCAGTTAAGGCACTTGCCTGCAAAGCCTAAGGACCCAGGATCAATTCCCCAGTATCCATGTAAACAAGCTGCACAAGATGGCACATGAGTGTATAGTTCATTTGCAGTGGTTCCAAGCCCTGGCATGCCCATTCTCTCTGTCTCTTTCTCTCCCCCTCTCTCTCCAATAAATAAGTAAATAAAAATAAAATGTTTTGAAAGAGGAGAAAGAAGAGAACAAACAATAATCCAACCAAGCAGAACAACAGCAAAAAAAATTACAAGAATTAGCAAACCTCTCCTAATAGTAATCTTAAATGTAAATGGACACAACTCACCAATAAAAAGATACAGACTAGCTGGCTAGATTATAAAACAAAACCTAATGATCTGTTGTCTCCAAGAAACATACTTTACTAGCAAAATATTCATAGACTAAGAGTAAAAGGGTAGAAGTCAATGTATCAAGTAGAGAGAAGTCATAAACAAGCTGGCATACCTATTCTGTTATCTGATAAGGTAAATAATGTTGATGTTCTCAATTTATCTTTCTTTCTATTTTTATTTTTTGTTAGGTTCTCACATACCAAGGCTGGCCTTGAACTCTCTATGTACCTGAGGATAAGACAGAACTCCTAATCATCTGCTTCTATCTTCCAAATGCTGGGGTGTCAGGCAAGCTCCATCATGTCTGGCTGGTGCTTACAACTTCATAGAACAAATACTAACAAGCAAAAGGCAGATAGGTCCTGAAACAACAGTGCAGTGGACAATTATAATATGCCACTCACACTGCAAGCTTTATATTTTACCAGCCAGGCCAAATAAGCCAACAGGTACAATAGTGGCATATCTGTCATGGTGGAAACCAACTGCCCTCTATTTGGACTGGAGGCCTGCTCCATGGGAGAGAACACATCCTTGACACTGAAAACTTAAAACAGGGGTATTCATGAGCCCTATGGGTGTAACGTCTGCTGCTGTCTAGCTAAATGTATGTACTATGCTTATCAAACTGCCCAGTAAGCAGTTCTCTTAATGTTCATACCCAAATGTTAATGCTACTCTCATTTTTGGTAGAGAACCTTCTCTTTTAAGAGGGCAGTGACCTTGGGATGGCATCATGGTGCTAGAAAGAAGTGACAGGAGTGCTCAGCACTGCAATATCTCTATCACACCTTCCAAGGCTCAGGGTCTAATGCAGGAGAGGTGGCAGAAAGAATGTCAGAGTCAAAGGAAGAGTAGGACTCCTTACAATGTGCTTCCTCCAGACACAAAAAGGCCTGGATATCCATGACCTCACAGTGCCTGACACTACATACACAAGACCATAATAATAGGAGGAAAAGATGATGACATGAAAATAAAAGAGAACCTGATTGAGAGACGGAAAGGATATGATGGAGAATGGAGTTTCAAAGGGGAAATTTGGGGTAGGGAGGGTATTACCATGGGATATTGTCTATAATCATGGAAGTTGTTAATAAAAAATATTTTTAAAAATAAAAATAAAAAATATTTTTAAAAGAAGAAGAAAATAATAATATGCCACTTGTAGTCATCCAAATGAATGATCTGAAGAAACTATAGAGCTAAAACTCACCACAGAGCCAGGTGTGGTGGTACATGCCTTTAATCCCAGCATTTGGAAGGCAGAGGTAGGAGGATCTCTATGGTTCGAGGCTAGCCTAAGATGACATAGTGAATTCCAGTTCAGCCTGAGATGGAGTGAGACCCTACCTCAGAAAACTAATAAATGGGGCTGGAGAGATAGTCTAACAGTTAAGACATTTGCCTGCAAAGCCAAAGGACCCAGGTTCAATTCCCCAGGACTCACATAAGCCAGATGCACAAGGGGCACATGCGTCTGGAGTTAGTTTGCAGTGGCTAGAGGCCCTGATGTGCCCATTCTCTATCTGTCTGTCTTCTCTCTCCCTCTCTCTGCTTGCAAATAAATAAATTAAATTACAAAACAAATAAATGAATAAATAAATAAGCCACAGATCAAACAGACTTAAACAGGTATCTACACAATATTTCATCCAACATATATGGAATCCACATTTTTCTCAGCTGCCCATTCTAGGTCACAAAGCAAATCTCAGCAAATAAAAAAAATTTTTTTACATCTTATCAGATCATATTGGAATAAAACTAGAAATCAGAAATCAACAGTAACTTATATCCCTGGTTGCTCAGACAGTTGTTGGCCCATTTTCCCCCAGTAGCTCAAGTAACACTTTCTAGCACTAGACAGGCTAACTATCTGGGGACTGGCTTTCTTCTGAATTCCAGCCAGGTCTCTCCATGCCCTGTGTCAGCAGTATATGGTATCTTCAACAATAAGGTCTTGGCTTTTGCTTCGGGCAGGTAATCAATTGCTTTGACAGAAAGCAATCTTTATTTGGGGACCACATAGGTCTCTTTGATCAACAGCTCAATGTGGGTAGCAACCAATCTCTGGTACTGGGAGTTACAGGTTAGAGACAGGAGAAAATAAAATTTTCTTTTAGGCTTAGGCTTCATCCCATCCTCACCAGAGCCCTACTTTTCAGGTACCCCCCTTACTCCTTTTGAGGGTTACATCTTTTAGGATATCTCCAAGGATAAAGATTTCTATGGTATCAGCTCACTTTGGATTTAATTTTGTGTTAGTTTTCACTTCTCCCTTTCCCCACCCCTCCCCCAAACCCTTCCACTCCTATCAGGTATGACAGCAACTCGAGCAGGTCCAGTAACCACAGATAAGTGACACCATGCAGGGTTTGTCTTTCTGTGATAGGGTGAGTTCACTGAGATTGATCTGTTCCAAATCCGTCTATTTTTCTACAAATTTCATTCCATCGTTTTTTCTTACTGCTGAGTAGAATTGCATTGTGTAAAATTATCACAACTTCAGTATCCATTCATCCAATGATGGGCATCTGGGTTGATTCCAGTTCTTACCTATAATGAATTGAGCAGCTATAAACATGGTTGAGCAAATGTCTATGTATTGATGCATGGAGCATTTAGGATAAATGCTCAGTAAGGAAAAACTGGTTCTGTTCCTAGCCACAGCTGAATCCACAGAGGAATGAAGAGACCACAAGTGCTGTTTCCAAAGACTTCGTGAACAAAACCCCAGTAGCACAGGATCTTAAACAGTCACTCAACCAATGGGATCACATGAAGCTGAAGAGTTTCTTCACAGTCAAGAATACAATAAGCAAAGCCAACAGATTACTCACAGAATGGGAGAAAATATTTGCTGAATATACAACTGACAGAGGCCTAATGTCTAGAATCCACAAAGAACACAAAAACCTAAACAATAAAAAGTCAAACAACTCACTCACAAAATGGGGCAAAGAGCTGGACAGGCAGTTCACAGAGGAAGAAATACAAATGGCAAACACAAACTTAAGAAAATGTTCATCATCCCTAATCATCAGGGAAATGCAAATTAAAACAACTGTGAGATTCTACCTTACCCCAGTAAGGATAGCAAACATCAAAAAAAATCAAATGAAACTAAATGCTGGCAAGGATGTAGAGAAATAGGGACCTTTATCCACTGTTGGTGGGTATGTAAGATGGTACAACCACTTTGGAAAGCAATATGGAGACTCCTGAAAAAGCTGACTATAGAGTTACCAACAGAACCAGTTATTCCCTTACTGGGCATGTACCCTAAAACCTTTGAATCTCAGTCCAGAAAGATTTTCTCAACCATGTTTATAGTGGCTCAATTCGCAATAGCTAAGAGCTGGAATCAACCCAGATGTCCATCACTAGAAGAATGGATAACTAAGATGTGGTATATCTACACAGTGGAATTCTACACAGCAGTAAGAAAAAATTGATGCAATGAAATTTGAAGAAAAATGATTGAACCTGGACCAGACCATTCTCACTGAACTTACCCAATCACAGAAAGATAATCGCCACATAGTCTCACTCATCTACAGCACCTAACCTGAATCTACCCAAGATGCCAACATACCCAGAAAGCATCTCAAGGACTAGAGAATAGGGTGGGTGGGGAGGGAGGGGAGGGCAAGGAGTGTGTGAGGGACACAAATCTAGACCGAAACAGCAATGGTACCATAAAATTCTACATCCTAATAGGCAGACCAAATGGCTGAACCTTCACCAGGCCCTTAGAGGGAACACCTGAGTCACAAGACACTGGAGAAGGTATGATGAAGACTGATCTTAATATTCTATAGCTTCTCTCACTCTGTCTTTCTCTCGCTTGCTCTCTTCTCTCTAACTCTTTTATATTAGTTATCTTTTTCTTCCCTTTCTTGGTGGGCACTGACCTATAACTCCCAGTACCAGCATGTGGCTATCATCCACAATGAGCTTTTGATCAGAGAGACCTACAAGGTTTCCTAAAAGACAGATTTCTATCAGAGTACTTGATGACCCACCAAAGGTTTGTGGTAAGACCCTACTGCTGAAGACACCATATGCGGTTGACATGTAAAATGGAATGACAAGGCTGGAAACTGGAAGAGAGTCAGTCCCTAGACAGTCAGCGTGTCTAGTGCCAGAAGGTGCTACATGGGCGACTGCAGGAAAATGACCAATGTCTGTCTAAGCAACTCATGGTCTAACCTACTTAGCAGCAAATAACCTGTCGTGATGCTCACACAAGTGCAATAGTGGTGCACAGCCATGGTGGGAAACCAACTGCTCTTGACTTGGCTAACTGATCCCCTCAGTGGAACGTGACCCATAGCTGGAGCTGGGAAACAAGTCAGAACCATATCCAAACATGAGCCCACCCTCCGTTATCAAGCTACCACCAGTCATGGGCTACAAGAGGGCCTATACCTATTAAATTCTCTATTTTTTTTAAAAAGGGTTATCCCATTTGTCTGATGCTAACTTTATTCTCCGTTGGAGAATCTGCTTCTCTTTTTCAAATAGACACAGATCCTAAGGAGAGAACCACCCCATCATACCTCAAAAGGCCCCCAGCTGAAACTAAGAATAATTGGTGAAACAAGCAAGGGTGCTGTTTTCTTGGTGAACAGGGTATCAGCACAAGGGTGAAGGAGACGACACAGAGAACAACCAACCCCTACCAAATCAGATATCCAGAGACACAGGCTCCCAACACTTCATCAATGAAGCAGACCCAAAATGAACCCAACATGGCTCAGGGAAATTTTGCAGAAGAGGGGGCAGAAAGAATGTCAGAGCCACATGTTGGGTCATGATATGCAGAGTCATTTCTACTACCCATAACTGTGGGCTAACTCCAGAATGCATGACCCATATACCTCAACAAGAAGGGGCCAGGGGGAGGGGGTAAGACATGGACAAGCCTAACAGTGGTACCAACTTAACTGTATTCACTGAGTACAAAACTAATTAATAAAAAAAGAAAAGTATAGGGACTTTTAAAGTTGGACTGAATGCATTGTATTTTCCATCATGTATGGTTATCAGTTTATGAGGGCCAGGGGTGGAATGTGGTGGTTTGATTTTGGTGTCCCCCATAAACTTGGGTATTCTGAGTGCTAGGTTCCTAGCTGATGGAGATTTGGGAATTAACGCTTCCTGAAGGGAGTGTATTGTTGGGGATGGGCTTATGGATGTTATAGCCAGTTTCCTCTTGCCAGTGTTTGGCACACTCTCCTGTTCCTGATGTGCACCTAATGTTGGCCAGAGGGCAATGTTCACCCTTTGCTCATGCCATCGTTTTCCCTGCCATCATGGAGCTTCACCCTTGTGTCTGTAAGGCAAAATAAACCACTTTTTCCCACACACAAAAAAGAGTGCTGGTTCCATTCTGTTCCTGATAATCAGCACCAAGATGTAGGAGACAGACCCTGAGGATACTCAACACCTACCAAAGCAGAGATCCAGAGGCTCCTAAGAGCTCATCACTGAAGTAGACTTAAAACTCACCCACAATAGCTCAGGGAATTTTGTAGAAGAGGGGGTGAAAAGATTGTAAGAGCCACAGGTTGAGACATCATGCCCAGAGGCATTTCCCTCCCCCCAAAAATAACTGACTTCTGCTCCCACAAGCATAAACTATAACCCCATGGGGAATACCTGCAACCCTACTGAGGAGGGGCCCCAATGGAATGGGGCAGGGATGAGGGAAAAGAGGTACCAACACATGGTGTATCCATATGAAACATCTTGTTAATAATAACAATAATAATGAACACAAAAAAGAAATCAATAGCAAAAGAATTAACAGAAATTACACAAATACTTGGAGAGTTAACAATACACTTAAATATTTTATTTATTTATTTATGTGTGTGTGTGTTTATGGGCACACTATGGTCTCTTGCTGCTGTAAATGAATGCCAGACATATGTGCCACTTTTGTGTCTGGTTTAATGTGGGTACTGGGGAATTGAACCCAGGCTGGCAGGTTTTGCAGGCAAGTAAGCCTGTAACCACTGAGCCCATATACACTTTTGAATGACTAGTGGGTCATTGAATAAATCAGTGAGGAAATTTGAAAGTTCCCAGAATATAATTTAAACAGATATATAACAAGCAATGAGATTATAGCAGTAATAATGGGTCTTCCAACAATTAAAAAAACATAAACAAATAATTCACCACTGAATTCTACCAAATAAGGAACCAACAAAAATTCTCCTCTAACTGTTGCATAAAATAGAAAGGGAAGGAACATCATAAACTCATTCTACAAAGTTATTATTGCCTTTATAGCAAAACTATACAGGACACAGCAAAGAGAAAGCTATAAACCAGGCTGGAGATATGGCTCAGCAGTTAAGGGGCTTGCCTGTAAAGCCTAATGACCCAAGTTCCAACTCCCCAGTACACACATAAAAGCCAGATGCACAAAGTGGCATGTGCATCTGGAGTCTGTTTATAGTAGCAAGAGACCCTGGCATACCCATTTTCTCTATCTCTCTTCTATCTCTCTCTGCTTGTAAATAAATAAATAAATAGTTTTAAATGAAAGATATAAACAAAGGTCTCAATAAATATTTACAAGCCATGTTCAAGAACACATTAAGAAGAACATACATCACATAAATGAATTCATGAATTCAAATTACATGATCATCAACAGATGCCAAAAAGGTTTTTGAGGGGTGGAGAGATGGTTTAGCACTTAAGGTGTTTGCCTGCAAAGCCTAAGGACCAAAGCTCAATTCCCCAGTGCCCACATAAAGCCATATGCATAAGGGGATGCATGTGTCTGGAGTTTGTTTGCAGTGGCTAGAGGCCCTGGTGTGCCCATTCTCTCTCTCACACACACACACTCTCTATCTATCTCTACCTCTATCTATTTGCCTCTTTCTCTGTCTCAAATAAGTAGATAAATTTAATTTAAAAAAACTTTTAAATTTTTTGACAAAGTTCACACCCCTTCATGATAAAAGCCTAGAAGAAACTAGGAGTGGAAGGACCATAATCAACATAATAAAGGCTACATATGACAACCCAGACCCATCAGTATCTTAAGTGGGGAAAAAAACAAGCATTTCTTTTAAAATTGGGAAGCAGACAAGAGTACCTATTTCCCTACTCTTTTTTTTTTTTTTTGCTACAAAAGTCCTAGTATATTTTAGTATAAAAGATGTCTACTATGTACAATGGATTAAGTGTGCATTTAAGTACATACAATGGAGGGGAACATTTACAAAGGGTTATGGGATACAAATGAGCTTAATGAATAAAATTAGAAAAGCAATGATCTAAAAAACAGCAAGAATCTCAATTCTGTATTCTCAGTAAGGAATTAGAACATAAACTTTCTCTTCAAATAACTTAAGCTGAAGCTTGTAACACAAAACTGGAGCCACCTTTTTAGATACAGAAAATGAAATGACCATTCAGGTAACAAAACCAAAATGTCGAGAGCACAGAAAAGTCTTGTAGTAGCATCTCATAGTATAAAACAGTATGTACTTAGGTTATTTATTTCCCTACTCTTAATATAGTGTTTGATGCCTTAACTAAAGCAGTAAGGCAAGAGCACAAAATTAAATAGATATAAACATGAAAGGAAGAAGTCAAATGATCCCTATTACAAAAAAAAAAAAATGCTCCTGTACTACAGAGACCTGAAAGACTTCACCAGAATAGTCTTTTTTTAAAACAAAATTTTTGTTTTATTTTTATTTATTTATTTGAGAGTGACAGACAGAGAGAGAAAGAGTCAGAGAGAGAGAGAGAGAATGGATGTGTCAGGACCTCCAGCCACTGCAAACAAACTCCAGATGCGTGCGCCCCCTTGTGCATCTGGCTAGCGTGGGTCCTGGGGAATAGAGCCTCGAACCTGGGTCCTTAGGCTTCACAGGCAAGTGTTTAACTGCTAAGCCATCTCTCTAGCCCCAGAATATTCTTGGAATTGCTAAACTCTTTCAGCAACATAGGCAGGATATAAAACCAAACTACAACAATCAGTAGCTTTTCTACACACCAAAATCAAACCTGCTGAGAAAAAAATCAGGTACAAAAATCCCAGAAGAGCTTAAAAGGACAAGTGTGTGAGCCAGGCATAGTGGTGCCTGCCTTTAATCACAACACTCAGGAGGCACAGATGGGAAGATTGCCATAAGTGAGTTTTGAGACAACCCTGAGACTACATAGTGAATTCCAGGTCAGCCTAGGCTAGAGTGAAACCCTACCTCAAAAAAAAATAAAATAAAATAACACTCAAAAAAGACAAATGTGTAGCACAAGCCTGTAATTCCAGTACTTGAGAGGTGGAAGAAGGAGGATCACAAGTTCAAGGTCAGCCCTGGCTACATAGCAAGTGCATGGCCAGACTGGGCTACATGAGACCCTGATTCAAAAACAAAATGAAATAAAAAAAAAAAAACAGAATGATAGAGACAATAGCCTTTAAAAAGGTTGGAAATAACCTAACCAAAGAGATTAACCAAAGAGATCTCTATGCAGAAAACTTTAAAATGCTTGAAGAAAGACACTGGAAAAGACACTAAAAGATGGAAAGATAGCTTACGCTCATAGATTGGAAGAAATAATACCATGAAGATGACTACATCACCAAATGCAGTCTACAGATTCAATGCAATCGCCATCAAAATTCCAATAACATCCTTTACATAATAGAAAAAAAATCCTAAAATTCACATGCAAACACACACAGACAAAAAAAAACAAGTAGCCAAAGCAATTCTAAGCAGAAAGAATACTGCTTGAGGCATGATGATTTCTTGATCTCGTATTACACTGTACTGCTGCAGAACTGAATATAGTGAGCTACTGAGACAAAAACAGGCTAACAGAATAGAACAGAGGATCCAAAACTAAACCCTCCCTCAAAGCTATAGCTACCTAAACTTTGACAAAGGTGTCAAAAACATACACTGGGGGAAAAAAAGACAGCCTCTTCAACAAATGGCACTTGGAAAAAACTGGATATTCACATGGAAAAGAATGAAAATAAATCCATATTTCACCCTGCACAAAAATTAATTCAAAATGGATCAAAAATCTTAATGTAAGACCTGAAACTCTGAAACTGCCAGAGGAAATCAGGGAAACATATCAAGTTACAGTACATAGGCAGGACTTTCTAAAAAGGACTCCAATAGTCCAGGAAACACTACCAAGAACAGACAAATGGAATTGTATGACATTAAAAAGATTTTGCACAACAAAGAAAATAATCAGTAGTGTGAAGAAACAGCTTATAGAATGGGAGAAATCTTTGCCAACTGTACATTCAACAGGGGATTACTGTCTAGAATCTATAAACTCCAAAGATTAAATATCCCTCTCAATCATCTAATTAATAAATGGGATAGGGGATTGAATAGACAGTTTTCAAAGGAAGAAATACAAAATGCCAATAAATATTTCAAAATAATGTTCAACATTTTTAGTCATGAGCGAGATGTAAATTAAAACTGCTTTGAGATTCCATCTCACCCCAACGAGAATGAGTCTCATCAGGAAAACAAAGACAAATGCTGAAAAAGGATGTGGGGAACTGCTGGCAGGAATGTAAACTGGTGCAGCCGCTGTGGAAATCACTGTGGAGATTCCTTAGATAACTAACAATATTGCTTTCTCCTGTGGCTTAAATAAACAAGCTAAACAACAGAGAAGAATTATCATACCAGTCAGCATAAGTTAACATACCATAGAGAGCTTGCACTTTCATGTATATCACAACAGCAAAGGTATAGAACCAACCTAGAGGTATATGAAAAGATGAATGGGGAGTGCAGAGATGGCTTAGCAGTTAAGGCATTTGCCTGCAAAGTCTAATAATACAGGCTGGATTCTCCAGCACATGCTTCTGGAGTTCATTTGCAGTGGCTGGAGTCCCTGGTGTGTCCATTCTCTCTCTATCTCTCTCTCCTTACCTATTTCTCTCTCTCTCTCTTTCTCTCTCTCTCAAGTAAATGCTATTAAAGTTTTTTAAACATGCTGGGCATGGAGGTGCATGCCTTTAATCCTAGCACTTGGGAAGCAGAGGTAGGAGGATCACCATGAGTTCACGAGGCCACCCTGAGACTACATAGTTAATTCCAGGTCAGCCTGAGCCAGAGTGAGACCCTACCTCGAAAAAAAAATTTAAAAATGAATGGATAAAGAAAATGTACATTTACATAATGAAATTTTATTCAACTATAAAGTATGAAGTGATAACATTTGCAAAAAATCAATGAGATCAATTATTTGATAATGAAATAAATCAAATTCAGAAAGACAAATATCATAGGAGAAATCCCATATGCATTAATCTAGATTGAGATTTATATGTATGTGACTATATATGGACTATGCAAAGAAAGGAGGAAATGGGGTGACAAGGGAGGGCAATGGAATGTCTGTACAATATACATATATATCATGAAAGCATAAAGGGAAAATACAATTTCAGAGGAGGAAGGGGATAGCAAGAGGGGGAAAGAGCTGTGGGCAAGGGCATGGCTGGGCAAATAAGAACTCAATATAATGATATACATGTATTAAAATGTTACAGTCACAGTGTCTGGCTTGGTGGCACATACCTATAATCCAAGCACTTGGGAAGCTGAAACAAGTGGATAGTCACAAGTTCAAGACCAGCCCCATCTATCTGGTGAATTTCAGGCCAGCCAGGGCGACATAGTGAGACCCTGTCTCAAAACCAAGCCAACCAACCAACCAACCAAATAAAAAGACCCCTAATAAAAAAAAGTCATACAAGGAAGGTGGGGAGATGGCTCAGTGGGTAAGAGCACTTGCTGCACAAGCATGAGGACCTCAGTTCAATTCCCAGTACCCTTGTAAAAAGCTAGGCAGGGCCATATATCCCTGTAACTTCAATTATTTATTTGCAAGCAGAGAGATACAGCCAGAAAGAAAGACAGAGAGAGAGAGAGAGAGAGAGAGAGAGAGAGAGAATGGGTACACCAGGGCTGGGAAAGGAGGGAAGGAAGGAAATGGAGCAACGAAGCAAGGACAAAACGCCAAGTGAATAAACTCACTGAAAATGCTAAATACTCTATGAGTGCAGCTACATGACATTCTAGAAGAGGCAAAAGCTAAGGAAACAATAAAATAATTTGGTACCAGGGTCCAAGGTGAAGGAGAGATGAACAAGAACACAGAGGATTTTAAGGATAATAAAACTATTAAGTACTATGTTTAATGGTAGATATATGGCATTATGCATTTGTCAAACCAAGGATTCAAAACACCAAAAGTGAACCTTACACATAAACTGTGAATTTTAGATTATAATATATCAATGTGATTCCATAAATTGTAAGAAAAGTACTGCTCTGGTGCAGCATGTCTATAGTCTGGGAGAGTGTGAATATAGGGGTATAAGCACCCCATTTCAGTTTTCAGGGAACATTGTAGATGAAGAAGTGGAAAGAAATTAAGAGTCAGAAGATGGGGTAGGGTGCTGTGTAACGCTGCCTTCTCAACATGCCCTCTCTGTGATTATTGTTGCCTGCACAAGAACTGCATGATATTGATGCTATCATCATTCCATCACAGATTCTGGAGGAGCCAAAAGAAGGCTTTAAAGTAGAAAAGGGACTAGTTGGAAAGAAGGGGTTCAGTGGAAAGGGGACATGGAAAAGAGGAAAAGATACAGTAACAGGAAGGGATTATGATCAAAATATATTATATAGGGGCTGTGGAGATTGCTCAGTAGTTAAAGAAGCTTGCTTATAAAGCCTGCTGGTCAGGGTTCTATTCCTCAGTAGCCAGATAAAGCCAGATGCACAAAGTGGCACATGCATGTAGAGTTTGTTTGCAGCAGCAAAAGGCCCTGGCACACCCATACATACATTCTCTCTCTCTCTTTCTTTCTTTCTCTCTCTCTGTCTCTCTCTGTAAATAAAAAAATTTAATAATATTATCATATACATGTATGAAAATTGCCAAAAAATATTTTCCAAAAAATTATAAAAGCATGAACTGTATTGTCTAGCCTGCCCACCACCAAAATCCACCTTGCTTAGAACAATGTCTAGTATATGAATCTTATCACATATTTGTTGAGTGAATAAGAAACAACCTAGCTAAAATTGTACTTGTGACACTGGTGAAATTGTCTATTTGTGTATTCACCATTAAATATGACGACATCACTATGTTATTAGTCCCTAGAATGTGATAGGTGCTCAATAAATTAATATGAAATGCACATTCAGAAACAGTTTTCTTTGTAATGTAATATCTATTACAAACTATCCTCTATTTGAAAGTTAGTGCTAATAA
This sequence comes from Dipus sagitta, assembly GCA_036346955.1. Taxonomy (NCBI): domain Eukaryota; kingdom Metazoa; phylum Chordata; class Mammalia; order Rodentia; family Dipodidae; genus Dipus; species Dipus sagitta. The sequence continues at coordinate 86,552,462 of CM070773.1, forward strand.
CTTTTAGAATTGATCTGATTTTTATAACTACCTACTTTAAAACCCGTGGTAATAACAACATACTCTGTGTGGTATTCGCTATGTGGCCACTCTTCTCGGTGCTTTTCACATACTAACTCATTTAATTCCACAAAAACCCCATGGATATGGAATTAGCCTCATTTTAAAGATGACAAAAGACATACAGAAGCTAAAAGTATCTTGTCTCAGATAAATTAATAGTGGAAAGGCCAAAATTTAAGCCTGTTTACTCTCATGAGCATAATCCCATGTTTTTACTGGATTTGTATAGCCTGTGGAATAAAATCATTAGGGGTCAAAGGAGGCTCCAAGCTTTTTCCCCATCACTCCTTTCTACAAATCCTAGGCTCCAGACATACCATTTCACTGAATTTTTGTATGGCATTTAAAAGCTGCAAACCTTTGAATGTAAAATGTCCTTTGTTCTCTTTCCTCCTCGCAAAACCATATCTCGCCCATGGTTCAAGGAATTTTGTGGAAGAGGAGGCAGATTAGATTGTAAGAGCCACAGGTTGACACATCATGCCCAGAGGCATTCCCTCCCCCACCCCAAAATAACTGACTGCTGCTCCCACAATGCATAACCCACAACCCCATAGGGAATACCTACAACCCCACTGAGGAGGGTCCCTGGTGGAATGGGGGTAGGGACAAGGGAAAAGAGGGTAACAACACATGATATATCCACATGAAATATGTTGCTAATAATAATAATTTTTAAAAGATTTTAAAAGATAAAATAAAAACTGGCAAACACTCCCACAGACACCATGCACACATCAGTGAAAATAAATACATTTTTTAATTGATGTATTCTCTTGGAAGCCTTCTTCAAAACAGGATTCCCCACCTGTACTTTTAGAGTCTGTCAGTTGTAGCCACATAATGTCATAATTACTATAAATTTATACACCTTTCTTCTCTACCAATTTTTGCCTCATCTAGGTCTAGGCTCATATCTTCTTTATTGATGTAGGCTCAGCTCAGTGGTGAACCAGTGCTGTGATGAGGCATTGCATACGTAGTTACCAAGCAAGTGAATGAACACTGGGTTCAATTTGAATTCAATAAAGATATGTAACAAAACTTTGACATCCTATGTCTGTCACTGTTTACCTATGAAGGCTATCTGGTCATTAATGTATTCATGTTATTTGACTACAGTTTTCAATTTCTACTACTCTCTGCCTTGTTTTATTTCATCCTCATAACACAGTTAATTATATTCTGTCTTTCTCACTACCATAGTACCACACAAGCTCCTTGTAGTAAGAAGCAAATTTTCCTATCCTCAATTGGGGCCAGAGCTTCAAATAGAATAAAGGATTTTTATAAAGATCTTTATTAAATTGAATTCAGTTTCAATTAATTGGTTTGGTTAGGCCATATGGTTATCTGAATTATCTCTGATCTCTAATATTTTTTCCTCTGACAGGCATAATAGTTTTGGTTTTATTTTTTCACATGCCATAAACTTCTTGTTATTACTACCCCAATATGAGGAATGTAAGTTCATAAGTTAGAGATGTAAAAGCAACTGTAGACAGTATGTTTTCATTTAATTTATACTTTAAAAAAATAAGAAAAAGAAACAACAAAAAAGAGAAACTGGGCTGGAGAGATGGCTTAGTGGTTAAGTGCTTGCCTGTGAAGCTTAAGGACCCCAGTTGAAGGCTCCATTCCCCAGGACCCACATTAGCCAGATGCACAAGAGGACGCACACGTCTGGAGTTTGTTTGCAGTGGCTGGAGGGCCTGGCGCACCCATTCTCTCTCTCTCTCTCTCTCTCTCTCTCTGTCACTCTCTGTGGTGGCGCACGCCTTTAATCCCAGCACTTGGGAGGCAGAGGTAGGAGGATCGCCTTGAGTTCGAGGCCACCCTGAGACTACATAGTGAATTCCAAGTCAGCCTGGGCTAGAGTGAGACCCTACCTCAAAAAACCAAAACCAAAACCAAAATAAATAAATAAATAAATAAAAATAAAAATAAATAAAAATAAACAAAAAAAGAGAAACTTACAGTTTGCTTATAATATGAACTCTAGTTTGGATAATTATATGTGGCAACATACTATTGTTCCTTAAACCAGAAAACAGCAGTCAATAATTTATCCTTTAAATTTAAAGACAACAGAACTAGTGTTATGGTTTGAAAATATTACTATAAAATATTATACTCTACCTGCAACTGGCCTCTTCCATCATGAAAGTTTTGAGAAATAAAAACACACTGAGAATTAGATTTAACCTTCAACTTTGATGTTCTTTGTGCAAGTTTCTCATCAGTTGCTTTAACTATGGAATTTTGAAATATTTCTCTGAAAAACATTTTATAGAGAATATGATTAAACATGAGTTATATTATAAGCCAATTAAAATTATTGTTTCTAATATTTATCCATAATGGTTTAAAATTCAAATAAATATTTCTCAGGCCCTGGCAGATTTGATAGAGATGACTCAAAACTCATCAAAGCAGAAAATCAGAGGCTACTGAGAGCTCAATACTTAAAGGAGGCTTTTAATACATCCTCCAAGGCTCAAAGAACACTGTGGAAGAAGGGGTGCAAAGAATGTAAGAGTCACAGGTGGGAAGGTATATTCTGAAGCATTGTCAATCCTGCCTCCATCAGAGATTGACTGGTGCATTCATAACCCCACAGTGAATAACTATTAACCCCCCTGAGGAGGGCCAGTGGAATAGGGCAGGACAGTGGGAACATAAGAGAATAACCTAATGGGACTATGACCAATACACAATATGTTCATACAAAAAGTAATATATATATATATATATATATATATATATATATATATATTACAATTTTATTTTTAAATATTTTTAATATTTTATTTTTATTTATTTGAAAGAGTGAAAAAGAGAATTGGTGCACCAAGGCCTCTAGCCATTGCAAACAAACTCCAGACACATGCACCACCTTGTGTATCTGGCTTAAGTGGGTCCTGGGGAATTGAATCTGGGTCCTTTGGCTTTGCAGGCAAGCACCTTAACCACTAACCCATCTCTTCAGCCCAATATATTACAATATTTGTAAAGTTTTTATAAACCATCTTAGCATTGAGACAAAGAGAGAAACTTGGGGCTCATTGGCCAGCCTATATAACTAACTGGTGAGCTCCAGGCCAATGAGAAACCCTGTATTAAAAAGAGAGATGACCATACCTCAAAAGGGCCCCGGCTGAAACTAAGAAAAATTGGAGAAACAAGCAAGGGGGCTGTTTCCCTGATGAACCGGATACCAGCACAAGGGGGAAGGAGATCAGCACAGAGAAAAATCAACTCCTACCAAATCAGAGAGCCAGAGCCTCAGAGGCCCCCAACATCTCATCACTGAAGCAGACCAAAAATGAACCCAACATGGCTCAGGGAAATTTTGCGGAAGAGGGGGCGGAAAGAATGTCAGAGTCACATGTTGGGTCATGATATGCAGAGACATTTATCTTACCCATAACTGTGGGCTAACTCCACAATGCATGACCCGTATACCTCAACAAGGAGGGGCCAAGGGAAGGGGGTAGGTCACGGATGAGCCTAATAATGGTACCAAACTGACTGTATTTGCTGAATACAGAACTGACTAATAAAAAAAAAATAAAAATAAAAATAAAAATAAAAATAAAAATAAAAATAAAAAAAAAAAACAGATGACTTCCGGGCAAGATGACTTCCAGCCAAGATGGTGACCACCTAACTGTGCCACACATCCCCAGGAAAGAAAGGCAAGGCATTAAGGGTTCAGTGGGTCTTTTAGGGGAGAGAAATTTCTAATAGATCACCAGTGGGAGGGCACGGGGGGGGGAAGGGAATCACTGATTCCCTTGCTCATGGGTAGCCCACTAGTCCCCCAATCCCCCAAGCAGCTATCGTGCCCACAGTCCCACCTTCAGGATACTCCTGCACTTACTGTAGGAAAGGGGAACCAGGCCAACATAGTTCCACTTGCCTCACTGCACAGGGGCAATTGCCCTGCTACCCCTGCCCACATATGACCTTGGGCAAGGTTCACCTGCTGGCCCACTGGAGCTCAGGCTCCATCGGTCCATTTGCCCACTACACGTGCACTGTCAATCCCCACTTCTGCAAGCTTAGCCTGCTCTGCCCATTTTCCCACTTACTGCTCTGGCCACCGCGTGTCCACACAGGAGCTCAGGGCCATTCCACCTGCCCACGTGAGCTCAGGCTCACTCTGCCTGTCCGTCTGTGCCAGCTCAGGTGCAATCCCCTGCCTGTCTGCCATGCCAGCTGCTCACCAGTGTCCTGTTGCATGTGAGCTCAGACTTCTGCATCCCAGTGTCCCACCATGCGAGTTTAGACTGCTTCAGTGCTTTGTGCTCAGGCAGCTTTGGTGCATCACCGTGTGAGAGCTCAGGCAACTTTGGCACCCCTGCCATGCAGGAGCTCAGGATGCTTTAGCATTCTGACAAGTAAGAGCTCAGACGGCTTCAGCATCTGGCCTCAGGCTGCTTCAGCTTCCCACTGTGCTTCAGCTGAGGCTGATCCACCCACCCATGTGTTAGCTCAGGACCACTCAGCCCATCTGCTTGTCTGCTGGATAACTCAGGCCAGCTCCCCCAAGAGGCACCACTTCCCCCATCCATCGAGACCACAGTCCTACTCTAACTGCCCATACACTATGATGGGCAGACCACAACACAAAAGAAATAACATGAAAAATCAAATGCAAGAAAATCCAGTTAGATCACCCAGTCCTACAATGAACATCTCTAATCAAAACATAGAAGAGTCATTAGGATCAGAACACCAAAATGAACCTATGAGCAAAGCAACCCTGACCAAGCTACTGGTAGAACTTGCAGAAAAGCAACAATGGACCGATAATCATGAAAACACCAAACCACATACACCAACACAATATGGCAGGGATCAAATCAAATCTCACAGTCATTACCCTAAATACTAATGGCCTTAATTCACCCATCAAGAGACACAAGCTAACAGGATGGATCAGAAAATTAGACCCCTCAATCTGTTGTCTTCAAGAAACCCATCTCACCACCAAAGACAGACACACCTCCTCAGGGTGAAAGGGTGGAAAATGATATTCCAAGCAAACAGGAATAAGAAACAAGCAGGCATAGCTATATTAATATCAGATAAAACAGACTTCAAATCACAAATAATCAAAAAAGACAAAGAAGGCCACTTCCTTCTTATCAAAGGAATGATCCATCAAGAGGATATTACAATCATAAATCTGTATGCACCAAACACAGGGGCACCACAGTTCACAAAGGCACTAGACAATAAAACATAAATAGCCACCAACACCATCATAGTTTTGGACTTCAATACACCACTATCAGTAATAGACAGATCATCCAAAGAGAAACTCAACAGGGAAGTAAGAGAGCTCAAGAAAACCATAGATCACTTAGACCTAATGGACATCTACAAAACATTCCATCCCAAACCCACAGACTACATATCCTTCTCAGCAGCCCATGGAACTTTCTCTAAGTAGATAATATACTGGGTCACAAAGATTGCCTCCATATATTTAGGAAGATTGGCATAATTCTCTGCATGACATCAGATCACAATGCTATATTGCTAGAAATTAACCACAAAAGACCCACCAAGAATCCCATCAGCTCCTGGAAACTGAACAACACATTTTTAAACAATAAATGAATAGTGGATGAAATAAAAAAAGAAATTGGGAAATTTCTAGAAATGAATGACTATGAGAACACATCATATCAAAACTTATGGGACACAATGAAGGCGGTCCTCAGGGGAAAATTCATAGCACCAAATGCCTTCATAACAAAGACAGAGAGATCCCAAATCAATAACCTAATCATCTACCTAAAGGCACTGAAAAAGCAAGAAAAATCCAACCCAAAAAGCTCCAGAAGAAAGAAATATTTGAGATCAGAGCAGAAATTAATGAATTGGAAACTAAGAAAACAATTAAGACAATTGACAAAACAAAGAGCTGGTTCCTTGAAAAAATAAACAAGATTGACAAACCCCTGGCCAATTTGATCAAGCAAAAAGAGAGAGAGAGAGAGAGAGAGAGAGAGAGAGAGAGAGAGAGATGCTTCAAATTAACAGAATTTGAAAGGAAAAAGGAGAGATCAAAATGAACATAAGTGAATTTGGGAGGATCATCAGGACTTATTTCAAAAACCTCTACTCCACAAAACTGGATAATGTGGAGGAGATGGATAAGTTCCTGGACACATACCATCTATCAAAGCTAAACTCAGAGCAGATTAATCTCCTAAACAAACCTATCACACTCTTTGAGATTGAAAAAGTAATAAAAAATCTCCCCAAAAAGAAGAGTCCAGGATCAGATGGCTTTTCAGCTGAATTCTATCAAATCTTCATGGAAGAACTCAAACCAACCTTTCTCAAACTGTGCCACACAATTAGAGAACAGGGAAGGCTACCCAACTCCTTCTATGAAGCTAGCATCACCCTAATTCCAAAACCAGGCAGAGATGCCACAAGAAAAGAAAACTACTGGCCTATTTCCCTAATGAACTTAGATGCAAAGATTCTGAACAAAATCCTTGCAAACCGAATCCAACAACACATCAAAAGCATTATCCACCTTGATCAAGTGGGATTCATCCCAGGAATGCAGGGGTGCAACATATGGAAATCTGTCAATGTAATACACCATATAAACAAGGTTAAACACAAAAACCACATGATCATTTCAAGACATGCATAAAAGGCCTTTGACAAGATACAATATCACTTTATGATCAAAACATTGGAGAAAATTGGCATGGTTGATTCATATCTTAACATAATAAAGGCAATATACAAAGCTCCTAAGACCCAAATAATACTTAATGGAGAGAGACTGGAGGAATTCCCATTAAGATCAGGAAGAAGACAGGGTTGTCCACTCTCACCTCTGCTCTTCAATATAGTACTGGAAGTCGTAGCTCAAGCAATAAGACAGGAGAAAGAAATAAAAGGGATACAATTTGGAAAGGAAGAAGTTAAGTTAGCTCTGTTCATTGATGACATGATTGTATATGTAAGAGACTGGAGAGACTCCATCCCAAAACTCTTGAAGGTGATTAACTACTATAGCAAAGTAGCATAATACAAAATCAATGCACAAAAATCAGTAGCCTTTCTATATGCAAATGACAAAGATACAAAGACAGCAATAAGGAACATGGTCCCATTTTCAATAGCAACCAAAAAAATAAAAAATAAAATACTTTGGAATAACGTTAATCAAGGAAGTGAAAGATCTACACAATGAAAACATAAACACATTCAAAAAAGAAAGTGAGGAGGACTTGAGAAAATGGAAAGACCTCCCATGCTCCTGGATAGGCAGAATTAACACTGTGAAGATGGAAATCCTACCAAAGGCAATATACAGATTTAATTCAATTCCAATTAAAATCCCAACATTGTTCTTCACAGAGATAGAGAAAAATGATCTCAAATTTCATATGGAAAGAAGAAGGCTTCGGATATTCAAGCATATCCTCAGCAAAAGAAATAACTCTGGAGGCATCACCATACCTGATCTAAAGCTATATTACAAAACCATAGTAATAAAAACAGCATGGTACTGGCATAAAAACAGGAGTATAGGCCAATGTAATAGAATTGAGGATGCAGACTTTGGGTCAAGCAACTACAGCAACTTGATATTTGACAAAGGCACTAACAATATAGGCTGGAAAAAAGACAGCATCTTCAACAAATGGTGCTGGGCAAACTGAATAATCATATGCAGGAAATGGAAACTTGATTCACACATCTTGCCATGCACAACACTCAAGTTTAAATGGATCAAAGACCTCAATATAAGACCAGAAACTTGGCTACTACTGGAAGAAAATATAGGAGGAACTTTCCATGATATAGGAATGGAAAAAGACTTCCTGAACAAACCCCAGTAGCACAGGATCTTAAACAGTCACTCAACCAATGGGATCACATGAAGCTGAAGAGTTTCTTCACAGACAAGCATACAATAAGCAAAGCCAATAGATTACCCACAGAATGGGAGAAAATATGTGCTGAATATACAACTGACAGAGGCCTAATGTCTAGAATCCACAAAGAACACAAAAACCTAAACAATAAAAAGTCAAACAACCCACTCACAAAATGGGGCAAAGAGCTGGACAGGCAGTTCACAGAGGAAGAAATACAAATGGCAAACACAAACTTAAGAAAATGTTCATCATCCCTAATCATCAGGGAAATGCAAATTAAAACAACTGTGAGATTCTACCTTACCCCAGTAAGGATAGCAAACATCAAAAAAAATCAAATGAAACTAAATGCTGGCAAGGATGTAGAGAAATAGGGACCTTCATCCACTGTTGGTGGGTATGTAAGATGGTACAACCACTTTGGAAAGCAATATGGAGACTCCTGAAAAAGCTGACTATAGAGTTACCAACAGAACCAGTTATTCCCTTACTGGGCATGTACCCTAAAACCTTTAAATCTCAGTCCAGAAAGATTTGCTCAACCATGTTTATAGTGGCTCAATTCGTAATAGCTAAGAGCTGGAATCAACCCAGATGTCCATCACTAGAAGAATGGATAACTAAGATGTGGTATATCTACACAGTGGAATTCTACACAGCAGTAGGAAAAAATGACACAATGAAATTTGAATAAAAATGGTTGAACCTAGAACAGACCATTCTCACTGAACTTACCCAATCACAGAGATACTCACCTCATAGTCTCACTTATCTGCAGCACGTAACCTGAATCTACCCAAGATGCTGACATACCCAGCAAACATCTCAAGGACTAGACAATAGGGTGGGTGGGGAGGGAGTGAAAGAGAAGGGAGGGGGTGGGGGACACAAATATAGACCCAAACGTCAATGGTACCATAAAATTGTACATCCTAAAAGGCAGACCAAATGGTTGAACCTTCACCAGGCCCCTAGAGGGAACACCTGATCCACAACACACCAGAGAGGGTATGATGAAGACTGACCTTAATCTTCTACAGCTTCTCTCTCTGTTTCTCTCTCTCTCTCTCTCTCTCTCTCTCTCTCTCTCTCTCTCTTTTTTCTCTAACTCTTTTATAATAGTTACCTTTTTCTTCCTTCTCTTAGTGGGTACTGACCTCTAACTCCCAATACCAGCATGTGGCTATCATCCACAATGAGCTTTTGATCAGAGAGACCTACAAGGTTTCCTAAAAGTAAAACCGATTTCTGTCAGAGTACTTGATGACCCACCAAAGCTCTACTGCTGAAGACCCCATATGCAGTTGACACGTAACATGGAGTGACATGGCTGGAAGCTGGAAGAGAGTCAGTCCCCAGTCAGTGCGTCTAGTGCCAGAAGGTGCTACATGGGTGACTGGGGGAAAATGACCAGTATCTGTCCAAGCAACTCACGGTCTAACCTACTTAGCAGCAAATAACCTGTTGTGATGATCAAACAAGTGCAATAGTGGCGCACAGCCATGGTGGGAAACCAACTGCTTTTGATTTGACTAACTGATCCACTCAGTGGAAAGGGACTCATAGCTTGAGCTGGGAAACAAGTCAGAACCCTATCCAAACATGAACCCACTCTCCATTATCAAGCTACCACCAATCGTGGGTTACAAGAGGGCCTACACCTATTAAATTCTCTATAAAAAAAATAAGGGTTATCCCATTTGTCTGGTGCTAACTTTACTCTCCATTGGAGAATTTGCTTCTCTTTTTCAGACAGACACAGATCCTAAGGAGAGAACCACCCCATCATACCTCAAAAGGCCCCAGATGAACCTAAGAATAATTGGTGAAACAAGTAAGGGTGCTGTTTTCTTGGTGAACCGGGTACCAGCACAAGAGTGAAGGAGATTGACACAGAGAATAATCAATTCCTACCAAATCAGATATCCAGAGACACAGAGGCTCCCAACACCTCATCACTGAAGCAGACCCAAAATGAACCCAACATGGCTCAGGGAAATTTTGCAGAAGAGGGGGCAGAGAGAATGTTAGAGCCACACATTGGGTCTTGATGGCAGAGACATTTCTCCTACCCATAACTGCGGGCTAACTCCAGAATGCATGACCCATATACCTCAACAAGGGCGGGCCAGAACAGAGGGAGTAGGACATGGACAAGCCTAACAATGGTACCCACTTGACTGTATTCACTGAGTACAAAACTATTAAATAAATAAATAAATAAATAAATAATAAAAAGAGAGACCCAGGTGTGGTAACACACACCCAGCACTTGTGAGGCAAAGGTAGGAGGATCGCCGTGAGTTCAAAGCCACCCTGAGACCACATGGTGAATTCCAGGTCAGTCTGGGCTAGAGTGAAAACCTACCTTGAAAAAAATCAAAGAGAGACAGAGACAGAGGGAAGGAGAGAGAGGTATATCACATTCCTGAAGAATGAAACTTGGGGCTGTCCACTAGCCTTAATGCACACATGTGTATATGTACCTGCACATAAACACACCTGCATGAGCACACACACACATAAACTAGTAATGCAGGTTGGAAAATGGTTCAGTACTTAAGACTGCTTGTTATTTAAGCATGAGGTCCTCATAGGCCAGAGACTGCCAAATTTGTCTCCCCAGAACCCACATAAAAAGTCGGGTGTGCCCATGCATATCTGTAATCCAGTGCATGGGGTGGCAGGTGTGGGGGGTGGGGATGAGAGAATTTCTGGGCCTCACGAATGGGTAACAGCTCTAGGTTGAAGAAGAGAACCAATCTCAAGGAAACTTTCAGATGAATAACAAGAAGACACCAACCTTTTCCTCTGGCCTCCACATGCGCATCTGTTCATATATGCGCATAAACCACATATCACACAAACCATACACATACTCTACACAGACACATACACACAAGAAGAAAACGAGCTCACAGCTGATAACATGCAGATAGTTAAGTACAGAGAATGAAGTTTGAAACTGTCATAAATTTAAAGGTTGTTAGCCCTCCTTCCACCTTTCCTTTACTCAGTCTCCTTCCCTGACCTGACTTTGGCCTTAAAAAAAAAAAAAAGTACTACTGGACAATGGAATATTCAGCAATAAAAAGAAATGAAGCTGGGCATGGTAGTGCACACCTTTTATCCCAGCACTCGGGAGGCTGAGGTAGGAGGATCACCATCAGTTCAAGGCTAGCCTGAGACTACATAGAAAATTCCAGGTTAGACTGGCATAAAGAGAGACCCTACCCCAAAAACCAAAACTAAAAAAAAAAAAAAAAAAAAGCGATGACAGGTGATCAGGTCTATTTGCCATTGACATCAATCTCTGGTCTGCCTTACTGTGCTGTTCTGAATAGGGACACCCAAGCTGGTTGTACTTCTCAGCCTAGGCTGGTGTGGAGAAACCATAGTGTCCAGTTGAGCACTCTCCTTGCACCCATTTACCCCATGGGTATAACACCTCCCCTCACACACAGATTAGGATCTGGCCCATTTGGCACTAACCTCACTGCAGGGCACTACCCCTGCCTTAGTAGGAAAGACTACATTAGGCCCTCCAAAAGCTAGACCTACTCTCCAGTGTGGACCCCTGGGGAGACTGCACAGCACTGACAAGCAGCCCAAGGTTTAGATGAGCACCAAAGCTAACTGAGAAGAGAGATATGATGTGAATAGAGCCATGACATCCAGTGATATTAAAGGAGTAATTAAAAACCTTCCAACTATAAAAAGGCCAGACTCAGATGGATTCACTTCCAAATTCTATAAGACTTTTATATAAGATCTGAAACCACTGCTTCTCAAGTTATTTTACAAAACTGAAAAGAAGGGAATTCTCCTTGATGCTTTATATGAAGCCAGAAATACACTAATACTAAAACCAAACAGAGACAAAACAAGAATGAAAATTATAGGCCAATTTCTCTGATGAAGTTAGATTCAAAATATCTTAGTAAAGTTCTTACAAATTGAATCCAAGAAGATATTGAAAGCATCATCCAATTCAATCAACTAGGTCTTACCACAGAGAGGTAGAGGGAGTTCAAAATTCAAAAACTGATAAATGGGGCTGGAGATATGGTGTAGCAGTTAAGCACTTACCTGTGAAGCCTAAGGACCCTGGTTCAAGGCTCGATTCCCCAGGACCCACGTTAACCAGATGCACAAAGGGGCGCAAGCATCTGGAGTTCATTTGCAGTGGCTGGAGGCCCTGGCGCACCCATTCTCTCTCTCTCTCTCTCTCTCTCTCTCTCTCTCTCTCTCTCTCTCTGTCTCTCTCTCTCTCTGTCACTATCAAATAAATAAATAATTGAATAATAAAAAATTTAAAAATTAAAAATAAAAAAACTGATAAATGTATGCCAATTGTGGTATCAGATGTCAGTAGGAAGTTGCTAAAGAAGCAGAGGCAGGAGGATCAGAAATTGATAAATGCTATACCTCACATAAACAGACCTAAAAGACAGAAATCACATGATAATCTCAATAGATACAGGAAAGGCCTTAGTCAAAATAAAACATCCCTTCATAATTAAAACACTAGAGAGATTATAGATGGGGAGGATCATATCTCAACATAATGAAAAATAAATAAATACAACTGACCCAAAGCCAATATACTAAATGGGGAAAAACTTGTAGCACTACCACTATAGTCTGGAACAAGACAGGGATGTCCATTTGTCTCTCTGCTACTCAATGTAGTATTTGAAGTCTAGAGCAGCAAGACAAAAGAAACCAAAAGGGGGGATATAAATTGGGAAGGAAGAAGTCAAACTAGACTTATTTGAAGATGATATGGTTCTATATTTAAGATACCCAAAAGATTCCACCAAAAAACTCAGAGCCAGTGTACTCTTTCATCCAAGTAGCAGGATAGAAAGTCAACACACAGAAATCAGTAGCCTTCATATACACTAATGATAAACATATTGAAAAAGACATCATGGAAGCAGTCCAACCTGCAATAGCCATAAAAAACTAAATATCTTGCAATATTCCTAAAAATTAAGATAAGGAAAGACCTCCACAATGAAAACATTAGAACACTGAAGGAAGAAATTGAAAAATCTCCCACGTTCATGGATTAGAGAAAACAATATTGTGAAAATGCCCATCCTACCAAAAGCTATATATAAATTCAATGCAATTCCATCCAAAATTCAAACACCATTCTTCACAGAAAAAGAATAGTCTCAACATTCCTATAGAAACACAAAAGGCCACAGATAGCCAAAAATGTCCTCAGTAAAAGAAATAATACTGTTGACATTACAGTATCTGATTTCAAGATATACTACAAAGAGATCATAATAAAAACAGTATGGGGGCTGAGGAGATGGCTCAATGGTTAAGGTGTTTGCCTGCAAAGCCAAAGAATCCCAGCCCAACTCTCCAGGACCCACGTAAACCAGATGAAAAGGGGCACATGTGCCTGGAGTTCGTTTGCAGTGGCTGGAGACCCTGGTGCACCCATTATCTGACCCCCTTCTTCTTCTTCTTTCTCTCTCTCAAATAAATAACTAAAATATATTTTAAAAAACAGTACGGGAGACTTCTGGTTAAGATGGTGGCGTAGGAACCATACCAAAGCAGCCTAGGATAGAAAAAGCCTAAAGAAATCCAGCAAAATACACTCTTCTACTAAAAAGTGAGGTGCATAAGAAATTACCAATGGCAGCAGAGAAGTAGGAGAGATCCAGATCACCTAGAGCCCACATAGGCAGGCAGAAGCAGCCCCAGCAGTGGCAGCACCAGGCCCGCAGCAGCAGCCAGTCTGCAGGGCCACAGCTGCAAGGCTCGTTTTGAGCAGCAGGAAAAGCCAGGCAAGGGCATTTTCCACTCACACCAGAGATCCTCACAAACTCAGGAAATGTGAACGCAGGACTGCAGCAAACAACAGAGGAGCAGATCACAAGGTAGAGGACCACGTGGAGCAGCAGGAGAACTAGAACCACCATCCACAGCCTTCCCTCCCCCACCACCAGTGCAAGAGCCAGCAAGCCCCAGAGACCTGGGGAAGGGAGCTCACAGCACCCAGCACCCAGCACCAGTGACCAGAGCAATGATCCAGCAACCTAGCCAGCTTACTTGAACCCACAGTGCACCAAAGAGGGACCCAAGCAGGAGCACAGCATAATTGAGACCAAAATCATCCCAAAAGGTAACTGAGATTACACCAGGTCAGTACATGCAAATAAGCCTGGTATATAGGCCTGAACCAAAAGTGCTAATTGCACCTTCCATACCAGGATAAATTATGTGTTAAATCTGATGGATGGTTGAATTTGCCATTCTTAAATAAGCTATATTTTGGGCTTGTTATTTCTGGCTCCCTGGTTTATAGTGGCTTTGTTTCCTCTTCTGTTGCTCATTAGTGAAGGGTCTCACTTGGTCACAAACTGACTTGGAACCCTCAACAGACCAGAAATCTTAACCTCCTAGTTGACAGGATTAAGCATGTGGGGCATCACACACCCAAAGGGACAGTGACTTTGTTAGAGGATCTGGTTGTCATAATACCTACTCTTGCATAAATACTCTGTCCTGTTTTTCATTGAATGTGTACATTCTTTAGTTAAATTTTAGAATCTGCCTGTATTTTGTTCTACTCAGCCTACTTGAATACTCTCATATCAGGCAAACCCAACACCCAGGGTCACTTTGTAGATACTCTGAGAGTATTAAGAGCCACACCTAGCACCGTAAGCTCTTACCCTGAAGATACATAACATGAGATTGATTGATACATCTAACAATACTGCAACTAGCTAGAAAATACAAGCATTAAATTAATCCAAGATGCAAAAATATACACATTATAACACAAGAAACACCAAAAATCAAGACAATATAAATCCACCAAAAAGTATTAATGCATCAGAAATGACCTCCAGTGAGAATGAGTTAGAGGAAATACCTGAGAAACATTTCAAAAAAATGATTATAAATATGTTCAAAGAAGTCAAAGAGGAAATCAACAGGATGAAAGAGGAACTCAAAGGAATCAGAGAAGACACAGGAAACAAATTTAATGAAATAAAGAGGACAATACAAGACATAAGTAAGGAAATATAAATAATAAAGTAAACCAGTCAGAATTACTAACAATGAAGAACATAGTCAATGAAATAAATAAAACTCTGTAGAAAATCTCACCAGTAGAATGGATGAAGGAGAGGACAGACTGTTTAAACTAGACCAGGTGGCAGATCTAATACAGTCCAACAAAGAGAAAGACAAACTAATAGGAAAGTATGAATGGGAATTTCAGGATATTTGGGACACTATGAAAAGATCAAACATAAGAATTCAGGGTATAGTAGGAGAAGAATTTCACTCCAAAGGCATAGTAGGAATTTTCAACAAAATCATGGAAGAAAACTTCCCTAAAATTGGGAAAGATGTGCCAGTGCAGATACAGGAATCCTTTAGAACACTAACCAGACAAAACATGGAAAGAACCTCTCCTTGCCATAATATAATTAAACTACCAAACATACAAACCAAAGAAAATATATTGAAAGAAGTTAGAAGGAAAAATCAAGTTGCCTACAAAGGCAAGCCCAACAGGATCACAGCAGTTTACTCAACACGAACTTTAAAAGCCAGGAGGGCTTGGAGTAATGTATTCCAAGTCCTGAAAGATAACAACTGTCAACCAAGGTTACTTTATCCTGCAAAGCTATCCATTCAAATAGACAGAGAAATAAGGACATTCCATTACAAAAGCAAGCTAAAGGAATATTTGAAGACAAAACCAGCTCTACAGAAAATACTTGAAACCATCCTCCATGCTGAAGAGAAAGAAAAACACACATATAAGGAACCTGGCAAAAACAAACAATACTCAAATACTAGTTAACACAAGAGAGCAAAGGTAAAACTGAAAGAACTACAAAAGAATGGCAAAAATAAATACAGACCTTTCAATAATATCTCTTAATATCAACGGCCTCAATGCCCCAACCAAAAGACACAGGTTTGCAGACTGGGTTAAAAAGCAGGATCCTTCAATTTGTTGCCTCCAAGAAACTCACCTTTCTACAATATATGGACACTATCTTAGGGTGAAAGGTTGGAAAATGGTATTTCAAGCAAATGCGCCTATAAAACAAGCAGGAGTTGCTATCCTAATATCTGACAAGGTAGACTTCAGTCCAACATTAGTTAGGAAAGATAAGGAAGGTCACTTTATATTGATTAAAGGCACACTCCAACAGGAGGACATTACAATCCTAAACATATATGCACCTAACATGGGGGCTCCCAACTTTATCAAACAAACGCTATTAGAACTAAGGTCACAGATCACACCAAACACAGTGGTAGTGGGTGACTTCAACAACCCACTCATTAATTGACATGTCATCCTGGCAAAAAATAAACACAGAGACATTTGGATTAAATGAGGCCATAGAAAAAATGGACATAACAGATATATATAGGGCATTTCATACAAATGCTGTAGAATACACATTCTTTTCAGCAGCACATGGAATATTCTCTAAAATGGTCCATATATTAGGACACAAAACAAATCTTAACAAATACAGGAAAACTGAAATAATTCCTTGCATTCTATCTGACCACAATGGTATCAAACTACAAATCAATAGCAAGAAAAGCTATAAAGCATACACAAAAATCATGGAAACTAAATAATACACTACTAAATTATGAATGAGTCAGTGAAGAAATCAAGAAGGAAATAAAGAAATTAATAGAGTCAAATGTTAATGAGAACACAACACACCAAAACCTTTGGGACATAATGAAGGCAGTCATAAGAGAAATATTTACAGCTTTAAGTGCCTATATTGAGAAATTAGGAAGGTCTCAAGTAAAAAAATCTAATGCTTCACCTTAAAGCCTTGGGGAAAAAAAAGAACAAGGCAAAGCAAAAATCAGTAAATGAGAAGAAACAATAAAGACTAGGGCAGAAATTAATGAAATAGAAACCAAAAAATCAGTCCAAAGTATAAATGAAATAAAGAGTGGGTTCTTTGAAAGGATAAACAAGATTGATAAACCCTTAGCAAATCTGACCAAAAGAAAGATAGAAGAGACACAAATTAATAAAATTAGAGATGAAAAAGGCAACATCACAACAGATACCAGAGAAAGTCAAAAAATTATAGGGACATACTATAAAAACATATACTCTACAAAGTATGAAAATCTGAAAGAAATGGATGATTTCCTTGATTTATATGACCTACATAAATTAAATTAAGATGACATTAACCACTTAAATAGACCTATAGCAAGTATGAAGATCCAAGCAGTTATGAACACTCTCCCAACTAAAAAAAGTCCAGGCCCAGATGGATTCACTGGTGAATTTTACCAGTCATTCAGAGAAGAACTAACACCATTGCTTCTGAAGCTTTTCCATCAAATAGGAAAAGGAGGAATCCTTCCAAACTCCTTCTATGAAGCCAGCATCACCCTAATACCAAAACCAGGCAAAGATAGAACAAAAAAGAAAATTACAGACCAATCTCCCTCATGAACATAGATGCAAATTTTTTCAAAAAAATATTGGCAAACAGAATACAAGAATATATGAGAAAGGTCATCATCCCAACCAAGTAGGCTTTATCCCACATATGCAGAGATGGTTCAACATACACAAATCAATAAATGTAATAATTATATAAATGGACTGAAGGACAAAAATCACATGATCATCTCATTAGATGCAAAGAAAGCATTTGACAAAAATCCAACATCCCTTCATGATAAAAGACCTACAGAGCCTGGGAATAGAAGGAACATATCTCAATATAATAAAGGCTATTTATGACAAGCCTACAGCCAACATAGTACTAAATAGGGAAAAACTGGAACCTTTTCCACTTAAATCAGGAGCAAGACAAGGGTGTCCATATCTACACTTTTATTTAATATAGTTCTGGACATCTTAGCCATAGCAATAAGGCAAGAGACACACATAAAAGGGATACAAATTGGAAAAGAGGAGTTGTCATTATTTGCATATGACATGATTTATACATAAAGGACCCTAAAGACTCTACCAGAAAACTGTTAAGAGCTGATAAACACCTATAGCCATGTAGCATGATACAAAATAAATATACAGAAATCAGTAGCCTTCCTATATGCTAACAACAAACACACAGAGGATGAAATCAGAGAATCACTCCCATTCATAATTGCATCAAAAAAATAATAAAGTACCTTGGAATAAACCTAACCTAGGAAGAGAGAGATTTCTATGATGCAAACTTTAAAACACTCAAGCGAGAAATTGCAGAAGACACTAGGAAATAGAAAAAAATACCCTTTGTTCTTGGATCAGAAGAATCAATATTGTGAAAATGGCAATCTTACCTAAAGCAATCTACACATTTAATGCAATCCCCATCAAAATTCCAATGGCATTCTTCACAGAAATAGAAAGAAACAATCCAAAATTTCATTTGGAATTAAAAAAACCCTCAAATATCTAAAACAATACTGAGCAACAAAAATAAGGCTGGTGGTATCACCATACCTGATTTTAACCTATGCTACAGAGCCATATTACCAAAAACAGCATGGTACTGGCACAAAAGCAGACATTTAGATCAATGGAATAGAATAGAGTACCCACATGTAAGTCCAGGTAGCTATAACCACCTGATATTCGATAAAAATGCCAAAAAATACTCACTGGAGAAAAGACAGCCTCTTCAGCAAATGGTGATGGGAAAACTGGATATGTATCTATAGAAGAATGAAAATAGATTCTTCTCTCTCTCCATTCACAAGAATTAAGTTGAAATGGATTAAAGAACTTAACATCAGACCTGAAACTCTGAAACTGCTAGAGGAAAAGGCAGGGGAAACTCTTCAACATATTGGTCTTGGCAGACTTCCTCAATATAACCCCAATTGCACAGGCAATAAAACCACAGATTAACTGGTGAGACCTCATGAAATTACAAAGATTTTGTACGGCAAAGGACAATATGAATAAAG
This sequence comes from Dipus sagitta, assembly GCA_036346955.1. Taxonomy (NCBI): domain Eukaryota; kingdom Metazoa; phylum Chordata; class Mammalia; order Rodentia; family Dipodidae; genus Dipus; species Dipus sagitta. Next base: position 86,571,424 of record CM070773.1, read on the forward strand.
CAAAGAGGCAACCTACAGAATGGGAAAAAATCTTTGCCAGCTATACATCTGATACAGGATTAATATCTAGGATATACAAAGAACACAAAAACTTAAATAATAAGAAATCAAACAAGCCAATTAAAAAATGGGCTGTGTAACTAAATAGAGAGCTCTCAAAAGAAGAAATACAGATGGCATGTAAGCATCTAAAAACTGCAGTTTAATAGATTAATGGGAGTGAAAATGCCCAAGTGAAGTCAGGGGAAGAGATTGAGTAAAGGAAATGTGGAGGGAGGACTGATCAAAATCTAAGAGGATATAAATAAATCATATGGAATCCTCTGGTTTTGGACAATGGAACACTCAGGAGCCATAGATCGTTGCTAGAAATTTTTCAGTACCAGGGATGGGATACCTTCCAGTGAGTTGTTGGCCAGGGGGGTGCCTGATGCCCCTAAAACCATTGCCGAGGCCCTTGGTTTCCCACCAGGAATAGATGCTAAGACCCTATTGCTGAAGAGTCCACATACTTGGACTGCAAAGCCACTGAGAAATCCTGCTGGAACTGAGCTGATAACCTCCTCCATGTAGACCAGCTGACAGAAAGCTGGAAGAAGTCATTCTACATGTAGTTCAATGGGAGAAAGAGATACCACCAGTGAAGATACTCAACAGTGGACACTGCAAGCCTTATAATTGGCCAGCCAGGCCAAATGAGCCAATGGGTGCAATAGTGGCATTTCTATCATGGTGGAAACCAACTGCCTTCTAATTGGACTGGAGGCCCGCTCCATGGGAGGGAATACATCCCTGATACTGAAAACTTAAAACCGGGGTAGTCATGAGCCCTAGGGGTGTAATGTCTGCTGCTGTCTGGCTAAATGTATATACTATGCTTATCAAACTGCCCAGTAAACACTTCTCTTAATGTTCACACCCTTATATTAATGCTACTCTCATTTTTGGTAGAGAATCTTCTTTTTTCACATGGCAGTTACCTTGGGATGACTCAGAAGGCATCATGGTGCTGGGAAGAAGTGACAGGAGTGCTCAGTACTGTAATATCACTATCACACCTTCCCAGGCTCAGGGTCTAATGCAGAAGAGGTGGTGGAAAGAATGTAAGTGCCAAAGGAAGGGTAGGACTCCTTAAAATGTGCTGCCCCCAGACACAACATGGCCTGGATATTCATGACCTCACAGTGCCTGACACTACCTACCCAAGGCCATCATAGTAGGGGGAAAAGATCATGACATCAAAATAAAAGAGACTGATTGAGATGGGGAGGGCATATGATGGAGAATGGAGTTTCAAAGGCGAAAGTGGGGGGGAGGATATTACCATGGAATATTGTTTACAATCATGGAAGTGTTAATAAAAAATTAATTAATTAAAAAAACAGTATGGTATTGGCACAAAAACAGACACCTAGATCAATGGAATATGATAGATGACCCATGTATAAGTTCTAGCAACTACAGCTACTTGATTTTCGACAAAGAGGCCAAATGTGCACACTGGAGAAAAGAGCATTTTCAACAAATGGTGCTGGAGAAACTGGATAGCCACATGTGTAAGAGTGAATCTAGATCCCCTCTTCTCTCCCTGCAGAAAAATCAACACTGAATTAATTGATAAGGACCTCAATATAAAATCTGAACCTATAAATCAACTACAGGGAAAAGTTGGGAGACTACTCCAAGATAAAGGCATAGGGAAAGACTTTCTGAATAAGACCCTAGTACCCCATGTGATGACAAATAATCACTGAGATATCATGAAACTGAAGAGCTATCATACAGCTAAGCAAACCATCAGCAGAGGCAATCAGCAACCTACAGAATGTGAGAAAATTTTCTTCAGCTATACATCTAATAGACATTTAATATCTAGAATATACAAAGAGTTCAAAAGGCTAAGCAATATAAAATCAACTAACTCACCAAAAATGGGCTAGGAATTGAACAGAAAGTTCTCAAAGTAAGACATACAAATGAGGGGACTGGAGAGATTGCTCAGTGGTTAAAGATGCTTGCTTGAAAAGCCTGACAACCTGGGTTTGGTTCCCCAGTATCCACATAAAGCCAGATGCACAAAGTGGGACATGTGTCTAGAATTTGTTTGCAGTGGCAGGAGGTGCTGGCATGCCCATACTCTCTCTGTCTGCCTCTTTCTCTTCAGTTTTCTCTCTCAAATAAATAAAACTATTTTTTAAAAAAGAAACACAAATCATCAATAAAGATCTAAAAAGATGCTCTAGCTGGACATGGTGGCACACACCTTTAATCCCAGCACTTGGGAGGCAGAGGTAGGAGGATCACCATGAGTTCGAGGCCACCCTGAGACTTTATAGTGAATTCCAGGTCAGCCTGGGCTAGAGCAAGACCCTACCTCAAAAAACTAAAAAAATAAAATAAAATAAAAAGATGCTCAATATCTTTAGCCTCAGGTAAATGCAAATTAAAACTTCTTTGACATTATATCTCACTATTGTCAGAATAGCTATCACCAAAATATCAAATGGCCACAAATGCTGGTGAGGGTGTGGAGACACAGGAACACTCATCTACTGTTGATTGGAGTAAAAACTGATATAGCAACTATGGAAAGCAGTATAGAGGTTTCTCAAAAATCTAAAACTAAATCCCATTTCATCCAGCTATAGCACTCCTGGGTATATACCCTAAAGACTCTTTTCTGTACTATAGAAACACTTGCTCAGCCATGTTTATTGCATTCACAATAGCTATGAAATAGAATCAGCCCAGATACCTATTAAGTAATGAATGGATAATGAATTCCTGGTACATATACACACAAAAAAATCTCTGTTCAATAGTAAGGAAAAAATGAAATTATAAAATTTGCAGGAAAAAAGTGGATGGCCCTGGAAAAATTTATACTGAGATAGATTATCCAGGCTCAGAAAGACAAAAGTCTTATGTCCTTTTGCATATGCTGATCCTAATATGGAATAGTATGATTTGTTTATAAGTTGTAACAAAGATCAGTAGTACTGGTTAAGGTGCTAGAATGAGGCTTGGAGAGAGAAACAGAAAGGAATTAGAGGTTAGGATAGTTGACAGACAAGTGGAGAGACAGAATACAGAAGTGGATGTTATTGGGGTTGAGAGGTAAGGGAGAAGGAGAGGGAGGAGAGTCACAAAATTAATGATGGCATGAATTAGTACCATAGAATCGAACTCTTTGTTTGCTAATTAAAAGATATATCTCTCTTAAAAAGAAAGACATATAGAAAGAAAGGGATAGGTAGTTTGGACACAATCACCTTGCAGGGGTGGAGAAAAGCTTATCCTAAAACCATAGCCCTTTATTAGTAAATCCCAGTGCCAAAACTGGGTTACTCACACAGTGAGCTGCTGATCAGGGAGGCCTATGAGGTTCCCAAAACAATGTTTGCCATTTCCAAAGTACTTGGTTACCCACTAGAACTAAATAGTAGACCCTACCGGTGAAGACACCACAGAATGCTGGTTTCAGGATATTCAGAGATTATGGTGGAACCGAGATGGAAGTCAGCTCCTTGATGGCTAGCTTTTATAGTGCTGGAAAGAACAAAGTGAATTACTGCAGATAAAGGTTATTAACAGTATGAACAAATAGGGGATCCTGCAAGCTTAAATCAACCAGCCAAACAAGATGTGCCCACTATTGCAATAGTGGCACACAGGTTATGGGAATAATTAAATGCTCTCTGGTTTGATATTTACACCTGGCACTGGGAACCAAGTCAAAAGCCTATAGCTTGGAAGGTCATAGAACTTGGGGAAAACTTTTACTGTTCTCTGGCTAAAAGAAGAGGATATGCCAGTCAAAAAAGTCTTCTAAATGTCTGCTTATCCCCTTTGATCCATTCTGCTCTCACTCATGTCTAGAGAATCTGCTTTTTACAGATGGCAGTGAATACTAGCAGCGACCCATCAGAATGATGAGTAAAGAAAGCCAACTGCCTAGCATGAGACAAATCATCTCTATCATACCTGCCAGTGACCAGGAGATATTACAGAGGAAGTGGCAGATTAAACATGAGTGCTGCTTTCACACTAGCCTGAGATCCTCCTCCAAGAAGAGGGTAAGAAACACTGAGGAGACTCAAAACTCCTCAAAGCAGAAAATCAGAGGCTTCCAAGATGTCAACCCTAAAGGAGACTTACAACATGCCCTCAAGACTCAGGGAACATTGCACAAAAGTGAACAGAAAGAATGTAAGAGCCACAGAGTGGGGAGATGAACTCCGAGACACTGTCTCCCCACAGAGACTGACTGAGGCACTCATGACCCCATAGTGATCACTCATAACCTTCTACTGAGTAATCCCTCAGTTGACTGGGAGTGGGAGACAAGGAGACATACAGTTTAGCCAAATGGGAATAAGAAAAAAAAATGCTATGTGTTCATATTTTAAAGTTCTCAATAAAAAAGGAAAGAAGCTGAGTGTGGTGTCACATGCCTTTGGGAGGCAGAGATAGGAGGATCACTATGAGTTCTAGGCCAGCCGGGAACTACAAAGTGAGTTCCAGGTCAGCCTGGGCTAGAGTGAAATCCTACCTTGAATCTGAAGCAGGAGGATTTCTGTGAATTTGAGGCCAGCATATGCTATATAGTTTATTTGTGGCCAGAGTAATTCCCTGTCTTGGAAAAAAAGAAAAAGAAAATCTGAAAATGCTACATACTATATGGTTTCAACTACATGACATTCTGGAAAAAGCAAAACTATTGAAACAGTAAAACATCAGTGGTTTCCAGAAGTTCAGGAAATACAGCAATGAATAGATGAAGCACAGACGACTTTTAGGGTGATGAAAATATCCTGGATGATATAACTGTGTACATGCATATCATTACACATGTATATAAATCCAGGGAATGTACTCTGAGTAAGCCTTAATGTGAGATGGATAGGTGTAATATGTTGATACAAGTTCTTTAATTGTAACCTTCCACAAATAATAATTATTATTGTCATTTCTTCTTTTAGAGGTACCTGAAAATTTCTGAACTAATTCAAGAGATTATGTCATATTACTTAATGAGGTATTAACAATTGAGATCCATGTATTCACCATTCACCGAGTTTAATTCACCTAACAAATATTTACTAAGTGCTTATCTGCCAGATATGCTAAGTGCTGTATATCTAATGGGAGCTGGAAACATAATTGCCACCCTCATGGAAATTTCATTGCTTTCATGGAGCTTACTACAAGGAAGGTAAACACTAATAATCACAATAAAATGAAAACTTGCAACTATGTAATGTACTATTGAGGAAAGTTATGAGTTACTGTGTGAGTTTGTAACAAAGGGAATTAACAGGGACACTTTCCTGAGAAAGGGATGGTTGAACTGGGCTGCTAGAGAAATAAAAATAGAGGGCCAGGTATGGTCGCACACACCTTTAATCCCAAGAGGCAGAGTTAAGAGGATTGCTGTGGCTGGGGAGATGGCTTAGCGGTTAAGCGCTTGCCTGTGAAGCCTAAGGACCCCAGTTCGAGGCTCGATTCTCCAGGATCCATGTTAGCCACATGCACAAGGGGGCACACACATCTGGATTTCGTTTGCAGTGGCTGGAAGCCCTGGAGTGCCCATTCTCTCTCTCTCTCTCTCTCTCTCTCTCTCTCTCTCTGCCTCTTTCTCTCTCTGTCACTCTCAAATAAATAAAAATGAACAAAAGAAATTAAAAAAAAAAAGAGGATTGGTGTGAGTTCAAGGCCAACCTGGGACAACAGAGTTCTAGGTCAACCTGGGCTAGAGTGAGGCCCTACTTTAGAAAAAACAAAAAAACAAAGAAATAAGAATATAATTAACTAGAGTTTGGTATAAGAGGGGAGATGTGAATAAAAGAATATTCTAGGCAGATAGAATGTCAAGTACAAAGACTTAGGGGTCAGATTTACACAATGTAGGAGAAAAAGAAAGAAAGAAAGAAAGAAAGAAAGAAAGAAAGAAAGAAAGAAAGAAAGAAAGAAAGAAAGAAAGGGGGAAATATTCCAATAAGCAATGGGAAGTCCTTTAAAACAGAGTGGATGTGGGAGAGAAGGATAAGGTACTTTGATCATATTTGCATTTGAAAAGTGGCTGGCAGAAGTGTGGAGAAGACATTAAATGTACTCAGTGTTGAAGATAGTGGGTCAATTGCAAGCCCTATGGGGGTAGGGGAAGATAATGTAAACTTGGATACAGTGCTAGCAGTGGCTAATGGAATGAAATGAGTAGACACAAGTGATTTCTGAGGTAAAATAAATAGAACTTGGTGATAGTTCATATTTAGCAGAGGCAGAAAAAAAGAGAAGTGAATTATCAAGCATGCCTTCCATTTTTAGAAGAAAGGAAAACCTCTTCTTTGACTTGTTATGGTTTGGATCTTAAATGTGACCCCCACAAGCTTATGTTTTCAGTTTATGTTACATTCACCAGCTGAAGGTGTTTTTAAGAAGGATATAGAATGTTTAGGAGCTGAACCCTGATGACTCTCCACTTCCTGGTCCACAGTGATTGCAGAAGCCCCTGCCACACACTCTTGCCATGAACTGAGGCCATGCCTTCCCCACCATGTTGGGTTGAAATCCTCTGAACCTGTAAGCCAAAATAAATCTCTCCCTTAAGTTGTTTCTGCAGTGACTTTGATCACAGTGACATAAAATAATTAATGAAATTTTATGTACTCCTTCAGCTGCTACCTTCTTTGCCAGTTTATACACATATACACACACTGTCTCTCATATGGACTGAACTGCTTCTTAACTTGCCTTTCTGCTTTTATTCTTGCTCCATTCAGGCTTCAGAGAGAAGAAGCATCTTTTGAAAATATGTCAGAACTGTCATCACTTTTGGAAGTGCACATTCACTTTGGAAAACTGTTCAGTAGTTTCTGGTAATCATGTGATCTAACAGTTCTACTCTTAGATATATATCTAGGAAAAGAAAATTGCAACCATTTTTTTAGGAAGTCCTTCTGAAGCTCCAGCTGGCCTTGAACTCCTGATCCTCCTGTCTCCATATCCTCAGTGCTAGGATTACAGGCCTGTGTCACTATATCTGGACATCCATGTTTCTAAGAGCTAAAATTTGGAAGCGTCTAATGTCCACTAGCAGGAATTAATAATGCAGAGTGTATTTGTAGATGCAACTGTATATTACTCATCAATAAAGCAGTAACTATGGATAAATGTATCTCAGAAAAGTTAAGGGAGAAAACACAGGCAAAAGGTCCACATGATTCCACTAATGTTCAAGAATAGAAAAATTAATCTATACTGATAAAAAGCAGAAATTTACCTATAAAGAAACATAAAGGAAGGTAAGACATAAAGGAGTGTTAATGGATAATGAAAAAAATCCCATACCCTGATTGCTATGGTTACATATTTCTTGAAATGCATCCCTGTGCATTTAAAATACATGTACCAAAAAACCAAAGTGACTTTGCTTATTATTATCCTTCAAATTTTAAAAACAGTGTTACTAATATTTAAATTAGCTTTATTACAGAGTCATTAAAATTTGTTTTTCAGTTGTCTTGAGACAGAGTCTCACCTAGGTGGCCTTGAACTCTTGATCCTCCTGCCTTCTCTCAAGAACTAGGATTATAGGTGTGTACTCTTATGTCTGGCTTAGTTGCTGCATTTTGTTTTTTGAGTCAGGGTCTCATTATGTAGCTCAGGCTGGTCTGGAACTCTCCATCCTCCTGCTTCAGCTTCCAAAATGCTAGAATTAGACATGTGCCACGATAACTGTAGCCTTACTATAGTCTTTACTTTTGTGTGTGTATGTGTGTAATGCATGGTGTATATGCCTTGTTTATGAGCTCACATGCATATGCAGGTGCTCGTGCACATGTGTATTTGTATATGTGGAGGCCAGAGAAGAATCTCGGTGTCATTCCTCAAGTACACAGTCTACTTTATTCTTTTTGAAGCACACTGCACTCTTTTCGAGAAACGGTCTCTCATTGGCCTAGAGCTCACCAGTTAGGCTAGACTGGCTGGCCAGTGAACCCCAGTAATTCTTCTCTCTGCCTCCCCAGTACTGAGATTACAGGCACATACCATCATGCCTGGTATTTTTGCATGGGTTCAGGGGGTTGAATTTAGCTCATCATACTTGCATGATAAGCAAGGCTAAGCTATCTCCTTAGCCTTTTTTAGAGTCTTTAAATAGAGACAATATTACTTGCACCTTATGGGGCTTAAGTTTAAATGAAATGACGTATGAAACACTTAGAACAGTGGCCAGGATGTAGTAAACACTCAGTATTAGGTATAATGATGATAACGCCATTCCCATTCAGATCCTAATGGTACACATCATAAAACCCAAACTCTATATTCCAGCCTGCAAATTTTTATGATCTCTGCCTGTTCCTACATCTTTAATTCCATGATGATTTTCTATTTGCACTATGAGAATGCCATGACAATTCCCATTTAGGTCTTTGTTCTTGCTACCCTTTCAGCTTATACAACTTTTGCAAGGGTGTTTATACATATTTCTTCTTTTAACCCAGGTCTCAGATTACAAACTGCTTGTTATAAACATTAACTGTCTGCTTTATCTATTTGCTCATTATGTTTCTTGGGACCATGTCTGTGAAACAGGAACCTTTTCTGCTTTGTTCACCATTGTATCTTTAATTTCAGTGACAGTGGCATATAGCCAATAGGAATTTTTCTGTTTTATTTTGTTATTTATGCTTTTTTGTACACTCATTAAATATTTGCTGAAAGAATAAGTGAATACTTTCTGGGTTTCTAACTTGTAATGTAGATGGGAAGTATATTTTCATTTGATGAGCTAGGGGACACTAGAATGGTATGTGGAAAGATCATGTTACAATTTATATATATTTTTAATTTTTTTGTATTTATTTGCAAGCAGAGAGGGAGAGAGAGTCAGACAGAGAAAGAGAAAGGGTTCACCAGGACCTCTTGTCACTCTAAATGAACTCCAGATGCATGTACCACTTTGTGCATTTGGTTTAGCATGGGTACTGGAAATCAAACCCAGGCTATCAGGCTTTGTTAGTAAACACCTTTAACCACTGAGCCATCACTCCAGCCCACGATTTATATTTTTTTTAAATATCAGGCAGCACAAATCCCAAACCCGTTAAATAATCAGAAACATCTATTTTACAGTTGAGAGGAACTAAATGCCAGCCATATTTTTTTCTCTCTTGTTCCTGGCACATGTCTATGACTGCTTAACTGTATGAAAGCATTCTGCTAGTTTTCTTCTTAGATAACTAAAGAAAGAGATGCTTTTAACTTCTAAATAGGAAGGCAGTTTTTTTCTGATTTTTTGGAGGGAGACTCTCATGTAATCAAGACTGGCCTCAAAGTCACTGTGTAGCTGAGACTGACCTCCTACCTCCACCTTCCAAATGCTGGGATTACAGGCATGTTCCACCACACCTGGGTTTATGTGATGCTGGGAATTGAACCCAGGGCTTCATGCATGCTAAGTAAGCACTTAGCTACCTCGTCAGCCCTCAATTTCTAGCTTTATGTTACAATCAGAGCCATGTATTCTAGTAAGTAAAACAGAATTTGTTAATATAATGCATAAAGATTGCTACTAGATAACTGTAGTTCTTGCAAAATACTTAAAACCCACAAAGCCAACCAAAAGCTCTATAACCAAGTCTCAGATTATGGAATCAATACCATTAAAGTTATTTAAGCTTAATACTAGTTGAAAAACTCCATTTATTTATTTGTTTGCTTGTTTGTTTGTTTGTTTGTTTGTTTTGCAGGTGTCAGGGTACAGGGACAGGCATGTCAGAGCCTCTAGCCACTAGAAATGAAACCTGGATACTTGTGCCATATTTTGTGTCTGGCTTAAGTGGTTGGCTTGGGGAATGAATCTAAACCTGCAGGCTTTGCAAGCAAGTGCTTTTAGCTACTGAGCCACTTTCATAGTCTTTCATTGACTTTTTAACTGAAAAAAATCTAAACATTCTAATAAACCTTACCTTCGTTTGTAAATCAGGAACCACAAAGCAGATGCCAAAGCAAAGAAACCAATTCCCAAACTAATAGCACCAGCAGCCAGAAAATAGGTCAAGTGGTTAAAAACACCTATAACAAATAAATTATAAAAGATTATTTCATACATAGATCTTCATTCTCTAGATAAAATTAAGTGATACAATATTCAAAATTATATGTTCTGTTAAGACTGATGAAGAGATTAAGGAGCCAAAATTCTAATACTGTGCAATTCTAATGCACTGGAAGAACTTGAGTTAGAAAATGACAAAGGATGCATGACCCGTATACCTCAACAAGGAGGGGCCAAGGGGAGGGGGTAGGTCACGGATGAGCCTAATAATGGTACCAAACTGACTGTATTTGCTGAATACAAAACTAACTAATAAAGAAAAATAAAAAATTTTAAAAAATTAAAAAAAAAAAAAAGAAAATGACAAAGGGCCTCCTGTGGATTAGGGCCCAAAGCACACTTTCTGACCCTGCTGGAGTATTTTAAGCCCAAGTTTCATTTGTTTTCACACAGCTATCATCTCCTTTTCTTATCGGGTATTCTTACTTATCAGTCCACTGGTGAATTTTTATCACTTCTGGGAGTCCTCTATTATAAAACTTTTCTTTTTGAGATTTTATTTATCAATCATTATAAGGAAGAAAATTAAATGTAATAATAAAAATGAAGATTGTTTAAAGAACACAGAAGTCTGTAGATGTTCTATCTCTATCTTAGGAACTTTAAAAATCATGGTCAAAACCTAAATGAAAGTATCCAGGTGTGGTGGTATGTGCCTATAATCCTGGCATTTGTAGAGGTAAGAGGATCAAGAGTTCAATGTCATCCTCACCTACACAATGAATTTGAGGTAAGGCTGAGCTAGATGAGACCCTGTCTCAAAAACAACAAAGCAAGGATGGACAGATATCTTAGTGGTTAAAGCACTTGCTTATGAAGCCTAAGGACCCAAGTTCAATTCCCCAGTACCCCCATAAGCCAGATACACAAGGTGGTATATGCATCTGGAGTTCATTTACAAAGACCGATTTTATTGCAGACTCTGCAGGCAAGTGCCTTAACTGCTAAGCCATCTTTCCAGCCCTTGGAAACTTTAATTGAGTTATTTCATTTTGATTTCCATTAGGTTTCTCAGCAGCATCTCTCTTTCTTGTATTACATTTTCTTCTCTTTGCTTAATTTTCTCATTGCATTGTCTGTGCTGTCTTGGAATTCATTCAGCTATCTATTTTGTTCTTTTTATTGATTCTCTTTTTCATTCAGCCATTTGATTGTGTCCTTAAATTTATTGTATAAGTTTATCATAACTGGACTTTTGGATTCTTTTTCTGGAGTTTCCTCTAAGTAGTTTTCATTGGAGGTTTCCACTATGGCACTAGGCATTCTTGGTGTGGATATCTTGCCTTGGATTCTTCTCTTACTTGTTTTACATTGGGGCTTGCATATCTTCAGATAATCTCTTTGCCTTGCCCAGAATGGAGCAACAGCACCTCCAGTGAAGCTTGTGTTGAGAGGCCTTGACTAAACTTGGGATGGTGTTCTGTCTACAGGCCTGAGCTGGGCATACGCTGGCAGGTGAGGACAGGAGAGGGAGTGGGACCAATTTCAAGTTGGCCTTGTCTCTAAACCAGGCAGGCTCAGGCTGGTGGTCTACAAGTGTGAATGATTAGGAGTGCTCACCTTGAACCTGAGTGGTCTAGTCCACCTTGTTCATAGGAAGATGGGCCAGTGTCAAATGAGTCTATCCCTTTTCTGGGCTGGCAGAGGCTGGCAGTCTACACGCAAGACTGATTAAGGCACAGGGAGAGGACTCGCCTCACACCCGAGAGGCCCTCTCCACCCTTGCTTTACCTTGGGGTAAAAGTATGGAAAAACAAATTCCAAGCAAATTCAATAGGAAACTAGCAGATGTGGCTATATTAATATCTGACGAAATAGTTTAAACCAAAAGTAATCAAAAGAGATAATGAAGGCCACTTTATACTCATCAAGGGAACAATTTAGCAAGAGGATATTATAATCCTAAACATATACACACCAAACTCAGGCACACAAAGTTTTATGAAGCAAAATCTACTGGACTTTAAGTCAGATATAAATTCCAACATAGTAGTAGTGGGTGACTTTAATACTCCACTACCATCAATAGACAGATAATATAAACAGAAAATAGAGAAACAATGATGTTAAAGAACACCATAGATCAAACGGACTCAACAGACATCTACAGAACATTTCATTTCAGCTCTATAGAATACACATTCTTCTCAGCAACTCATGGAACCTTCTCTAAGGTACATCATATATTATGACACAAAGCAAGTCTCTAAAACTTTAGGAAAACTGACATAACCACTTTTATTATATTGTGCCACAATGGCATAAAGGAAGGAATTAATAATAAGAGAAACAGATAATACACAAACATCTAGAGATTGAACAACACACTATTGAGCAAATGGGTCATCCCTGGACATGAATGAGAATGAAAACACAATATACTGGAACCAATGGGACAGAATGAAGACAGCCCGAGAGGGATTTATAGCTCTAAATGCACACATTATAAGAACAGACGTTTTATACACATAACTTAAGATACCATCTGAAATCACTGGAAAAATAAGAACAATACAAATCTAAAAGTATGAGATGAAAAGAGAGAATCAACATCAGGGAAGAAATCAATGAAATAAAAACAATTTTAAAAATTAAGAAAAACAGAGCTGGTTATTTGAAACAATAAATAAGATTGTTAAATCTCTAGACAAATTGAACAAAAAAGAGAGAAGACACTAATCAACAAGATTAGAAATGAAAAGGAAATATTTCAGTAGATATCAATGAAATTGGAAGAATCATAAGGAAATATTTCAAAAACCTGTATTCCACCAAATTAGAAAACCTGGAAGAAAAAGATGAATTTCTGAACTCATTTGATCTACCAAAGTTAAACTCAGAAGATATATACTCTAAGTCATCTCAATAGATTCAGAAAAGGCCTTTGATAAAATACATCATTGCTCTGTGCTAAAAATACTGGATGCACTAGAAATGTAGGGATCATATTTCAACATAATAAAGGCTACATGCAGTAAATCTAAAGTAAACACCATACTAAATAGGGAAAACTTGAAGCATTCCCATAAGTTCTGGAGTAAGAGAAGTGTCTACTCTCCTCAGTGCTATTTAGCATATTACTTGAAGTATTAACCAGAGTGAAAAGACGAGAAAGGAAAAGAAGGTACACAACTTAGAAAGAAAGAAATAGGGCTGGAGAGATGGCTTAGCAGTTAAGCACTTGCCTGTGAAGCCTAAGGACTCCGGTTCGAGGCTCGATTCCCCATGACCCACGTTAGCCAGATGCACAAGGGGGCGCATGCACCTGGAGTTCGTTTGCAGTGGCTGGAGGCCCTGGTGCACCCATTCTCTCTCTCTCTCTCTCTCTCTCTATCTGCCTCCTTCTCTGTCTGTCACTCTCAAATAAATAAATAAACAAAAAAATAAAAAAAGAAAGAAAACTAGGCATATTTGCAGATATACAACACTAAAGATGGCATGAATCAGAACTATGGAAATTTATTTGTCATCTATTTAAAAGATATAACACTCTTTATAAGAGAGGGAGAGACATGGACACACTTATTAGTAGATAACGTAAGATCAAAAGGAGTTCCAAAAAGAGAGAACAAAGTAGAAGAACACATGCAGAGCCGCAGATGTGGTAGCACAAGCCTGTGAATCCAAACACCTAGGAGTCTGACTCAGGAGGATTGTGAGTTTGAAGTCAGCCTGGGCTACATAGCAAGACACTGGCTCAACAGACAAAGAATAAAAGAGAAGGAGGGGCTGGGCAGATGACTTAGTGGTTAAGGCACTTGCCTGCAAAGCCAAAGGACCCAGGTTCAATTCCTCAGGACCCACATAAGCCAGATGCACAAGGTGGCACATGTGTCTGGAGTTTGTTTGCAGTGGCTGGAGGCCCCGGCAAACCCATTCTTCATTCTCTCTCTCAAATAAACAAGTAAAAAAATTTTTTTTAATTTTTTTTGTTTATTTAATTTATTTATTTGAGAGCAACAGAGAGAAAGAGGCAGAGAGAGAGAGAGAATGGGTGCACCAGGGCCTCTAGCCACTGCAAACGAACTCCAGACGCATGCGCCCCCTTGTGTATTTGGCTAACATGGGTCCTGGGGAATCGAGCCTCGAACCAGGGTCCTTAAGCTTCACCGGCAAGTGCTTAACCACTAAGCCATCTCTCCAGCCCAAGTAAAAAATTTTTTAAAAAGAGAAACAAATACAACCTAAGAGGTGTTTTTTTTCTTTTTTTTAGAAAGGCTCTCAAACTGGCTTTGAACTAGCTGTGTAGGGGAGGATAACCTTGAACTTCTGATCCTCCCATTCCCAGAGTTCTGGGATTACAGGTATGCTCTACCCACCATGTTTGCTTTATGTGGAGCTAGAAATTGAATGCAGGCCATGGTGGACTCTACCAACTGAGCTACATCTAATGCCTGAAAGTTCACATTTTCTTTAATTTTGTTTATTTGACAGAGAGGGAAACAGGCAGATAAGAGAGAAATAGAATGGGCACACCAGGGCCTTCAGCTGTTGTAAATAAACTCCAGATGCATGTGCCACTTTGTGCATCTGGTTTACTTGGGTCCTGGGGAATTGAACTTGGGTCCTTTGGCTTTGCAGGCAAGTGCCTTAACTGCTAAGCCATCTCTCCAGCCCCAAGTTCACATTTTTAAAGTCCAGTTCCATATATCTTGACAAACACAGAGTGTTCAATCACCACCACAAGTTACAAAGTAGTTGTGTCACTTGTCCTCAAATGTCTTCAGATTGCCTCTTTGGGGACATGCACTAATGACTGGAAGTCACGGATTATTTTTCACCTTTATACTTTTTTAAATTTTTGTTTCTTTTTATTTATTTATTTGGGAGCAACAGACAGAAGGAGAAAGAGGCAGGGAGAGAGACAGAGAGAGAATGGGTGCACCAGAGCCTCCAGGCACTGCAAACAAACTCTAGACGCATGCGCCCCCTTGTGCATCTGGCTAACATGGGTCCTGGGGAATTGAGTCTCGAACCAGGGTCCTTAGGCTTCACAGGCAAGTGCTGAACCACTAAGCCATCTCTCCAGCCCACCTTTATACTTTCGTCTTGCTAGATTTGTTGTCTTTTTTTGATGCAGGGTCTCATGCAACTCAGGTTGGCCTCAAACTCACTTTGTAGCTAAAGATAACTTTGAATTGCTGATTCTCTTGCCTGTACCTTCCAAATGCTAGAATTACAGGATTGCACCACCACACCCAGCTTTCTTCCAAAATTTTACAATAAGAGGATCTTGCATCATGGGTCTTTTTCAGTTTATTTGTCACTCAGCAGAATAGACTTACTTTTCTTTCATTTGTCACACTTTTTCAATGGTTTATTTCTTTTTGTTGATGAGTAACAGTCTGTTTTTAGATGCACCATGACTCTCTTTAGATCAGAGACATTTGAGGTGTGTGCAGTTTCAGGTGATTAGGAATAAAATTACTATATACTTGTATACATGTATCTGTTTGAACATAGTACATTAGTATTTTATTGGGCTCATATAGCAAGTATATATTCAAATGTATAAGAAATTGCCAAATTCTTTTCTAAACTGACTGGACCACCTTGCTTTCCCAAGTGAAAAATGCAACAACTTCAGTTACTCTGCATCGTTACTACCTCTTGATATTATCAATTTCACTGTAGCCATTCTAATAGGTGCGTAGTGCTATCTCATTGGTTGTAATTCTCTCTCCTCCATCTCTCCTGTCTCTTTTTTAAAAAATTATTTATTTGCAAAGAGAGACAGAGAGACAGAGAGAGAGAATGGACACACCAGGGCCTCCAGCCACTGCAAAATGAACTTCAGACACATGTGGCACTTTGTGCATCTGGCTTTATGTGGGTACTGGGGAATCAAACTTGGGTCATTAGGCTTTGCAGACAAGCACTTTCACCACTAAGCCATCCCGCCAGCCCTCTTCCATCGCTTTGTTCCTGTCTGTCTCTCCTCTCTGTCTCTCTCTGTGATGCATACCAATTTTGAACTCAGTCTTCTTTCCTCGGCCTCCTGCAATTATGTTAATAATGCCTTTTATAGAACATAACTTCTTTTGTTTGGAGATATGCAATTTATCAATTTTGCTCTTATGAGTTGTACTAATAGGTACTATCTAAGTACTCTTTTTCTTAAGCCAAACCATACACATTTTCTCCTATATTTTCATGAAAAACATTTATAGTATTCATTCATATTTTGAATATTGTTACATAAGATATAACGTGTAAATCAAATATTTTTCTCTTTTTCCTTGTACGTGACCACCCAAAAGCCTCAAAAGCATTTGCTGAAGAGGTTTTCCTTCCTTTTAGTCTCTTTCTGGACTCTCAATTCTGTTCCCTTGATCTATGTAATCTATTTTTGTTTTTTTACCAATAACAATAATAACATCTGACATTTGTATGGTAAATAAACAGTGTTCAAAGGATATATATATATATAATGATATAATATGATATAAAGATATATTAAAGAATTAAAAATGTATATATTTAATGTATTTAATATTAATATAATATATATATGCATATATTTCTTACAACAACTCCGAGTTAAGTATTATATCCTCATCTTACAGATGAGAAAACACCTGAGGCAAACCATATCTTTCCCAAAAGCATACAATGGACAGAGTAGGGAAACAGAAGCAGTTTAAACATTGTTAAGATTTTTTTTTTTCTCTGAGTAAAGAATTGAGACACTGAATATCTTTACATTTTGATAGAAAAAAATAGGGCTGGAGAGATACCTCAGCAGTTAAGGCACTTGTCTGCAAAGCTTGGGTTCAATTCACCAGGACCCACGTAGCCAGATGCACAAGGTAGAACATGTATCTTGAGTTCATTTGCAGTGGCTAGAGGCCCTGGTGTGCCCATTCTTTCTTTCATTCTTTCTCTCTCTCTCTCTCTCTCTCTCTTCCTCCCTCTTTCTCTCTAAAATAAATAAATAAAATTTAAATATTAAAAATAATTAAAAACAAAAGAAGTTTAAATTACAAGGACTGTGCTAGATGCTAGTAATAAGGAAATAAATAATTCAAGATTCTTCCTCTCAAGAAATATGTTGTTTAGCAAAAGGAACAAATGGGAAAAATAAGTACAAGATGAAGTCATAGCAAGATCCATGAAGGTTTTTTTTTTTTAAATAAAGATCCCATAGTTAAATGTTGCCTGAGAACCTTCTATTGTCAAAGCCTTGTCATGAACTGGTGATTCAGAGGTAAGTAACACATGATTACGAGACCTGGAATGGGACAAGACATTTAACAGATATTTTCCTTAACATATTTTATTTGCTTTAATAATTCTGTTTTCAGTGCTGTGACAACTTGGACAGCCTGACTCAGTGCATAAAAGGTATTCTAGAGATGAATCTTAGATAGTAGACCTTAACTATATTATCACACCATCACCAGGTCTTAAGCCTGGTTATAATTCTTTCAGTGATAAACAAAACTAAAACTATCTACATGTTCCCTCCAGTTTACAGTTGAACATTATATGTTTTATATTTATAGCCATAATTATTTTATAAAAATTGTATTTCCTCCTAACTTCTATTCCCAAGTTGATCAATAACTTCATTAACACTAAATCATAAGGTCACTACTGACTTTTCTCCTTTTTGTACCTTTGTATCTGCAATCTAAATTTACTTGACTTTCTTCCTATTTCTATATCTATATCTTTATTGCCTTATTTCTTCCTCAGTATGTGTGCCTATTATCTATCAATTATCTATCTATCTGTACACCTAGATGTTAAATATTTATGTTTTATTTGTATATATTAAACAGAGCCTATAAGTATTTGTACCAGTGTTTTGGATTATTACTTTTTGTAATGCTTCCAAATTCATAAGTCCTGCTTTATTCATAAACTACCTGTTTATTTTACTTTCTTGGTGTTTTTCCAGATTTGTCTCAGATTTATGCTGCTTATAAATTGTTTGCTCCAATTCAACAACTATCTGATGAACAACTTTAGTTAACATTGTGAGGAGCACCAAGGGGATAAAGAGTAAATAACTATTTAAAGAAAAAGCAATTTACACTTTGAGGTTTTAAAAATCTACAAAAAGCAGAGCCAATATACAGCCAGTGCATAAGAAAGACTATACTGTTTTCCTACAGTCTGTATCTGCTATGACTGAATATGAACTTAGAAAAGATATATATTGGCTGAATTTTAATGCTCTCATTTGAGTAGTAAGTATTGTAGTATTTATCTCATCGGGTTCTAGTAAGAAGTAAGTAAAATGTTACAAAAATTGAAAGACATCTTTTGTTTGTTTTTGTTGTTTTTTGGTTTTTCAAGGTAGGGTCTCACTGTAGCCCAGGCTGACCTGGAATTCACTCTGTAGCCTCAGGGTGGCCTCGAACTCATGGTAATCCTCCTACCTCTGCCTCCCGAGTGTTGGGATTAAAGGCGTGCACCACCACGCCCGGCTCATGAAAGACATCTTAAATTTAAAGTGAATATACAAGATCATAAACAATTCAAGTTTTATTATAATCATTACTATAAAATCATTCTCTAACAAAATAAAATTATTTTCTAAATTAGAAATGTAAAAATAGTCTCCATACTTGTGAAAGTTTAAAGCCACATTGTAGAGGCTGGGGAAATGACTCAGTTGCTAAAGTTGCTTGCTTGTAAGATCCCATTGTAAATGATTAAGTTCATTAAACATTAAATCAATGGAAATTAATAGAACTAGACACTAATGAAATTACCAAGTATATATCCTTATGGTAACACAGATGGGATCAAATTTAAAGGAAATATATAGCCCTAAATGCATACATTGGAAAGAAAGTTTGAAAACAATAAAGTTAGCATTCAAAAAGGCTAGCAAAATAAACTTAAGGAAAACAAAGCAAGGAAATAATACAAACATAAATTAATTAAATAAAAATTAAGATTCTGGGACTGAGGATATAGCGCAGAGGTAGTGTGCTTGCCTAAATGAATAAAGTCTTGTGTTTGATCCTCAGCTCTAGGGGGAAAATATTCTGCTAAAAAAATGAAGAAAATATTGACTAATTTCTAGTAAGATTAACTAAGTGGAAAAATTGAAGGCATGAATAAATAATATCAAAAATTTTTAAAGAAAATAATTACAGACATAGCAAAGGATAAAAATAAGAGAATCCCATGTGTCTTCCATGTTTTGGAAGGAGGTTGACATATTTTAAATAAATGTTTCAAATACAGTAGAAAAAAAAAAACTAAGAGAATCCTGTCAATACTACTGTGTGCTGGGATCTAAATGGGACATCTGTATTACTCCCCCCACCCTCACAGCTCATGGAATCTCATGGAAGAGGGAGTAGAAGGAATTTAAGAACAGGAGGATGGGGAGAAGTGCTGTGGAATGCTGTCTTCTAGATACAACATGGCTGTTATGCTCAACTCACAGCAGCTGTGGTTTCCTTTCAATATTTCATCAAGGATGGGTGAGGGACAAACTCCAAACCTCCAAAAGAAGCTAATATCAGCTAATAATTTCTGGGTTGGGAGAAGAGTCACGTTCTTTAGTGGTGTGACCATTAGTAATTTGCCCATATTTCCAGGAAATAACAACCCATCATGAACATGTAAGCAATCCTAATTTAACCCAATATATCAAAACAAGGTATGAAAATAGGAAGGGGATTAGTTGGGAAGAAGGGTTATAGTTTGAGAGAGAAAAGGATGAGAGGGTAATTGGGGATGATAAGATAAAAATTAAAAATAAATTTTAGTAAAATACTGTCAAATTTACGCTATTTCATTCTGAAATTTATATGAAATAATGTATGCCTAAAAAGTGATATGCAAAAAGTAACAGGAATCCTAAATGAATGTGAATCCATCAAACTGAAACAAGTTACCAAAGTTCACCCAAAGAAACAAGCAGGTTCAAAAAAGTTACAATTTCTACTGTATACCCATGATTCAAGTATTTCTTATCTTATACAAGCTCTTCCAGAGAACAGAATGAGATTTCTGGATGTTTGTCCCAATACATTTTCCTCTTCTTCCAGGGCAAACAGCTTAGAATATGTATCCTAGCTTCCCATACCATTAGGTGAAGCCATGTGACAGAGTTCTAACCAATGAAATTTGAGTGGAAGTGATGTCATAAAGCTCCCAAGTACTTGTCCCCGTTTGTTCTCCCTCATCATCCCTGAAGTAACTTTAAAAGCCATATGTTGATATCACATCCCTCAATCAAATGAGTCTAGTTAACAGAAAATTCAATCTAACGTGAACAATCTGTATTCTTTTCAAGGGCATGTGGTATATAGTTCAAAACAAGGAAGAAAATTTTGAAAACCAGTAAAGCTTCTGAACAATACATTTGTAAATGATTCATAGGCAACCAGAAAAAAAAAAAATCTCAAGAAACAAAAAGATTTTCAACAAATAAAATAAAAAATACAATTATCAATGTTTGTGAAGTGCTACTTTTGATGGCTAATGTTAACAGGATCTAGAATCACCTAGAAGACAAATCCATGAGCATGCTTATGAAGGAGTTTCTAGATTAGGTTAATTGATGTGGGAATCTGCCATCTCAGTTTGGCTTCTGGGAACCACAGAATTAAATTTTAGTTAAAATGTAGTTAGTATGTAGGTTTTATATTTTGGAAAATATTTAATCAATCCTAAATCTTCACTACTATAAAGTGACACTATTCTTAGGTTGAGGTCTGGGCGGAGTACTAGCATGCATCACTATCTGCTTCCTGACTTCAGACATAATGCGACTAACTATCTCACTAGCCTGCTGCCATGCCTTCTGCTCCATGAGAAGCTGTATTCTCGAACTATGAGCCAGAGTGACCCTTAAAGCACTCCTTAAGTTGCTTTTGTATGGTATTTTGTTGACAGCAAGAAACGTAGTTTGCCCACCAATAGGGCAATGCTTAATACAAGGGCCGACCAGGCATGGTGGCACACGTCTTTCATCCCAGCACTTGGGAGGTAGAGTTAGGAGGATCGCCATGAGTTTGAGGCCACCCTGAGACTACATAGCAAATTCCAGGTCAGCCTGGACTAGAGTGAGACCCTACCTTGAAATACCAAAAAAAAAAAAAAAAAAAAGAAGAAGAAGAATACAGGAGGCAATCCTCCAGATGTCTAAAGATATAGCTACATTAGTATACATTCCATGGAAATTTATTATATTTTCAATGTACTATAGTTCTAGATTCTGCAATCTAATATCTTATATGATAGAGAGTTTATATAGGTTTTCCTTTTGTTAGTCATTGCAGGCATTCAAAACTTTCTCCTTATGATAAAGTTTGTAGTTTCATATACTCACTATAATTTCAGAATTCTCTCATGTTATTCTCTTAAGCATGAGTTTACTCTCACATTTCAAAATGTTATAAGTCTTATATTAAGTGCATAAAATTTAACCTCATGTAACATACGGTGATATTCCACTTTCCTTCTTAAATTTATTCTTTTGTTTTGTTTTGCTTTCCAAGGTAGGGTCTCACTCTGGCCCAGGCTTACCTGGAATTCACTATGTAATCTCAAGGTGGTCTCAAACTCATGGTGATCCACCTAGCACTGCCTCTCAAACGCTGGGATTAAAGGCATGTGCTACCACACCTGGTTTAAATAACTTGGAACAACTTTTGCATGAATTTATAAGAGATACTATTTGTGCTGTAAGGTTCCTTTTAATTGGGAATGTATTTTTCACTGAATTTTTCACTGAATGTATTTTTCACTAAATTATCCTTAAATAAAGTTCTACATAACAAACAATTTTGAGCCAGGCATGGTGGTGCACACCTTTAATCCCAGCACTCAGGAGGCAGAGGTAGGAGGATCACTGTGAGTTCAAGGCCACTGTGGTGGTTTGATTCAGGTGTCCCCCATAAACTTAGGTGTTCTGAATGCTAGGTTCCCAGCTGATGGATATTTGGGAAATAATACCTTCTGAAGGGAGTGTACTGTTGGGGGTGGGCTTACGGGTGTTATAGCCAGTTTCCCCTGCCAGTGTTTGGCACACTCTCCTGTTGCTGTGGTATACCTTATGTTGGCCAGGGGGTGATGTCCACCCTCTGCTCATGCCATTGTTTTCCCTGCCATTATGGAGCTTCCCCTCGAGCCTGTAAGCCAAAATAAATCTCTCTTTTTCCCAGAAGCTGCTCTTGGTTGGGTGATTTCTACCAGCACTGCAAAGCAGTGCTGCAACAGCCACCCTGAGACTGCCTAGTGAATTCCAGGTCAACCTGAGCCAGAGTGAGACCCTACCTCGAAAAACCAAAAAAGAAGAAACAATTTTGTTCCCTTCTAACAAGAAGAATGGTGTGGTTGATATTTCCTTTCTCATTTTGGCTTCTAAGAAGCTGAGAGTTAAATATTAGTTTCAATATAGTTATTGCATAGGTTTTGTATTTTAGAAAATATTTTGTCAATCCTAAATCTTTACTACTTAGTGCATTTTTAAATGAATTCTAGCTTATAGCTCAAATCAGTATTTCTATTTACAGAAAATATTTTACATTTTCCAAATGGATAGTGCTAAGTAATTTATCTCTTTAGATCTGCTTTTTCAGCTATGAGTTCATAGCTGTTTGGCTAAAAAGAGTGAGTATACACATCAAAAGTTTCTCAACGGACTGGGGAGATTACCTAGTGGTTGAAGGTGTTTGCTTGCAAAGCCTGGGTTTAATTTCCCAGTACCCATGCAAAACCAGATGCACATGTTGGTGCATGCTCTGGAGTGTTTTTTTTTTTTTTTTTTTTTTTTTTTTTGCAGTGGTGGGAAATCCTAGTGCACTAATTCTCTCTCTCTCTCTCTGTCTCTCTCTCTCTCTCCTTGCAAATAATAATAAATAAAATATTCTTTAAAGTTGCGAATATCTCCTTTATTCCAAGCTGCTCTCACTCTTTGTTGGAGAATCTGTTTTATTTTACAAATGGCAGAGAACACTGGGGAGATCCAAGATGCATCAACACAAGCAAAGATAGCTGACTACCGACCACAAGACAAGTCATCTCTACCACATCTGCTGGGTCCAGGAGACATTGCAGAGGAAGCAGCAACAGGAATGCTGCACTTACTGCTAGCCTGACAACCAGCTCTAGAAAGATGGTGACAGACACTGTGATCACTCAAAATTCATAAAAGCAGAAATCCAGAGGCTACAGAGACCTCAACACTAAATTAGACTTCTAACATGCCTGCCAAGGCTCAGAGAACATTGCCGAAGAAGGAATGGAAAGATTGTAAGGGCCACAGGGTGGGTAGGAATATAATGAGGCATAATCTCCCCCTACAGAGATTGATTGAAACCTTTATGACCCCATACAGTGAATACCAATAACTCCATTAAGTGGGGCCTTCAATGGAATAGAGGCAAGGAGAGAGAATATGAGTGTAACCTTTAAGCCAGGCATGGTGGCACACGCCTTTAATCCCAGCACTCAGGAGGCAGAGGTAGGAGGATTGCCATGAGTTCAAGGCCACCCTGAGACTACATAGCAAATTCTAGGTCAGCCTGAGCTAGAGTGAAACTCTACCTCGAAAAACAAACAAACAAACAAAGAATGTAACCTTAAAAAAAAATTAGGCAAGCCCAAAAGAAAGAGACAGAGAGAGAGAATTGACACACCCGTATCTCAAGCCACTGCAAGCACCTTAACTGCAAAGCCATCTCTCCAGTCATAAAAAAATTTTTTAATGAAAAAAGAAAGAATGTAAGTCAAAGGATTGGTAGAAGTGTTTTGAAACACTATCTTCCAGGAACAAAGTGGCTAGTGCATTCATAACCTCACAGTGGTTGTCGTTACCTGCACAAGACCTACAGAATATTTGGCCCATCAACATGGTGCATGGATAAATGAGAAGGGCAAAAAAAATGACATCAAAAAGAAGAGAGAATAGTTGAAAAGAAGAAGGCATTTAGTGGAGGGGAGATGGGGAATAAATGAGGTGTTGGGAGGGGATTATGGTCAAGGTACATTGTGTATATGTATGGAGGTTGTCAACAAAGTGTTTTTAAAAATCAATATAGGAGCTGGGCATGGTGGTGCATGCCTTTAATCCCAGCACTAGGGAGGCAGAGATAGGAGGATCGCTGTGAGTTCAAGGCCATCCCGAGATTACATAGTGAATTTCAGGTCAGCCTGGACTAGAGTGAGACCCTACTTTGAAAAACCAAAATAATAAATAAATAAATAAATAAATAAATAAATAAATCAGTACAGGGCTGGAGAGATGGCTTAGCATTTAAGGCATTTGCCTGGAAAACCTAAGGACCCAGGTTCAATTCCCCAGTACCCACGTAAACCAGATGCACAAGGTAGTGCATGTGTCTGGAGTTTGTTTGCAGTGGCTAGAGGCCCTGGTGTGCCCATTCTCTGTCTGTTTCTTTCTCTCTCTCTCTCTCCCGCTCTCCAATAAATAAATAAATAAATATTCTTAAAAATCAGTACAGGTAAAATTTTTATAATAGATCCCAAACCAAAACAAATATGGTTTAATTAATTTTTGACAAAGGCATCAAAACACACCGGAAGAAAACCCTAAACAGCCTATGATATTGGTGGTAAAAACAGAGACCAGCTGGAGAAAAGGCTCAGCAGTTTAAGCACTTGCTTGCAAAGCTTAAAGGCTCTTTTACTTTTCTTTCTTTCTTTCTTTTTCTTTTCTTTTCTTTTCTTTTTTTTTTTTTTTTTTTTTTTTTTTTTTTTTTTTTTTTTTTGGAGTTTTGAGGTAGGGTCTTACTGTGGTCCAGGCTAACCTGGAATTCACTATGTAGTCTCAAGGTAATCCTCCTACCTCTGCCTCCTGAGTGCTGGGATTAAAGGCATGTGCCACCACACCTGGCACTAAAGGCCCATTTTCTATTTTCCAGTACCCACATAAAGCCAGATGAATAGAGTGATGTATGCATATGGAGTTACTTTGTAGAGGCAGGAGGCCCTGGTGAGCCCCTTTCTCTTTCTGTCTCTCTCTCTCTCCTCTTTCTTTCCTTGCAAATAAATAAAATTCATTATGAAGTATGGAGCATGTAAAATTGTTAGTTTTACCATCCGTCTTGTTTACTTGGCATAAAGCTTCTTGGCCTTTAAGCTTTAAACTCAACAGAAGAAAATTATACTTTACATTTTTGACAAATGTTCTTGTTTTCCATGATGTGAAAATGAAGTAATACTACAATTCGGAATTTCATACACATATATCTATAATAAGACATTTCTAAAGTTCTCAGTAATACATTCAAGCTTTTAATTCAAGTTTTGAGTCATGTGCACTATTTAAATATGATTTAATCACTTAAGTGTGATATTGATTATAGATCATATTTTTACATGTACATTTTCTATTTTTTCCTTCAGATTTCTTTTTTATAGTTTATTCCCACCACTCATCAATTCAAACATTTCATAGGCAATTTTTGATTTTTTGTAACATTTTGATTTTAGAAAAAATTATTATTTTAGTGATCTAGGTGAAATTCTTTCAAAAAGTTCTGAAAATTGCATCATACAACTATATATACATCCCACTTGCTTTGCCAACAGAGTATCAAGTTAGCTGAACATTAGAGTTCTCTTGAATAAATTCTGAAGTTGCTCCTTTCATTTTAAAAAATACTGTTCCAATTTCTGTTGTTCTCTTTATTCCAAAGCTTTCTTGAGTTAACTTGAATATTCATGTCTTCTTAACAATCTATGCAATCTATGTTCTCTATAACTTGACTCTTGTTTATTTATTTATTTATTTTGGTTTTTCTAGGTGAGGTTTAGCTCTAGGCCAGGCTGAACTGGAACTCACAGAGATCCTCCTACCTCCGCCTCCTGAGTACTTGGACTAAAAGTGTGCTCCACCATCCCCACCTAACTTGACTCTTTGGAGTCTTGGTTGATATTTGTGCAACAGAGGTTAAGGGTACTGAGGGATTTTAAACTCTTTTTTGGATGAACTTTGTTAAGTGATTTTTTTTTTTCTGAAAACAACTAACAAGCATTTCTTTTCTTAAACTTTTTTTTTAAGTTCAGTGGCAGAGTGCTTGCCTAATGTTGGATAAGGCATATTCTTCCAAAAGCTTATGGGTCAAAAGCTTGGTCCCCAGCTGGTGGTGCTATTAAAAGGTGAATGGATCTTAAACCTGCTGAACTGAGAGACTATCGACAGAAACCTCTGAACTAGGGGCCAAAGCAATTTTTTCCTCCTTGTAGTAGTTTTCTCAGGACTACAGAGGTGGTTCAGCAGTTAAAGATGATTACTTGTAAAGCCTAATGAACCAATTTTGTTCCCAAGTACCCACGTAAAGCCAGATGCACAAAGTGGGGAATGCTTCTGGAATTCATTTTCAGTGGCAAGAGCCCTAGCATTCTTATTTTCTCTCTCTCTGTCTAACTTGCTCTCTCTCTCTCTCTCTCTCTCTCTCTGTGTGTGTGTGTGTGTGTGTGTGTGTGTGTGTGTCTCCCCTTGTAAATAAGTTAAAAGATACAATAAATAGTTTTCTCAGGTATTTTGCCATAGTAATAAACATTTGACAAATATACCTAGCATGTGTGAGGCCCTGGGTTTGATCCCCATTACAAATAAAGACTATAAGCCTTCATTACATGCTTTATATAAAGTATTGTGGAAGGTTCCTTTGTGTTTTGTTTTGTTTTGTTTTGTTTTTGCCTAAGGTAGGGTTTCATTCTATTTTCCTTCAGGCTGGGCTGGAATTTACTCTGTAGTCTCAAGCTGGCCTTGAACTCACAGCAATCCTCCTATGCCTACCTCCCAAGAGTGCTGGGATTAAAGGCATGTGCCACCATACCCAGCACTCCTGAAATTTTAACTCTTGTATTCTACTTTTTGACCAAAATATGCTTGTCTTTGATTCTTTAAAAAAAAAAAACAAAACAAAAACTTTATTTCATTAGAGAGAAAGAAAGAGAAAGAGCATGCCAGGGCCTCCAGTTACTGCAAATGAATACCACACATATGCACTACCTTGTGAATTTGGCTTACAAAGGTCCTGGGGAATCAAACCTGTGTCCTTTGTAAGCAAGTTCCTTAACTGCTAAGCCATCTCTCCAGCCCCTCTTTGATTCTTTTTTCAGGCTTTATAGCTTTAATTCCTGTATAATTTTCCTTTGATATTTTCAAACCCTTGACTTTATCTTTTCTCCTCACTTTTTGACCTATTTATCCTAAAACCTCCACAAATATAATAATACTTTCTTGGCTTGTGTTAAACCCTAAAAGTGCATCAGTCATAGGATCTGAAGCCAAAACAAACAACAACAACAAAAACCTCTAGGTTTACAAATATACATATGCTTTTTTTCTAGAATGAAACTCAACAAGGTATATAAACATTTACCCATTTACACTTAGCATTTAGCAGATTTTCAAATTATTGTTCTTTACACAAGCAGTTGGGATTACATATTCTCTTTTTTGCATTTCATTATAAAATATTCATATAACACTAAAATAAAGAGTAAGAAGTTACTTTTTCTTCCATATTGACCTCTCTCCTCGAAGTCTACTCCCCCCACACACACCACAACACAACCTCCACAGGTAACTTCTGTACTAATCTGCTTTACATTCCTCCAGACTAAATGTTACTTGTCCATCAGTACTAAGCTTAGGTATCCTTTCCTGCTAAAGCTTTCTCTGACTCCCATGGTCAGCATCATTCTCCTGTTCTTATTTGCTTTTACCAAACCTTGGTGTTACCTCTACTAGAGGACCCAGATACATTTATTATAGTTTGAATGGGAAATATTACTCACAGGCTTGTGTGTTTGAACACTTAGTCTCTAATTAATGGTGCTGTTTGGGAAGGTTGTGGGACTGTGACCTAGCTAGCAGAAGTGAGTCACTGGGGATGGGTACAAAAGACACACCAGTTCTAGTTGTAGCCCAAGAATTTTGCTTCCTGATCTCCCAAGATGTGAGGAGCTGCCACCTCATGCTCCCACTCAATCCTCACCCAATCTGCCATGCCCTCCCCAACAAAATGGATTATCCTCTCTGATGCTGTGGTCTAAAATAAACCTCTCTTGCCCTGAGCAACTTCTGTCAGTTATTTTGTCACAGCATTGGGAAACATAATTAATACAATATTTTAGTTCTTTAACTTTTATTTACATCTACCCTCAATTGTGAATATTCTGAGTGGGAGCTTGGTTTTCACTTTTTACATTCTCCCATTTGTTTCATACAGTTTTGTTAAAGGATAATTAACATTTCTGTCTCATTATGGTTTGTTAGGGACATGAAATTTTCTATGGGAAAATGCAGGGTTATACACAATTTGGTTAGGAAAACCTTCCAGGGAACATGACAGCTGAGCCTTTTAATTTTCTTAAACTGAAATGTTTAAGAAACTGTGTACATGAGCAGATGCTCTTCCAGGAACCCTAGGTGAGAGGAGAAAGCCACTGATCTCAAAAAAGCCCAGTGCATGCCAAGGAAAGGCAGAAAGAGACAACTGAAAAGAATGCAAAGAGGTGTCACATGGCAGAGTCCATGGAGCTGCCAAACTCCAAAGGAGTGAAAAGAGCAGAGGCAGTTTTTTTTTTTTTTTTTTTTTTTTCTTTCCCAGTGCACTTGAAATTTGCTGGAGTGGCAGAAATAGAGAACGAGGCTGGAGCGGGGCAAAGGAGGACAGGAAGATAACCAGACCATCAAAAGAGCCTTAGAGCTGAGCACTTTTGCTACTTGGCAGTGCCTCTTGCAACTGGCCAGAACTCAGCCTAGAGCCAGAAGCCAGAGCCTGGCTCCTAAAGCTGCCTGGAGGGTGGGAACTGGAAGCTAGAGTCTGAAAGAGGATTTGCCAAAGCTAGCAGTAAGCTAAAGACAAACTCTGAATGGAAACCTGGGTCTCAGTGAGGAAGTCCTAGCCTCTCTGGACTGGTTGTCACCTGCCACTTGGTTGGTACAGCCAGACATGGGGGTAGGGGTGGCACTAAGACTCCTCTTCCTAGTCAATTTTCACAGTTCAGGTTCTGGGTTGGGGTTCTTTTAAGGTAAACCACCTGGGTAGTTGCTATGCCCAGGCCTTCTAAGTCAATGTCTCAGGAAACTTTGCCTTTATCACCCCACTAATTAATATCTAGAGCAAGAAGCCTTGGTGAGCCTCAGAGCACAAGGTGTGTTTCAGTACTTAGCACTAACTTCAAATCAGCAGATGGAATAGATTTGTATGTGCAACAAAGTCCTGAGAGAAATTAAGAGTTAAACAGTTGGCTTTGGCTTTATCAACTTTGCCACTAATTTGAGCATCTTCTTTAAAACATGTGACAAGGTATATCACTTACAAAGGATAATTACTTTTTATTTAAAAAAAAACATTACTACAGGGAAAATACTTGTAAAGAAAAAATTTTCATTTTTCAGAATTTATTTTAGCCAAGTCCACAAAGCACAGTTCCTGTGGCCCCATCTGTTAGAACACGAAAATAAGCTCACTATGTAGAAACAGATGTTTAAAATGGTATTCATTAAAATGAGATTCCACCTGTAATAGAAAGCAGAAAGTGGATGCAAAAGGAATGTTGTAAGCTGGGACGTTCTTACTATTGCCTTCCATTTCCTCAGGAATGTGTATCTATGGGTGAAATCTTACTAATAGGAATATTCTCTGGGTTTGTTCTCTAGTGATATGGATTATTAAGCATATTGAAGCAAAGCTACCCTAGAATCTTTGGGAGGATTGTAGTCATGGAAAAAATATTGCATAAATGGATGCCGTTTTAGCAGTGAATAAAAAAGTCTCAGGCAAAAAATTCATGACTACCCTATATTAGTGACATACATGAACATTTACTGGTTCCTTCTGTTTCAAGTGCTTTATTGATCACTTTTACAAGAATAGTATAAAGGAGATATTTATTTTATAGGTGAGGAAATTGAGACTGAACAATAAATATATTAAATAGCTTGCCCAAATTGTATCTAGATTAGAATTCAAGAATCTAATTCAAAGCCAATGTGATCTTTCCATTACATCACAGTGTTATAACAAGTGACTAAATAGCATACACTATCAAGTAGGATAAGTGGAATATAACTTCAGATCTGATTTCATGGGCATATGCTTATGTACTTCATCATTTTGATCTTTGCCTCCAAGTTCATTTAACCCCTTTTATGGCCCAGAGGAAAGCGCAGACTATCTAATGTCATAGAGTTCTAAGTTATAGTTAGCAAGACTAGGCTGGCATCAATAACCATAAGCAGTTCAGGGGGTAAAGCTGAAAATGCATGAACATTTTGAATAAATATGAACAACACATTATTAAAGTTGTTGTTTCTTAAATCTTCTTCCATACATTAATCCAACAAATATTTATTTATTTCTTACTTTGAGATATAGGATCAATCAGACAAAAAAGTTCCTATTATAAAGTTTATATTCTGGTTGAAGCTGCAGCCAATAAGATAATTATAACAATCAGCAAAATATGTCACACATTAGTTAATGTGTTGAACATAAAAGAAATCTTGGGAACAGGGGTAGAAAGTGTGGTAGAAGCTGTTGCAATTGAAAATAGGTTGGCCAGGGGCCTCTCTCTCTCTCTCTCTCTCTCTGTGTGTGTGTGTGTGTGTGTGTATGTATGTGTGCGTGTGTGTCCTTGCAAATAAGTAATAAAATAAAAAAATTTTAATGGGGTTTCCAGGGAAGACTGTACCTGAAGGAAGTAGGAAAATGAGCCATGCAGACATGATGAGGCTCTTATGAAAGACCATAACATGATCTGTGATATTGCAAAAATGAATGACTGAATCTAGCCCTAGCTGCTAGATATTTACCTGAACACACTGAATTGCAGGTTTCTGTAAAACACATTTCCAAGTATAACTATGATCTAATAATTCATTAAGCTATGCATTTATATGCTATTCTTTATTAATATTTCCCATTAATAAAAGGAAAAACTCAAACCTCCTATTGTACTTGATAGAATTCCTTATCTTTGCTGGTAGTTTTCTTCATTTTTGTCAGGTGTGTGTGTATGTATGTGTAGAAAGAGAGAGATGAAAAATTTATTAAGCATATAAATGTTTAGAATTATAGTATCTTTTGGTAAGTTGGTGACTTTGTTATTATTTTTCCTATAAGCATATTTTATATCAATATAATGATACTAATTGGTTTATCTTTTTCACCCATCTAATTTTTTTTGTTTGGTTTTTCAAGGTAGTGTCTCACTCTAGCCCAGGCTGACCTGAAATTCACTATGTAGTTTCAGGGTGGCCTTGAACTCGTGGCGATCCTCCTACCTCTGCCTCCCCAGTGCTGGGATTAAAGGTGTGCACCACCACACCCGGCTCACCCATCTAATTTTTAACTTGACTCTACCCTACAGTTTTAGATATATGTTTAGTAAATCAGCTATTGCTAGATTTGTTTTTCATTGAATCTATCATTTTTTTATCTTTTAACTGGAACATTTATATTCCTTTATGTACTACATTGATATACTTTATAAAATAAGGTGTAAACTCATTAGTTTAGGGAAAATGCTATTACAGTATAACACTAAATTATTTTTCCCACTTAAGGAAGATTGTAATTACTTTAAGTATTTGTATGTTCTCTCAGTGAGCCATCTACAGTTTGAAAAGTTTTTTAAGGAAAAAAGGAATTTCAGGACATTTAAAAATTAGAGACAAAAATACTTATACTCTTTGATCTTAGGATATTTTTTAAAGAATTGGGGGAATTTTCAAATGCCAAGGATTCTAGTTATATAGATAAAGAGAGAGAGAATGGGCACACCAGGGCTTCCAGCCACTGCAGACGAACTCCAGATGCATGTGCCACTTTGTGCATCTGGCTTTACGTGAGTACTGGGAAATAGAAGCCAGATCTTTAGGCTTTGCAGGCAAGTACTTTAACTGCTGAGCCATCTCTCCAGTCTTATCTTTTTTTTTTTTTTTTTTTTGAAGATGTACCACCTCAGGACATAGCGAGCAGGAAGTCCACTGTTGCAGTTACCTTCTTATTGCTGAGACAAAACACCAAAAGCAGCATATAGAAGGAAGTGGATTATTTAAGCAACAATCTTTTTTTTATAGAGAATTTAATAGGTGTAGGCCCTCTTGTAGCCCATGATTGATGGTAGCTTGATATTGGAGAGTGGGCTTATGTTTGGATATGGTTCTGACTTGTTTCCCAGCTCCAGCTATGGGTCCCATACCACTGAGGGGATCATTTAGCCAAATTGAGAGCAGTTGGTTCCCCACCATGGCTGTGTGCCACCACTACACTTGTGTGGGCATCACAACAGGTTATTTGCTGCTAAGTAGGTTAGACCATGCGTTGCTTCGACAGATATTGGTCATTTTCCCCCAGTCGCCCATGTAGCACCTTCTGGCACTAGACACGCTGACTGTCTGGGGACTGACTCTCTTCCAACTTCCAGCCATGCCATTCTAATTTTTGTGTCAATCACATAAGGTGTCTTCAGCAGTAGGGTCTTACCACTAGCCTTTGGTGGGTCATCAAGTACTCTGACAGAAATCTGTCTGCCTTTTAGGAAACCTTGTAGGTCTCTCTGATCAAAAGCTCATTGTGGATGATAGCCCCATGCTGGTTCTGGGAGTTACATGTCAGTGCCCACTAAGAAAATGAGGAAAAAGATAACTAATATACAAGCATTAGAGATAAGAGAAAGAGAGAGAGAGGGAGAGGGGAAGTGAGGGAGGGAAGATGTAGAAGATTAAGGTTAGTCTTGATCCTACCCTCTCCAGTGTCTTGTGGTTCAAGTGTTCCCTGTAAGGGCCTGGTGAAGGATCAGCCATTTGGTCTGTCTTTTAGTAAGTAGAAAATTATGGTACCATTGCCGTTTGGGTCTAGATTTCTGTTTCCCACCCCTTTGATGCCCTCCCCTCCCTCCCCTTCCATCCTAGTGTCTAGTCTAGGAGATGTTAAGCAACAATCTTAAGGGGAAGTTTTATCATGACAGGGAAAGCATGATGGAGCATGGCTAGACATCATATCTTGTCACTTTAGCTGGGAGGCAGCAGCAAGTGTGAACTAGCCATTCTCAGTGGATCTACACTAATAACCCTTTAGGCTCACTACCATGACATAGCTCCTCACCTCCACAACCTTTCTAAGTTGCTACAAGCCATCAACTATTCAAAAATACATGAGCCCATGGAATTCATTTCACTCAAACCACTACATTCCACCCCTGGCCCCCTTAGATTCATGACCATCTCATAATTCAAAATGCATTCAGTCCAACTTTTAAAGTCCCCATGGTTTTTCTTACTAGTCACATGTTCAAAAGTCCAAAGTCTCATCTGAGACTCAAGTCAGTTTGACTGGCTAGTCAGAGTCTCAGTGATCCTCCTATCTGTGTTTCCCTCAAAACAGGTTATAAGCATGTACAACCACACCTGACTTTTTATGTAGTTGTTGGAGCTGGAACTCAGGTCCTCAAGCTTGTGCAGCAAATTCTCTTATTCACTGAGCCATCTTCCCACTCCTCCTCCCCAAAATTCCTTGTTTTGCAAAGAAAAATACATTTTATAATACTAAAATATTAATAATTATATATAATATATCCCCAATCCCAGCAGGTGGGGCCTGGGGTTGTACCCATGGGGAGCAAGGATGAGGGGGAGTGCTTACATGGGCTCTAGGAGGTCAACTTGTTCCCGGACACTAGGGAGTGTGATCAGCTTGGGAGCCCTGCTCCAGTGGTGTGAGCAGACAACGGAGGGGATTCCCATTACTTCTATATACAATTTTGCTCAAAGTGGCAGAATGAGGCTAGCCTCTCCTCCAGAACATCATACAAAATGCTTTTGGCACAGTCCCAATATAGTCATTTTTCTCCTCTGAAGCCTAATAAGCCAAGTATTCACAGTCCACAGTTCTTTCTATGTTTAGGCCTTGCAAACATCGTCACGTTTTTCATGACAATAACTCCAATTCTTGGTAACTATTTTCTATAGCAGTTACTTACCTTCCCATTGTTGGGACAACATACCTGACAAAAAGCAGCCTATGGAAGTAAAACTGTTAGGTCTACAGTCTCAAGTGGAGGTTTCACTGTGGCAGAGGAAATACGGCAGAGCAGAGACTAGACAAACATCCAATCACATCAGCTGGGAGTTAGCAGCAAGGATGAGCAGGCCATACTCAGTGGGGCTAGACTAATAAACCTCAAGGCTCACTCCAATTGATATACTTCTTCCTCAAGTAAGTTTCCACATCCCAAAGGCTCCAAGTTGCCCCCAGCTGAAGTCCAAGTATTCAAAGCACAGTAGTCTATGGGGGACATTTCACTCAAACTACCACAGCCACCATCAGATGCAGGCCCTTGGGCCTCCTGGACTAAAAGATTACCTATCCCCAGGTATTTCATTATATCAGCACAAAATGGACTAATGTGACCCATGGCCAGTGAGTGGTTAAACCAATTTCTTAATGCTATTTCTCTCCCCTCCCCCTTTTAACATTTACTCTGAATCATATCTTTGCTTAACAGATCCTGCAGTTAACTCTATAAAAATAACAGTAGCAGGAACATACTTTCATTTGTAAACATACATCCACTACACATGTTAAATGCATCAGATTAACATATCCATTTGATGTTTCCAGCATCAACTGGCCAGTTTGTGATTTCTATTTTTAAAAAAATCTTTTATTTTTATTTATTTATGAGAGAGAGAGAGAGAGAGAGCAGGTGAAAAATAGTCACACCAGAGCCCCTAGCCCCGCAAATGAACTCCAGATGCATGTGCCACCATGTGCATCTGGTTTACATGGGTTCTGGGAATTCAAACTTGGGTCCTTAGGCTTCACAGGCAAGTGTCCTAATCACTAAGCAATCTCTCCAGCCCAGTTTGTAATTTTTTATAAATACTCTATACAGAAAATACTTTTAAAGGAAACATATCCATGGTGCAGCTAGTTTAATAGTTTTCTTATCTAATTAAAGCCCTTTGAATGAGAGAATAAGGAAGATTACTTGCTATAATTTTGTTACGTTGTCATCTTAAAGCTTTTACTTATTTTTATAAATGACTTTCATTTATAGTGTTTGCATATAACTGTTTTTACAGTTCAGCTAATTTTTAACATTTTTATTGGAAACTTTCAAAAACAAACATACTGTAATCCGATCTTATTCCCATCCTATTACCCTGTTTTCCCCTCTTCCCCCACACCACTCCACTGAGCATCCTCCTCTTTCCAAGTTGTTCTTCCCCTGTATTGATGTCTGACTCCTTTTGTCCTCCTCAGTCCTCTATGTCAAAATGTTGATAGGCTCAGAAATATGCAGGTCTTGCAGCCCAGCTATTAAATACAATCTCCACAAGATGGTGCCATAGTTAACATGTTAGCATGGGAATTTAAAGAATTAAAAGGGAAAAACATATTTCACACTATTATATAACAAAATTACCATCATATTTCATGTTCTACTATAATAATATTTATGCATTTCAAATATTCAAATGTTTTCATTTTATGCCAATGATTTTACTCTTTATAAAAAATTTCTCATTGGCCTATTAAGCAATGAAATGATATTCAAGTTCCTACCAGAAACAAAACTGAATTTTTCTCATTTTACAAATAAACTTATTTTTTAAGTGATTTCCTAATGCCAGCATTAAAACTGATATCCAAATGGCATCCCTTAACTAGTGTAAGTTAAATTTAGATATAGTCAAGGTCTTTGCTATAGACTGGATTGAGTCCCTCAAAATTCTTACATTGATGCTCTAACCCCCAATATGTTGATATTTTGGTTTAGATTATTATAGTTAGATAAGATCTTAAAGGTGAAACTTGTTAGTGGGTAGAGTGCCTCTTTAAGAAGAGACACCTAGGGTTGAGGAGATGGCTCAGTCAGTAAAGTGCTTGCCTTTCAAGCATGTTGACCTGAGTTCAAGCCCCAGATCCCATATAAAAATGCTGGGCATGGGCTGGAGACATGGCTTAGCGGTTAAGCGCTTGCCTGTGAAGCCTAAGGACCCCGGTTCGAGGCTTGATTCCCCAGGACCCACGTTAGCCAGATGCACAAGGGAGCACACGCATCTGGAGTTCGTTTGCAGTGGCTGGAAGCCCTGGCGCGGCCATTCTCTCTCTCTGCCTCTTTCTTTCTCTGTCTGTCACTCTCAAATAAATAAATAAAAATAAACCAAAAATTAAAAAAAAAAATGCTGGGCATAGTGGTACACATCTGGAATCTTATGTCTGGGGAGGCAGAGACAAGAAGATCCCTGGAGCTCACTGGCCAGCCAGTTTAGCCTAATGAGTGCGTTCCACACCAATGAATGAACCAGTTTCAAACAAAAATAAAAGGTTGACAGCATGTCTGAAGAATGACACTGAGGGAGGTTGTCTTTTGGTTTCCACTTCCTCGTACACACACATGTACATGGCCCTATGTGTATGTGCATCCACACACATGTGCACCCTTCATACACATACATTAAAGGGGGGGGGGCTAGAGAGATGGCTTAGCAGTTAAGGTGCTTGCCTACAAAGCCTAAGAACCCATGTTTATGACACAAGCACAAAGGTCACACATGTGCACAAAATGGCACAAATGTTTGGAATTCAATTGCAGTGGCTGGAGGCCCTGGTGTGCCAATTCTCTCTCTCTCTCTCTCTCTCTCTCTCTCTCTCTCTCTCTCTTTAAAACAACAGAGTCTAGAGAACTTGCTCTTTTTCTAACAGGTAAACTCATAGCCAGAAGGTGGTCATCTCTAAGTCTAAAAGCTCTTACCAGAAGCTTATTATGTTGGAACTCTTATCTCAGACTTCTGTTCTTCAGAACTGTGAAAAAATGTGTTTGTACTTTGGTTACAGGACATTGATTAATCAAGCAGGAACCAAGATGGAAATTTCCTTTCTGTTGGCTAGCTGTCATGGTGCTGGGAGGTGCTATGCAGGCTATGGGGCAAGAAAAGTCATCAATAGTCTTATCTATCAGTGAACCCTACAAACTACACACTAGGCCAGCCGTACAAGATGTGCCCAATGGTGCAATAGTGCCATGACTGTTATAGGGGTAACAAATTGTTCTCTGATTGGATGTGAGGCCCACTGCACCGGGGAAATTCATGCCTGCTACTGAAAACCTAATCTAAAGCTTAAGGTTGAAGTGATCATAGGACCTAGGAGGGAACCTACTACTGTTGTTTGGTTAAATGGATGTGTTGGGTACATCAAATCATTCTCAAAATATGTATGTTTATGCCCATAGATTAGTGCTGTTCTTACCTTTGGTTAAAGAGGCTTCTTTTGTAGTTAAATATGTATGTTTATGCCCATAGATTAGTGCTGTTCTTACATTTGGTTAAAGAGACTTCTTTTGTAGTTGGCAGTGACTACTGGGGAAACTCAATTTGTCAGAGTGCTAAGAATAACTGACTACAGGGAGTTCAGTGCTAAATGAGATGCCTCTATCTTGCCCTCCAAGATCAGAAAACACTGTGGAGAAGGGAGCAGAATGAATGTGAGAGCTAGAGGATGTGGAAGAGTACTATTGAACTCTGTCGTCTGGGCATGAAGTGATTGTCGTGTTCATAACTTCACACTGACTGTCATTGCCTGTATAAGACCTGCACAATACTGGGTCTATCTGCATTCCATCTTGAATGGTGAAGGAAGGCAAAACAAAAAAGACATCAAAGTATTACAGGGACTAATTGGAAGGAAAAACGGTTCAGTGGAAGAGTGATGATAGGGAAGAAAGAGAAAGCAATGGAAAAGGACTTGATCAAAATACATTATTTAGGGTTTGTAGTAGTTTGAACAAATGGCCCCCAATATATTCAGTTTATAACTTAGATCTGTAGCCACCTGGCTGGGAAGGTGTCATTGAGCAGATCCTAAGATATGGGGGTGGATTTGGAATTCCAGCCTGAAGATATGCAAAGTGCTTGAACTTTGCCTGGAGACCCTGAAGTGTGCTTGTTTGCTTTTTTTTTTTTTTAAAGCCAGACTTGGCGACACAAACCTTTTTTAAAATTTTTATTTATTTATTAGAAAGAGAGAGGAAGAGAGAGAGAGAATGGGCATACCAGGGCCTCTAGCCACTGCAAACACTCCAGATGCATGCACCACCTTGTGCATCTGGCTTACATGGAACCAGGAGAATCAGACTTGGATCCTTCAGCTTCACAAGCAAGTGCCTTAACTGCTAAGCCATCTCTCCAGCCCTTGCTTGCTTTTTTGGTGGTGGTGTTATTATTTTCTCTCTCTCTTTGCTTGGTCCTGTGTAAGGGGGCCAACTTCTTCTGCCACTATGGAACTTGCCTTGAATGTGTAAGCTTCAATAAATTTCCTTCTTCCCATAACTGTACCTGGTTTGGAAGTTCATTCCAGCAATTTGACTGCTACAGGGCTCGAGAGATGGGTAAGCAGTTAAGGCACTTAACTTCAAGGTCTAATAACCTTCCCCAGTACACTTGTAAAACCAGATGCACAAAGTGGTACATGCATCTGGAGTTCGTCTGCAGTGGCAAGAGAACCTGGAACACCCATTTTCTCTGTCTCTCTTCTCTCTATCTCTCTCTGCTTGCAAATAAATAAATAAAAACATTTTTTAAAAGTATATACACATATGAAAATAGACTATTAAAAAGATAAAAGCTGGGTCTAGTGGTATGTGCCTTTAATTCCAGCACTTGAGAGGCAGAGGAGGAGAATCTCTGTGAGTGAATTCAAGGCCACCCTGAACCTACATAGTGAATTCCAGGTCAGCCTGGGCTAGAGTAGACCCTACCTCGAAAAAAAAAAAAAAAAAAAAGTTAAAAGTAGAGGCTACAGAGATGTTTCAGAGGCTAAATGCATTTTCTCGTAAATCCTGATGGCCTGGATTTAATTCTCCAGCATCCATTTAAGGCTGAACATAAGAAAGTAGAACGTGTTTCTGGTGTTATTGGCATCAGCAAGGGTCCCTGGCTTGCGTGCATGTGCACACACACACACACACACACACACACACACAGATTTAGTTTTAGTAGGCTCCCATAACAGAATGATACATATATATATGTATGTATATGTATATGACACACACATATATACATATATATATCTTAAAAATTTATGCACATGTGTTGGGGATTGAATTAGACAAAAACTCTACCATTGAGCTATAACTCAGCCATAAAAGAGTCTTTAACAAAGAAAAATACCAGGGGTTGGAGAGATGGCTCCGTGGTTAAAGGCACTTGTTTGCAAAGCTTATGGCCTGAGTTTGATTCTCCAGTGCCCATATAAAACTAGATGCACAAAGTGGTGCATGTGTCTGAAATTCATTTATACTGGCAGGAGGCCCTGGCACACCCATCCTCATTCTCTCTCTCTCTCTTTCTCTCTTTTTTCTCTTTCTTTCTGTCTCCATCTGTATCTCCATCTCTATCTCTGCTACAAAATAAATGAATAAAATATTTTTGTTTTATCATTGTATTTTTTAAATTTATTGATTTTTTTATAAAAAGGTTGCACACGTGGACCCTCTCTCCCTTACCCCAATTCTGCTGAAGGTCTTCAGTGGGGTTATCATATTCATTATGAGAAACAAGAGGCCTCAGTCAGTATTTGTAGGGATGGGGGGGAATTTTTTTTTAATCAGAAAAATATAAAAATTGTAGAAAACAATTGTTTTTAGAAATCATGTACTACAGATAGAAATTGGTATAATTTAATATATTTAACTATGATTTAAAATTAACCACACATAATTAATAATTATATTTGAGGCTATTAACAATTTAGGTCAACGTAGCTATAGTATGGCTATGTTGGTGGAATATTTAATATAACTGCTTTAAAGGAGTATTGAAGGGTAATTTTGGAAGATTTTGATGGGTGAACAGGGATCATTTTATGATAGAGCCAATGATGTGGAATGGGCATGAATAAGATTTAGGAATACAGCTGAGAAGGACGTTAGGAAGTGGATAAAAGTGAAGATCATGACTGGAAAAAAGAAGTGTGGGGGCTGGACAGATTGCTCAGCAGTTAAGGCACTTTCCTGCAAAGCCAAATGACCTGGGTTCAAGTCCCCATATGCACAAAGTAGCACATGAGTCTGGAGTTCATTTGCATGACTAGAGGCCCTGGCATACCTATCCTTCCTATCTCTCTTCTCTCTATCTCTCTCTGCTTGTAAATAAATAAAAATATTCTTTAAAAGAAGTGTGAAAATGAATCTGGATTTTCTATAAATACTTACAGTCATTATTTAAAAAATTTATCACTAAACTGTAATCTCTGCATTTTTTGTCAGAATGTATCGTGATTATTAGTCAGCTCTGCTTGAAATCTTCATGTCTGCTTTGATTCTTGTTTTTCACTTGACATGACTCATCTATCACAAGAGTTTTGCCAATTTTTCTGTGCAATAATTCTAATTATATTTTCTACTTCATTCTTGAGTTCCAAAAAAAAGTACTAGCTACTCTCCCATATTTTAACTAATAGCCTGTTTGCAAAATAATCTATTGCTTAAGAATCACCTTTCATAAATTCTGTTTTGATGATGCAACTATTCAGAAACCTTAACTTTTTAGACTTATTCTGAACTTTGCAACCCTTTAATAATGTTTATTCCCCATATGTATGGTTCAGTAGGTCTTTATCATAGTCATTACATGCATTACACA
Organism: Dipus sagitta; assembly: GCA_036346955.1. Classification (NCBI taxonomy): domain Eukaryota; kingdom Metazoa; phylum Chordata; class Mammalia; order Rodentia; family Dipodidae; genus Dipus; species Dipus sagitta. The sequence goes on from CM070773.1 coordinate 86,612,166, forward strand.
CACACACACACACAAAAGTACCCAATTACATACCAACAATGCAATTACCAAGTATAGGGAATGTAATACTGATACATTAGCATTACCAAACTTACAGCCTATAAAATCATTGCCAGCTGTCTCAGTGGTGTTTTTATCGTGTTCACTATGGTCTGGATATGGTTTGTACTTGTCACCAAAAGATTCTTGTGCTGAAAGCTTGGTCCCAGTGTGATAGTATTGAGGGATGGAAGAGCCTTTAAGAGGCTGAGCCTAGTGGAAAATGACTAGGTCTTTGGTGGTGGTCCTCAGAGAGGTGGGACTTATGGGACTCCAGTTGGTTTCACAATAGTAAATTGTTATAAAAGGAGTCAGCTTGGTCTTTCTTACTGGTCCATTTTGGTTGTTATGATGAAATACCTGAAGCAGACTACTTAGGAAGAAAAAGGAAGTTGTTAACTCATACTTTTGGCGACTGCGATTCCACACAGTGCCAGCTCTAGTAAGGGTCCTGTGATGGAGGGCAGAGCACGTGCAGGAAAAAGAAATTACATCTGGAAACAGGAAGCAGTAGAGAAAGACTGGGGTCCAATAACTCTTGCTGAGGGCATGTCACCAACTCACATAATCATCCTGCTTTAAAGGTTCCCCACCATCCTAATACTACCACATTGGAGGCCAAATCTCTAATAAATGGACCTCTTGGAGGGAGACAGACAACACCCAAACCATAGTGACCCTGAATCTCTCCGTTCCCTGTCCTAGCATGTGACCTCTCTTGTTTACATGCTCTGATCATAATGCTATCCCCATGTTGTTATGTAGCCAGAGGGCCATTGCCAGAGGCCAAGGCAATGGGACATTGGATCTCAGACTTTCAGCCTCCAGAATTGAGAGATAAATAAGCCTTTTTCCTTATAAAGTATCCAGCCTTAGGTACATTTGTCATAGCATCAGAAAACAGATTACAAACTGGGTGTGGCAGTACATGTATGTAATTTCAGCTAATGGGGAGGCTGAGGAAAGAGTATCGCAAATTTAAGGCCAGACTAGAAAATTTGGTAAAACCTTATCTCAAAATTTATAAGAGAAGTTGGGAGTGCAGCTGAGTTGTAGAGTACATGCCTGTCCTAGACAAGTCATAAGCAGGTCCTGAATTTTATCCTCAGCACAGAAGCAGGTAGAGAGACAGAGAAAGAAGGAGGGAGAAAGAGAAGCGGGGAGGGAAAGCTAAAGGAAGGGAGGGAAGGAGGAAAATAAACAGATTAAAATAGCATTTTTTTTTTCTATTGATCTATCACTCCATGTAGCTTACACATTGCATTTGGTTTTTATCTTTTAATTTTTTGCATGTGTGTGTAGTATGCGTAGTGTGTGGTGTGGTGTATACATGTATAGTGTATGCATATCAGTGTACTTATGCACATGCATACATGCCCCATGTACACACATGTGGAGTCTAGAGGAGAATGTCAGGTCTCCTATCATTCATCTGTGTGCTTGAAACAGATCCTCTCTCTCTTTCTCTCTCTCTCCCATATTTAGTCAAACTTCTGACCAGCAGGTCCCAGTAATTCTCAGGTCTAAAAGGGGCATTAGAGGTTGAGGAAAGTCCTTAAACCCCAAACCCTGGGTTCTTGTTTGTGCTTAACCAAAAATTGGGCAAATCAAACTAAGAAAGATAATTATTAAATTATTATATTTATTGAGGGATGTATAGAGCAAAGGGAAGGAAAATGAAACACCCATGTGGTCTGAGAGCACACGTGGTGGGCCTGGAAAACCCATAAAAAGATATTTAGCAAGGAAAGGGAAGAAAGTACTAAGAGCTCCTGCCATGTGGAGGGCAGGAGGAGGCAAAGAGGCCATGTGGGAGCAGAGATCAGGGGGTTCTCCCCTCATTTCAGCCCAGTGAACTTGGAGGTTCATGAATGATGAACAGGTGCCAAGAGAGGTTGCCCTCCCCTGGTAAATGTATTTATAACCTTATGGTGGTGAGCTGTACCTTCTGTCTCAGGTGAACCAGAGAGACAACTAATTGGTCTGGGCTAGGGGAAGAGGCTAGCCATGAAGCCAAGTTCTGAGGCTGAACTTGACCAATCACAGTGTTAGGATTAGATTTATTTATTTGTTTGTTGGTTTATTTATTTATTTATTATTGCTTTTTTCAGGTATGTTCTCACTCTAGCCCAGGCTGACCTGGAATTCACTACATAGTCTCAGAGTGGCCTCGAACTCATGGCAATCCTCCTACCCCTGCCTCCCAAGTGCTAGGATTAAAGTCATGCACCACCATGCCTGGCTAGGATTAGATTTAAATCCTAGGAAAGACCTCCCTCCAAGGAGGGGCCCTGATTATTTGTGGAAAAACAGATCTAGGGAAGAGATAAAAAGTCATATCATATTTTGACCTCTAGAAAAGTGGAGGATACAAGGATAGTTTCAGGGGCCCAGTAACCCTAACTGCCTAAAAATGGTGTCTGACTCACTCTCATTCCCACAGGACTGTGGTTACAGGCACGTGTAACTGTGCCCACCTCTTTACATGGTGCTGGGGACAGCAGTCATGTTTGCACCACAAGCATTTTACCCATTGAGCCATTTCCTAACCCCCTAAAATCTCCTAATCAGGAACTGATTTTTATCCTTGCTTTGTCTTTCATGATACTGGTATTTTTGTTTGTTTGTTTTTTCGAGGTAGAGTCTCATTCCATCCCAGGCTGACCTGGAATTTACTATCTAATCTCAGGCTGGCCTCAAACTCACAGTGATCCTCCTATCTCTGCCTCCGAAATGCTGTGATTAAAGGAGTGCACCATCATGCCCAGCAGCTACTAGTATTTTAAAAGAGTACAGGACAGTTGTTCTATATAATTTCCCTCAATTTGGGCTCACCTGCATGTTTTCTCATGATTAGATTGAGTTTATACATTTTTTTGTCAATACTATATATGTAATATCATCAGTTTGCTCCACTATCTGTCAATAATTTGTAGAATACTTAGAGGTAATGTAAATAAACTGTACTCTTCAAACTCTCACTGAGTAGTTTAACATTAATAGTGGCTTCTTGTCAGAATCAATTATCATTCTGATTACAAATAGTAATGTTTCTAATATTGTCATGTTCTCTCTCTCTCTCTTTCAACATGCACATACACATTTTTTGCATTAATTGTAACCATACAGGTTTACAGGTTTAAAAAAAAAAAGGACAAACCAATAAGAGCTAAAATGCTTATGGATTTTTGTTTGCTTTTATCTTGAGTCATGTCATGAACAGATGGGCTGAGAAGCACCTAAGTTAGTTCTAAGATGGCTCGCTCATGTGGCAGGCTAGTTGGCGCTGGTTGTTGGTTTCTCTATATATAAGCCTTTCTCTGGTTCCATTGAGGATTTTCACAGAATGGTGGGTGGTTTCTCTAGAAGAAAAGCCCAAAAAATCAAAAAGAAAAGTTGCAATACCTTTATTCCCTAGCCTTAAAAGTGATACAACCTAGCCAGGCATGGTGGCACTTGCCTTTAATCCCAGCACTCAGGAGGCAGAGGTAGGAGGATTACAGTGAGTCTGAGTCAGGCTAAGACTACATAGTAAATTCCATATCATCGTGGGCTAGATTGAAACCCCCTACCTCAAAAACATCCCTAGCCATAAGGGAAGTGCAAGTTAAAACAACTATGAGATTCCAACTTACTCCCTGTAAGGATAGCAAACATTAAATAATAAAATGAAAACAAATGTTGGTTAGGATGTGGAGAAATAGGAACCTTCATTTACTGGTAGTGGGAATGTGAGATGGTATAATCACTATGGAAAGCAATATGGAGGCTCCTAGAAAAGTTGGCAATAGAATTACCAATAGACCCAGTTATTCCCTTAGTGGGCATTTACCCTAAAAGCTCCATGCCTCAGTTCAGAGAGATTTATTGAACCATGTTAATAGCTGTTCAACTCATAATAGCTAAGAACTGGAATCAACCCAGATGTCCAGGTGCTACGTGAGCCACTGGGGGAAAATAGCCAACATCTGTCCAAGCAGCTCGTGGTCTAAGGTACTCAGCAGCAAACAACCTGACGTGATGCTCACACAAGTGCAATACTGACACACAGCCATGGTTGGTAACCAATTGCTCTTTGATTGGCTAACAGATCCTCTCAGTGGAAAGGAACCCATAGCTGGAACAGGGAAACAAGTCATAACCATATCCAAATAATGAGTTCGCTCTCCAATATCAAGCTCCCACCAATCTTGAGCTACAAGAGGGCCTACAGCCATTAAATTCCCTCTAAACTAATAATGGTATCCCATTTATCCAGTGCTGACTTCACTCTCCATTGGAGAATCTGATTTTCTTTTTCAGGTGGATGCAGAACCTGAGGAGAAAATCAGCCCATCATGCCTTACTAGTGCCCCAGCTGAAACCATAGAGTAATTGGGGAAATGACCAAGAGTGCTGCTTTCTTGGTGAACCTGGTATCAGCACAAGGGTGAAGGAGATAGACACATACAACACTCAACTCCCACCAAACCAGATATACAGACACACAAAAGCTCCCAAGATCTCATCACTGAAGTAGACCTAAAATGAACCTAACATGGCTCAGAGAAATTCAAGAGGGACAGAAACATTGTTAGAGCCACAAGCTGGGACATTATGTACAGAAGACATTGCCTCTTCCCCATAACTGATGGCTACCCCCACAATGCACAATCAACAATCCTTATGGGGATAACTTGCATCCCCCGTAAGATGGGGGGGAGGACAGGGATGAGGGTAAGGATGGTACCAACATGTGCTGTTTACACACTAAGTATGTACATAACTAATAAAGAAAAATGGTGCAGAAAATAAAAAATATAAATAAATAAATAAATAGTCACACAAGCTGTAACTTCTATCATATTCCACTGGCTATGTAGACTAGCCCTTACTCATAGTGAGAGAAGGCTAAAACAACATAAATACTAGAAGTGAGACATTATGCAGGACCATCTACTTTGATGTAACCTTTCTGATTTTCATCCACCAAGTCGAACTAGTTTACTACATTAGCTACCAGCTTGTTCTTCTTGCACTGCTTTTTATATTTTCTGGTGATGAGAACCATACTCAGGCATTGTACTTGTTATACAAGTATCCTGCTACTAAAGTAAATCCATTCAGAAGGAAGCCAGTCCCCAGACATCTAGCCTTTCTAGTGCAGAAAGTGCTACATGAGCTACTAGGGGAAATGGCCAACAATGGTCTGAGCAATCAGAGATCTAAGCTACTCAGAAGCAAATACCCTGGTAGGATGTACACATCAATGCAATAGTGGTACACAGCTTCAGTGAGTAATCAAATAGCTTTCTGATTGGCTAAGAGATCTGCTCAGTGTAAAGGAACCCATACCTGGAATTGGGAACCAGATCAGAATCCTATAGAGACAAAGATTATATTCTCAAGTGTCAAGCTCTCACTCGTCTTTGGCTAAAAGAAGGGCTACATACATCAAATTCTCCCTAAATTAATAATGCTTATCCCATTTAAACTATGCTGACTTCACTATCTGTTGAAGAATATGTTATTCTTTTTCACAATGTGGTGAGACCAGAGGAGATAAACTACCCCTCACACTTCAGCCAAGCTACAACTGAATCCACAGAGGAATGGGTAGACAAGCAAGAGAGCTGCTTCCATGCTGAACCTGATAATCAGCACCAGGGTGAAGGAGACAGACCCTGAGGATACTCAACACTTACTAAAGCAGAGATCCAGAGGTTCCTAATAGCTCATCACTGAAGTAGACTTAAAACTCACCCACCATGGCTCAGGGAATTTTGTGGAAGAGGGGTGGAAAGATTATAAGAGCCACAGGTTGAGACATCATGTCGAGAGGCATTCTCTCCCTCAAAAAACTAATTGACTGCTGCACCCACAACGCATAACCCACAACCCCATGGGGAACACCTGCATCCCCACTGAGGATTGTCCTCAGTGGAATGAGGGCAGGGACGAGGGAAAAGAGGGTACCAACACATGATGTAGCTATAAGAAATATGTTGATAATAATAGTAATAAACATTAAAAGAAAATCCAATTATCAAACAGAAAAATAAAATAAAGTAAATCCCCCAACTCCTTCTCCTCTTCCTCCTTTGTATATATATATATATATTTCTCTTATTTTTCCTTTCCTATTCAGAAGTTAGTATATTTGATCATAGACTTTATATTTTTCATTGTATATCCTGGAAATCCTTCTGTTTTATACAGGCTTCCATTCACTTTTATAGCTTCATACTTTATTGTGTGTACATACAGCAACTTACTAAACTGTGCATGGATATATAAGTTGCTTTCAGTATTCTGAAACTAAAAATAATGGACCAATGAATAACCTTATAAGTATGTATTTTCACATTGTTAAAGATGGAACTTCAGTGTAAATTCTTAGATTGTGACTGTTGATTAAGTGCTAAATAAAAGTAGCTCATTAGATTTTGCCATATTATCCTCCATTGAGAATATATAGTTCACATTCCTATCAGTAATGTATTTGAGAATTTTTTTTCCTGATACCCTAAACAATTTGTTGACATATAGTAATGTACCATAATGAAATTTCCAGCAGGCCATATTTCTTTTTTAAAAAATATTTTATTTGTTCATTTGAGAGACAGAGAGAGGCAGATAGAGTAGAGAGAGAACGGGCACACCAGGGCCTCCAGCCATTGCAAACAAACTCCAGATGCATGTGCCACCTTGTACATGTGGCTTACATGTGTACTGGGGAATTGAACCTTGGTCCTTAGGCTTTGCAGGCTAGTGCCTTAACTGCTAAGCAATCTCTCCAGCCCATGAGCTAGTAATATTTCTTTACAAACAATGATTTCTTTCCTTTTTAATCTTGGAATATCTTAGGTTCTCCTTTAGTTTTGAAAGATGGCTTTGCTGAATATAGAATTTTTGTTTGATAATCCTTTCCTTTAAGCACTTTAAATATGCCATCCCATATCTTCCTTTTCTTTAAGCATTTTGAGAGCTTGTTTGGAGGTTGTAGCAGGGGAGCACAGCTACTCGTATACCCTTGACCGAAGACCAGTCCTCCTCTATTCGGGGAAGGTCGTCCTCTTTGACCAAGTGCGCAGCTTTGGGGGGGATGCACATGGAGCAGTGAGGGAGGAAGGGGACACCTGCCTAGCCAGCCAGATCAGCCGAATCAACCCCGGCGATCAATGGGGTGACAGATGTCACAGCCAGATTGCCTTCACATCCTCTTTAAGCATTTTGAATATGCCATCCCATATCTTCTCACTTCCATGGTTTCTTTTGAAAAATCAAAATTTGAATTTAACAACAATATGATGACTGCTTTTAAGTTTATCTCTTTGTCTTACACACAGTTTTACTGTGATGTATCTAGGTGTAGATCTCCTTGAATTCATTTAACTTGGAGTCCATTTTGGCTGTTTGAATATTGTATTAGTTACCTTTCTCATTGCTGAAACAAACATACCTGACAAAAATCAGATTAAAGGAGAAAGGGTTTATTTTAACTTATAGCTCTAAGGGGTACATTCCATCAAGTCAGAGAAAGCATGGTGTCAGCATCAGGAAGCTGGTTGGTCACATATCTAGTCAAGAAGCAGAGAGCTAAGCCAAAGGTGATGGGGCACACCTTTAATCCAGCACTGGGAGGGAGGGGCTGAGGTAGGAGGATCTCTGTGAGTTCCAGGTCAGCCTGGGCTAGAGCGAGACCCTGCTCACCAAAGAAGAATGAGGAGGGAAAGAGGGAGAAGAACAAAAAAAAGAGAAGGAAGAAAAAACAGAGAGCAATGAGCAATAGTGTTCAGCTAGCTTTCTCCTTTTAAAAACTTGTAAATGTAGGGGTGTGTGGGAGGGTGTGGGGGGGTGTGGGGAGTGGACACGTGCATGAGCATGGACCGCAACTTGGATGTGGAAGTCAGAAGACAACTGTGTGGTATATGTAGTCCACCTTCTTTGAGACAGAGTCTCTTGCCACTGCAAACTAACTGCCGAACTGCAAACAAAACTCAGACTAAGACTAGCTGGCCTGTGAACTTGAGATTCTCCAAGCTCTGCCTCCCAGTATCACAGGCATATAGATCACAGATGCATATGTCACTTTGCATCTGGCTTTAGGTGGGTGCTGGGGAATTAAATCCAGGCCAGGAGGCTATTGCATGAAAGTACATATTAACTGCTGATCTGTCTCCCTAGCCCATAGCTTTCTACTTTTTATTCCGCCCAGATGGTGCCATGCACGGTTAAGGTGACAGGTTTTCGCACTTGAGTTAACCTAATCACGATAATACCTTTACAGGTCATGCCTAGAGGCTTATTTTCTAGATGATTCTAGAGACTGTCAAGTTGACAATCAATAAAAATCATCACAAATATGTAGATTGTCTTTAAATTAAAATTTGAGGAGCTTTCAACCACTATTTTTTCAAATATTATTTCTTCCTTTTCTTCTTATCCTATTCTCTGGATATATATAATTTTTTTTCTTGGTATCCTACAGGGCTCTAAGACTTTGTTCATTTCTGTTCAGTCTTCTTTTTTTTCATTCTGCGTCTCAAACTGGAAACAAACTCAATTATACTTCATTCTCATATGCATAATGGGACACAGTTGGTCTTCCATATTCATGGTTTTTGCATGTGTGTATTCAACCAACTGCAGACTGAAAATACTTTTTTAAATGTGCCCTGTACTGTATTATCTCAGCATTTTTTTCATGGCATTGTCTCTAAACGATACAGTACAAATTATTTGCATAGCATTTTCATTGTATTATATGTTACAAGTTATCTAGAGATGATTTCAAATATGCAAGAAGTTACACATAGGTTATATATAAATATCATGCCATGTCATTAAAGAGACTTGAACACCGTGAATTGTGGCAGCCATGGGTGGGGGGGTGCCCTACAGTCAAATCTTCATGAATACCAAAAGACAGCTACATATGGGTAATACATTACTCCATAGTTGTAGTATCAAAAAGAGGAGAGAAAGGAGTAAGAAAAAAATATTTAAAGAGGGCTGGAGATGGCTTAACACTTAAGGCCCTTGCCTGCAAAGCCAAAGGACCCATGTTCAACTCCCCAGTAAGGCAGGTGCACAAGGTGACATATGCATTCGGAGTTTGCTTGCAGCAGCTGGAGACCCTAGCATGTCCATTCTCTCTATCTGTATCTCTTCCTCTTTCTCAAATAAATAAATATAATCTTAAAAACACACAAAGAAATAATAGCAAATGGAGGTGGCTCAATGAGTAAGAGTGTTTCTGTGAAGAACTAGAAAGTAAGACCCTGTTGCTGAAGACTCCACATGCTTGGGCTACAGATCACTGAGAAATCAAACTGGAGCTGAGCTGGAAGTCTCCTCCCTGTTGACTAGCTGTCAGGATGCTGGAAAGACCTATGCAACATACAGCCTTTGAGGGAGAAAAGTCATCAATGGTATTAACCAGCAGTGGACCCCAAAAGATTTATAGCTGGACATCCAGGAAAAATGTACTAACTGGTGCAATGATGGCATGTCTGTTACAAGGGAAAACAACTGGCTTCTGATTGGATTTAAGGCCCACTTCATGGGAGAGAATTCTTGCCTAGTACTGTAAACCTAATGAAAAGCCTATGACTTGGGAGGTCATAAGCCCTAGAGGGCTACTACAACTGTTGTTTGGATAAGTAGATATATTATCCCACCAAACTGTCCTCTAAATACTAATGTTTATACACATGTATTAATGCTATTCTCACTTTTGGTTAGAGAAGCTTCTCTTTTCAGATGGGGATGGCCATTGGGATGACTTAAAACTCACCAAAGTGCTGAGAAGTCACAGTGCAGTGTTCAGCACTAAGAGAAACATCTCTATCACACCTCCTAGGCTCAGGGACCATTGCAGAAGAGGTTGTGGAAAGAATCTAAGGGCCAAAGGAGAGAGAAGAGTAGTTCCAGTACTGTTTTTGTAAGACAACATGGCCTGGATATTTGTGACCTCAGTGGTTGATACTACCTATACAAGGCCTGCAAAATACGAGGAAAATGATGACATCAAAAGAGAAGAGAGGAATGGAGATATGGCTCAGAAGTTAAGGCATTTGCCTGAAGAGCCTAATGACCTGGGTTTGATTCCCCAATACCCATGCAAGCCAGATGTACAAAATAGTGCATGCATCTGGAGTTCATTTGCAGTAGCTAGAAGCCCTGGTGCACTCATATTCATTCATTCATTGTCTGTCGCTGTCTCTCTCTCTCTCCTCTTGTAAATAAATTTTGAAAAAAATAGAAGAAAGACTACTTGGAAAGAAGAAGGGATTCAGTGAAGGGGAAATCAATTGAGGGTGAAAACAGGGTAGTGAAAAGAGATTATGACCATAGTATACTGTTTTTAGAAGAGGTCGATAAAATTTTTTAGGGCTGGAGAAATGTCTTAGCAGTTGAGATGCTTGCCTACAAAGCCAAAGGACCCAGGTTCAATTCCCCAGGACCCACATAAGCCAGATGTACAAGAAGGTGCATGTGTCTAGAGTTCATTTGCAGTGGCTGGAGGCCCTGGTATGCCCTATCTCTTTCTCTATCTCTATTTGCTTCTCTCTCTCAAATAAATAAATAAATAAATAAATAAATAATATTTTTTAAACTTTTTTTAATCTAGGTATGGCTGTGCATCTCTGTAACCCTAACACTAAGGGGAATGAAGGTAAGAAGATCACTGAGGCCTGCTGGTCAGCCAGTCCAATTAAAGAAATGGTGATCTCCAGGTTATGTAAGATATTCTATCTTGAGAAAATAGGACAAAAGGGCAGCCACCAGCCTGACTTTAGTCTTTGCAGATAGACTAGCTGCCATTCTCTGGAAGAGAAGTCTTACTGGAGAAAAGTTTGGAACCTTATACTCTCTTGCTTGGAGGAACCCAAACCCTCTGTGTATGAGTTCATTTAAACCATCGTCTACAGCCAGAGAAACTCTTTTTCATCTGAAATGTCTTTAATCGCTGCTTCATAGTCAGGCAATGCTTGCCTGAACTCATTGCTTTCATTCAATATCTTCCTACAAACACCAAGGAACAACCAGTATATATTACATTCCAGTACTTTCTAACACCTTCAGGTTGAGATCCATGTTCTGCCAGTGCATAATTTTATGCCCAAAGTTATAAATAGATATATTCCCCAAATTAATACCAATAATTTTCTGTAGCTGGGTGTGGTGGTGCATACCTCTTTCTCTCTCCAGTAAATCCTAGCACTCCAGAGATAGAGGTAGGAGGATTGCTGTGAGTTTGAGGCCAGCCTGGGATTACAGAGTGAGTTTCAGATCAACCTGGATTAGAGTGAGACGCTACCTCAAGAGGAATAATAATAATAATAATTTTCTGAAGTTTTTTTCCAGATCACCTGAAGATAACCAGCTTCCTAGCATGCAGTTTTTTCCTTTCTGTACATTTCCAGACCACTCAGAAAACACTAAATAATTGAAGATTGTTTCTACAGAATTATCTTTTTCTAATGCTAACTATTCTATCCATTAGCTTTAGCCCCTAGCAGAAACTATACTAAATGTTTTAAGCATTGTTTTAAGCATTAAGAGATTTAATACAAGGAATTGGTGCTTACAAATTCCTAGGGGGAGGAGTGCTGAAAGAAGACCTTTTTTTATTTTTTATTTTTTTGTTTGTTTATTTATTTATTTGAGAGGGACAGAGAGAAGGAGGCAGAGAGAGAGAGAGAGAGAATGGGCGCGCCAGAGCTTCCAGCCTCTGTAAACGAACTCCAGATGCGTGCACCCCCTTGTGCATCTGGCTAACATGGGTCCTGGGGAATTGAGCCTTGAACCGGGGTCGTTAGGCTGCACAGGCAAGTGCTTAACCGCTAAGCCATCTCTCCAGCCCAACAAGAGCTTTTTGACTGAAGTGCCACCCTGGGAACAACTCCTGCTGAGAAGACCACAGCATCTGTAACTTAAGAAACTGATACAAGGAAGGAGGGTGTCATTCAGTAGTAAAGCACTTGCCTGGCATGCATGATGGTTTATGTTTTATTCCAGTACTGCAAGAAAGGAAGATGAGAATTATTTTTGATCTTTCCAACATCTCTAAATATACAGTTTGAGACAATTAATCCAAACAATCTATCATAACCCATTAACACAAATTATTTCAATACAAGTTTCCTTAGTTGACTAAGTTTAGTTCCATTTAACCATGCTGTGTTATTTTTAATATGCCATTAGATTTGATTAGATAACATTTAGAGCTTTAAAAATTTTTTAACAGGCTACTATATCAAGCTTATTCTTGCTCCATAAAAATTAGCTTTTCTGAGGTTGAGGCCTGGAAAGATAGCTCAGAAGTTAAAAGCAATTGCTTGTGCCAGGCATGGTGGTTCATGCCTTTAATCCTGGCACTTGGGAGGCAGGGATAGGAGGATTGTGGTGAGTTCGAGGCAAACCTGAGACTACATAGTAAATTTGAGGTCAGCCTGGGCTAGAGTTAGACCCAACCTTAACCCCCCCCCCCAGCAAAAGCACTTGCTTGAAAAGTCTAATGGCCTGAGTTAGATGCCCCAGTACCCAGGTAAAGTCAGATGCACAAAGTGGTGCATGCATCTGGAGTGTTTTTTTTTGCAGGGGCAGGAGGCCCTGGCATGCCCATCCATCCCTTCTCTCTCTCTCTCTCTCTCTCTCTCTCTCTCTCTCTCTCTCTCTCTTTCTGTCTGTCTTTCTCTTTTGAATAAAAGTTAGCTTAGAGGCTAACTTAGAGAGATGGCCTGTGCAAGCATGAGGGCCAGATTATCTGGAGATCTGTCAGTTCAACTCCCTAGAACCCATGTAAATAGCTGGATATGGCCATGCACAGTAACCCGAGTCCTGTGAGGAGCAGAGAGAGAGAAACTCCCAAAAGCTCCAGAATCAGTGAAGAAGCAGATGAGCAGTGGAGAAATGGAGAGGGGTACCTGATTTTCTCATCTGACCTCCAGGCACAGGGTGCCACATCTGCACACACACTTCTACTACACACATGTGCCTACACACACACACACACACAATTAGCTTTCTTTTTCTAATTTGTTTTCTTAAAGTCTGGAAATGTCTATTTTTCACTATCATTTGGAAAGTGGAAATGAAGGTGAAAGTAGATTTCTATTTTATTATCTGTACATTTTACTGTGTAAGTTTTCTAATAAGTGTACTATTATTTCCATTTTATAACTTGCTTTTCTCTGACTGACCTAAAACTCACTCTGTAGCCCCAGGCTGGTCCTGAGCTCACAGTGATCATCCTACCTCAGCCTCCCGAGTGCTGGGGTTAAACACATGCACCACCATATCCAGCACCATTTTAAAACTTTTCAGGAATTTATTTATCTAAGTTTTATCTAATAGATTCTCATCATTTCTATGTTTCAAATCTTCATTTTTATGTTTATTTTATGTTTATTTTCTGATTTTAATACTATGTTCCCCTTTTACCTTTTAAAATTAACTATGAACTTTTCTGTATGAACATATCAAGTGTTGGTCATAGTCCCATTGGGTTATAATACTCTTGTATCCCTTCTCCTCACCCTTCTTTCTTTTTCTCTCTTCTTTTACTGATTTCTCATCTTTTCACTAGTTCTACTGTAGTGTGATATTTTATTTGTTTTAATGTGCTAAAACGATAGAGAATTACCAGTCAGTAAAACCCAGTGTTAGGGCTGCAGAGATGGTTCAGCCAATAGTTAAGGCACTTGCCCGTAAAGCCTAAGGACCCAAGTTCAATTCCCCAGCACCTGCCTAAAACCAGATGAACAAAATGGTGCATGTGTCTGGAATTCATTTGCAGTGGCTAGAGGCCCTGGCATGCCAATTATCTCCTCTTCTCTCTGTGTGTGTGTCTCTTTCAAATAAATAAACAAAATAAAAATTTTCTAAAGTGTTCACAACTTGTGTCACTTTTTTTTTATTGTACCTGGGTTCACATATGATAACATAGAAGTGAAAAAATTCCATTGAAAAACTCTCTCCTATGTTGTCTCTTGTACCTAGCCCTCTCTGCCAAGAAAGAATTTTTACATTTTGTAGACACGTTCAATATAACTAAAGTCTTTTCTTAGTTTTTGAGTAATCTGTTAAGAATGGGCTTGAGATCTATCAATTCCTGTTTCCTGTGGCCTTTTCAAGAGAGCATTTAGTAGAGAAAGCCACTGACCAATCAGACTGTCAAGAAACAGCAGCCACCCTGATTATTCATATATTTAAAATGTTTTGTTCTGTTCTGTTTTGTTTTGTTTTAGACAAGGTCTTGCTATATAGCCTAGGCTAGCCTCAAATTTAAGATCTTCCTGGTTCACAGTCCCAAGGATTGGGTCAGGGCTATAAAGGCTCCCAAGGCATGTGCCAGGGCTATAAAAAATTTAATATATGGGCTACAGAGATGTCTTAGCGGTTAAGGTGCTTGCCTTCCAAATCAAAGGACCCAGGTTCGATTCCCCACGACCCACGTAAGCCAAATGCACAAGGGGCACATGCATCTGGAATTCGTTTGCAGTGACTACAGGCCCTGGCATGCCCATTCTCTCTCTGTCTCTTTTCTCTCTATTTCTCTATCTCTGCTTGCAAATAAACACATAAAAAATAAAAAAGGCCAGGCATGGTGGCACACGCCTTTAATTCAAGCACTTGGGAGGCAGAGGTAGGAGGATCGCCATGAGTTTGAGGCCAGCCTGAGACTACATATTGAATTCCAGGTCAGCCTGGGCAAGTGTGAAACCCTACCTCAAAAAACAATAAATAAATAAATAGAATTTAATATGTAGTTTTTTAACTATTTCTTTTAATTTACTTATTTGAGAGCCACAGACAAATAGGCAGATAGAGAGAGAGATAGAGAGATAGAGAGAAAGGGTGCGCCAGGGCCTCCAACCACTGCAAACGAACTCCAGACGCTTGTGCCCCCTTGTGCATCTGGCTAACACGGGTCCTGGGAAATCGAGCCTCAAACCAGGGTCCTTAGGCTTCATAGGCAAGTGCTTAATAGCTAAGCCATCTCTCCAGCCCAATATGTAGTTTTTTAAACTAGATAACTGAAAAGGTAAACAGAAAACTATAGGTATTCCAGAAGTACAAAGTACAAGAAACACTCTAGGGCTAAGAACATAGGGAAAAGATTAGAAATGCTAACTTTGGAAATTTAAGATTGCAACAGAGATGAAACAGATAACTCAGGAGGCAAGAGTCACTAGACTGCTGCTGAGTTCTGAGTTTAAAAGAACCTCATGCACTGGATCATGACCTCTGAAAACCAGTCAGAAGCCAGGCCTTTGGAATAGGAGACAATCTGTTTCTGCAAGTTTTGAAATAATTACATCATGGATTTAGTGACTGTAATGAGAAGAAATTTCAGTCATAGGCAAAGAGTAATGAGGGTGTAATTCATAAGAAATATAAGTATGTGGGGGACAACAGAAGTCCAAACAGAATAAATGGACAAGAGAAAGTTTCTTCCTGGGTCTTTTCAATGATTTACCTCAAATGTTTGTCAGATCCACTTTGAACCTCTCAGAAGTTTTCTCATAGTTCTTATGTTATTTTCTGAGAATCATCCTAAAATCTATCAGCTATCCAGGTAAGGTTTGCTAAATCCCAGTCATAGCCTCACACAAAGCATAGTATAGAAGGATTGTTTTGGAGTTCAGAGACAGTAACATAAATAAATGAGAGCGCCAGAAAGAACTACTAGCTCACTACATACAATATAATGAATTTGCTTGGCATGGTGGTGCATGCCTTTAATTCCAGGTAGGAGGATCACTGTGAGTTTGAGGCCAGCCTGAGACTACATAATGAGTTCCAGGTCTGCCTGGGATAGGCAAGACCCTACCTCAAAATAACAACAACAACAAAAACAGTATGAACTCAAAAGACCAGACTCCATAGAACAAATTACATCCTGTAAGATGAAAAGGTTTCAATTGCTTTGGCAATGTATCCTTGTAGTAGTGTCACATATGAATGACTTTGTAAATATGATTGGGATAAACAAAGAATTTTTCCACCTACCCTTTGGACTTTGCTGAGATAGCTAACCATCTAATATTTATGTTTCTGCTCCTCCTTTTCTATGCTTTCGTATTAAGATCAACCTCTCTAATTTCCTTCTTCTAGATTTATTGCTATATCTAATAGATAATGCCTACCTAGTTGAATAGCCTATATTGTATAGCACTGGCATTATTTGATGAGCAGAAACTTTAGGATCTTCAGAAGTGATTCCAGAACTGCTATGTATAAAGGGGTCAGAAACAGCAGCCTAGTCTTGAGAAGTGCTTCTTAAATTCTTTATAGTGAAATCAGTTTTTTTTCCTATTTGTCACATGCCAAAGTTCGTTTTTAAATAAAATTAAAATGCAATAGCTAAAAAGGTAAAAGGATTTTTTTTTAAAGTGTGTGGCTGGAGAGATGGCTTAGCAGTTAAGGCATATGCCTGTGAAGCCTAAGGACCCAGGTTCAATTCCCCAGGTCCCACATAAGCCAGATGCACATGATGGCACATGCATCTGGATTTTGTTTGCAGTGGCTAGAGGCCCTGGCATACCCATTCTGTTTCTCTCTTTCCCTCTCCCTGTCCCTAATAAATAAATAAAAACAGAAAATACTGAATAAGAAAACAATACTTAAAGATCAAGTTTTGTTTTTATTTGTATATATTAATTATACATAATAGGTTTAATTGCAACATGTTCTCTCTCTCGCGTGTGTGTGTGTGAGTGTGTGTGTGTGTGTGTGTGTGTGTTCATATGTGTGTGAACACATTGAGGTTGGAGGACAATTTTGGATGTCAGTCCTTGCTTACCACCTTGCTTGAGGAATGGTGTCTGTCTCCTTGTTCACCACTCTGCTTGCCAGGCTAATAGGTCCATAAACTTCAGGTGGATTGTCCTGACTCTGCCTCCATCCTCCTCACAGGGATGCTAAGATTACAGACCCTCTTCCACACTAACTATAGCATCCAGCTTTTTAATGTTTATTATTATTACTCTTAACAACATATTTTGTATGGAAGCATCCAGCTTTTATTTGGGTTCTGGAATCCAAACTCAGGTACTCACAGTTGTGCATCAAATGTTTTACTCAGTAATTTATCTTCGCAGCTCTTCATTACAACATTTTTATACACATATGGTGTACCAAATTGAGTTTTTATTACCTGTATTAAATTCAGCAGACATAAATTATGTGAATAATTTTAATTTCTTTTTCTAGATACTGGCTAGAATTTCCAGTTGTAGCAGACAGCTTCAGGTTCACTGAGATGAACTTCCAGACCAGACACAGTTATGGAGGAAGGGATATTTATTGAAGCTTACAGATCCAGGGGAAGTTCCATAAATCGCAGAAGAAGCTGGCCTGCCTTCACAGCACCAAGCAGAGAGAGAGAAGCACAAGCCAAAAAACCAAAAGCCACAGCACACTTTAGGAACTCTTGAATTGTCAATGGGTTATTGAAGAAATGAAGGAAGGAATAAAAAATTCATAGAAACTAATTAAAATGACAATACAACCTATCAGATTCTCTGGGATACAGCTGAGGAATTCCTAAGAGGATATTTTATAAGTGCCAATATTAAGAAACTAGAGCCAGGCGTGGTGGTGCACACCTTTAATCTTAGCACTTCAGAGGCAGAGGTAAGAGAATCACTGTGAGTTCGAGGCCAGCCTGAGACTATATAGTGAATTCCAGGTCAGCCTGGGCTAGAAGGAAACCCTACATCAAAAAAAAAAAAAAAAAAAAAAAAAAGGAAGGGCTGAAGACATGGCTTAGCAGTTAAGGCGCTTGCCTGGGAAGCCTAAGGACCCATGTTCGACTGTCTAGGTTCCATATAAGCCAGACACACAAAGGTGAGGCAAGTGTAAGGTTGCACATGCGCACTAGGTAGCACAAGCATCTGGAGTTTGATTGCAGTAGCTGAGGCCCTGGCATGCCAATTTCTCTCTCTCTTTCTTTCATAAAAAAATTACCAAAAATTTTTAAATAAATAAAATAAAAACAAAAAAAGAAGCTAGAGAGAGCTCAAATAAACAAGCTAATGATCCACCTCAAGACTTCAGAAAAAACAAAAACCCAATCCCAAACCCACTAGACAAGAAAATAAAGGTCAGGGCATAAATTAATGATATAGACACTAAAAGAACAATACACAGAATTAATCAAATGAAGAGTTGTTTCTTTGACAAAGTAAATAAGATTGATAAATTCTTAGCCACACTAGCAGAAAGAAGAAGAGAGAAGACCCACATTAACAAAATTAGATTTTAAAACAACAGACCCCAATGAAATCCAAAACACAGAGTGGGAAACCACACTGTGAGGCACTGTCTTCCTCACAGGAATTGACTGGTGCAACCATGACCCCATAGTGACTACTGATACCCCCACTAGGGGGGTGCTCAGGAGGATGGGAGTGGGGAGAGAAAACATAAAAGGATGACCTAATGGGAACAAAACAAATTTTCAATATATTCATATATTAAAGTTCCCAATATTACTTAAAATTTCAGTTTACAAATTAGAAATAGAATTCCTATATTATCCAGCTATACCACTCCTGTGCATATACCCTAGGGACTCCACAGTCTACTACAGAAACACTTGCTCATCCACGTTTATTGTCACTCTATACATCTAGGCTGAACTGAAATCAGCATAGATGCACAGAGACAGATGAATAGATAATGAAAATGTGGTACATATACACAGTGGAATTCTATTCAGCAGTATGGAAAAATGAAATTATGAAATTTTCAGAAAAATGAATAGGCCTGGAAAGAATTATATTAAGAAAAGTGACCCAAGCTCAGAAAGACCAAAACCGCATGTTCTCTGTATGTGGACCCTAACTTATAATATCTGTAACTATGTGTATATAAGGGAGGAAATGTGGGTAAAACCTATAAATATAGAATGGTAACAAAAATTACAAAGCAGGAAAAGGCATGAGGGAAGTACGAAAAAATGCATGTGACATGTAAACAAAAGGGAGTAGGATTTACAGGGAGTGGCTGAGAGGAGAAGGAATGAAATTTAAAACAAATAGTATTTGAAAATGCTAGAATGAATGATATCTAAATATTTATGTGCCGAATTAAAAATATAATAATAATAACAATTTTAAAAGCTTTAAGGGACTGTATTAAGACAACCTTCTGTATTTTATATGATGCACTTATATGTTAAAATGCATGGGCTTTGTTCTAATTTACAGTTTTGGTCCTTTTTTAAGATAAGAAGAATCTTTTCAAACCATAATTTAAAATTAATACTATCAGTGAATTATTGATGATATGCTTTGTATATGTCTGTACATTAAAATTTTAGTCTATTTTAGGTTATTTTCCCCCATATTTACTCTACATCAAGTTTAAATTCCAAAGTATTTCTCCCCAGTTTTAAGGTCTGTCTTTCATCACTTGCTTGTTGCTTGCCTCTAGTGCAGCAATACCCTTGCTTAACCAATTCATGCATCTGGTATTGCAACATAAAGGTCCCCAAACAGCACTTGAGAAACTATTATTTATGCTTAATGTGTTACAGGTGACTTCTTAGGGGAAATATTTATTTCTTATGTCATTAAAATAATTTCTATATTTTCAAATTGCATTTCTATTAAAAGTTTGTTGTTTTAAATAAAAAAGTTTATTGTTCCTTCAAATTTTAATTTTATGTATACATTGATAATTTTTCCCTTATGTTTATGAGAGCAAAATTGCTATTTAAATTCTAATAAAAGTAGATGAATATTTTAAAATTTAGTGAAAAGCCTTCCTCCTATTAAAAACATCCTGTGTTACTTAGATACATCTATGCCACAATTTATTACACGTACTAAGAATCATCTTGTTAAAAAAATTTTTATTAGATCACTATTGATGCCAATAGGAATGTAATAAATATGGTGCTCTCAAATAGATATTACACCAATATAAGCGGCTACTATATATTTTAATATGTGATTTGCTGTATTGATTTCTGAGAAATTGACTAGTAGTCAATGTAATCCTCTGATAATATTAGCTTCAGGTTCTAATTTTTTTTTTTTTTTAGTCCAACAAGTATTTATTGAATGCCTGTTATATGCTAAATATTCCAGGGACTCGGGGCACATCAGAGAATAGAACAAGGAACCCTGCCCTCGTGGAGCTTACAGTCTATCATTTATTGCCACTTCACCTGTGCACTGCTTCTGACCTTGGGCAAGTCACAATCTGTCTGCACCTGTCAGATGCCCAAAGGGGGAACAAGCAGGCCGGGCTCAGCATGGACACGGAGCCTGGTATACTGAGATGCTGAACAGGGCACGTGCCCAGTCACCACCCCAACAGCAGAGAGGGCTGCAAGTTGATTTTTAATAATTAAAGTACAAGGGGGATGGGGGAGAGGGCTGAGCTGCACTGGCTGGTGGGCTACACAAACTACTGCTGCTGCTGCTGCTGCTGCTGCTGCTGCTGCTGCTGCTGCTGCTGCTGCTGCTGTTTGGTGGCAGCCTTGTTGGCGAGGTCCTTGGCCTTCTCTGTAGCTGCCAGTGCTGTCTCCTTCGCTTTCTGCTTGGCCTCTGGCTGTCTCAACAAGTGTTTTAGAAGGGGTCTCACCTTGCAGCTTGGCCAAGATAAACCCTTCATTGTCTTGGTCACATTGCTTTTGAATCGGGCAAGACCAAATTCCTGGACAGCTCTGGAGACCCCAAATAAGACAGAGGAGACCCAGGCTTCCCGGCGGATTTCCGTCCAGCTGTTGTCAGAATTCACACAGTAAACACATCGTTCCTCCACCACCATCAGCCGGGCATGGTTGATGTTCCAGGTGAAGGTGGTCATGGTCTGATTCTGTGGGTCCACAATAGAGTCCTCCAGGGTGTACACCGAGTGAGCAACATTGGCAGGAAACAGTCGCTCCGCCCAGAGGGGCATCCTGTTGGTCTTGGTCAGGAGTCTCCGGGACAGAAGCTTCTGGTCAGGGGTCACCTCCCGGTGCACTGTGTCTTCAGTCAAGACATGTTTGCTGTAGGGATTCGGGTACCTCTGCCAGAAGGCAGCGAACACTTGGTCCCAGGAACTTCGGAGCATGCCCTGGCCCAGGAAATACTTCACCATCGTGTGGGCCTGGGCGGACGGGCTCAGCTCCCGCGCAGCGTCAGGGCTGCGGAGCCCGGGGAGGACCACGTGGCTAGGCGCAAGCCCGCCAGGCTCGCAGCTCAGTCACGGCCGCGCCCAGGCCGCTACCGCCGCAATGAGGGGACGGCAGGGCCGCGCGCCCTAATTTTTTGAAAATAAAAGATTTGCTATAAAATTCATGTGATAAGGGCTGGAGAGATGGCTTAGCTGCTAAGGCGTTTGCTTGTGAAGTTTAAGGGCCAATGTTCTACTCTCCAGAGCCCATGTTAGCCAGACGCACAAAGGTGATGCACAAAGGTGAGGCAAGTACAAGGTCGCACATGCCCACTAGGTGGTGCAAGTGTCTGGAGTTTAATTGCTGGGACTGATGCCCTGGCACACCAAGTCTCTATCTCTCCTCTCTCTCTGTCTCTCTCCCTCTCTCGCTCTTTCTGAAATAAAAATTAAAAAATTAATGTGATAGTCATGTCATTAAAACACTATTAACTTACCATTGCTAAGTTAATGTTTTATGTTTAAATTTAACTTTAAAAACCAATGCAGAGACAAAGCTTTTTTTCTAAGCCTTTGGAATTATACTGAAAATATTCATTGATCTAAAGGAAAAAAGTATGTTATATTGTTATAGTACTGTAGTCATTTTGTTACTATAACAAGATGAATGATAGGTACACCTGCACAATTGTCAATCAAACACCCATCATTTCAGTAAATGCCATTTAATCTTATGTAATCCTATTTGTAAATTGTGGTAAAATATGCTGATTAAATAAAAACAATTGTTTTCAAAATTTTAACCATGATGAATTAACTTTGAATGTGAGTAAAGGTAGCCATCCCTGTATTTAAAACTGTTTGTCATTGTGTTCTGGATTGATGACCATATAAACAATGCATGCTAGCCTACTCTGCCTGTATTTTTATTGCTCTTACAACTACTCCTAGAGACACTGCTTAGGTCTGTTGGTTGCTGGGCCTAGTTTGAGCACAATTACCAATTCACTATTTAAATCACTTAGCTCCTAAAATAGTTTCTGGGACTATGGAGAATTTTCTATATATATCAGAATGTTAGTGAAGGCCATACTGCCTCTTTCCTTTGAGATATAACACACATTTATCAAAATACAGTAACTTTCCAATTGCATGAAGTATGTAAACACCTCAGTAACTACAACATTTAGATAAAGAACATGTTCTACAGTCTGAGCTACCTCATGCTTCTCTCTGATCTACAACCATCCTTCATCCAGACAACCACTATTCTCATTTATATAATTATGGATTAGTTTTGCGTTGTCTACTACTTTTTTTAGATTTTTAAACTCTTTCTTTCCTATCCAACATAACATTCACAAGATCCATACATGTTAATGCATTTTACGACTAGTATTTATTCTTTGTTGCTGGGTAAGTCTTCTGTGTGGTGTTATAATTTGTTT
Source organism: Dipus sagitta (assembly GCA_036346955.1). NCBI lineage: Eukaryota > Metazoa > Chordata > Mammalia > Rodentia > Dipodidae > Dipus > Dipus sagitta. The sequence continues at coordinate 86,634,758 of CM070773.1, forward strand.
ATACATTCTACTACTGTTCAATGATATTTGCACTGTTTCCAGGGTTTTTTTTTTTTGATATTTTATTTTTATTTATTTCTGGAGAGAGGACAGAAAGACACACTAGCTACACTAGCTACTACTACTAAGCCCTCTCTCCAGTCCTGTCTCCAGGTTTTTTTTGTTTTGTTTTTTGTGGTTTTTTTTTTTTCACACACATATCTTTTATTGGGGCTTTTTCTTCAGGCAAAAGACAGTGTAACTGATTAGATATGATTGCAGTGCAGGCATGCCTCATTACCACATATGAATTCCTCAAACACAGAGTTGAGCCCATTCTTTTTTTTTTCTTCTGTTTTTGCTACAATAAAATAAAAGCTCTACAAGCATTCTTGCATATGTTGCTAGGTTGTTTGAATTCTTTGATAGGCATTTATATGTGTTCACTACTTGTGGATATGTTGTTTTGGAGTGATTAGCTTTTTAGATTTAGTAAATATTGCCCAAAAGTTTTCTAATGTATGGCTAGAATGATGACCTAGTGGTAAAGATGCTTGCTTGCAAACTCTATCAGCTTGGGTTTGATTCCCCAGTACCCAACATAAAGCCAAATGCAAAAAGTAGTTCATGGGCTGAAGAGATGGCTTAGCAGTTAAGGTGCTTGCCTGAGAAGCTAAGGACCCAGGTCGATTTTCTGGTACCCACGTAAATCAGATGTACAAGGTGGCACGTGCATCTGGAGTTCATTTGCAGTGGCTGGAGGCCCTGGTGGGGTCCATTCTCTTGCTCTATCTGCCTCTTTCTCTCTCTTTCTCTGTCCAATAAATAAAAAAATATATTTTTAAGTGGTTCATATATGTCTGGCATTCATTTGCAGAAATACCCCACATACACTTAAATAAATAAATACAATTTTTTTTAAAAAAAAAAGTTTTCTAATGTGGTTGAAAACCAGTTTATACTCACCAGGAATGCATAAAGATTTAGTTGATCCATGTGTTGATTTTCTGGTATCCTTGGTATTTTTACATTAGTAGCTATTCTCATAATGTGAATTAGTATTTCCTGGTAGTCTTAACTTGCTCTTCCCTGATGATAATGATGTTTAATTTATTGCCAATTAGAATATCTTCTTTTAGAAGGACATGTTTAATGATTTTTGTCAATGTTAAAATATTAAATAATGCTTTCCTTTTACTTATTTGTAGGATTTCTTTATAAACTTGGAATACATGCAAAGGTTAAATGCATAGAATATAAATATCTTCTCTTGACCAAAACCTTCCTTTTTACCTTCTTAATGCTATTTTTTATAAACTGATGATCTTAATGAAGTTCAATGTATTAGATTTTATTTTGTAGTTAGTGTGTCTTTCTGTCGTGCTTAAATCTTTGCTTACCACAAGATCATGAAGCTATATTTTCCTTCATAAACCTTATTATTTTTGTTTTACATTCAGTTCACAATTCAGCTAAATTATTCCTTTTTGTGTGTTTTAATCAATTTCCTAGCATACAAAATAATGGGTCTTCTAATGACTTGTTTACATACACACACACAAACACATCATTGTATGCTGCTTATATTCACCTTTTCCCCAATATACCCATTTCCTTCGCCAGTTCCACTGATCTCCATCCTCCCCACAAACAGTCCCCCTTGTGCTTCCATGTCATATACATATATTTAAATCTAGATTCTGCATATGAGAGAAAAGATGAAGTACTTTGTCTCCACCATTACCCTCTCATCTCCCCCTTGATATAGATTAGGAACAAGGTAACTTTTTTTGCAGGTAGTCAGAGACAGAGGCCCTAAAGAACTGACATGCCTACAAGATTAGAGATTACAGAAGACCATCTCAGGAACCCCTCTGTGTCTAGCTTCAGCATGAAAAAGCTAGACTGAGTCATAGCCCATCTCCTAAATGATGTTAGCATCGTAACTCTTGAGGAGGGCATGCTGTAGTCAGACATTAGGTTTAGAAGGTCACTGAAGGAAGGACCCCAACTTCTGTTTCCCTGGTAACATCAGAAAGGGAAAAGACAGGGCTGGAGAGATGGCTTAGCAGTTAAGTGCTTGCCTGTGAAGCCTAAGGACCCCAGTTCAAGGCTCGATTCCCCAGGACCCACGTGAGCCAGATGCACAAGGGGGGCATGCGTCTGGAGTTCATTTGCAGTGGCTGGAGGCCCTGGTGTGCCCATTGTCTCTCTCTCTATCTGCCTCTTTCTCTCGGTCACTGTCAAATAAATAAAAATAAAATAAAAAAGAAAGGGAAAACACAGTTCCTCCTAACCAGAGGAAACATGTCCATGGATCCTGGGAACCTGTCAGTCTTTCACCTGGTCAAGAGACCACCCATCACCAACACACATGCTAAAGAGGTGGGAGGAGTAGTTATTCCCTTAATGAGATAATGTACTTAAGCCTACAGAAGCTCCTCCCTCGGTGCAGTTGCTCCAGACTCACTGCTGGAGCCTGTCCACTTTTGAGTTCTAACTCAAAAAAAGCTTAACTTTTTCTTCTTTGTTCCCTCCCCCCTTTCTTTCTTCTGTTTGGATGCCACAAATCCTATGCATGCTTGTCCCAGCACTTTCGGGCTTTTATTCCAAGCTTCAAGCTCCTCATCTGGCAACCCCTTTTCTTTTTCTTTTTTTTTATGGAAAACATTCCCACTCTTGGAAGTCCTTTTCTATATTTTCTGTAATGTAGTTTACTTTTGCCTAACTCACCTCCTTGTCTGTATTCCTTAATTCCTCTTCAGTTTGCCACATGAGCTTAGTCACTCAAGAATGGTCCATCTATGCCAAGAGGCCCCATCCTTCTTGAAATCCCACAACACTCTGACCCCTCTCTTTAGACCTCTGCCTCTCATGTTGTCTCCTTCTACTTCCATGTCATACTCATGAACATGTATGTATATATGTATAAATATAGATTCCACATATAAGAGAAAGCATATATTTGTTTTTCTGAGTCTGGTTTATTTTGCTTAACATGATGATTTCCATTCTCCTATAAGTGACAACTTCATTATTATTTAGAGCTGAATAAAACTTCATTATTGATGTACATATATCATATTTTCTTCATCCATCTTTATTTCAGTTATTCTTATGGATATCATATATTGGAGATTAAATTTCATTGTTTCTCTCACAGATATCCAGTTAATCTAGCACCATTTTTAATCCTCTCCTATTTAATTTCAATTACAACTACATTGTAAATGAGGTGACTGTATGAGTGGATCTATTTCTGAATTATCTAATTTTATATAATTATTGGTCTGTATATATATTATGCCAATACCACAATATATTAATTGCTGTACCTTTATGGAAAGTCTTACAGTCTTATTTTTCAAGATTATGTTGGCTATCCTAGGTCTTCTGGATTTCTACAAAAATTTTAGAATCAACTTGTCAATCTCCAGACTCCAAAATCTTTTAGTATTTTGATTGAGGTTCCTAATAGCATATAAATAAAGTAGAAGGGAGTTGACATTTAATAATAATTGGTTTTTCTCTCCATGAGCTTTTTTTATTTTCTGCAGAAATGTGTTCGTTAAGTCTTTTCAGTGTGCCAACAGCAGCTTTTCTGTGTGGATCATGCTGACAAATAGATGCTGAGATTTAGCAAGCTTGTAATTTAACAAGTTCCATGCATTTTTACTGCATGGTATAGTACATAGTCATCTGTTGAAACAGAGTTGTTATAGGTCATTTAAAAAGCCATAGGTATTGCAAGTTCTGTATAAGCTGGTGCACAGCAAGTTAACTCCTTTGTTTTGCTTTATAAGCCTCAACTTTACTGCAGAATAAAAAATGAAGGCCAAAGAAAGCATAATTGGTCACTTGTGTGAAACAGTATTGTTTCTACAATTTGAAGCATTCTGAATGGGTAAGTTCAGACCGAAACTAAGTATAAAACTAGGCTACATGGAGATTGTTGTTTTGTTGTTGTTTCTTTTTCGGGCAGCATCTCACTCTAGCACAGACTGACCTGGAAATCACTATGTAGTCCAGGCTGGCCTTGAACTATAGCAATCTTCTTACCTTAGCCTCTTGAGTGCTGGTATCATCGGTGTGAGCTAATATATCTGGCTTAAAATTACACAAAATATTATTAACTTTTAGTATTAGTAGTTTATGTTGCACTGTATTACTAATTGTTATTAAAAACCCAGAGATGGCTTGGCAGTTAAGGCGCTTGCCTGCAAAGCTAAAGAACCCAGTTTCTATTCCCTAGGCCCCACATAAGCCAGATGCCAAAGTGGCTCATGTGTCTTGAGTTCATTTTCAGTGGATACAGGCCCTGTTGTGCCCATTCTCTTTCCCTCCCTCTCTCTCTCTCTCTCATTCTGTCTCTCTCCCTCTCTTAAATAAGTAAATTAATAAAAATAAAGATGCACTTGACGGATGCTTTCCTGCAAAGCCAAAGGACCCAGGCTCAATTCCTCAGTACCCACATAAGCCAGATGCATAAGGTGGCACATATGTCTGGAATTCATTTGTGGTGGCTTTCTCTCTCTCTCTGCCTCTTTCTGTCAAATAAATTAATTAATTAAAATAAAATATTTTTTTAAATGTTTCTGGACACTTTAAAAAAATAAAATAAAGAAAAAAATAAAAGCCCAGCTCATACCCATGTGGAGACTGCCCACACATTGAGTAGGCATCTGTGGTGGTTTGATTCAGGTGTCCCCCATAAACTTAGGTGTTCCAAATGCTAGGTTCCCAGCTGATGGAGATTTGGGAATTAACGCCTCCTGGAGGGAGTGTATTGTTGGGGGCGGGCTTATGAGTGTTATAGCCAGTTTCCCCATGCCATTGTTTGGCACACTCTCCTGTTGCTATTGTCCACCTTATGTGGGCCAGGGTGATGTCCACCTTCTGCTCATGCCATTGTAAATAAACCTCTCTTTCCCAGAAGCTGCTCTTGGTTGGGTGATTTGTACCAGCAATGCGAACCTGACTGCAACAGCATCTCAGCTTCCAAGAGAGGGCTTCCCCAGCCCCCATGCTCATTCATTCACATGGGGTAATTCCCGATCCCCCAGCAAGCACATGCCTGAATCTGGAATCAGGCCCATTTGACAGCTGGTCCCACTCCCTGTCCCACCCACTTGCCACCTACCCCTGCCCTGAATAAGTACTACTTAACTAAATCCTCCCTGCATTGGTCTCACTAGTGTCACTCCCCAGTGTGTCTGATCCAGACACCTGTGGAGACTTCCCAAGCCCCAGTAGGCTGCTCAGATTCCAGTGTGCCCAGCCCAGACCCTCACTCCAGCTGGGATTCCTGCATTCTGAACAAAACAAATTGATTATATCTAGATGGGCACACCCAACCCCAAACAAATAACACAAGAAAGGAAGGCAAGATATCCCTACCAAGCATGTCATGTCCCATAGTAGAAACCTTCACTAAAAACTACTTAGAGGAAACTCCAGACATAAAATTCAAAAATTCAGGGCTGGAGAGATGGCTCAACAGTTAAAGGTGTTTGCTTGCAAAGCCTAATGGCCCAGGGTTCAAGTCTAGAGTACTCATATAAAGCAAGATACACAAAATGGTACATGCATCTAGAGTTTGTTTGCAGTGGCAAGAGGCCCTGGTGTGCCCATCCCCCCTTTCTTGTTCTGCTTATAAATAAATTATTAAATAGTTAAAAAATAATTCCAAAATGCAATTATGATAAACATATTCAACAAACTTAATGAGGTCATGAACAAATGGCTGGATGAAGTGGAAGAGAATCAACAAAAAGAACTCAATGCACAGCAGAATAAATTCAATGAATTCAAACAGGACATGATCAAACCTGAATGAATTACAAGAGTGCACAGACAATCAAATAAATGCAATGACAAAGTGAAACCAAGAGATGAAAATGTAATCAATAAAGAGATAGAGACACTGAAGAAAAACCAAATGGAAATCAAGAATAAGGTCATCCAAGGTGGGCGTGGTAGTGCCCGCCTTTAACACCAGCGTTCAGAGGCAGAGGTAGGAGGATGGCTGTGAGTTTGAGGCCAGCCTGAGACTACATAGTGAATTCCAAGTCAACTTGAGCTAGAGTGAGACCCTACTTCAAAAAAAAAAAAAAAAGAATAAGATCATCAATTAATAGGCTTCTAAGAAAGACTCACCAACAGAATAGATCATGAAGAGGACAGACTACTAGGGTTTGAGGACAAGACAGAGTACATAGATCCATAGTACATAGAGGCCAAAAATCAATGGCAAGTTCCAAAAAAATACAAACAGAACAAGAGAATTGTGAGAAACCTTAAGAAGACTGAACATTTGAATCATGGGCATACAAGAAGGGGAAGAAGTGCAGGTAAAAGAGCATAGGGATTATTGACAATAAAATTATAGAAGAAATTTTCCTGAATCTTACAAAAGATAGGCCCATCCAAGTACAAGAGGCATACAGAACACCAAATGGATCAAACAAGAATTTCATTATGTCACATTCTACTTAAAACACTAAGCCCCAAAAACAAAGTGAGTACTAAAAGCTGCAAAAGAAAAACAGCTCATTACTTACAAAACTAAGCCCATCAGAATAATGTCTGCCAAGGCCCAGGAATCAGTACACAGAAAGTGGCTGATTAAATATGAGTGCAGCTCTCAGGGCCAGGCTGAAAAACTCCTCCAGGGAGATAGCAGCAGACACTAAGGAGACTCAAAACTCATCAAAAGAGAAAATTAGAGGCCACTGAGAACTCAACCCTAAAGGAGACATAGCATGCCCTCCAAGGCTCAAGGAAGCATTGCAGAAAAGGGAATAGGAAGACTCTAAGAGCCACAGAGTACAAAGGTGTGCTCTGAAGCATTGTCCCTCCCATAGAGACTGACTGGTGCATTTATGATCCCACCGCACAGTGATTACTGATAATCTCCTCAGTGGAATGGGAATGGGGGAGGGAAATACAGGGGTATAATCCAATGTGAATATGACCAATTTGCAATATGTTCATATATTTAAATAGTATATAATTATAAAATATAAAAATAATATATATGTAATATATATAATAAATATATAAAATATCTTAACTATTAGAAGCAAAAAAATACAAGAAGAAAATAATGTGTACTTTGTTAAAAGTTCCAACTAGGCAGTGCCAAATGACATCTGTTTCTTTGCTCCCCTTGTCATCCTAAGACTTAAGGCATTTGGCTTCCTTTTCTCCACAGTCTTTACAGTCAAAGAGGAATATATCAGTATTTCACAACTCATCATGGCACTTAAATTGTCAGACTCTTCACAATAACTGGGAACATAAAATACAGTAACTAAATGTTTATTTTCAAAACACTTCATACCCATCTTCAGCCACCTAATGGCTTCCATGAATGTCAGATTCTCATCATACTTTTGGAGAAATCATGCAGCCACTTGGACATTCTCCTGTCATTTTCTGCCCAACCTAAGACTTGTTTTTCACAAAATATCACAAGGAAGACATTGATGTGGTACCTCATTTGGTTTCATAATTCACCCAGTTTGCTTCATATGTTGAAGATCTGGTGAGAAACCTGTATGACAGTAGAATATCATCTCATCCATTATGATTACTGACAGTTAAAACACCCTGTGAACATTTTCCTTAATTTCATGCTGTGTTATCTTTTATATTCATCATAAAATCCGTAGATTCTCTTGATGATGGTACACTCATGGTTCCCTGTGAGAAAAGCAAATTTGAACTTTTTTAGACTAGTAAGAGGCAGAGAGATTCTTGAGATTGTTTCTCCTGTCTTGAGATTGTTTCTCCTGTCCCCATAGCCTCAGAGAGAAACATATAGTTGATGTGTGGCACGAAGCCAACCCTAGTCAAACAGTCACAGCAAATCTTCACATTACCCATGGATAATTTTGAGTGATATGTCAAGTTTAAGTAGAATACATTACTGAGGAAAATCTCCTAAGACCTTAAGCACAGTCCTCGGATTTCATTCTCCCATGGCAAGACATTCTTGCCTTGCTTGGCTCCACTGACTCCCAGCAACTATTGCATGATACTGTCAAACCCTGGAGAGTGGCACCTCTCCAGGCAGCTGCTGGGACCCACAACATCTTCTCTAGGCCACAGCACAGGGGTGGTGGAGGCAGTGGCAGCAGCTCGTCTGTAGTGGGTCCATGGGTGCCAACAGCCCAGCTCTCTGCTTCCTTCCTTCCTTACCACTGGAACCATGGTCTCTCCATGAACACTTCAATGAAGATCTTTAATTTCTCTCAGCAATGTTTTTCATGTTTGCTGAAAGTTTTATCATGAATGAGTGCTGAACTTTATTAAATGCTTTTGCTGCTGCTATTGAAATGATCACATCCATTTTCTTCTTATTCTGTGTCACAGTCAGCTTCAGGTCTCTGGGATGAACCTCCAGACTAGACATAGCTTATGAGAGGAATGACACTGATTGAATCTTACACATTCAGGGGAAGTTCCGTAATGGCAGGAGAAGTTGGCCCCCTTTTACAGAGCCAAACTGAGAGAAAAGCCACCACCACCACAAACAAGCACACTCCAGGAACCCCAGGCTGAACTCTAGCACTTTGCACATCTTTAGACTAGAATTCCAACTCCCTCAAGCACACCTTAGGGTTGGACTCTAGGATCCATCCACAATGACATCTCCTCCAGCCAGGTGGCTGGAGATCTAAATTACAAACTTTAATAAACTCCTGAATTAATTGTAAGACATCCATTCAAACCAGTGCACTCTGTCAATATAATGAATGATGATTTTTTTCCAAATGTGAAATCAACTTGGCTTCTTGGAATAAATCTAACTTAATAATTATGTGTTATGATTTTTCACCTGTCACAGAGTTTTATTTGTCTTAGTTTTGTGGTTTATGGGAGATAATGTCCAGTAACTTTCTTTTCTTTTTTATTTATTTATTTTTTATAAAAGGTAATTTAAAACAAATTTCTGTATAGCCAGGCATGGTGGCACACGCCTTTAATCCCAGCACTCAGGAGGCAGAGGTAGGAGGATTGCCGTGAGTTCGAGGCCACCCTGAGGCTACATAGTGAATTCCAGGTCAGCCTGGGCTAGAGTGAGACCCTACCTTGACAAATGAAAAAAAAAAAATTGTGTGTATGCACATGTGTTTTGATTACATATACATATATATGTGTGAGTATGAGTAAACATGTGGAAGTCAGAGGACAACTTTTGGGCCCAGCCTCACTATTCTACCTCATTTGAGATGCAATTCCTGCGGATCTCAATTTGAGAGTTTCTAGGAAATTTTCCTATCTCTGTTGGAATCACAGAGGCCAGCCACAGCTTCCAGATTTTTATGTGGGGCTTGAAGACCAAACTCAGGAACTCAGGGTTGAGTGGTAAGCACTTTATCCACTGAGCCATCTTTCAGACACAACTTTCCTTTCTTATATTGTCTTTGAAAAATGTTAGAATTACATAACTGTAATTTGTTAGCCACCAAAAATGAGTTGGGCCAGATCTAGTGGTGCACATCTTTAACCTCAGCACTTGGAAGACAGAGCTAGGGATCGCTGTGAGCTTAAGGCCAGCCTGAGACTGCATAGTGAATTCTAGGTCAGCCTGGGCTAGAGTTAGACCTTACCTCAAAAAAAAATTAAAAAAATTAGTTTGGTAGGTGCCATTTCTTTCCTTAAGTATTTGAAATAATCTCCAATAAACCGTTATGAGTCTAAAATTTTGTGGAAATGGCTTTAATTGTGAATGTAGTTCCTGTCACATGATAAGATCATTCTGATTTTTGTCTTTCCTTTTTTTCTTTTTAAAACTATGCTGTTGGGTACATACCAATTCAAAGTTATTGTGTATTCCTTTTTTAAAATTTTTTATGTGCAAGCAGAGAGAGAGAGAGAATGGGCACACTAGTACCTGTAGCCACGGCAAACAAATTTCAGACACATGTACCCCCTTATGCATCTGGCTTACGTGGGTACTAGGGAATCAAACCTGGGTCCTTTGGCTTCACAAGCAAGCACCTTAACCTCTAAGCCATTTCTCCAGCCTGTGCATTCATTTTGAATTTATATGTTAGTAATTATAAAATGACTCTACTAGTAGTATTATTTCTTGTCTTAAAGTTTGCTTTTCCCCATATTGGCACAGCCATAATCATTTTCTTTGGGTTAAGGTTTATTTTCAACTTTCTCTTTTCATGTCTTTACAACATATGTCCTAAAAAAATAGCATATAATTAGATCTTGTTTTTCAGTCACTTGGATAATATTTATCTAAGTACTGACACATTTGGAGTTAAATCTAATATGTAGCTGACTTTTCCACTGATCTCTCTAATCTTTATTTCTTCTGACTTCCTCTTTCTTCTTCTTGACTAGCTGATAATTTTGAGTTGTACATATCTTGGTATTATTCTCTTAAGGATCACACTGTAGACAAGTTTCTCAACCTTAGCATTACTGACATTTTGGAGAAGATATTATTTGTTGTGAGACACTGCCCTTTGTATTGTAAGACTCTTAGCAGCAACCTTGGCCTCTACCCAGTAGGGGTGTCCTCCTCCCATCCCTGTTGTAAAAACTATCTCTAAACATTACTCAATGTCCCCTGAAGTGGCCAAAACAACACTGCTTGGGAACCACTGCTCCAAAGCAGTACTGTCCAATAGATACATTAAGCAATCCATATGTATGATGCTACTTCTTATAATGATCACATTTATAAAAAGCATGAAAGTGCTCTGGAGACACAGCTCAGTGGTTAAAGGCACTTGCTTGCAAAGCATGCAGGCATAAGTTTGACTCCCCAGTACTCACATAAAGCCAATAGCACATGTATCTGGAAATTATTTGCAGTGGTAAGAGGTCCTACAATGCCCTTTCTCTTCCTCTCCCCCACCTCTCCTTTCTCTCCTCACAAATAAATCAATAAACAATATTTAAAAATTAAAATAAAAGGCTTCCGGTTAAGATGGCGGCGTAGGAACCATGCCGAAACAGCCTAGGGGGAAAAAGCCAAAAAAAAAAAAAACTCAGCAAAATACACACTTTTATTAAAAAGTGAGGTGTATAGGAAATTGAAACGGCAATGGAGAAGTAGGAGAGATCCAAAGCATCCAGAGCCCACAAAGAATGGCAGAAGCAGCTCCGGCAGGTCTGCGGACTGTGGCGGCAGTGGCAGTGTACCAGAAAGCCACCAGGCTGGGCTTGAGCCACAGGAAAAGCCAGGTGAGGGGAGTTTCCACTAACACCGGAGCTCTCCACAAACTCAAGAAACGTGAAAGGAGAACGGCAGTGAAAAACGGAGAGCAAATCACAAGGTAGAAGAACACGTGGAACAGTGAGAGGACTAGAGCAGCATCGGCAGCCTCCCCTCCCCCACCGCCAGTGCCCAGCTCCAGCAAACAGAGCAGCGGTCCAGGGACCTGGCCATGCCAACTTGAACCAACAGCAGGACCCAAGCAGGAGCAGAGGTAACAGGGATTACACCAGGCAAGGGTCTCACCTAGTCACAAAATGACATGGAACCCTCAACAGATCAGAAACCTTAACCTCCTTGTTGTCAGGATTAAGGGTGTGGGTGGGACACCACACACCCTAAGGGACAGTTAGAGGATATAGTTGTCATAATACCTACTCATGGATAAATACTCTTGAGCTGTTTTTCATTGAAAGTGTACATTGTTTAGCAAACGCAACACCTAGGGTCACTTTTGTAGATACTCTGAGAGTCTTGAGAGCCACACCTAATGCCTTAAGCTCCTACCCTGAAGTTATGTAACATCAGATTGATTGATACATCCAGTTAATTAGAAAATGCAAGCATTAAATAATTAATAATTAATTATTTAATTAATAACTAATAATTAGATTGATAACACACAGTTAATTAGAAAATCCAAGCATTAAATAATCCAGGATGCAAAACTATGCACATTATAACACAAGAAACACCAAAAATCAAGACAATATAAATCCTACAAAAAGTATTAATGCATCAGAAATGACCTCCAGGGAGACCAAGTTAGAGTAAATGCCTGAGAAAGATTTCAAAAGAATGAATATAAATATGTTCAAAGAAGTCAAAGAAGAAATGAAAGAGGAAATCAAAGGAATCAAAGAAAACACAGGACACCAATTTAATGAAATAAAGAGGTCAATACTAGACATAAATAAGGAAATAGAAATAATAAGGAAAAACCAGTCAGAATTACTAGCAATGAAGAACACAGTTAATGAAAAAAAAACTCCGTAGAAAATCTCACCAGTAGAATGGATGAAGGAGAGGACAGAATATCTAAGCTAGAAGACCAAGTGTCAGATCTAATACAGTCCAACAAGGAGGAAGACAAACTAATAGAAAAGTATGAGTGGGAATTTCAAGATATTCGGGACACTATGAAAAGATCAAACATAAGAATTCAGGGCATAGTAGAAGGAGAAGAATTTCACTCCAAAGGCATAGTAGGCATCTTCAACAAAATCATAGAAGAAAACTTCCCCTAAATTGGGAAAGAGGTGCCAATGCAGATAGAGGAATCCTTTAGAACACCAGCCAGACAAAACCTGGAAAGAACCTCACCTCGCCACATTATTATCAAACTACCAAACACACAAACCAAAGAAAAAATATTGAAAGCAGTCAGAGAGAAAAATCAAGTTACCTACAAAGGCAAGCCTATCAGGATTACAGCAGATTACTCAACACAAACTTTAACACCCAGAAGGGCTTGGAGTGATGTATTCCAAGTCCTGAAAGATAACAACTGCCAACCAAGGTTTCTTTATCCTGCAAAGCTATCCATTCAAATAGGTGGAGAAATAAGGATATTCCATGACAAAAGCAGACTAAAGGAGTATTTGAAGACAAAAAATGCTCTACAGAAAATACTCGAAAGAATCCTCCATGCTGAAGAGAAAGAAAAACACACATATAAGGAACCAGGACCAAACAAACAATACTCAAATACTAGTTAACACAAGAGAGCAAAGGTAAAACCAGAAGAACTACAAAAAAATGGCAAAAATGAATACACACCTTTCAATAATATCTCTTAATATCAATAGCTTCAATGCCCCAACCAAAAGGCATAGGTTTGCAGACTGGGTTAAAAAGCAGGATCCCTCAATTTGTTGCCTCCAAGAGACCCACGTTCCTACAAAGGATGAACACTATCTTAGGGTGAAAGGTTGGAAAACAGTGTTTCAAGCAAATGGACCTAGAAAACAAGCAGGGGTTGCTATCCTAATATCTGAGAAGGTAGACTTCAGTCCAACATTAGTTAAGAAAGATAAGGAAGGTCACTTTATATTGATTAAAGGCACCCTCCAACAGGAGGACATTACAATCCCAAACATATATGCACCTAAGATAGGGGCCCCCAAATTCATCAAACAAACGCTATTAGAACTAAGGTCACAGATAACACCAAACACAGTGGTAGTGGGTGACTTCAACACCCCACTCTCATCAATTGACAGGTCATCCCAGGAAAAAATAAACAGAGAGGCATCTGGACTAAATGAGGTCACAGAAGGAATGGACCTAACAGATATATACAGGACATTTCATCCAAATGCTGCAGAATATACATTCTTTTCAGCAGCACATGGAACATTCTCTAAAATAAACCATATATTAGGACACAAAGCAAATCTTAACAAATACAGGAAAATTGAAATAATTCCTTGCATTCTATCTGACCACAATGGAATCAAACTACAAATCAATAGCAAGAAAGGCTATAGAGCATAAACAAAATCATTGGAAATTAAACAACACATTACTAAATGATGAATGGGTCAATGAAGAACTCAAGACGGAAATCAAAAAATTTATAGAGTCAAATGATAATGAGAACACAACATACCAAAATCTCTGGGACACAATGAAGGCAGTCCTAAGAGGTAAATTTATAGCATTAAGTGCCTATATTAACAAATTAGAAAGGCCACAAGTAAATAACCTAATGCTTCACCTTAAAGCCTTGGAAAAGGAAGAACAAGGCAAGCCAAAAATCAGCAGATGGGAAGAAATAATAAAGATTAGGGCAGAAATTAATGAAATAGAAACAAAAAAAAAAAAAAACAATCCAAAGAATCAATGAAACAAAGAGTTGGTTCTTTGAAAGGATAAACAAGATTGATAAACCCTTAGCAAATCTGACCAAAAGAAAGAAAGGAGACACACAAATTAATAAAATTAGAGATGAAAAAGGTAACATCACAACAGATGCCAGAGATATTCAAAAAATCATAGGGACATACTATATAAGCATATACTCCACAAAGTATGAAAATCTGAAAGAAATGGATGATTTCTTTGATTTATAGGACCTACCGAAGTTAAACCAGGATGAGATTACTCACTTAAATACACCTAAAGCAAGCATGGAGATCCAAGCAGTTATCAAAAATCTTCCAACTAAAAAAAGTCCAGGCCCAGATGGATTCACTGGTGAATTTTACCAGACATTCAGGGAAGAACTAACACCATTGTTTCTTAAGCTTTTCCATAAAATAGAAAAAAAAGGAATCCTACCAAATTCCTTCTATGAAGCCAGCATCACCCTGATACCAAAACCAGGCAAAGATAGAACAAAAAAAGAAAATTACACAACAATCTCTCTCATGAACATAGATACAAAAATTCTCAACAAAATATTGGCAAACAGAATACAAGAATATATCAGAAAGATCATTCACCCTGACCAAGTAGGCTTTATCCCAGAGATGCAGGGATGGTTCAACATACGCAAATCGATAAATGTAATACATTATATAAATGGACTGAAGGACAAAAAAAATATTATCATCTCATTATGTGCAGAGAAAGCATTTCACAAAATCCAATATCCCTTCATGATAAAAGTCCTACAGAGACTGGGAATAGAAGGAACATATCTCAATATAATAAAGGCTATTTATGACAAGCCTACAGCCAACATATTACTAAATGGGCAAAAACTGGAAGCTTTTCCACTAACATGAGGAACAAGACAAGGGTGTCCACTGTCCCCACTTTTATTTAATATAGTACTGGAAATCTTAGCCATAGCAATAAAGCAAGAGATGCACATAAAAGGGATACAAACTGGAAAGGAAGAAATCAAGTTCTCATTATTTGCAGATGACATGATTCTATATATAAAGGACCCTAAAGACTCTACCAGAAAACTGTTAGAGCTGATAAACACCTACAGCCATGTAGCAGGATACAAAATAAATACACAGAAATCAGTAGCATTCCTACATGCTAACAACAAACACACAGAGGATGAGATCAGAGAATCACTCCCATTCACAATTGCATCAAAGAAAATAAAGTACCTTGGAATAAACCTAACCAAGGAAGTAAAGGATCTATACAATGAAAACTATAAAACACTCAAGCGAGAAGTTGCAGAAGACACTAGGAAATGGAAAAACATCCCCTGTTCCTGGATTGGAAGAATCAATATTGTCAAAATGGCAATCTTACCAAAAGCAATCTACACATTTAATGCAATCCCCATCAAGATTCCAAAGGCATTCTTCATGGAAATAGAAAAAACAATCCAAAAATTCATTTGGAATCACAAAAAACCTCGAATATCTAAAATAATACTGAGCAACAACACTAAGGCAGGTGGTATCACCATACCTGATTTTAACCTATACTACAGAGCCATAGTAGCAAAAACAGCATGGTACTGGCACAAAAGCAGACTTGTAGATCAATGGAACAGAACAGAGGACCCAAATGTAACCCCATGTAGCTATAGCCACCTGATATTCGATAAAAATGCCAAAAATACTCATTGGAGAATAGACAGCCTCTTCAGGAAATGGTGTTGAGAAAACTGGATAGGTATCTGTAGAAGGATGAAAATAGATTCTCCTTTCTCTCCATGCACAAGAATTAAGTCCAAATGGACTAAAGACCTTAACATCAGACCTGAAACTCTGAAATTGCTAGAAGAAAAAGTAGGGGAAACCCGTCAACATATCTGTCTTGGCAAAGACTTTCTGAATACAAGCCCAATTGCTCAGGCAATAAAACCACAGATTAACCACTAGGACCTCATGAAATTACAAAGATTTTGTACTGCAAAGCACACTGTGAATAAAGCAAAGAGGCAACCTACAGAATGGGAAAAAATCTTCGCCAGCAATATATCTGATAGAGGATTAGTATCTAGGATATACAAAGAACTCAAAAAGTTAAATAATAAGAAATCAAACAAGCCAATTAAAAAATGGGCTATGGAGCTAAATAGAGAGTTCCCAAAAGAAGAAATACTGATGGTGTATAAGCATGTAAAAAAAGTTCTACATCCCTAGTCATCAGGGAAATGCAGATTAAAACTACATTGAGATTCCATCTCACTCCTATCAGATTGGCTACCATCATGAAAAAAAAAAATGATCATAAATGCTGGCGGGGACATGGAAAAAGAGAAACCCTTCATCCCAGAGATGCAGGGATGGTTCAACATACACGAATCTATAAATGTTATACCTTATATAAATGGGTTGAAGGACAAAAATCACATGATCATCTCATTAGATGCAGAGAAAGCATTCGACAAAATCCAACATCCCTTCATGATAAAAGTCCTACAGAGACTGGGAATAGAAGGAACATATCTCAATATAATAAAGGCTATTTATGATAAGCCTACAGCCAACGTAATACTAAATGGGGAAAAACTGGAAGCTTTTCCAATAAAATCAGGAACAAGACAAGGGTGTCCACTGTCCCCACTTTTATTTAATATAGTTCTGGAAGTCTTAGCCATAGCAATAAGGCAAGTGACATGCATAAAAAGGATACAAATTGGAAAGGAAGAGGTCAAGTTATCATTATTTGCAGATGACATGATTCTATATATGAAGGACCCCAAAGACTCTACTAGCAAACTGTTAGAGCTGATAAAAACATACAGTCATGTAGCAGGATACAAAATAAATACACAGAAATCAGTAGCCTTCATATATGCTAACAACAAACACACAGAGGATGAGATCAGAGAATCACTCCCATTCACAATTGCATCAAAAAAAATAAAGTACCTTGGAATAAACCTAACCAAGGAAGTAAAGGATCTATACAATGAAAACTATAAAACACTCAAGCGAGAAGTTGCAGAAGACACTAGGAAATGGAAAAACATCCCCTGTTCCTGGATTGGAAGAATCAATATTGTGAAAATGGCAATCTTACCAAAAGCAATCTACACATTTAATGCAATCCCCATCAAGATTCCAAAGTCATTCTTCATGGAAATAGAAAAAACAATCCAAAAATTCATTTGGAATCACAAAAAACCTCGAATATCTAAAATAATACTGAGCAACAACACTAAGGCGGGTGGTATCACCATACCTGATTTTAACCTATACTACAGAGCCATAGTAGCAAAAACAGCATGGTACTGGCACAAAAGCAGACTTGTAGATCAATGGAACAGAACAGAGGACCCAAATGTAACCCCATGTAGCTATAGCCACCTGATATTCGATAAAAATACCAAAAATACTCATTGGAGAAAAGACAGCTTCTTCAACAAATGGTGTTGGGAAAACTGGATATATATCTGTAGAAGGATGAAAATAGATTCTTCTCTCTCTCCACTCACAAGAATTAAGTCCAAATGGATTAAAGACCTTAACATCAGACCTGAAACTCTGAAACTGCTAGAGGAAAACGTAGAGGAAACCCTTCAACATATTGGTCTTGGCAAAGACTTTTTGAATACAACCCCAATTGCTCAGGCAATAAAACCACAGATTAACCACTGGGACCTCATGAAAATACAAAGATTTTGCACTGCAAAGGACACAGTGAAGAAAGCAAAGAGGCAACCTACAGAATGGGAAAAAATCTTCGCCAGCTATATATCTGATAGAGGATTAATACCTAGGATATACAAGAACTCAAGAAGTTAAATAATAAGGAATCAAACAAACCAATCAAAAAATGGGCAATGGAGCTAAATAGAGAATTCTCAAAGGAAGAAATACGAATGGCATATATGCATCTAAAAAAATGTTCTACATCCCTAGTCATCAGGGAAATGCAGATTAAAACTACATTGAGATTCCATCTCACTCCTGTCAGATTGGCTACCATCATGAAAACAAATGATCATAAATGCTGGCAAGGATGTGGAAAAAGGGGAACCCTTCTACACTGTTGGTGGGAACGCAATCTGGTCCAGCCATTGTGGAAATCAGTGTGGAGGTTACTAAAACAGCTAAAGATTGATCTACCATATGACCCAGCTATAGTACTCCTAGGCATATATCCTAAGGACTCATCTCATTTCCTTAGAAGTACGTGCTCAACCATGTTTATTGCTGCTCAATTCACAATAGCTGGGAAATGGAACCAGCCTAGATGTCCCTCAACTGATGAGTGGATAATGAAGATATGGCGCATTTATACAATGGAGTTTTACTCAGCGGTAAAGAAAAATGAAGTTATGAAATTTGCAGAAAAGTGGATGGATCTGGAAAGAATTATACTAAGTGAGATAACCCAGGCCCAGAAAGCCAAGTGCCACATATTCTCCCTCATATGTGGATCTTAGCTACAGATGATTGGGCTTCTGTGAGAGAAGGAAAAAACTCAGTAGCAGAGGCCAGTAAGTTAAAAAAGAAGATAGAAAGGGAAGAGAAAGAAAGGGAGGAGGGCTTTTATTACGTTGGTGTTGTATATATGTAAGTAGAAAGATTGAGATGGGGAGGGGATATGATGGAGAATGGAATTTCAAAGGGGAAAGGGGGGAGGGTAATACCATGGGATATTTTTTGTAATCATGGAAAATATTAATAAAAATTTAGAAAATTTTAAGAAAAAAGAGAAACCCTTCTACACTGTTGGTGGGAATGCAATCTGGGCAAGCCATTGTGGAAATAAGTGTGGAGGTTCCTAAGACAGCTAAAAATTGATCTACCATATGACCCAGCTATAGCACTCCTAGGCATATATCCTAAGGACCTATCTCAATTCCTTAGAAGTACGTGCTCAACCATGTTTATTGCTGCTCAATTCACAATAGCTGGAACCAGCCTAGATGTCCCTCAACTGATGAGTGGATAATGAAGATGTGGCACATTTATACAATGGAGTTCTACTCAGCGGTAAAGAAAAATGAAGTTATGAAATTTGCAGGAAAATGGATGGATCTGGAAAGGATTATACTAAGTGAGGTAACCAAGGCCCAGAAAGCCAAGCACCACATGTTCTCCCTCATATGTGGATCCTAGCTACAGATGATTGGGCTTCTGTGTGAGAAGGAAAAAACTCAGTAGCAGAGGCCAGTAAACTAAAAAAGAGATACAAAGGGAAGAGAAGGGAAGGGAGGAGGGTACTTAATTGGTTGGTATTGTATATATGTAAGTAGAAGAATAAATTAATGGGGGTGAAAAGGCCCAAAGTGAAGTCAGGGGAAGAGATTGAGTAAAGGAAAGGTGGAGGGAGGGCTAATCAAAATCTAAGAAGATGCAAATAAATCATATGGAATCCTCTGGTTTTGGACAATGGAACACTCAGGAGCCATAGATCATTGTTAGAAAGGTTTCAGTGCCAGGGACGAGATACCTCCAGTGAGTTGTTGGCCATGGAGGTCCCTGATGCCCCCAAAACATTATAGGCCATCACCAAGGTCCTTGGTTTCCCACCAGGAATAGATGGTAAGACCCTATTGCTGAAGACTCCACATACTTGGGCTGCAAGGCCACTGAGAAATCCTGCTGGAACTGAGCTAATAACCTCCTCCATCTAGACCAGCTGACAGAAAGCTGGAAGAAGCCATTCTACATGTAGTTCAATGGGAGAAAGAGATACCACCAGTGAAGATACTCAACAGTGGACACTGCAAGCCTTATAATTGGTCAGCCAGGCCAAATGAGCCAACAAGTGCAATAGTGGCACGTCTGTCATGGTGGAAACCAAATGCCCTCCAATTGGACTGAAGGCCTGCTCCATGGGGGAGAATACATCCCTGATACTGAAAATTTAAAACAGGGGTGGTCATGAGCCCTAGGGGTGTAACATCTGCTGATGTCTGGCTAAATGTATATACTATGCTTATCAAACTGCCCAGTAAGTACTTCTCTTAATATTTATACCCTTATATAAATGCTACTCTCACTTTGGGTAGAGAATCTTCTCTTTTCAGATGGCAGTGACTTTGTGATGACTCAGAAGGTATGATAGTGCTGGAAAGAAGTGACTAGAGTACTGAGTAAGATCTCGATCGCACCTTCAAAGCTCAGGGTCTAATGCGGAAGAGGTGGCGGAAAGAATGTAAGAGCCAAAGGAAGGGGAGCACTCCTTACAATGTGCTCTCTCCAGACATAAAGTGGCCTGGATATCCATGACCTCATAGTGCCTGACACTACCTACACAAGACCATCATAAGAGGAGGAAAAGATCATGACATCAAAATAAAAGAGAGACTGATTGAGAGGGGGAGGGGATATGATGGAGAATGGAATTTCAAAGAGGAAAGTGGGGGGAGGGGTATTACCGTGGGATATTTTTATAAACATGGAAAATGTTAATAAAAATTGAGGAAAAAATAAAAATAAAATGCAGGGGGAAAAAGAAAGAAAAAGAAAACTCACCATGCAAACAAAGCTCAAAAACAAATTAAAATTAAAAGGCACAAAATAAAATTAATTAAAATAAAGCTTTCATTTTACCAGATCTATCCAAACAATTATCATTGCAACATGTAATCAATACAAAATTGTTTTATTTTATATTCTTCTAAATATGACTCCCAAATCTGTTGTGTGCTTACTCACACAATATATCTCAATTTCAACTGGCCACAAGAAGTAATCAGGGGCTTATGTGTTTGAATACTTAATTCTCAGCTGGTGGTGCTGTCTTGGGTGGTCATGAAACCCTCAAGAAGTGGGGCCAGACTTCCAAGTAAGATGGCAGCATAGGAGCCATGACAAACCAGCCTAAGGAGGGATTTAAGTAAAACCTCAGCAAAATACACTCTTCTTCTGAATACTGAAGGAGTATAGTCTATTGTTAGGCACAGCAGAGAACCACGAGAGACCAAGATCCATCAGAAAGGAGGAAAACAGGCAGAATCCCACTGAAGTGCTCGCTGTCCCACCACCTGGCCCTGCCCACCAGGCTGCCAAGTGGTGGTGGCAGCAGCAACAGAGAGCAAACAAGTGGATTTTTCCAACCTCATCAGCCTCCTTACAAAGTTAAGAAATCTGAAAGAAAGACAGCTGAGATCAACTAAGGAGCTACTGAAAGGGATACAGGCGGGACTGCATGAGCAACTCCAGGCTTCCTGCACTCTCCCATCCCCCAACCATCAGGACAGAGAACCTCCTGCACTCAGCCCCCAGTGGCAGCACAACCAGCACAGCTGATCAGAACTCCAGCTCCACAGCACAACACTGAGGGATGGAGGTGGGCAATCAGCATTGGTGAGACTGGAAACCATCCAGAAGGTAACAAGGCTGATTGACAAACACACACACACACACACACAAAAGAAAAAAAAAAGAAAAAAAAAAACAGGTACATAGGTCTGCATTGGAAGACCTAATCTCTCTTTCCATGTCAGGGCAGATTATGGATTACATATTCTTGGCTTTGCCATTTTCAAATAAACTCTATTTGGGGGTTGGATATTGTTGCTTTTAATGCTTTCATATTTATAGGGCCTTTGTCTTTTGCTTCTGTTATTATTGGGGGCAGGGTCTGATCCAGATCCAGGCTAACCTGGAACCCAATTCAGAACAGAAATCTCTACCTCCCAGATGACAAAATTAAGGTGTAGAGCAAAACACACCCTTAGGGATTTTGGCTTTATAAGACTATCTGCTTGTTTCAATCCCCACAATTGCATACTCTGCACTGGTTTTTATTGACTATGTATATTGCTCAGTTGAAGTTTACAATTTTCCAGTAAATTGTTCAACATAGTCCAATAGAATACTTGCTTAGCAAGCAAACTCAATAGCTAGGATTACTTCTGTGGTTGGATTGGGTACAAGAGCTACACTCGGCACCTTAAACTCATATCTGGAAAGTATATAAAAGTTGATCACCACATCTAGGAACACAGCAGATAAGTAGAAAACCCAGGCATCAAATCAACTCAGGATGGAAAAGTCGCTACATTATAATACAAGGAACACAAAGAATCAAGACAATATAATCCCACCAAAACTTATAAATCCATCAGAAATGATCAACAATGATACTGTGTTAGATGAAATGCCTGACAAAGATTTTTAAAAAAATGATTTTATCTATACTCAAAGAAAACAAAGGAATTAAAGAAGAAAACAAGCACCTGAAAGAGAACACAGGAAACCAGCTTAGTGAAATAAGGAGGTCATTACAAGACATGAGTAAGAAAATAGAAATACTGAAGAAAACCAAGGCTGAAATTCTAGCTCTGAAAAACACAGTCAGTAAAATAAAAAAACTCTGTGGAAAGTCTCACCAGTAGAATGGATGAAGGAGAGAACAGAATATCTAAACTAGAAGAGCAGGTATCAGACCTAATATAGTCCAACAAAAAAAAGGCAAGCTAATAGGAAGGTGTGAATGGTAATTTCAAGATATCCATGACACTATGAAAAGATCAAACATAAAATTCGAGTATGTCAGAAGGAGAACAATTTCAATCCAGAGGCTTAGTAGGTGTTTACAACAAAATCATAGATGAAAATTTCCCCCAAATTGGGAAAGAAATGTGAATGCAGATAAAGAAGTTTTTAGAAAACCAAACATACAAAACCTGGAAAGAACCTCTCCTTGCCATGTTACAATTAAACAAGCAATCCAAAGAAAATATATTGAAAGCAGTTAAAGAGAAAACGCAAGTCACCTACAAAGGCAAGCCCATCAGAATAACAGCAGATTACTCAACACAAACTTTTAAAAGCCAGAATGGCTTAGAATGATGTATTCCAAGTTCTGAACGATAAAAGCTGTCAACCAAGATTACTTTATCCTCCAAAGCTATCTATCCAATCTGAAGCAGAAATAAGGATATTCCACAACAAAAACAGGCTAAAGGAATTTATGACAACCAAACTAGCTCTGCACAAAATACTTGGAGGAATCCTTCATGCTCAAGAGAAAGCAAAACACATACAGGAGGAAATAGGAAAAAAAA
The DNA here is from genome assembly GCA_036346955.1 of Dipus sagitta. Classification (NCBI taxonomy): domain Eukaryota; kingdom Metazoa; phylum Chordata; class Mammalia; order Rodentia; family Dipodidae; genus Dipus; species Dipus sagitta. The sequence goes on from CM070773.1 coordinate 86,657,878, forward strand.
AACATATTGTAATAACAGTTAAAACAAGTGAGTAAAGGGGAAACAGGAAGCACTACAAAATAAGAAGAATGGTCAGAATAAATGCATACTTTCAATTATAACTCTTAATATAAATGGCCTCAATGCCCCAACCAAAAGACACAGGCTTGCAGACTGAATTAAAAGGCAGATCCTGACATTTGTTGCCTCCAGGAAACTCATCTCTCAATAAAAGATAGACACTGCCTTAGGGTGAAAGGATGGAAAACGGTATTTCAAGCAAATGGGCCTAAGAAACAAGCAGGTGTTGCTACCCTAATGTCTAACAGGATAGACTTCAAACAACATTAGGGAGGAAAGATAAGAAAGGTCATTTTATACTGATTAAAGGAACACTCCAACAGGAGGACATTAAAATCCTAAACATATATGCACCTAACATGGGGGCTCCCAATTTCATCAAACAAACACTATTAGACTTCAGGTCACAGATAACACCAAGCACAATTGTAGTGGGTGACTTCAATACCCCACTCTCATCAATTGACAGGTCATCCCAGCAAAAAATCTGGATTAAATAATGTCCTAGAACAAATGGGCCTAATAGGTATCTAGAGAACATTCCATCCAAATGCTGCATAATACACATTTTTCTCAGAAGCACATGGAACATTCTCTAAAATAGACCACACACTAGGACACAAAGCAAATCTCAACAAATACAGGAAAATTGAAATGATCCCTTGCACTCTATCTGACCCCAACGGGATTAAACTGCAAGTCAGCAACAAGAAAAACTACAGAGCATATAGAAAATCATGGAGACTGAACAGTACACTATTGAATGATGAATAGGTCATTGAAGAAATCTAAAAGGAAATCAATAAATTCATAGAATCAAATGATGATGAAAGTACAACATAACCAAATTCTTTTTGGACACAATCAAAGCAGTCCTAAGAAGGAAATTTTTTAGCTCTAAGTGCCTATATTAAGAAATTAGAGAGCTCACGAGTTAATGTTTGATGCTTCACCTTAAGGCCTTGGAAAAGAAGAACAAGGCAAACCAAAAATCAGTAGATGGGAAGAAATGACAAAGATTAGGGCAGAAATTAATGAACTAGAAACCAAAAAAACAATCCAAAGAATCAATGAAACAAAGAGTTGGTTCTTTGAAAGGATAAACAAGATTGATAAACCCTTAGCAAATCTGACCAGAAGAGAGAAGAGACAAATTTAATAAAATTAGAGATGAAAAAGGCACCATTACAACAGATACCAAAGAAATTCAAAAATCATAAGGACATACTTTAAGAATATATATGCCCCTAAATTTGAAAATTGGAAGGAAATAGGTGATTTCCTTGATTCATATGACCTAACAAAATTAAATCAAGATGAGATAAACCATTTAAATACACATATAACAAATACGGAGATCCAAGCAGTTATAAGAAGTCACCCAACTAAAAACAGTCCAGGTCCAAATGGATTCATTGGTTATTTTTGCCAGTCCTTCATGGAAGAACTAACACCACTACTTCTCAAACATTTCCATAAAGTAGAAAAGAAAGGAATTCTACCGAACTCCTATGAAGCCAGCATCACCCTGATACCAAAACCAGACAAAGACAGAACAATCAAAGGAAATTACACTCCAGGCTGGAGAGATGGCTTAGCAGTTAAGCCCTTGCTTATGAAGCCCAAGGACCCTGGTTCGAGGCTCAATTCCCCAGTACCCACATAAGCCAGATGCACAAGGTGGAGCATGCATCTGGAGTTCCTTTGCAGTGGCTAGAGACCCTGATGCACCCATTTCCTCTCTCTCTTTGTCTCTTTCTCTGTCAGTCTGTTGCTTTCAAATAAATAAATAAAAATAAACAAAAAGAAAGAAAGAAAAAGAGGGCTAGAGGGATGGCTTAGCAGTTAAGGCATTTGCCTGCAAAGCCAAAGGACCCAGGTTCAATTCCCCAGGACCTACGTAAGCCAAATGCACAAGGGGATGCACACATCTGGAGTTTATTTGCAGTGGCTGGAGGCCCTAGAGCACCCATTCTCTCTCTTTTTCTCTCCCTCTTTCTCTGTCAAATAAATAAATAAACAAAAGATTTTTTAAAAAGAATAATTTGGGAAAAAGAGAAAATTGCAGACAAATTTCCCTCATGAACATAGATGCAAAAATTCTGAACAAAATATTGGCAAACAGAATACAAGAATACATCAAAAATATTATTCACCCCAACCAAGTTGGCTTTATCCCAGGAATGCAGGGATGGTTCTACATATGCAAATCGATAAATGTAATACATCATATAAATGGTCTGAAGGACAAAAATCAAGTGATCATATTAATAGATGCAGAAAAGGCATTCAACAAACTCCAACATCCCTTCATGGTAAAAGTATTACAGAAACTGGGAATAGAACGAACATATCTCAACATGATAAAAGCTATTTATGACAAACCTACAGCTAACATAATACTAAATGGGGGAAAACTTGGAGCTTTTCCACTAAATTCGGGAATCAGACAAAGGTGTCCACTGTCCCCACTTTTATTTAGTATAGTCCGGGAAGTCTTAGCTATAGCAATAAGGCAAGAGACACACATAAAAGGGATACAAATTGGAAAGGAAGAGATCAATTATCATTATTTGCAAATGATATGATTCTATACATAAAGGATCCTAAAGACTCTACCAGCAAACTGTTAGTGCTGATAAACACATTTAGCAACATAGCAGGATACAAAATAAACATACATAAATCAGTAGCTTTCCTGTATACTAATAACAAACATGTGGAGGATGAAATCAGGGAATTTCTCTCATTCACAATTGCCTCAAAAAAAAGTACCTTGGAATAAACTTAACAAAGGAAGTGAAGTATCTCTACAATGAGAAATTTAAATCACTCAAGACAGAAATTGCAGAAGACACTAGGAAATGGAAAGACATCCCATGTTCTTGGATTGGAACAATTAATATTGTGAAAATGCCAATCTTACCAAAAGCAACCTACATAGTTAATGCAATCCCCATTAAAATTCCAATGGCATTCTTCACAGGAATAGAAAAAAATCCTAAAATTCATTTGGCAGCACAAAAAACCTCAAATAGCCAAAACAATTTTGAGCAACAAAAATAAGGCTGGTGGTATCATCATACCCAATTATAAGCTATATTACAAAGCCACAAAGCATGGTATTGGCACAAAGACAGCCATGTAGATCAATGGAATAGAATAGAGCACCCAGATGTTAATCCAAGCAGCTACAGCCATCTGATTTTTGACCAAAAAAATGCCAAAAATATTCATTGGAGAAAAGACAGCCTCTTCAACAAGTGGTGCTGGGAAAACCGGATATGTATATGTAGAAGGATGAAAATTGTCCCTTGTGTTTCTCCATGCATATGAATCAAGTCCAAGTGGATCAGGGATCTTTTTTTTTTTAATTTTTTTGTTTTTATTTATTTATATTTGAGGGTGACAGACATAGAGAGAAAGAGGCAGATAGAGAGAGACAGAATGGGCGCGCCAGGGCCTCCGGCCACTGCAAACGAACTCCAGACGCGTCCGCCCCCTTGTGCATCTGGCTAACGTGGGTCCTGGAGAACCGAGCCTCGAACCAGGGTCCTTAGCCTTCATAGGCAAGCGCTGAATCGCTAAGCCATCTCTCCAGCCCAGGGTCAGGGATCTTAATATCAGACCTGAAACTCTGAAATTGCTAGAGGAAAAGGTAGGGGAAACCCTTCAACATATTGGCATAGGCAATGACTTTCTGAGTATAACCCCAATTGCTCAGGAAATAAAACCACTAATCAACTTACTGGGATCTCATGAAATTACAAACCTTTTGTACAGCAAAAGACACTGTGAATAGAGCAAGGCTAGGGAAAGAGATTGTGTAAAAGAAGGATGGGAGGGAGGGCCAATCAAAATTCAAGATATTCTGAATAAGACATACAAATACCTACTTTTTTGAATAATGGCATATCCAGAAGCCATTGGTTGTTACTAGAAAATTTTCAGTGCCAGGGATGGGATACAGTCCAGTAAGTTGCTGGCCAGGGAGGTCCCTGTTGCCTCCAAAATATCACAGGGTATTGCCAAGGCCCTTGGTTTCCCTTGATAAAGAGATAGTAAGATCCTGTTGCTGAAGACTTCACATACCTGAGTGGCAAAGTCACTGAGAAATCAAGCTGGTGCTGAGCACATAACCTTCTCCCTGTAGACCAGCCAAGTGAAAGCTGGAAAAAGCTGCACTGTATGCAGCCCTATGGGAGAAAGAAGTCAATAGTGAAAACAGTGGACACTGGAAGCCTCAAGTTTGGTCAGAAAGGCCACATGACTGATCGAGTGCAGTAGTGGCATGTGTACTCTGGGAAAACCAACTGCTCTCTAATTGGATTGAAGGCCCGCTCTGTGAGAGGGAATACATGCCTCATACTGAAAACCTAACCAAAAGTCAATGGCAGGAAAGGTCATAAGCCTTAGGGGTATAAAGCCTGCTCTTGTCTGGATAAATGTATATATTGTTCTCACCAAACTGCCCTGAAAGCACTACACTTAATATTCATATTCATTTATTAATGCTACTCACACTTCTTGTTAGAGAAGCTTCTCTTTTCAGATGGTGGTGACCACTGGGATGACCCAAAAGGCAACATAATGATGAGAAGAAGGGATGGAGGAGTGTCCAGCACTGAACCATGTCTATCACACCCTCCAAGGCTCAGAGTCCATTGTGGAAGAGGTGGCAGAAAGAATATAAGAGCCAAAGGAAGGGTACCACTCCTTACAATGCAACTGTCCAGACAGAAATTGGCCTCAATGTCCATGACCTCACAATGCCTAGCAATACCTACACAAGACCCTCATAATAGGAGAAAAAGATGATGAAATCAAATTAAAACAGAGACTAGTGGAGAGAGGGAGGGGATATGATGGAGGCAGACTTGTGAAGGGGAAAGTGGGAGAGGGGAGGGAAATACCATGATTTATTGTCAGTAAGTTTAGAAGTTGTCAATTAAAAAAAAAAGAAAAAGAAGAAGTAGGGCCATACTCAAGAGAGTAGGTTACTAGGGGGCAGGGACTGAAGACTGCAGCCTGCCCTGCTTCCAACCCCAGCTTTCTGCTTCCTCACTGCTGACACAAGATAACCAGCCACTTCATACCACTGCCAAGCTGCTCCCTCCACTAAGTTCTTCCTCACCATAATGGACTGTATTCTCTGAACTCTTTGATGTGTTTCCTTCTTTAATTTGTTTCTGTCCATTATTTTGTCACATGGAGAGGGAAAAGCTAACAAACATGGACAAGTAATACCAAAAAGTGGGCTATTGCTGTGATAAACCTTTGGAACTGTTTTGTAGGAGGAATGTGGAAGAGTTTGGAGCTGGGGCCTAGAGATGACCTAGAATGCTTTAAGTAGAGCAAAATGGGCCATTATAGTGAGAATATAGGAGACTAGAATGCTGATAAAAATGCAACCAGGAAACACTGTGTTCATAAGGTGTTTGGGTGAAATGAGGACCCTACCTGGAACTGGATCAGAGGCCCTTCATGTTACATGCTGGCAAAGTGTCTGCGAATGCCCGAAATTTTTTTTATAAAAATTTTTGTTTATTTTTATTTATTTGAGAGTGGCAGACAGAGAGAGAAAGAGGCAGAAAGAGAGAGAATGGGAATGCCAGGGCCTCTAGCCACTGCAAATGAACTCCAGATACATGCGCCCCCTGTGCATCTGGCTTACATGGTTCCTGGGGAATCAAGCCTCGAACTGGGGAGTCCATAGGCTTCACAGGCAAGCACTTAACCACTAAGTCATCTCTCAAGCCCTCATTCCCAAAATTTTGAGTGAGACTGAATTCACAAGTAATGGACTAATTTATTTGACACAGGAAATTTCAAGACAGCAAAGCATTTAGCCTGTAGCATTCTTGCTCATTGCATTTAACCAGAGACAAAGACAGAAACACAGACAGACACACACACACACACACACACACACACACAGAGAGAGAGAGAGAGAGAGAGAGAGAGAGAGAGAATTTGAATGTGATAATGTAAATGTATAGCCCCATAGACTCAGTTAAAATTGAGTTTGCAACTGCAGCCCCTAGCAGGCAGACTCCTGCAACAAGGGGAAGAATCACTGGGAGCAGATGTCAGAGTCCAGCCTAAGGTGGTTTTTGGAGCTGATCTGGATTCTAGCCCAAAGGTCTATGGAGAGAACAGTTTGAGCTCTGGCAGTTACTGCTTATTTGCTCTTGGTGGTTTCTCTCTGCTTGGATATGTGAAAGGGAGTCAGCTTCTTCTACCATTAACAGAACTTCCCTGGATTTGTAAGCTAAAATAAACCCCTTCCTCCTATAAACTGTGTCTGGTTGAATATTTGTCCCAGAAACTTGAAGTTGACTATGAGACAGCGAGAGAGAGAGAGAGGGAGAGAAGCAAGAAGAGAGAATAGAAGAGAAGAAAAGAGAAGAAGAGGAGAGGAGAGACAGGGAGAGAGAGGAAGAATGAGAGAATAGAAAATAGAGCAGAAATATGTGAAAATGTATAGTTTCATAAAGAAAAGAAGGGAAACACTGAAGTTGCAATCAGGGCAAGTAGGGACAAAGCAAGTAACTATTTAAAGATATATTAGCATTGTTAAAAAGAAATCATACTTTCAAAAATCTTTTTATTGATAATTTCCATAAGTATAGACAATATACCATGATAATAATCCCCTCCTACCATTCCCATTGTCCCCTCCTAAGTCCACCCTCTACTGAATTCCTTCTTTGTTCCAATTAGTCTCTCTTCTATTTTGATGCCATCATTTTTTTTCCTCCTATTATGCAGGTCTTGAGTAGATAGTGCCAGACACCATAAGGTCATAAATATCTAGTCCACTTTGTATCTGGAATATAGCATTGTAAGCAGTCCTCTCCTTCCTTTGATTCTTACACTCTTTCTGCCACCCCTTCCACAATGGTCCCTGAGCCTTGGAGGGTGTGATAGAGATGTCTTTTACTCCATTGTCACTCCTTCTTAACACTGGTGAGTTTTGAGTCACCCCGGTGGTCACTATCATCTGAAAAAAGAAACTTCTCTAACCAAAAGTGAGAGTAATATTAATATATGTGCATAAACATAAGTGTTCAGAGGGCAGTTTGGTGGGAATTATATATGTATTTAGCCCAACAAGAGTAGTAGTTTCCCACCTAGGGCTTATGACCACCTAAGCCCTAGGCTTTTGATTAAGTTTTCAGTGCCAGGCAGGAATTCCCTCATGTAGAGTGGGCCTCTATTCCAGAGAGCAGCTGGTTTTCCCCATAACAGACATGCTACCATTGCACCAGTTGGCATATTGGCCTGACTGGCCAACCACAAAGCTTGCTGATTAAGACCACTGATATCTTCTCTTCCCCAAAAGGCTGTGAGTTACATAGCTTTTTTGATCATTCTGACAGGTAATCAACAGGGAGGTGGCTTCCAGCTCAGCTCCAGCTTGGATAAATCATACTTTTTATACCAGGACAATAGGAAAGGTGCCTTCAGGACAAGACCTCACTCTTGGTTCCATTATTCCATGTCATCGTTTGTCATTGCTGTGACAGAATACCTGACAGAAACCACTTCAGGAAGGACTTAGCTCACAGTCTACCATGGTAGGGAAGGCACTACAGCAGGAACAGGTCGTTTTGGCAGTGGGGATATAAGCAGTCCACCATCCACAAGCAGAAAGCTTAGGCAAGAATCAAGGCACCCACTTCCTAGAGACCCACTTCCCCCAGCTAAGGCTCAATTCCCAAAGGTTCCACAACCTTCCAAAATAGAACCACCAGCTGGGCACCAAGTGTGTAAACACAGGAGTTTGTTGGGGCCATTTCACATAAACTATAACACAGCATGTTAATATTAAATTAGACAATATGATAGAGACTTCTTGATCCTTGATTTATTATAGTTATTAGTAAATAATGCTGCACTATGATTTGTATTAAAGTTTGCCTAAAGGCCAATGTGGTAAAGGCTTAGTCTTCAGCTTGACACTTTTGGAAGTAGTAAGTAGAAAGCTTAAGGGGTAGAATGTAATTGTAACCATGACTCCATTCCTCCAAGGAAGAATCGGTACACATAGCTGGATACCTCAGCATTCCCAATCCAGCACTGAAGACTTAGAGGTAGAAGGCTAAGTAAACTTAGTTCCAATGCTGAGAAAGGGTAGTCAAACAGGATAGATGCTCATGGCAGTGAAGGCACTCACCAGAAAGCAGCACTGGCAGCCAGATGGGAGAAAGGTGCTCTTTTCTCCCGGAGCTTCCTTCCATAAAGCCCCCCTCCAGGAGGTCCACCCACTCTGGGGGAAGGACTCACTCTGGAGAAAGGACTTCTTCCTTCAGTCACTCCTTCCCAGAAACAACCTCAGAGACCCAACTGAGAGGAATGTCTGTGGATTCCTAACCAGTATCAGGTTAACAACAGGATTTAACCTTCACACTGATGCTCCTCACTTTGGCTATCAGACTACCACTTTTCTTTTCCAAGCACTTTATGATATAATTTTTAATTGTTAAAGCATGAACAAAATGTTAAATGATTCCCAGAATAATAAAAAGCTTACTACAAATCAGTGCTCATTTGTTATTGATTGATGCTCTAATCACTCTAACTTGTAAGTGTGGCCTCAAATAACTAAACATGAAGTAATTGTCCTTCCTCATCTATAAGGTTTTTTTCTATTGGTATACAAAGAATTATGTTTCACTGTGGTATTTTTAAACAAATTTTGTTTTTTGTTTCCATTCCCCTTTCTTTCTCTCATCCCCCTCCACTTTTATGCCCTCCCTCCCAACACAGCCTCCTATATACTTTCATTCTATATGTTTCCTTTTGTTATCACCACCGCCCCCATGTTTCTTCTCACATCTTGTTCTCTCATCATCTCCTATCTCAAATCATAGCCAATATTTACTCTCATGTCTCGTTATTTACATAGACAAATATTAAACCTTAGGATCCAGATATGAGGGAAAATGTGCAAATTTTGTCTTCATGGGCCATACTTAGTGTTTTTTTTCAGTTTCCTTCATTATTCTAAAAATGTCATAATATAATTTTTCTTTAAAGCTGAGCAAAACTCCATTGTGCATGTGTACCACATTTTCATTATCCAGTTATCAGCTGATAGACAGCTAGGTTGGATCTATTTCCTAGCTATTGTGAACAGGGTAGCAATATATGGTAGGATATAGAGTCCTTTCGGTATGTGTCCAGAAATGGTATAGCTGAGTCATATGGTAGTTCAACTTCTAGCTTTTTTTTTTTTTTTTTTTTTTTTTTTGGTTTTACGAGGTAGGGTCTCACTTTAGTTCAAGCTGACCTGGAATTCACTATGTAGTCTCAGGGTGGCCTCGAACTCACGATGATCCTCCTACCTCTGCCTCCCGAGTGCTGGGATTAAAGGCGTGCGCCACCACGCCCGGCTTAAATTTCTAGCTTTTTTTGAGGTAGGGTCTCACTCTAGCCCAGGCTGACTTAGAATTCACTATGTAGTCTCAGGCTGTCCTGAAACTCACAGCGATCCTCCTACCTCTGCCTCCCGAGTGCTGGGATTAAAGGAGTGTGCCACCACACCCAGCCAATTTCTAGCTTTTTGAGAAACTTCCACACTGATTTTGATAATAGCTGTACCAATTTACATTCCTGCCAACGGTGAATAAGAGTTTTCCTTTCCTTACAACCTTACCAGGATTTGTTGTCACTAGTTTTCTTGAGGATAGCCATTCTGACTTGAGTGAAAGGAAATCTCAAAGTGGTTTTAATTTGTATTTCCCTTGTGGCTATGGTAAATATTTTTAAGATCTGTTCTCTCTTTCCTTTCTCTCTCTCTCTCTCTCTCTCACTATATATATATATATATATATATATATATATATATATATATATACATATATATATATATATATATGTTGTCTACTAGTGTTTCTTCATTTGATATCTGCCTATTCATTTCATTAGCCCATTTACTGACTGGCAGAGTTTTGTGCAGATAATTTTTTGCAGTTATTTATATATTGTAAATATCAAACCCCTGTCATAGGAATAGCTGACAAATACTTTCTATAGGTTTTCTGTTTACTCTGCTGATAATTTCTTCTGCTGTATCACTTTTTGCACTTGGAAAATTAATGTGTTTAATAGGTATGCAGGAATTGTAGCTTAAAGCTTATGGCCACATAAAAGATACAAAAGGCTTCCACCACACATTTATCAAAGAATAGACTTAGAAACAAAGAACTCTGTCAGGCCCAGAGTATCTGGGGATTCCACCATCCCTGAAAAACCCTGAGGTTCTTTTCACTTTTAAAAAAGGGAGGTTCGGGCTTGGAAAGATGGTTTTATCCAAAGACAGTGGTTAAGGGGCTTGCCCGAGAAACCTAAGGACCTAGATTCAACTCCCCAGAACCAAGGTAACCCAGATGAACATGGTGGTGCATGCATCTGGAGTTTGTTTGCAGTGGCTAGAGGCCCTGACATGCTCATTCTCTCCCTCTCTCTCTCTTTCTCTCTCTCTCTCTCTCTCTCACACACACACACATAAATAAATAAATAAATAAATAAATAAATAAATAAATAAATAATCTTTTAAAAGGGAGCTTCTTGGACTGGACAGATGGTTTAGTAGTTAAGGCGCTTGCCTGCAAAGCCTAAGGACCCATGTTCTACTCTCCAGATCTCATGTTAGCCAGATGCACAAAGGTGAAGCAAGCACAAGGTCACACAAGACCACTAGGCGGCACAAGCGTCTAGCGTTTGATTTCAGTGGCTGAGGTCTTGCTGCCAATTCCCTCTCTCTCTCTCTCTCTCTCTCTCTCTCTCTCTCTCTCTCTCTCTAAAAATAAAAAAAAAATTAAAGGGAAGTTCTTTGAGATGGAGTATCTTCCTCATTTTCTGTAGGCATGAACTTTACCAAAAAAAAATCTCTATTACAGCATGCTTCGTGAAAATTTTTTAAAAAAATTATAAGCTGGGTGTGGTAGCACAGGCCTTTAATCCTAGAACTCAGGAGGCAGAGGTAGGAAGATCACCATGAGTTCAAGACCACTCTGAGACTACATAGTGAATAGTAGGTCAGCCTGGGCTAGAGTGAAACCCTACCTTGAGAAACCAAATAAATAAATTAATAATAATAATAAGACTGTCCATGCTGAGCATGAAGGTAGCCTGCTGAGAATAGACATAATGTAGGCAACCTTGGTCCAAGTCTCTTTTCTTAAAAAATAAATTAAAAAA